>JAJKFI010000001.1:10794832-10832123 GCA_029204185.1 Lerista edwardsae
TCCGGTTTCTTCGCGCGCCCCGCGCGGCTTTCCCTCGCCTCGGAGGGAGCGCCTGCTCACCAGGGGGGATGGGTGGAGGCGCACCGGGTGCCTGGGCGAGCAGGCGCCCCCTCCGAGGCGAGGGAAAGCCGCGCGGGGCGCGCGAAGAAACCGGAAGTGAGTCGACGGGCTGTCAATCACTCAAGTCCCGCCCAGCGTTCCGGCTTGCGAGAGAGTAGATGACACCACTGAGCTACCTGCTTTGGTCCAGTGTGCCTTGCGCAGTTGCAAACATGCTTTACAGCACATAACAACAGTGCTGGGCCAACATAAGCAACTTGCATTGGCCCAAGGGCATTCTTGGATTGTACCCTTAAGGACATTTTGTAAGTTATATGAAAAACAGAGGAAGGTATTTTTTTTTTTATCCATTTCATTTGTCTCAGAATAAACATATTGGTTTTGTGTCATCATTTGTTAAATGATGGTTAAAAAACACATCCCAAGAGCTGTGGGTAAATTTGCTTTACTGGCTCCAAGCCGAAGGCTTAATATGTAAATCAAAATGCTGTGGATTATATATATGATGATTTTAAATGGTTTTGGTTAGTGTAATTTTATTTGAATTGTAACTGGTCCCATTCAAATCCTTATCTTTTTTTCTTTTTGTTTTGAAAATGGCAATAGCCTGGAAATTAGTCAATTCACACATTTCCTTTCTCTCATCATAACCTGGGAACACAAAAATACGTGCACCCAGAATGAATGGTGGGCAAGAACATTTGTGCTTGTCCATAAATTGGTGACTTGCTTTTTGAGTGGGTACAAATGGAAATAAGTGTCGATTCAGAACACTTGACCACGTCAGCTTTAGTGCACAGACAGCAGTGATGTCATTCAGGGGGAACGGACCAGAACGGGTGTTCCGGATCCTAACGGGCTCCATGGCTGGTTCCGGGTTCCCGACAAGTGCCAATCAAAAGTGAGTTCCTGTTCCTAAATCATTTGAATGACACCACTGACAGAAAGCATTCCTTTACAATCATCGAAAGAACCACTAATAGGACACGTCAGAACATTATTTCCTGATCAGTTATGGTTTATGCTATCAACTCTGGTTTAACGTTTATGGCATTGCACCCAGTCGCATTAAACTATGCCATCCGATTCTTGTAAAAATCCAGCAAATCACTAATCATTAGCGATTGATCATTCAGCCTACAGCATTGCGCTTCAAGGACTGTGAATAAAACACAGATGACAAACCATACCTTGGAACATCTTCGCTTTGGATTACAGAGCTTTCCATAACACAGATGGTGTTGTAAACAGCCGGTTCTGTGCCTACGTTTCCCTCCAAAGCCTGAAAAGAGAAGTAAAGCCCATTTTCTTGATGATAGACTGGCGGGGATCAACTTTTAAGTTACTGCATTTACTTCAAAACTGCAGGGCTCCTTCAGGCAACAGTGCATAAGCAATGCGGAATATGCTTCCAATGACATCAACAGAACCCCATGCGCATCGAGCAGCAGGTGGGGGCAGAGAGGGAAAGTGAGAACTGGGCTCTTTTCTCTGCCCTATTTCTGTCAAGCATGACAGAGTTAATGGGAGCTCACTCAGTTGACCTATTTGCTTTTCCGGTGATAGATTTGAATTCCCAGCTTTATAAAGGTGCACTGTTCATTGTCAGTGCAACCATGTGGTTCCCTGATAAAATGTCAGCATTTCCTTCATAGTTCTGTGAACATAAGAAAAGCCCTGCTGGATCAGGCCAAAGGCCCATCTAGTCTAGCATCCTTTCTCTCACAGCAGCCCACCAGTTACCTCTGGGAATTCTACGAAAAGGGAAGGCAAAGTCATGCTTCTCTCCCACCACTGCTCTACTGCAACTGGCATTCACAGGCATACTGACTCTCAGCGCGCAGTCCTAACCAACTTTGCAACACTGGGGTAAGGGCAATGCAGCTCTGAGGTAAGGGAACACACACTCCCTTACCTTGAGGAGGCCTCTGTGACTGTTCCCCCAACTGCGGGATGCAGCACATGCCCCATTGGCCCAGCTGTGTCAGTGCTGGAAAGTTGGCTAGGATTGGAAGCTTCCAAGTTGGCCTTGGAAGCATAGCAATGCACAGAGGGGTGTGTGTGTGTGTGTTTTGGTGATATTTTTTCCAAAGTTTCTTGATTAAAATAGCAAATTGCTGGGTTATGTGTTCTTATTCTACGTTCTCATTCAAAGTTCTCATTTTTATTAATTGTAAATGCTTTAAAAGTGTACTAGGTAGATGACATAGGTGATATAGTGTCAGTAGATACAGCCACAGTATTATTTCTAATTGGAAAAAGTAGTCTATTTTAATTTCTATAAAATATCTTCAAACACCAAAATGCAGTGTTTTGTATTTTTATTCAAATATTTTAAACCCCACCCCAAAGGCGGTGTTTTGTGTTTTTGTGCATTGTTTAACACACACAAAAACACCCCTAGCTATGCAAGGTGCAGTAAGTATTGCAGGCACTGCAATGCGCTATGTAACTGCCCCTCCCACGCCATCGGAGTCATTGGGGCAGTGATGGAAACATGCAGCATGTGGCTGTCGCTGCCCCGAATGGGTCTGACAGCAAGTGGGAGTGGCAGTTGTACAGATCATTGTAGTGCTTGCAATACACAGTGCACCACTTTCCCCCCATAGCTGTGCTACTGCTGCTTCTGGATCTGGAGGGCACTGCAGAGCCATCATGGCTACTAGCCATAAATAGACCATGAATTTATCCACTTCCCCTTTAAGACCATGCTAACTAGTGGCCATCAACATATCATTCAAATCCGCAGATGTTGAACCCATGGAAAGAGGGCCCACCTGTACTTCGGTGTCATCTGCAAACTTAGCTACCTTGCTGTTTACGCCAACTCCAAATCATGTTTGAAGTCTTGGTTCCCAGACAGAGCCTCTGTGGGAAAGAAGGATCCCACTTCTTACTTTTCTCCACTGTGAACATTTATTCCGACTCTCAGCCTCCTGTTCTTTGACGAGTTCCTAATCCATAAGTGGACATGTCCTCTTGTTCAATGACTGCTAAATTTACTCTGGAGCCTTTGATGAGGATTTTGCCAAAAGCTTTTTAAAATACCAAGTATACCATCAAAACTAGGTCATGTCTATCTACATGCCCTTGACATTCTCCAAGTACCCTAGAAGAGTCACACAAGCCATGTGGATTTTCCCTTAGCCAGACCCCACCTTCGATTAATACTTTTATCTTTACGTCTTCTGTTAGAATATGTGTGCCAGGCAGCCCTCAGGATGTGCGCCATCCTCCCTGACATTGAGAGTGGTCCAAATATGCTTTACGGTGGCCCTTGTGCCAGCCAAACTTTCCTGGCCTAACTGTGCTGGCTTAACTCCAGGTTAGGGTTGTGTCTGAAGTTTGGAACTGTGTTCTGTCGTCCAGATTCGAAGGCAAAAGACCTTGCTTTATCTTTTCACTGTAGCTGACTTGCCACATCCAATCTCATCCAACATGCTCCCATCCAGTAATGTTCCCATAGGAAGAGCAAAGCGCTATGTTTTTCAGGCACCTGAACACCTGTGTAAAGCCCCTTTCGCTTTCAAAGCCATTCACGGCTATGAGAGCAAAGCAGAGGAACTGCCACATGCTCCATCTCATGTCATCTCACATCTCATTATCTAATCTGCATTTACAGTTGTTTGATGTCAAAAAAACAAAAAACCTAGATTGCACACAAATGCTAACCTGTGTGCATTTGGATGTGCATTTATGTGACTGGACAGCCTATTGACTGTGGAGGCAAAATTAATGATTGCAGTTCCTGTTCACATACCAGGCAGCTGGCCATATTGGAAACCTCAGAAGTTTAGGGCCTTCACACATATGCAGAAGTACATGTGAAGTAGCACCTTCACATTTGCATAGCCGTTGGGATTTCCATGATCGTGGCAATTCTTATGGTGATATAGCAACTGGACAAATCACTGGAGCCATGAAAGCAGGCCTCACATTGCATTTTGGTGCAACAGGCCACTTTGTTGCTCACCTTACAGCTCCTGAGAGAGTTAATAGTAGTAATAGGAATAGTAGAGTGAATTGTAGAGCTGGTTCTGAAATTTCACAGAGGCAATTTGTGGCTACGTTTAGGATTCATCTAAGCAGAGGCATCAGATAATCTTTAACGGAAACCAAACAAGCTGCTGCAACAGAAGAGGAATTTCCTAGGTTGGAATTCACAACATCCTAGTTCCCCATTTTACACAGAAGGAAATGAACCCAATCAGAACCAACAAAAACACTCAGGGCACAATCCTAAAATGAGTTAGGCCGGCATAAACTAAGCCAGCAAAGTTTGGCCAGCACAAGGAACAATGTAAAGTATGTTTGGACCACTGAGAATCAGAGAGGCCAGCACACGGATGTGAGCCATCCTTGCTGACTTCGAGAGTAGTCCAAACACGCTTTACGGTGGCCCTTGTGTTGGCCAAACTTTGCTGGCTTAGTTTATGCTGGCCTAACTCCAGTTTAGGATTGCACTCCCAGTCACACCTACTAGCACTGCTACAGAGAAGGAAGTCTTCCAAACACTGCTTTTAAAATACAAGAAATGTCCATGTATTCCTGATTGATTTTCTGTTTGCTAAAGATGTATGTTTTGAAGTGATTTTCTTATGAGCCTGACGGTTTTGTTCTTGTGGTTTGTTTCTTCCACAAAGAAACACCGTGTTGGAGCTCAACTGCACAAGTATACCGTGTGCAGTTCTTCCACAAGTATACTGTGTTGGAGCTCAACTGCAGCATTTGGGCATGAAAGTTCAAGCTCTGCAGGACCCTGACCTGACTAAGCATTCTTGCAATGGCAAGTAATTTACATACCAAAGTGATACCCAACATTGTCCACTGAGCAGTGTCTTTCCATCTAAAAAAATGCCAATCTTAATAAGAGGCACATCCAGCTGTCAATGTGTTAACATTTATCTTCCTTAATGTAAAATCAATACCTTAACATAAGCTAATTCAGCTGGGCTGCAAAAACACCTTACTCCTTAGAGAAGACTTGAATGTGCATGAAGAAGATGGGTTGCTTGCTATAAAGAATCATGTTGGACACAATCCAGCAAAAGTTAAGTACTTTTTTTTATTCTGTTTATTTTAATGAGAGGCTGTTAGGCATGTGCTTAACTGTCCCGATGAAACAAATGGGATTCCAAATTTAAGCCTGCAAACCTATACAGGTTGAGCCTACTTATCTGTGGATTTTCTGTCCTCACATCCCAGATGAGCCAGTTTTAGCCCAGTCTGAACTTTAGAGGGTTCTGGCAAGTGCCTTCATGAGCAGTGAGTACTGTCCAGTGACGAAGTGCATCTTGTGTGACAAAGTGCAAGTTATGCATCTGGGTGAGTTAAGCAGCAGGTCAAGGAAGCCAGGACCCCAGACCGTTTAGGAACTTTAGAACTTAAAAACAAACAGAGCCATGCAGTCAGTCAGCCAGCAGTTGGGTGGGGGCTACCAGTGTTTTGCACAGAGTGCCACATGTATGACTATATGCCTTTGCGGCATAAGTCATGGGTGTGTATTCGGTGCAAGAAGCTCCAGGGACTCAGGGAATGGGTCTGCTCCCTAAAGGCCTTGGTTGCAAACCTGAAGAAGCAGAGGCAGGCAGAGAGGGACCACAATGAGACTTCTGGGGACTTACAGGCTTCATCCCACCCTAAGAGAGGCAGCTCATCAGCTGCCAAGGAAAGAAGTCTCAGGGCTGGAGGATGTCAGCCTGGAACAGAGGGAAACAATCGCCACGGAGGACCCCTTCTTCCACTAAGGATGCTCCTCAGCAGGAAGGGGGTTGTGGGCTCCTTGTAGTGGGTGCTTCTATAGTTAGGACTAGAGAGAGGGGGGTCTGTGATGGATGTGAGGACTGCATGGTGACTTGCCTGCCTGGTGCAAAGGTTGCGGACATCACATCTCATCTGGATAAGCTGGTAGAGAGTGCTAGGGAGGAGGTAGCGGTTGTGGTGCATGTTGGCACCAACGAGGGCAAATGTAGCCAGGAGGTCCTGGAAGCCAAATTTAGGTTGCTAGGCAGGAAGCTGAAGGCCAGGACCCAAAAGGTAGCATTCTCAGAAGTGCTACCTGTTCCACGCGCAGGGCCAGCTCTCGGAGTCAAAGAGGCCAGCATACAGACATAGACCATCCTCCCTGATTCTGAGTGGTCCAAATGTGCTTTACGGTGGCCCTTTAGCAAAGTAAACAAACTTTGCTGGACTAACTGTTCCAGCCTAACTTTAGGGTAGGATTGTGCTCTGAGTGTTGGGAGAATTAAAACAGATAAAAGGAAATACATTTTTACTCAGCAGGTACTTAAGCTATGGAACTCCTTGCCAGAGGAGGTGGTGATGGCATCTGGCCTAGGTGCCTTTAGAAGGGGATTGGACAGATTTCTGGAGGAAAAGTCCATCGTGAGCTATAGGCCATGATGGGTTGTGCAACCTCCTATTGTGAATAATAGGCTACTTCAGAATGCCAGGTGCAAGGGAGTGGGCTCCCTAAGGCACCTGGTGGGCCACTGTGAGAAACAGGGAAGTTGAACTGCATGGGCCCTTGGCCTGATCCAACAGGGCTCTTCTTATGTTCTTATGGTCACCTCCAGAGGGCTTTCTGAAGGGTCCACCTTTGCAGGATTCAGAATGCCTTCTAGAGGCAACCCCCCCCCCAAGTTCTGTTTTCAGAGGAAAACCGGAAGTGACTTTTTTATGCCTTTAAAAGGCAATATGAGGGCTAGGGAAGCCCTCCAGTTTTGCTTATCCATAGTTTGCAGTATCCACAGGTGGTGGTGGTCCAGGAACAGATTCCTGGCAGATACCAAGGCCCCACCTATACCCACCAGTTGCGGACCCAGCTAACAGACCACCCAGGGACAGAGGGGGAGGAGTGCCGCCCCTTCCATTGGTTCCTTGCCCCGGTGCACCACTCCACTACGCCCCCATGCCACACCAGGCTCCATTTCAGAGCCGTTTCAGGGATATCCATTTCAGGGATAAGGGAAGGTGGGTGGGTAAAACACTGCTCACCTCTCTGAGAGGCAAGCCACCTCATCACTAGCGCTGTGCCTGGGGCATTTGCCCCTACCCCCTCAATGGTAGGACTGCGACCGAAACACACCTGAAAGTTACAGACCAATCCTGTAGTACCAGTTAGTCCCGCCAATGCAGCCACACCACCAGAGCGTGTGCTCTATCTAACGGGGGAAGGGGCAGACTTGGAGGTCTCCTCTGGGTAAGGGAACATTTATAAGCCTCTACTGTCCCACTGGGACTACTCAGACCTTTGCTAGCAATTTTGATGGTGCACCTCCGAGTGAACATGGGAAGGTGGACTGAGGACAGGAACAGGATATTGGCAGGGCTGCTGCTACCAATACTACACACACACTTTCCCTGCCCTGGTCTCCTTTTGAGCAGATTCTTTTGATTTGCATTTCCCTTAGCTCTCTTATGGAACAAATGTCGGCAACTGTTTCTTATTGCCATCTGAGTTATAATGAGGCACAAGCAATATGTTCTAAGGTAAGTTCTACAAGGAGGCTACCATTAAATCAATGGGACTTCACTGCCAGAATGGTGCCCCTATTTGCAGTATATATCATGCTCCCATATCTATAATTACACACACACACACATTCTATAAATAACTGTCCTGATTGTCCTTCCACCTCAGGGCCTATTAGAACATTGGTGAATGCCTGAGGAACTGTTTGGAAAGGGAAATAGTCAGTGCTGGGTTTAGTTGTTCCCCCTTCTCAATGAACAATTAATTGGTGAACCCGCTGCTTTTCTAACAGGCTTCACACACACAACTTGAGTTGCACGCACATTCCATTTGGGCTGGGGACCACATTTTAAAAATAGGGCAATTAAAATGGCCCTTGGTTTGGAGGGTGTCCTCTTTAGCAATAGGCAACAGTGTAAAGCAATTAACAGCTGGAGATAAGCTCAAAAGAGCTGAAGCCATATCAGTAATATGATCATCCGAACTGGCTGAGTGACAGATAAACAGTTCGGGTAACAAAGGAAACACTAAAACAGTAAGCGTTGATTTCTTTTTTTAATACCTGGAAATGAAAGTAAACGAATATGTAACCAGGTCACGAAAGCAGTATGAAAATTGGACATTCCCCATGCCTATAATATGTTTTGTCTCCAAAGGTATAATTAGCTGAGATGGGAAGGAAAATATTACATGAAGCAAGAAATAGGTCAGCTCAGCAGAGGTTCCCTACTGTACTGACAGCTGGCAGAGGCTATATATTCTAGGTATCTAGGTTCTAGTGATTTATTGGCCTTCCTTTCCCTAATGCTCATTGAAGAGAGATGTGAAGAAAGAAATCCTTATAATGGCTACGGTTTTCGTTTCTGCAAAGGGGGGAAAAATCCATTCGTGTTGAGAGGAGGGGGTGCAAAATAGCACCATTCGCCGGCCTGAGCACAGTTCTGAAGCATCAACTGCTAATTGGCTGTGGGTTTGTTAAAAGCCGGATGGGACCAAGGCAAGCATTGCTCTTCTGTCTGTCTGTCAAAATGTCCTTATGTCAAAAGTCCGGTTTCAGAGCATTCTTCAATCTCAAGCACCAAGATTTTATTTTACAGTCAGTCAGACAGTGGGAAGAGATGAGAGGGTGCCAGGGGGCTATTACAAACAGGAAATAGAGTTTAGGCCAAGAATTATTGGGCCTGACAAGAATTCGCACATACTCTAGTATAAGAGCTGAGTTATTGAGCTTGACTTCTCATAGACATTGGGCTAACAGCTACACATCTTTGAGGCTCTCAGTCAAGTTTCTCATCATTTTTTTTAAAATCCACTTTATAGTGCGCACACACACACACACACACACACACACACACACACACAGAGAGAGAGAGAGAGAGAGAGAGAGAGAGAGAGAGAGAGAGAAATGTAAACCCACTTGGCTATATGACCTGATTATATGTCTTTGCTGTAAGAACAGTGACTAGTTTAAATCAGAACTAGTCCTTGATGTACATTTTCAACAATTTTCAACCAGACCATACAAATTACAATATCATATGTACAACCTAAATATGGTGGCATCAGTAGGGTTTATTTATTTATTTAAATATATAACGATAAAGGCCACCCGACAAATCAGTAACCAACAACAAAACAATGGCCAACTTGATGACACACCACTAAATAAAAGTTCTGGTGTTAGCTGTGATGCAAGGAAATGACAGCTGATTCATACTAACACCTTATTGGTTCCCTGATGTGTGATAACAACACCACAATGTACCTCACAATGTACAGTTTCATTGGTCAGTTTTGAAATCCACTTTTGTTACATGTTTACTTTTTCTGTTTTTTTTTTCTTTTGGCTACGTTTGATAGAATACAGATATTTCAACATGGTTTGTTCCATGGTTTGTTGAGGATTATGCATCAAATGATATACAACTTTATGGTATTCTTTGAAAATACCGAGATTTTGCCATTTTGGGCAATAGTGGTGCCACACACACACCCCAGGTGAATTACCCGGTGTGTTACCCATTGTGGCCTGCACACACACACCCCTAGTGATGCCACTGATTTTCAGATTTCTCTTTGGGAACAGATTTTGATAAGGAATTCTCATGGGAAGTAGGGTGCTTAAAACACCTTATTAGCAGATACGAAAAACATTCTGTGTTTTGAGTAAAAAAATCACAGTAAGAGGCCAGATCCTACCCCCTGTCCCTGGCCTCCCTGGCTCTGATCCGGGCTACTGCGGTCTGCTCAGACTGGTGCCTGCTATTTAGCAGCTGTGGGTCCAAGCAGCTCCATTAGGCTGCCTGGGGCTTACCCTGAGATAAGGGGACAAATGTTTCTTTGCTCCACAATGAGCTCCAACCAGTGGTGGTATTCAGGCGGAATGGCCCGGTACGCCGTTCCGCCAGTTCGGCGGACGGGCCCTAGCCGCGCCACCTCTCTGGAGGACGGGCGAGCTGCTGCTGGGCCCACCCTCCCTCCCTTGCGTCCAGAATCGCTCTAAAATGGAGTGATTCCGGCACAGTGAGGCTTGGGAGGGCGTGGCAGCTGTCAATCATCCGAGCGTTCCGGTAGTTGGCGCACTCGGATGACATCACTGGCTCCAACTGCCTCCTACCCTGGGAAGGATGCAGCTCCGGCCAGCAGGCCTGCCTGCTCCTGCCCAAGTTAGGATTGCTCTGCCCATTTACTACCATGGCACTTCTGTGCAGCACTTTTCCTTTTGCCTTTTGAAGCATGTACAGCCCCCCTACCCTTGGGGAAACATGTGTTTGGAACCAAGTCAAAATATTCCCATATACCTGAACTGAAATTGGTCATATTGGCTACCAATGGTACTAAAGGTTTTCTGTTTACTGTGCAAAAATGGCACTCTGTCCATGGTGCTGTGCATTAATTTCTATGGACGTTTTGATAAAAAGCTGCTTTTACTTCTGAAAATCTTAAAAATCTCATTCTTCAGTGAGCACACAGCTTGCTTACTTCAGGAATGTCCAGCAGGGGGCCCTAGGGTATCAGTCATGGAGTAAGAAGTTCATTTGTGCAAAACTGAATTTTTGGCAAAGCTTTGACTGCTGCAACCTAATTAGGTCTTTTTTGTAGGCTTCTGGTACACTTTTGCAGGCTTCTGTTTTTCTCCTCTTCTAATGACTGGAGACAAGAAGTCTTGTGCACTTTCCTTGACCCTTCTCTGCTGGGAAAAACCCTATTTTTTTGATAGAGTTGGTTTCTGCAGCTTGCAGCTTCTAAGGTGAACCTTTAACCTTTCCCTGCCACCCCAGCCCTAGAACAAGCTGTGGAGAAAAAAAAAATCTTTCCCATTGATTTGTCTTCTCTAGCAGCTAGAAATAAGCTTTCAAGAAATAACCCTTTAGTTCCTGCAAAGATGATTCCTATGTGAAAACAAAGCAAAATCATCAATCCCATCTCTCAGCTCACTATAAAATTGACTATTGGACTCTGTCCGGGTGCTGATTTGAATCTTATTCTGTGTTCTTGCACCATTGACAAGACTGATTGTACCACACTGTACAACATATAATTTATTACTAGTATGTTCCTGTTCTTCTGTCACTGAGTGGGTCATTTTAGCTTTTCTGTAGCCTGAGGAACTGAGAGGCCTCCATGCTGCAGGGAAGCAACTAAGTGCCCAATCCTATTCAATTTTTCAGTGCTAAGGCAGCCACAATGAAACCCCAAGGTAAGAGAATATTTGTACCTTTACCTTGAGGAGACCTCTGTGACTGTCCTCACACTGCAGGATGCAGCACATGCCTCTTTGGTACAGCTGGGTCACCACTGGAAAGTTGGATAGGATTTGGCCCCAGGTACTCATGCCAGTGCCTGCAACCTGTGAACCTTGTTCACAAATATACAGAAGCACCACCATGGTTTTTTTCCCCCTCACCCAGTAGGTAAATGGTAAAGCTACAGTTGATGACTGAAAGCAAAGATGCATTACAGATTGTGCTAGTATGTCCCTGCAGTGGGGAAAGGAGCCCTGAGGGCATCCTCACAGCAAGAATCAGCTTTGTGAGAAAAGTAATTTTTCTGCAGTGATATATCTAGATCAATTGCTTTGGATATGCACACACAGATCCAAATCTGGATCAGGTGAGCATGTAGACTCTGTGTATTTCTGTACCTTGACAAGGCAACAACAACCTATTTTTTGTTTGTAACACTTAGGTGAGAATGTCAGCTATTTTCTAAATGGCTTGTGATTACATCTCAGCTATTACAATGAATAGCCACTCTAAATGCAGATTTTTTTTCTGAATTGCTTGACAATTGTCAGTGATTTGAGGACTCAATAGGTGTGAGCTAGTTCTTTCTCTAGGAGAGCAGCTTTCTGGCACTGGTAATTGTCATGAACTTGCCTGCCTGCGTGTGGGAGAAGGGTGAGAGACTCTGGCATATTCTGTGTATGTTTGCACATATACAGAGATGGTGGGCTCACCTATTGAGTGAGATGCTTGATTCTGGTAAACATTGGAGTAGATTGCCTACAGCCTTATGATATTTGATCTGGATAATTGATCTTATCTTCTACTGTTTTGTGGAGTATAAAAAAACTCCACATGTCTTGCCATGTGCAATAATTTATCAACAGTCTTTGAAGACATGAGAACATTAGAAATAATACAGGACAAAGGTTAGGAGATATGTGTTTTCTCTATCTTTTCACCTAACTTGTCCCCCAAAGTAAAAAGATAAAGAAACCCTACAAAGTTTGAATACTTTGAATGGAATAGCCTATAGTTTGAATTGAAGTACGCGTGTTTCCTACCATTGGTGATTTTTGCTACCAATTATTAAAAAAATTATTACAGGTGCTAATTGTACCTGAAAGCTTTAAAGTTGACTCAGTGAGAAAGGTTAGCCCCTGCCCTAACACAGGAAGCCAAAATGGCAACTTTCATTTCAGATTTGTGGGGCCCCAGTCAGATTCAGAAACAGCACCCCATAAAACAAAAAAACCCCAAATTCTACCCCTGTTTCTTACATGATAACATGGGTGGACAGTCAAAACAACTGTACCTCTAAAAAGGTCTATCCTTACACTGTATACAGTGCAAGTTTCAGGTAATTTGGTGGAGCCACTTTTTAAAAATCTCTAAAACATTAATTGGAATTAATTGGTATGAAATATAACCAATGGTAGAAAATGGGTTTTAACAGCTCAGTGCAAGGGAAGGTTGCGGGGGACACCCAGTGGTGGGATTCAGGGGGTTCGCCCAGGTTCTATAGAACTGGTTGTTAAATGGTCAGGCCCCGCCCACTCGCTTACCTCGGCTGGCTTCGGTTTTTTTCTTTGCTCCAGCTATGACGTCATAGAACCGGTTGTTAATTTATTTGAATCCCACCACTGGGGACACCTAATACAGGAGGAAGAGAGAGGTGGGGCCTGTAAGCTGTTGGTGGAATTAGAAAAGTAGATGAAGCAAGATGGGAAGGCCAAGCTGGCATGCCTTAGGAAGCTACACTTCACATATTAACATGAAGCCTGACTACAAATCTCCAGTTAGTACACATTAATGGTGACATTTATGATACCCAAACAGACACATACTCCAAAGCAAAGGGCAAACCTCTGGTGTAAACCTAACAGCCTTCTGGTAAGGCTGGTGAAATATCTAAGAGGTTTCCCCAGATATCTGCTTATCTCCATTGCATTTGCATTTTGTCTCCAGTTACATTTTGACTATTTCACTAACCACTTCCACTAACCACTTTCACTAATCTTTCACTAACCACTCATGTCACTTTCAGATGTCACTGAACATTTCCTGTATTTTTCCTTCACTTTATATAATTCTCTTTTCTTCTGGCACTCTCAATTTTGTGCTGTCCCACTTTACTTCCTCCGAAGAACTACCTTTAAGTAGCACACACTGTCCCTAAATATATGAATCTGTTCTTAGCCTACCTTCGTCTTCCTCATTAGTAATTGTTCTTCTATGACCTCCTTTATTTTTGCAACCCATTATACATCTTCAGGCAAGGTACCTTTCTAAGTCTGTATTCATACAGACTTAAAATTATAATTATTAGTGGGTTTTTTTTAAAAAAAATTTCAATGTATTATTTTTTCCTCCAACTTCTCCTATTGCTTTTCTTCTACCAAATGTCCCCTCTTCCCACTGGGCTTGCTTTTCTGCAGGTTGAAGTCACCAGTTTACTACACTGCGCACACGTTTCTAAATGCATGAGGGATATTTTGAATCGTCATCATTCATCGTTAATTTCAAACACTCCTGACATTTTTACATTTTCACTCCTTTAAAAGTCATTAAATTGACCCAGCACATACTTTGCTTCTCTAATATCCCTGGTTAAAGGTTCATCATTCTTTATTTATCTTGATTGACTAGGGGGTCCGGAAACTTTAATAGATTCCTCCTGCAGGGAGCCCAGGCACACAATGTCTTTGGTTGGTAATTGACTCAGGCATCAAACACCAAATTTTTATTGGCAATTACTGTGGTGACACCCATTATCCTTCTGGCTGCAACAACATGGTGTGCAATTTTGCATGCCACGTCACGCTGGCCCTGAGTAACTGGAAGCGACAGTCTGTCAAGTCTCAAGGCGATTGTTTTATCTACCAATAGAGTGGAAAAATAACATACGTCACCACCACTGCAGTCAGGTAACACACCATCAATGGGCAAGCTGGAGCACATAACAAGTATTGCTGTTTAAAAAAGAGGACTTGCCATGGGTTGATTTTAGGCCAGTAGCCATATGGGCCTGACCCCTATTGTTGTTGCATTCTGAGAAAAGGCGGCAAACTAAAGATGGGAAATAATGACCAGAGACGTTGTTTTCATCAAAATGAGGAAATATGTACAGTATTCTCAGTTTGGTTTACCCCCTTCCATATTCAACATGTACAATCAGGGTCAGCTTTAAGCCAATGTGACCAATGTCATCACATTGGGCCCCACACTTCAGGGCCCCCACATCAGCGCAGTGAGCATATTGCCTGCTGCTGCAGCCGAGATCAGTATGGGCTGTACATCAGTGGGGCAAGCACAGCAGCTTTATCTTGGGCCCTCCCACCTGCCCCTGCCTCCGAACGGCCCAAAATGGGAAGCAGTTGGCCGTGACATCATCATGTCACCACCAATTATTTCCAGGTGCCATGCTTTTCACATGGCACCACAACTGATCTTTTGGGTGGGTGGGCGGGCCCAGTGGTGTCATTCTATAATGAAGTGCCGGAACGCAGGCGGGACTTACCCTTTGATTGACAGGGGCCCCGCGATGCGTCACCGCCTGCTGTTCCGCCGCGGAGGGCTTCTTCCGGGTGGCGCGCCCCTCCGCGGCTTTCCGCAGCACCCAGCGCACCACCCAGGCAAGCGGGCACCCCCTCCGAAGCCAGGGGTGCCCGCGCGGGGCTCGGAACGGTGGCGACGCGTCAGAACCACGCAGCCAATCACGTGGTAAGTCCCGCCCACCGTTCCGGCACTTCATTATAGAATGACACCACTGGGCGGGCCCATTGGAATGCCCCACATTGGGCCCCACTGCTCAGAGCTGGCCTGGTGTACAATTTCAAAAGAGTACTAAGCTTGCAAGTCTATACACCAGTGAAGTGCGGTGCAGGTTTTGGCAGGTGAGGCAGAACAGCCCCACCAGAGTTCTTTGAAAATCTGCTGTAGAGGCTGTGATTCCACAAACACTTAGAACTATCAGGCTTCAGCTGCTCAAAGCCCCTGGCTTTGCATGATCACAGCAGTGGCGGCACTTTTCAAAGAACTCTGGTGGGCAGTTCTGACTCACCTGCCACACCCGCACTACATGTCACTGCTATGCACATGTGGGATTCAACTTCACTGAACTCAGTTGGACTTACTCCTGAGCAAACAGTTTAAGATTGCATATCAGTATGCTACACGGATCAAAAACTCTCACCAAAATATACAGCAAGTAGTAAAATAAAAATTCTCTGGTGGAATAACATGCTAGCATATAAAATTCTGCCAAGCTCTTTGTTAAGTAGCTCATCAATGTCAGGAAGCACAAATCTGAGAGACAGAGAAAATGAATGTAGCTAGCACAGTGTTTCCCAAAGTGTACGTTGGGACCTAACCCACCAGTGGGTTGGGATCTGAGTGTTGGTGGGTTGTGAAACTGACAAGCTGATAGCTGACAAGGAAAATATACTGAGCTCTATGGAAAGTGAAACTGAGCTGTACATGTGTGTTTCCTCATGAGTAGGTGACCATGCCTCAGTCCGCTTTGACTGGCAAGCTGAGAGAAATGGAACACCACCAGAATGGTCCTGATCCAATAAACGCAAGCTCAAAAAAAAAACGAAAAACCCACACTCCAGAAAGAAACTCGCCCCTCCAAGCCGACATGGAAAATGTATTGAGTCCTATGGAAAGTGAAACTGAGCTGGAACAGGAAGGCCGGCCGGCCTGTGCTGTATTTAGTGCATGTTGGGAAGATGCTTGAGCCTCCATGGGGCAAGGGCACCTTTGCCCCCCTGCCCCAAGATAGGCGCCAGCCGCCCCTATGGGTCTGCTCAGATCTGTGTGAGCTGCTTAGCAGGCACAAGTCTGCGCAGGCCACAGTGGTCCAAATTGGGGCCACACGGCCCTGGGATGGGGGTTGGACGGGGCCTGCTGGCTGTATCTAGGCTCCTCCCCCTCCCTGGACCAACCCACCCACGAGAATGCCCTCCCCCATTGCGTTCTGCCCCTCCCCTGCCTTCCCCCCACCCAGAAAAGCCCCTGCACTGGCCAAACCCGGCCAGCACACGGGCAACTTACCCCAGCGGGTCCTCAAAGCGACTGGACTCTCACAGCTGCCTGCCTTGGCCCAACGCACCTTGCACTGATTTGCAGAGCTTTAGGGGGACCTGGACTGCCTGTGGGTCCTGTAACGTTTGGGGACCACTGAGCTAGAATGTTGTTGAGAGTCATTGGCATTGTAAGCCTGCCAAATAATTGGGTCTCAATGTGGGGGCAATCAGGGTATGGCTAGCATGGCGTGCTCCTGATCCCTCCGGTGCTTGGGCCCTCTGCACACAGGAAGATCACGAATGAAGAAGGGCTCGGTTCTCCTCTAAACTGGATTTCATCTAAACTTACTTTGAAGTAAACCTGGAGCCGCCTCCTTGTGATAAAAACAGTCAAGGCATTTCACAGGCAGTCAAAAGAGATTTGCAAAACTAGCAAAATTCTTTAGACGGGAGGGGGCGTTCCCACATTTTTGGGAAAACAGGTCCAACCTGAAATCCAGGCCCAAAAGACCACAAACCTAGAAATAAAACTGTTTACCTGAAGCAACTCTGAATATACAAATAAAACGCCCAGAAATGTGCTCTTTGGGGAACATTTTAAAATGGCCAAGAATGTGTGGTTTCTCAGATGTGCCACTTTCATCTACATTTGGTTTCTGAACATCAGCCTCAAGGATGATCTTCATACAAAACTCTTTTCTTACTGTCATTAGCAAAAGGAAGCATTTTGTCTGCCTGCCAGCCAGCTTCCCTCGATCTTCAGAGCTGATGTCCTTAGATAAAGTGATAGATTCTTGTATGGGCTGGATGAACCTGGTCTTTGGGGCCAGTCTCTGTTTTGTGAAGGCAATTCAATAACATCTAATGATGTGGCCATTCCGCACTGGTATCAGCACCAGTATAATCACAAATGGCATTGATCTCTGCAACATCATGTGGCCAGTTCCTATATATTTTCATTTAAAGAGCTTTGCACAATGGATAAATCGGTAGAGACTCTGATGTGAATCTGACAACTGAGGTTTCTCTTAATGCTAACTGTGTGCAGCCTGCCACCAGGTGATGGATTATCTCAAGTTCAGAAGCAGTACACCGTAGCAAAGATCTCTTTATAGCCTGTTGTGGGCTGACCTTCTTGTACACTGTGACGTCAGCAACACACTGGGCAGTGCGACACATTTAGCCTTCTTCTCTGGTGCAGCCATGCTTTCCTTAGGCTTTCATTTGGGTCTGAAACGGCTACTGGAGCCGTGAACAAAGGATCTGTGGCTCTAAATAACCCCTCCCCCAATAGTTTCATTCTCCAATAAAATCAACCTCAACCCAAGTTCCTGCATAAACACTAGCGGTTGTCATTGGTTTATTTGCTTTTTCGTTAAGTCTTGGTATGACTTAAGAGTCAGAGGTGTCATTCATTTGGGCAACTGATGTGATGTCACAGTAGCTCAAGGTTGTCTTTCAATAATCACATCATGTTGCATATGCTGCAGCCGTGCTCCAATCTGCAACATGCGGATAACGTGAGAAGCCACATGGGAGCAGCTGCTGCTTCTATCAGCATCGTCCCTCCAGAAACTAGGGAAACACTGACATGCCCAGAAACCTCAGGAGAGGCTCCTCCAGTGCAGCTTGGGTGTAGGCAGGAGTGGCTCTGCAGCAGCTCCCACTCTGATGTAAAGTATGACATGAGCTGGCCTGCGCTGCATCCAATGCCGGCTGGGAAGCCACTGGAGCTCACCTCGGGGAAAGGGATGTTTTCCCATTACCCCCGGGGGATGTCCCAGCCAGCCCTATGGGGCTGTTTGGATCTGCGCCAGCAAAATCACGGGCGCAAATCTGAACAGCCCAGATTGGGGTCAAACAGCCGAGGATGGGGGTTAGGATTCAGCCTATGTGCCGGATCTACACACTCCTCCCCAGGCATGGGGCTTCCCTCTCCTCCCTCCTTCCTTCCACCACCCTCCCCAAGCCCCGACGCTGGCCAAATACGGCTGGAGTAGGCCCAGTTTACTGGGTGGCCGCGGCAGTGTCTGGGCTTGGCATGATTCCCTGCATTGGCCCAGCGCCACCTTCTCTGGTGCAGCCATGCTTGACCACACGTTTGCGACAGCGCAGGAGTGGAATTAGGGAGAATGGAGAAGAAATGCACATGGAGAAGCAAGCTGTGAATGCTGACTGCAGCACCTGAAGGAAACAAACATTGGTATTGGGCTACCAGGGCATGAATTACCTTCAGAAAAAAAAATCCAGAAAAAATATATATACAAATCAGAACTTGCTTTAGCTTGAGCTCTTGCTTTAATTGGTCTTAGAGGAATGCTGGCTCCTTGTACCAAACACATCTGGAGAACAGCCAGGGCGCAATCCAAGCCAGCGCTGGAATGGCAAGGCCGGCTGGCGAGCGCCATATCATATCCAACGCTGGGTTGGGGAGGCTTCAGCCTCCCCGCGGCAAGGGAACGTTTGTTCCCTTACTATAGGGGAAGCTCCAGCCTCTCCTATGCGCTCCTCGGATCTGTGCCTGCTAAAGAGCAGGTGCAAATCCAAGGAGACCACGTGGCCTGAATCAGGGCTGCACGGCCTCTCCGACGGGCCTAGGATTCAGCCTTGTGGCCAAATCCGAGGCCCGCCCATGCCCCGCCCTCATCCCGCCCACATTCCACCCTCCTCCCGACAATCCCCGAGGCACGCTGTCATGGCGCCTCCCTTGCACTGGCCGGCTGACAGCAGCACTGGCCGTGTGGCCTTAGCGCCAATGTGGGGTACCCGATCAGCACCCCCGCGTCAGTGCTAGACGCTCAGCACCGGCTCAACCCTGTTGTGCCAGCGTTGTGCGCACTGTAGGATTGTGCTACCCGTCTTTCATTTACTCCACTATCCTTTTTTTATGCTCTAAAAAGAGGTTGTTTTGAAAACAAATGTGTCGCGTGTGCCTTTTTTTGTCTTCGCATCAGGTGTGTTTCAAAATAGATTGTGCCCTAAGAGCACCATATGTTCTGCCGCACCACACAGTGCAGGGGGTCCGCTAGATCCTTTCAAATGCCACTTCAAATGCAGAGAAGGCAGTCTTAAATGTCTGCAGCCTGCATTAACTCACACGGCTAAGCTGCTACATGCCTGAGATGTTTCACTGAGGGCGCAGTCCTAACCTGGAGTTAAGCAGGAGTGTTCCAGGTGCACCATAAAGCACATTTGGAGCACTCTCGGAATCAGAGAAGATGGTGCATGTCCATGTGCCAGCCTCCCTGAGACAGGGAATGGTGCAAACATGCATTATGGCGTGTTTGCGACGCTCCCGGGCCAGCTCAAGACACTTGGGCCAGCCTAAATCCATGTTAGGATTTCACCCTGAACCCAATGGCCCAGCTCTCACTGTGGAGCCAAACTCATGTGTGTGGCCAGCACCAGACTGTAGGTGGTGCCTTCTCTGCTGCTCTTATGGCACAATGTATTTTGAAACAAAGCTGATGAAAAAAAGAAAAAGCACAAGCAACTCATTTGTTTGAATATCATCATCATCATCATTTGTCTGAATACTTCTCTCTAGTCTTTTACCCTGATTTTAGGTGAACATAGGAAGCTGACTTCACACAGAATCAGGCCATTGGTGCAGCTCGCCCCGACTGGTCTGTGGAGCAATAGCGCTCAATAGTTTCAGACTAAGGAGTTTTTCTACTTGGTGACGCCAGGGCTTGAACCGCAGACCTTCTGCATGTCCATGTGCCATGTGCGCTACCATTGCAAAATCCCCACTTCAGCTTTGTCGCCGACAAACTATTTTGCTCTGTGTAAGGGTTTGCGTCAAGGAAAACGTGTCAGCGTGGCATCTCCCCTTAGCATCTGAAGTGGTACTAATACATGCCAAAAATATGGTGATTCCTTATCACTGGATGCCAGGGAGTTTATTTTTACTTTGCACTTGGTACATATTTTTTAAAGTCACTTATTTTCATGCCGAAGACTGTAAGTTGTGATTATTTCCTGCCTCTTTTTTTTTTTCTGTAAGAAGCCACTATATTTCCATACCCAAGATTAAAAACAGACATTCCTGTCTAGGCACAGAACTAGATTTACTTGACTCAGGTTTTAAAATCAAAACAAACGAGTGTGGGATAGTTGTGGCAGAAGACAGGAAAAGGTAGCGACACCTATATATCTAGTCTTTGTTTTCATTCCACTGTAGGTATTTGTGCATTAGCTGCTGAGAACAGATTAATGTTTGAGCCAGCAGCTCTCTGCAGTTATACTGAACGTGGTAGAGCTGTGTGTCTCTGATCAGGCTGGGGGAATATTGGCATTGCAGCCTCCCCAGGATGGGCAGTTCCACTAGTGACTGATAGGTGTTTTGGGGCGCAATCCAAACCTAGCATTGTGCCGGCACAGCGCTCTTGTGCCAGTGCAGTGCTCTTGCGCCGGATCAGTGCTGTTGCAAACGTGCCATAAGGCACGTCTGTTTCGCAGATTTAGTTGTGGGGCCTGCGCAAGCAGCAGCGTCGGCTCATGGGCACCACCATGCACATCAGCTGTGCTGGTTGAGCACCGGCTTAGCTCTTCCGGTGCTGCACCGAGGGCATGCCAGAGGCAGGTGGGAGGTGTAATGGGGGGGGCGCAGTGGAGACGGGGGTAGAAATGGGGCATAGCCATTGGGCCGTATCCAAACACCCATCCCTGGGTTTGGCAGCCCGATTTGGGCAACTCCTGGCCACATGGACTTGCGCCTGCTATTTTGCTGGAGAAGGTCCAAGCAGCCCTATAGGGCTGGCTGGGGCTTACCCTGGGGCAAAGGGAAACTATCCCCTTGCCCAACACTGAGCCACTGCTGCCTCCTAACATTGTTAGGATGCAACACAGGTGAGCAGGCCTGCCTGTTCCAGTGCAGGTTAGGATTGCCATTTAACCCCACAATTTCATTGTCTGGGATCTGGTCAGGGGCTCTGCTCACCAGGCAGCCAGGATCCTAGCCAGCACACTTTCCCATGGGGACTGACAGCAGCCCAGGGCCTCCCTGCCCAATGGTTCCATCTGTTAATGAACAGAGGGAACGCTGGGCGGGACTTACGCATGATTGGCAGCCCGTCCGTTGCGTTCTGCCGCCTGCCCACCTGCCGCGGGGGGGTGGCTCCGGTTGGTGCACCCCACCACTGCTTGCCCAGGCACCCGGCACGCGCCCCCCCCATCCCCCACGGTGAGCAGGCGCCCCCTCTGAGGCCGGAGGCCGCAACAGACGGGCAGCCGATCAGAGCGTAAGTCCCACCCAGCATTCCCTCTGTTCATTAACAGATGACACCACTGTCCCTGCCCCATTGGCAATGGCAGGTCATGCTATGAGAAGAACCTGGCCTTGCCGCAGCTGACAGCAGCAAGGACAGGCAGCCCACCCCTCCCCCCTTGATCGCAGTCAGGCCTGTCCTGTTGCGATTGAGGGAGAAGTCCACTTTGCCTGGGGAAGGCCCCTGGCGGCAATTGCCAGAGAAGGCAGGGTGGTAAGTGCTGGCAGGATCAGGAACCTGGAGGGATATCAGCCTGGGCTTGTGCAGCCTGGCTGGGAGGAAGGTGGAGCAAGAGGGCGGGGAGGCTCTAGATGACCCCAGGCAAGCCGGTGATGAAGGCAGTCTGGAGGAGGCTGGTTAGCAGGCAGGATGCTGGCCAGCCAGTGAAACCTAACAAGGCTGCTGGAAGGGGGAGGACCAGAGGGTGAAGGAACCCCCTCCCCCTTACCTATCTCTGAGGCTGCCTCTTGCTACGCCATAATGTCGGCTACTGTGAAGACAGCTGCCTCTGGCCTGACAGCGCTGACATTCATGTCTCAGGTCCTGAACCAGAGTTCTTGGTGATGCCCCTGCTGAACATGGTTGGTGCGGCTTTCACAGTACAGGCATGCCTTGACCTATCGGCTGCTCCTTTGATCTACTGGGCCATTGGCCGCAGCTCCCATTAGGGCTACAGTCCTATATGCTGTATTCTGTATTGGATTCCGTGGCTCCCTTGGCTGGTGTCCACAGCATCTTGGGAAGCCATGCCTCTCAGCTTGGGAGTCATTTGGGACTCATCACTGCTTAGCCCAATGCTAAGTTGCCTGTGCACTCTGGGCGCAGCAGCAGTCAACAACTATCATGGCATCCAATGGCAGCCAGGCAGCCACCAGAAGCATCTTGGGATGTTTGCCCCTTCCCCCCAGGTAAAGGCGTAGACCCACTTATGGGTCTCCTCAAGTCACACCCCCACTCTGCCTTTCCTTCCATCCAGATTCTCCTTCCCTGCCCCAAAGGTCTGCACTGCTGTTGGCGGTGTTACTTACCACTTGCTGGGTCCACATGGCCTCCTCCGGGTGCTGAGGTCTGGCATAGGCCCGGAAGCTTCCGGTGATCTCGAACGGGCGACCTTCGAATCATAGCTTCAGGCAAACGGAGGCTTTAACCCTCTCGACTAAACCTCCTGATCTCTGCATCAGCGCAAGCTGCATTACATATGCATGGATGGATGGGTCAGCTTACCCTTTGGCATCACTGACCTCAACTCTCCCTCCCAATTTTGGGTTTGTGTGCAATCAAATTGATGATATTCTTAATGTTTTTTTTTTGGGGGTGTGTTGTTATGTGTTGGGATCTAGAACTCTGTGGTCTGTCTTTTATCTGAGAGATACTGTATAGACAAGAGCAGTGGTTACCAGACTCCTACCAGGGATTTGGGAGTCATATGAGTGTTGGTGGGGGCAGAAAAAAGGCAACAATGTCATCCCAGTATTGTGCTGCTGCCCTGGCCAAAGGGCACTTTTTTACACTTACCCCTGACAGCACTGGGGTTCAGGGTGTGTGGAAGCCCTAGGGAGATTCCCGCAGGGCTCCCCAAGCAGTAAAACGCATATAAAATGCAATTGCGACTCGCTTTCGGTTTGCGATTGCGATTTAAATGAATTCAGAGGTTAGCGGAGGATTCCCCAGGGCTTCCTGCACTCACCATACCCCAGAGCTCCCAGGGGGAAGGGTAAAAAAAGCCCCTTTTCACAGGGCTGCAGTGTGACCCTGAGGATCGCGTTGCTACCTTCCCCAATCCACTCCCCTTAAAGGGGCTGAAGTCCTGCTTCCCAGTGTAGTGGGTCATGACCCACCACTTTGGGAACACTTGGACTCGGGATTAGCCTTAAGGCTTCTTCCATTGCACAGATCCCTTTAACTGATCAAGACCTCCAAGAACAAGGAAGTTCCTCACTTCCTCTTGCTTTCTTGGAGGCTTGAGACATTGCTTAAGACCAACAGTGCTTAAGAGGAATTGGGCAGTGGGAGAAGCAATCCCCCCTCACCACAAGAGAATGAAGTGTTTTCACAGCTTGCCAAGCTTCACCCCTTGCCCATAGCCCTAGTTCAGGCTATAGAGAGCATAGGCTCAGGCATAGTCTTGTGCCGTGTCTGGAACACAGAATTTATTGTGAAACAGGGAAGCAGGAGTGGTGGCCGAGGTCAGCTCGGCCAGGCACGTCTGAAGGCCACACACATCATAGGCACTGAGGGAGCAAACCTAACCCGGAGTTAGGCTGGCACAGTTAGGCCAGCAAAGTTTGGCAGGCACAAGGGCGCTTGGACCGCTCTCAGAGTCAGGGAGGATGGCACCTGTCTGTGTGCTTGACTCCGAGAGTGGTCCAAACATACTTTACAGTGTTCCTTGTGCCGGCCAAACTTTGCTGGCTTAACTGTTACGGCCCAGCTCCAGGTTAGGATCGCACCCTGAGTGAGAGGCCTAAAATGTACCAAAAAAAATCACCTTCAGAGAGCATAAGGAGTGCTGTGGGGGACATTGAAAGTTTGCTTCAGGGCTATCAACAACTGGAAACGCGACTTTCCATATGATTGGCCTGGATGATTGATGCCTAGTGCTTACTGGTTCAACAGTAAGAGAAAGAAGCAAAATGAGTATATGTGGATTTCTGAGGCCCTGCTCTTAACCTGGTCCCAGAGTGTGGGTTCACATATTACAATTCTATACACACTTTCCTGAGAGTATGCCCCATTGAACACTAGTGGCAGCTCTTAGCAGAACAGCAGAGTGCTTGCTGCACCAGTGGCCCACCCCGTTCGCTGGTGGACCTCGCAATCTGCTGACATACTGCACAGATAGGATTGGGGTATTCAAGAGAGGAACCTGATGAAGGTCACTCTGACACTGAACTTGGGTTTTCTTACCAAGATAAATCCAACACCTGAACCCAGAGGTTTTCAAACTGGGGTATCGTGATGTCACAGCCTGAAAGCCTCTGACCCTGTCCCCTTAAGGGGCAGGGAGGAGCGAAGGCAGCAGTATGAACCCCAGGATTGCTCTGGTGCCTGGAGGTGATAGGGTCTTTGATCTACTTACCAATTGAAGTGCTCGCCACCTGGACGTATAGGGAATCCTGTGGGCTCCCCAAGCGTTGGAGTATTTAAAAAAAAACGATAGCGACTCACTTCCGGTTTCACGTTTGAAAACCGGAAGTGGGTCGTGATCATTTTTTCCAATATTCCAAGGCTTGGGGAGTGCTGTGGATGCATCTGCAGGGCTCCCTGCACCCCCAGAACACCAGTACTTTGATGGGTAAGTAGACTGAAGACCCTGTCGCCCCAGGCAGCAACATGATCTTGGGGGTTGCCGCCTTCTCTTCTTCCCTGCACACACTTACAGCGGGCCAAACTCTCCCTGGGAGTTGAAAACTGCTGCACTAACCACTGCACTCTACTGGCTGTCTGAGTTACCACACAGAGTAGCAGCTATCAATGCTGGCCATTCAGCTTTGCGTGCCTGCTGGTAGGTGGAACAGTTTCATAAGAAGCAGCAGTGGGAGAAGGGTTGAAGCAAACATGGAGCCCATGGTACATATTGTATCTCTAATGAATTGCCTGAGATTACCTATGCCATCTATTTGCATTACAATCATATGTTCTCGGTTAATTGCCTCAGATTGCGTCTTTATTTGAGTTTTGTTCCCCTTCATCCAGATGGCTCGCGTCACATTGCGATGCTTGTAGAATTAAATCAAATCTAATAGTTATACAAACGTTGAATCATGGAGATCTAAACTGTATCTTATTGATGGATTTCCAGCCCTCCATAGGATGGCAGCATGTTTGGTTCAGATTTGTGAATATTGCAACCAATTCGTGCCCGTGCCCATTTGTCAGTGCTTGAGGGTTAGGGGAAAAAAAATCTGTTACCATTTCTAATTGTATAAAGTTATCCCATGTGCAAACATCTAGGACAGTGCTTCTCAAAGTGTGCTCATAGGAGCCGTGGGGCTCCCTGAGGCTGCTTCACCCCATAAGTGGCTAGCATATGCCCTGTGCTGCGCTGCCCCACACATGTGCTGGCACTGTGGGGCTTCCTGAGACTGTGCATGTGCTGACAGGGTTCCCTGAGCCTCCTTTTAGGACTTTAAAGGGGTCCACAGACTGGAACGTTTGAGACCTGCTGATCTAGGAGTTAGATATTGCATTGGAGGACCAATAGAACCAATCACTTGGGTTCAGGGCTTTCAGTGCCAGCACACAATAGTTTCAGCCCAATCCAGAGGCATTTCTACAGGGATGGCAAAGCTCTAAGTTTTGCAAGAAGCCTTACCCTGTCATGTAAATCCCTCCTCTCCCTTGCTGCTGTAGCCAGTAAGCAACGCCAAGATGTTGCTTTTCCCTGTGAGGATTGGCTAGAACAGTGCAGGAGAGGAGTGATTTCTACTGCAAGGTGAAGCTTCTTGCAACACTTAGAGCTTTGCCATCCCTGTAGAAACGCCACTGGCCCAATCCTATCTATGATTGGGCCAGTGCATGGAAGGGATTTTACAATAGTGGGACAACGTTGCCACTCCCCTGCATTTGGCATTCTGTGGTAGCCTACTTCTACAATAAGGACGTTGTACCACCCATCATGGCCTGTAGCCTGCAATGGACTTTTCCTCCAGAAATCTGTCCAGTCCCCTTTTAAAGGCACCTAGGCCATGATGGTGGTTTCAAGTGATAAGAAACCTGGGAAAGGAGCTCAGTCCATCTTGAGACCTGTTGTCCGTAAGTTCTTATTCTCCACAAAAGTAGTTGTTTCACTGTCCTTTTTTTCACTCCTGACTCCTCACCTAAAAGCAAATATGACCGTAATAGCCACCGTAAGAGATGCCACCGTAAGCCTAAGGCCCTAACACTGGCTCAGCTGCAATTAGAAGCTCAACTAAAGATGTTCTCCACTATATTTAAAAGTAAGCGCTTCCATTGCTGAGATTAGTGAAAGTTGTGGAAAGAATCGAGTGGCTCAAGTTTCTTATCTAAAGGGCACACACAGGAATACCAAGGCAATGGCATGTCTAGGCATCCAAGGGCGCAGTCCTAACCAACTTTCCAGCACCTGAGTAAAGGCAATGCAGCTCTAAGGGAAGAAACACTCCCTTACCTTGAGGAAGCCTCTGTGACTGCCCTCAACTGAAGGATGCAGCACAAGCCCCATTGGCACAGCTATGTCAGTGCTGGAATGTTGGTTAGGATTGCGCCCCTAGTGGTAAAATGTGCTCTCTGCAAACCACCAAGGCAGCCTGGCAGCCACTGCATTCATTTCACCAATGAGTGTTGCTTGCAGTGATAACCACACCATTGCCCTTGTTTCAGGGAACACAGCACAGTTGCAATATTGGTGGGGCACGTTTATTCAACTAACTATTGACCTTGCACTTTAAGCATACTCAGCTGTAAGGAGATGGAAAGCTGCACATTGTAATAGTTCTTTGTTTTTCAATGCATAAAAAAGAATAGTGATTTGCAGGGAGGGACGCTAAATTAATCCTGTGCATAATCAATCTCAACCAAGTTAAGCACCCCAAAAGACAGGAGATGTAATAAATTGCATCCAGCACAATTTTCTATCTTCTGTAGCTACAATAATTTAGACGCATTTGCAGTTCATGCTCTGCTTATGACGAAACTAGAGCAATTATCATGACAAGATGATAGATTTCATAAAAACAACAATAGCAGACAAATGGGTAGACTTTTCCTGTAACCCATTAGGCCTAACTGCTGAACAAACTATAGATTTAGCATACAACTGACTTTTGGAGACAATTTAGCTCTTACTCACACTTCTTTGTTTTAATCGTGAATAACTATGCTGTTACACTGAGGCGCACACTTTAAGGACAGTACACATTCATTTTCTTTAGGTGTCACAACATAAAATTGTTTTTCTCCCTCTGTGTGTATATATATGCGTACCAATTTCCTAGATTGCTTCATGTATCAGATGAAACAGGTCTTGGCCTACAACAGGTCATTTTATGTGTATATATTTAAAATATTTAAAACCCTCCTTTCCTACCAAACACTCTTCAAAGAAGGACACAGTGGCCAAAACAAAGTCGTTGCAAATCAACAGTGAAATGAGTGAAATCAACAATTAATTCAAAACTCAGTTAAAATTAAATCAATTAAAAACTGAGTGCAGCAAAGATTAACAGCACAATCCTAACCTGGAGTTAGGCTGGCACAAATTAGGCCACAAAGTTTGGCTGGCACGAGGGCCACCATAAAGCGCATTTGGACCACTCTCAGGGAGGAGGATGCACATCTGTGTGCTGGCCTTTCTGACTCCAAGAATAGTCCAGACGCACTTTACGTTGGCCCTTGTGCCAGCCAAACTTTGCTAGCCTCATTTGTACAGCCTAGCCCCAGGTTAGGATTGCGCTCTAAAACAACAGGATAAAGCAATAAAATAAAGTCTTCACTGCTCATTTCAACACCACCTAGGAGGTAAATGTAGAAGTAAACTTCTTTGGGAAAGGAGTTCCAGAGGCCCTACATCACTACAGAAAAGATCCTGTTCCTGGTGCATGCCAAGTGAACGTGTTAGTGGTCGGTCAGAAAGCAGGGCTGTGAGGCTGATCTCTGAACTCAGGCAGACTAATGGGGATTTGTAGGAAATGCCTAACCAATCAAAGAGGCGCATGGCACCTGGAAGCACAACCCCTGCGCTGGGGACTGGCCGATCAGGAAAGCACACATCAGCCCAGATGTGCTTCCCCCCCTGCTGACCAATGGGAGACACACACAAGGGGGCAATCTATGGCGGGAAAAATGAACCAATCCCTGATCACTGTGATGTTTTGAATTGACTGTATGTGCTATAAATAAAGCAAGCGCAGAGGGCTCGCGCTCTTTGACCTCCTCTCTTGGACCTCCACACCAACCAAGCCTCTGCGTGCTCCTTTCACCTTCTGCTAGCTCTTTGCTAGCTAAAGGTCCCGCATGTTCCTCATCCCCCGCTGGCTGGCTGGCTGGCTGGCTGGGGATCCCTCCATTTCAGCTAGCTGCTTGCTAGGCTGAGTTTCTTCTGAGTTTCTTCATCTCCACTAGCCGAAGAGCGCTAGCTGGAAGATCCCCAACAGGGATTCACCACTATCAACATGGAAATGAACAGAGAGAAATTTAGAACTCAATCCTAACCTGGAGTTAGGCTGACACTGTTAGGCCAGCAAAGTTTGGCTGGCACAAGGGACACTGTTAATCAGGCTGCAGATATTTTTCAACTCAAAAATAGCAAGAAGTAACACTACTAACATGCTTCTTGCATGCTTCCAGCTCATATTCATTAACAAATGACAAAATGGTATCAAGTCATAGAACTCAAATGCATGGAGGCTGCCATGTTTAATCACTATTATTATTATTATTATTATTATTATTATTATTATTATTATTATTAATTTATTTATTTATTTATTTATTTATTTATTTATTTATTAGATTTTTATCCCACCTTTATGCCCGAAGGCACCCAAGGCAGCATTACAAGGAAATATAAAATTTAACATTAAAAAACAATATTAAAACAATATTAAAACAATATAGTTATATATTATATACACTACAAACTGGAAGGAATTATTGCTAGCGTAGCGAGCATGCTAGAAGCTGAAAAACAATTGTGACCCTAGCATACTAGAAGATGAACATACAGCTCTCTAGTACTGCTGTATTACTAGAAGATGAACATACAGCTCTCTAGTACTGCTCAGAGTGAACACCTTGTATCTATGTTTGTTTCTGTGAACATCTGTCTCCAGGTGTCATCTGCTGTCATTAAGGTGCCGGGCAGCCTGATCCTAAGCTGTTGGGCTGCTGTTGGAGCAGTGGTGTTGACCGCTGCTTCCGCGGGAGTGGTGGCAGCACTGGGGTCTCCTTGGGAGAAAGAGACTTCTCCCTTCCCCTGAGGAAAGGCCAGCGCAGTTAGGCCAGCAAAGTTTGCCCTGCACAAGGGCCACCGTAAAGTATGTTTGGACCACTCTATGAGTCAGAGAGGCCAGCATGCAGATGTGCACCATCCTCCCTGACTCCAAGAGTGGTCCAAACGCACTTTACAGTGTCCCTTGTACCAGCCAAACTTTGCTGGCCTAACTATGCCAGCCTAACACCAGGTTAGGAGTGAGCTCTTAGAGACGACACTAAGCAGCAGCACCAGCGATACTAGCCCACAGGATTGAGGTCACGGAGTCTTTGTGAGCTTTTCCTACATCAAAGAGAGCACGGTTTCTGAACAGTTTTTGCTCCGTGCCTTCA
This sequence comes from Lerista edwardsae, assembly GCA_029204185.1. NCBI lineage: Eukaryota > Metazoa > Chordata > Lepidosauria > Squamata > Scincidae > Lerista > Lerista edwardsae. Next base: position 10,824,678 of record JAJKFI010000001.1, read on the forward strand.
TGTACACAGCTTCTATTCTGAAGCTTCAAACAATTTGTTGAAGACTGCTTTCGCTGTATTGTTGTTTCGATGAGGCGGATTCTTAAAAGCATAGCTGCATTCTTATGTCTCAGAATGTATATCTCAAAATCTATGAGAATTCGATGCTAAATTTTAAATGCATACATCATTCTCCCACATTGTCACAGTGTGTGTGTGTGTGTGTGTGTGTGTGTGTGTGTGTGTGTGTGGAGAAGCTGCAGCATAACCTTTGGAAAAGGCGTCAGGCTTGACTAGAAGCCCATTATTTCAAAAGGACTTAGGCCTCATATTGACAAATGGCAGGTAAGGGCTGTACCATTTCGTTCATACTGCAAGATAACATCTTCATATTTTCCTAATAAAATAAAAAAGAGAGAAAGACAGGGAAACATTACTGCCTGTGTTCTACAGTAGGTTTGATCCTACAGCCTTATCCCTAAAAATAGTGTCCTGGACAAAGCTGATTCCCTGCTTAAAGCCCTGTTGACATCTTTCAATTCTCCCTTCCAGCAAGGGAATTTTTTTAAGGAGGAAACATGATCTTGTTGGGGTCTGAAGATCGCAAGGTGACTCCATTTGTAGCCAGGCCTAATTACCCTAGCTGGGAAAATGAGGTGGCTGATTTCCACCTGAATTTAATGACCATTCGCTCTAGGCCATTTCGCAAGATTACAGAGAATCCTCTAATAAGAAGAAAAAACAAACCTGCCAGATAAGTGGCAGCTTCTGATCCTGGGCCTGCAAACCCAGAGGGACTTGTTCACTTGAACTCACCATTTGGACCAGCAGAATGTTCTGCTTTCATATTTCTCCTCTCACTTCAGAGACCTTGCAGAGGCAACGCTGCTGTCCAACAGAATGCTTTAGAGTGGAGACTTTTGTACTGCTTTGCCAATTGTTTCATCACATTTCAAGAGGAGAACGAGGAAAAAAAAAAGAAGTCTCGCTACATCTGCTTTGCAGGCTGTGTCCACAATTAATTCTACAACCAGCTCTTTCATTATCTTAATTTTTTGTTGGTCATGTGGATGTCAATAGTTTTTGTTTTGTTTTTTGTTTTGTCTGCGTCTCTCTCCCTTGTATTGAATCTTTTCTCATTGGGATTGTAAATCAGTGCTAGTTCAGTGTCTGAGTGGCTAGGACTGGTTTCTGGAAGAAAAAAAATCTTCATGAAAACTAAGCTCATTAGCTCCAAGAAAACTGAATCAGCTTTACCATGCTTTTGATGTTGCACCTGTTCATATTTAATTGAATTTAATTTAATAGAAATGATCCAATCATTTCTCCACCTCCTGTTCAGTTTGTGTGTGTGTGTGTGTGTGTGTGTGTGTGTGTGTGTGTGTGTGTGTGTGTGTGCTTATTTCCATAAAGCCCACAGCTCAGAGGAAATCTACGTTATTTACATGCTTTTCAATTAAAATAGCCATGGCTTTTCAGAAATGGTTTTGAGATTTGCCATTTGGAAAGCCAGCTCCCCCTTTGAACCACGACCATTTGAACATGATGGATATTTCATGAAAGTCTGGCTTGCAAGATTGCCAACTTTAATGAGATGATTGTGGAGGTTCCTTTTTGCCAACTTTCAGTGACTTATCCAGGATTTTTTGTTTGTTTGGAACAGAGTAATTTTCAACCATCTCTCATGAAAAAGAGCAAAGGGTTTGGGTTGCATATGGTCTTTGAAACAAAGTTGTGTCAACCCAACTAATGGAGCAGATCTGATCAAGAAATAGTTACTCAGAACTGAGGCTTCGACAGGCATCAAAATCAGAACATAAAAGGGAGGGAAGCCATCACATTTTGTATTGATGTGAGTGATGGCAGCAGAAAGATGGAGAAGAAAGATCATGGTTTTGTTTAAACGAGGAAGCCGATGGCTCAAGCTCAAAGGTTCAAGCTTTACTCATTCTTTGGCCAGTATGTTGAATCTTGCTCCCAGTCACCGATAATCCCCTCAGTGCTGTGAACTAGAAGTTCTTCATTCCAACCTTGGCTGAACCACAAAAGCAGTGGAACGTCTTTGGCAAGCACCTGTTTGTCAGCTTCCATTCCTCAAGCAGTTTTCCAGGAAGCAAGACCATCGCTGGGGGCAAGCCAGAGTGGGAAAGATGAACTGTCCCCCCATCCACCATGTACGCATCCACACTTGCTGCCTGATATGCTGGAGGATGGGGCATGTGAGACAGGTGAGGGGACAGGTGCACACCAGAGCCCAGAACATGGAGGAACTTCGTACGAACAGTAGATATATATCTGCTACCACAGAGATATCTCTAGCATCATCTCCTCAGTGATCTTGCACATACAGAATACCCGATCTTCCTTTATTCGTTTTTGTTAATATTTGATGTCTTAAATGGCAAATGTTTTGAAATCCGCAGAGCTTTTTCCCTCAGCGGGTCACAGGGGTTAAGAAAGGTAATAGACCAGTTGGATTTTCCTTTTTCATAACTTTGAGTCTAATAAGGGTCCCATTTTGTGGTCTCTTGCATTTGCCACCACAGACTATTGTGCAGTGAGATTAATCCTCTCAGCAAGCGCACACAGATGAAGAAAGCCCTAATGAGTTTAAACCTTGTGCCAGGCCATCTCTAATTGATCTCTCTCTTTAGGAGAAAGCCTTTTCTTAATGATCCCTTCAAGCAGCTTAATAGATTTGAGGGGGAAAAATCTACCCTATCCAAGCTTTCAAGTATAAGTGCAAGAGCCAGGTTTAATGAGTGAATTTTTACCTCATTTCATTTCTTATTCTATCACAGGTTTAGCACACCTCTAAAGTTAAGAAGATGTCTGACAATGTACAACCTGCTGCCTTGTTTAGATTCACTGATTGGTAGGCTTTTTTTGCTATTATTGATCTTCAATTATTGATCTTCATACAATATCATACAGAAGATATAGAACTGTATTATCTAGGGCTGTCAACAGCCTGTGTTGCTCTTTCGGTAGTGGAAGGATACAGTTTCATTGATATTAAGTTCCATGACTAATGAAATTTTCCCTCCAATTAGAATTAAAAGGCTGAGTTAGAAAGAACAAAAACAGATTTTTAGAATGGAAGCACAAATTAAATCAGAAACCATAACAATAGGGAGACTAGGAAGCATTCCAAAGACCAAGGCCTACTTGCCCATAGGAAAGTACAAATTGCCCAAATGCATATTGTTAGCTGCTTGAAATGCTTGAAATGGCATCCAGGAGGGAAGGCATTTGGATGTGATGACTCACCATGTAGATTTATAGCCCAATCTTAAGGAATAGAAGCGTTGGTGGGGTTCCACTGGGGCTGGCTGCCACTAAAGCATCATAAAGTGCTTTGCTGCAGTGCAAATTGCCGGCATACTAGCATGGAAATCAGCCTTCCCACACATACTGGCGAATGTCGGGTGGCATGCTGGAGCAGTTTAGCCTGTGCTGAGGGTGTGGGCAGAGGCAGGGAGGGGACTGAATGGTTCAGGGTGGGTGGAATGGGGCAGTCACAGGGCAGAGGGCAGATCATGCCTAAGAGGTGATGGGTTTGGTGGCAGCAGCAGTGCACACCAAATCTTAACCCCTTTCCCGGGCCTGCCTACACAGATCAATGCAGACTTGCACCAGTGATACAACGCTGCAGGTCCAAGTTTACCCATTCCTAATGCTGGGGCTTTCCCCCGGGCAAGGAGACTAATGTCATGTTTTTCCAGTAGCGTAACTAGACTGGGGCCAGGGGGAGCCATTGCCCCCTGTAGGAGAGTTGTGATTTTCCACCATCTCCACTGGAGGTGACAGCGCCTACTTTCTGGTGCATGGAAGCAAAATGAGCCCTCTTGTTCACACTGGCTCCTGAATGACTCCAAATAGAGCTGTTTTCAGGGCCAGGGGTGTTCATGCATGGAAGAGGGGATGTCTACACACCTGTGCGGGGGGTGATCACAGGGAGGTGTCATCATGTCAACCGGCCCCTGATTCCCATCCACCTAGCTATGCGGCTATGTTCTACATTGCACACAAATGGTATAAACAAATCTATAATACCAGCAGTGAGCAGAGCTCAAAGAAAAAGCTCAAAGCATGTGCCGAGTGGCCTTTTTCTTATTAAAAAAAGAGTGTTTCATTTCTCTGACCAGCTTGCCTTCACATGACCTTGATGAAGCTTCTGTCTCCTTGCCAAAACATCCTGCTAGAATGGGCAGTTAAAGGAGCTGATTTAAGAGTTTCTAAAGCATTTTCTGGTCTAACTCCAGAAGCAATGATGAGGTTGTCCATCCCAAGCCAGGCAAAGCACCCATTGCTTGCAGCACCACAACTCCCGTATTGAACTGTACACTTGGAAGAATCAGAGGAAGCGAAAGGGAATTCTCATTCTTCTTTCAGAGTGCAATCCTAACCTGTAGTTAGGCAGGCAGAGTTAGGCCAGCAAAGTTTGGCTGGCACAAGCGCCAAACGTAAAAAGCATTTGGACCACTCTTGGAGTCATGGAGGATGGTGCATGTCTGTGTGCTGGGTTCTCTGACTCAGAGAGTGGTCCAAACATACTTTATAGTGTCCCTGATGTGGGGCAAGCTTTGCTGGCCTAACTATGCCGACCTAACTCCAGGTTAGGATTGCGTCCTCAATGTCTGCAAGACCACGGAGGTGCCCAATCTAAAACCTTGCCTCTCCAATCTTTTCTAAGCACTACTGAGATAGAAATTTTACCCAATCATCAGTGACTGAATTGTATCTTACACAAGAAATGAGGACTTCCTGTTTTAAATGAACCTAGAACCATCTTCCAACGTGAGTGCCTTTGGTATTTCGAGCTAAAATATACCACAGTTGTTAATCCTATGCTTTGAGAAATTTGACTGAGGCCATGTGTGATCCCCCTTATGGAATAAATTTGTGGAGAGATTATCTTTATAGTGCTACAAAACGAAGATTTTGTTTTAAAATTCCACAATGAGTGAGGAGGATTAGCGTCTTTGTTGCCATATGTCCCTGGAAGTTGAGCTATGTTCAACAGACGCAATGAGAGAATCCACCCACAGCCTGCCTATGGCATGAACTACAAACTGAATAATATCTCATCTGAAGCATGTTAAATGTCTAAGCATCAAGAATGAGATGATTAAAGCTGTGCCTATATGACTTTCCTAATGAGACACTATTTAATTAGAATTAGGAAGGGGGGTTGGTTGGTTGGTGGTTTTGTTTTTTTCTGAAACATAGACTGCAATCCTAACCTGGAGTTAGGCCGGCACAGTTAGGCCAGCAAAGTTTGCCCGGCACAAGGGCCGCTGTAAAGCGTATTCGGACCTCTCTCTGAGTCAGGGATCATGGCTCACATCTGTGTGCTGGCCTCTCTAATTCAAAGAATTGTCCAAATGTACTTTATGGTGTCCAAATGTACTTTACGGTGTACTTTACCAGCCAAACTTTGCTGGCCTAGCAGTGCCAGCCTAACTCCAGGTTAGGATAGCGCCCATAGGAGTTGCACTGGAACCATTTCCCACCCCACTGTTTGAGCCAAGGGTGAGTTGAGTTGAACTGAGTTGAGCCAAGGATACTTTCCAAGAGTTCTGAGGACAAAAGCATAAAATAAAGAACAATCTTCTTTTTTAGCTGGCTATATTCTTTCCAAATCTGCGCACGTCTCAGCATAGAGCAGAGAATAATCAGTTTGTCCACAGATTTATCAGGAGGTCAGTAATACCACACATGAATTCTTTGGTCTGCAGTGCTATCTTAATCTAAAGGAAAATGGGGACGCCAAAAATAGTCATGGTTAAAGTGATTTCTTGTCTTAAATAAATACATCTTTTCTTTTCGTATTTGTTTTTAATTTTAACTCAAAACATATTCAAAATAAGACCATTTGCTCATATTTTCCCCATTTTTCCCTCCAAAATGATTGTCTCAAGGGGAGGAAGTTCTCACCCAACCAAATTGATTCTCTTGGGAGAGTTTATTGTTAAAATAATTGTTTAAAGGATTTGTTGTCCGCTTCTAATCAATCTTGCCACCCCTTGGGTGAATTCTCTTTGGTGAATGGTAGCCAGACTCTCTTCACAGCTAATTTTTCCCAACATTCAATTAACCCAGGGACCAGAACTGAACTGAACTCTTCATGACCAGGGCAAATAGTGTTTTCTGATATCAGGGTCTGGGGCTCATAAGATTTACACAAAGTCTCACTGTTACCAGCACTCCCCATGCACTCTGCATTTCTGATTTGTTGAAAGCAACCGCACTAGGACTGAGCAATGTATGGCATTAGGGGGATGGATCCCTGTATTCTGCATGTATTTTGTGAGAGGCATGTGATAACAGTTTGGGCTGGCATCAGCCGGTATTTAAGTTGGGCAGCAGCAAATCCTGGGCTGTCTCTGGGTACGTGCATAGTCAAACGGCCCAGTTTCCTGGCAAACCCATGGATGGGGGCAGCCAGTTTGTTGCTTCTATGTTAATTCCAGTGAAACTTGACGAGTTACCTGTGTGTAGCCATTCATAATTGCCTCTGCCACTGCAGGTGCAGAAGCAAAGGAAACACAGCCTCTTTCTCTTTGTGCTTATGCCGCGGCTTCTTGGTCTGCTTGGTCAGAACGCGCAAAGAAGGAGGCCTCCGAGAGAATCCAGAAGTGATATTGTGTCGTCGCTTGGCGACACATGAGCATGTGAGCGAAGCCTCTGTGCTTGAGTTTTCAAATAAAAGTAGCAGTTGCGCAGGTCTCCAGTCCAGACTGGGACCAGGGAGGAGAATCTTGTTATATAATGAGAAAAAAAGCTTTGTTGTTTTCTAGGATAAATAAGTTTGTATGGCTGTGTGTGCATGCATGTGCGCATGCATGCACATGTGAATGCTCAAAACTCTCCTTTTTTGTGCTTCTCAGTCCAGCCTTTGTGAGCACAAAGGAGAAGGCTTCCTCTTCCAGAAGGACCCGGAAGTGACATTGTGATATCACAGCTCCTGGTGATGTTGCTGGGTAGGAGACAAGTATCCCTTTCTCTCCTGCTTATGTAGAACTGGTGGGCCCCTGGTGAGCAGGAGAAGGGGCGGTGGGCATAATCCCTGGAGCCCAGGTTTCCAGGAGCCCTGCCATGACAAAAGAAACTACAAAATACGGTACAAAACAAATGTATTATAAAATAAATGTGGATACCTCAATCTCAGCTTATCCTGGGTTGGGTTTCCACTACAGCTTTACTCCACTTTCAGTGTGCTTCTATTAGTCCTGTGCATTCTGGAAACTGTAGTTTGTTAGTAACAGTTCTCAAATTCTTTAACAAACCACAGGTCCCCCAGAATGCATTGGAGGAATACAAGTACACTGAAAATGGATTAAAGCTATAGTGGAAATGTAGCCCAGGTATTCTCCATAAGCACCAACATCTATATATATAAAAATGGACGTTTGTGTGTATGTATGTATGTATGTATGTATGTATGTATGTATGTATGTATGT
>JAJKFI010000001.1:10832133-10845959 GCA_029204185.1 Lerista edwardsae
TGTATGTATGTATGTATGTATGTATGTATGTATGTATGTATGTATGTATGTATGTATGTATGTATGTTCCTTATACAAATCTCCGTCCCTTGACCCACGGCCACGAAACTTGGCACACACGTTCCTTGCAGCCTGGAAGGAATCACTGCGGGGGTCAGACCCCCCTACGGCCCCCCGTTTTTCAGGGAGGGGGCCGGATCGTCAGGAACCAAGGGGATTGCATGGGGCTACAGGTCTGCTGCCACCCTGTGGTCACAGACGATTCTGCAGCAGCTCAGCTGAAACTGAGCAGAACAGAAAGTGAAACTAATATAAAGTGCTTGGCCTGCGTGGCCTGAGTGGGCCAGGGAGGAAAGAGCAGGATCCACAGAGTTCCAGCAGCCAGTCGGATCTGAGAGGGGCCTATGTCCAGGGAGCTCACAGGCCACCTCTGCCTGTTTCTCATACGTGAGGGCTGGACCTGCAGACAGTAAGTGGGACCTTCATGTTGCTCTCTTAGTTGATGCTGTCCCTGTTTCCTCATTCATTTCACAGTGATAGTGTGCATTGTGGGTTCCAGGTCATCAATACTGTTTTATTTCAGGGACGGGTTCTATATGTCTATATATGGATCTCACTATGTCATGCTTTTGAGGGAGGTTTGCATATTTGTGTGTATGTTCCACCATTACTCTGGAACGCCTGGAACGATGTGCACCACACGTGGTACACTGCTTCCTTACGATCTGGACAGATATACTGTGGGGGTAGGGCCCCCCATACGCCCCCAGAGGTGGAGGTGCACTGCAGAACAAACTCATTCCTCCTCCTAATAGAGCCTGGGGATAATTTCTGCCCCCGGGCAACGCCGGGTCACAAACAGCTAGTGTATTAATATAATTCAAACATGGGAAAGTGAAACTTGCACCTTCAGACCAGAACTACTAGACCCCAGTTATAGGTCACCCAGTTCAGTTCACAGAATCCCCAGGCTCCAATAGAAAGCTCCACCCCCTTCTATTAGTTTAATGTGTGTCCCTAAAGAACACATGGCACTGGATTAAGCCTACATATGTTTTGGCATTGTTTTGGCATATGTTTCTGGCATTGTTTGAAGGTGAATTAACAGTATGGAGAGCAAACATAAGTCTGAGGAGAGACTTTCCCGCACAGGAGAGATGGGGTGGGGGTTTGTCAAGTCCTGCTCCCTCTCCCTCCTCCCCTCAGAGAAGGTTGCAAGTCTGGGTTCGCTCAGAGTTCCTCTCAGGAAAGAATACAAGGGCAAGAGCTCAGCCAATCACAACATGCATTCACGATGCATAGTTAAGTTCTGGCCAAAACATAATAGGGCCAGCTCAATGGAACAGTTAAGGACAAACCAAACAAGTCACATATGCTGAGGGCAAAATCACTTCACTTTTTTCACTCAGGCTTTATTTCAGAATCAGCTTTGTTTCAAAGTCATCTCCCCAGTAATGAGTTGCTTGTGAAAGCCAGTTCTTGGATGTCCCTGCATCATTAGAAAAAGAAAAAGCAAATGAGGAAGAGGTCAAAGAAAAGGAACGTAGCAGCACTACTCACAGCGCAATCCTAGCGTACCCCTTGCGTTGATGCCACGTCATAGCGCTGACGCAAGGAGCGGAGCACCAACATGGGAGCGCCGAGCAGCACCCCTGCGTCGGCGCTCCGTCTCTGAAGCCAACACTACTCGCAGCATCGGCTTTAGAGCGCCGACAGAAAGCCTCCCTTGCGCCAACTGAAGACGGTTGGTGCAAGGAATTATCTGTCCTATATAGGGATGGGGATTAGTGAGGGGGGAGGCTGGAGGTGGGCGGGCTTGGGAGGTGGCCCTACGGCCACATCCTAAGCCTATCAGCAAGGCCACGTGGCCCCGATTTGGGCCACACAGTCTCTTTGGATCTGCGCCCGCTCTTTAGCGGGCGCAGATCCGAGGAGCAGATAGGGGAGGCTGGAGCCTCCCCTATGGTAAGGAAGTGCACGCCTCTCCGAAACAGTGTCGGATATGGCGCTGGCCCATCGGCCTCGTCTTTCCGGCACTGTTTAGGATTGCGTCCTCAGTAAGAAAATTATCCCATTTTCATTTAGTTCCAATCTTGCTCATGCCAAATTAAAGCTATCAATTAAAAATTGGTTTTAAAAAATGGAGTAACATGAGGTCTGTAGTAAAATGTAAGAAGAAGCGTCCAGCTCTCAGTGGCCCTGCTGGTGAGAAACAGAATGCTAGATTCGATGGGCCTTCGGCTGATCCAAAGCTGATCCAGGGCTTCTCTGATGTTCTGATGTATGAAACGTATTGAGGATTATGAGGGTGATAGATTTCAATTCATTCGTTGTTTATCATGTGGCAGGAACGTCTCAAAAGCTGAAATGCTTTTTGGGGCAAAGCAAGCTTAGAAGGGTCTTTCACATTGCTATAATCTGCAACAGCAGAACATTCTTGGTCCACATACTCGAATGAGATGGATTGCTTTTACTGGAAGTTGAGGTCAGTATACCCAGCCACAGACCCTGGTTCCAAATAATCACATGCATTAAAAAACAGCTGTCAGTTAAAATAGCATCCTGAACAATATTATGCTACCACTGCAGTCCACAACCACCCCATTTCCTGTCGGAAAAGGAAATCAGATATTCGGCCCTTGTCTATTGATGGTGACTGTGTAGAGCAGGTGGCTGAGTGCAGGTTTTTGGGGTCATTATGAAGGAGGACCTGACCTGGAGCGCAAATACCATAGCACTGGTTAAGAAGGCCCAGCAGAGACTATACTTTCTGAGACGCCTCAGTAGGCAACAACTGACTGAGAAACTGCTGGTGACTTTCTACCGCAGCTACATAGAGAGCATTTTAACCTACTGCCTTTGTGTTTGGTTTGCGAGTTGTTCAGTGGCAGAGAGAAAGGTGCTCCAGAGGGTTATTAACATGGCTCAGAAGATCATTGGCTGTCCCCTCCCTTCCTTGGAGGAGCTTTATAGCTTAAATTGTCTGAAGAAGACTTCTAAAATGCTGAAAGATCCATCACATCCTGGTCATCAGTTTTTTGAACTACTGCCATCAGGCAGAAGATACAGGGCGATTAGAACAAGAACGAACAGATTAAAACACAGTTTTTCTCCTAGTGCAGTGTCTAGACTAATTGCGGTGGTATAGCGACATATGAGTAGAGTTTAGGCAAAGTGGGATTGTATGTGATGTTTTTGTTTTTGTTGTAGTGTATTGTGTTGTTTTTACCATGCGAAAGCACCTAATTTCATTGTACATGTGTACAATGACAAATAAATGTCTATTCTATTCTATTCTATTGTTAAATAGTAACTTGCTGACAAGTCATAATGGAGTAGCATTACTCTGAATAATGAGGAAACACCAGTGTAAATTCTCAATGAATCACCTTTCAGCACCTTCTGCCTTCTCCAGCCGAGCAGCTTCTTCCCTGTCACTTCAGAAGCCTTTGCACGGTTCAGTACGTCAACATCAATTTGACTCAGCTACTGTGCTGCTAAGGTTGTCATCAGCTAACCTAGCATATGCAGGTGACAGAAGCTATGACCCACAAACCAGTTAAGTCAGTGTACTTGGATTTAACTTCCACTTAAATAAAAATCAGGGGGGCTAAATCGGCTTAAGTTCCTCACTTCTGACTTGTCTAGCTTGGGAATCAGACTGATCTTTACCCTGCCAAGAGCCATTCATCTGCTTAAATATGCTCAGTTACAATGAAATTCAGATTGGATGCAAAGATTTAAATGAATGCACTTCTCAGTCTGGCAAAGTGCAATATGGGTCACTCAGCTTCTTGAGCCTACATGTCTCTAGAAAGAATGCTTCTTATTATGTTAATGCACAAGTGCTACTCCATAGCTGTTTCCCTGTAACAACGTCAAATGTGGTTATTTAGGGAAGTGTTCATTTTATAAACTTTAGGAAAAGGGGGGGAATTAACAATCTTCAGCAAAATCCCAGCTAGCCTACAGGCAAGCTCCTAAGGGCACAATCCTAACCCACTTTCCAGCCCCGGGAGAAGGGCAATGCAGCTCTGAAGTAAGGGAACAAACATTCCCTTTCCTTGAGAAGGGCTATAACTGTGCCCCCCACCAACTGCAGGATGCAACACATACCCCATTGACACCGTCAGTGCTGGAAAGTTGGTTAGGATTTTTCCCCAAGTCTTTCTTATTAATCTCCACTAAACCTATAGATCATACACACATACCCCACAAAACTTCCCAGGACAAATACATCATGCCCATCAGAGAGGCCTCACATGTGCTGTCAAGCCAAGGCCCACCCAAATATTACCCTTTCTGGCGAAGACCTGAAAGATCCACTCCCCTATCAGTTTTATATTCTCACTAGCTTTTATGTACCCGGCTTCGCCCAGGTGTTTATACGTGCCATCCCCGACCCCCCCGCCACTCACCAGGCATACAGATGGCCCTGTATTGGTTTGCCTGCCGAAAACCTATATGCGCCCGGGTGTTTATATGTCCCATCACTGACCTCCCCCCCACTCACCAGGCATACAGATAGCCCATTTATATGTCCCCCCCACTCACATGTGTGCCCGGGTGTTTATATGTCCCATCCCTGACCCCCACACTCACATGTGTGCCCGGGTGTCTATATGTCCCATCCCTGACCCCCACACTCACATGTGTGCCCGGGTGTTTATATGTCCCATCCCTGACCCTCCACACACTCATATGTGTGCCCGGGTGTTTATATGTCCTATCCTTGACCCCCACACACACACTCACATGTGTGCCCGGGTGTTGATATGTCCCATCCCTGACCCCCCCACTCGCTTGTGTGCCCGGGTGTTTATATGTCCCATCCCTGACCCCCCCCCACTCGCTTGTGTGCCCGGGTGTTGATATGTCCCATCCCTGACCCCCCACACACTCACATGTGTGCCCGGGTGTTTATATGTCCCATCCTTGACCCTCCCACACACACACACTCACATGAGTGCCCGGGTGTTTATATGTCCCATCCCTGCCCCCCACTCAAATGTGTGCCCGGGTGTTTATATGTCCAATCCCTGCCCCCCACTCAAATGTGTGCCCGGGTGTTTATATGTCCCATCCCTGCTGCTGAACTGTTTCTGTTGCTCTAGATGTAGTAGCCCTCTGTTTCATATCCTTTGTGACGCTGCTGTACATGCTGTACATTCTGCTGCTCTAGATGTAGCAGCTCTGTGATGTAGCATTGCAAGTTGTGTTTTTTTTTCCTCAGGTGTTTCCTGTGTACACTGTTGTTTCATCTTTGTAGCCTTTGGTTGCACCTGCCCAATTGCCTTACATTACACAGTGAAAGTAAACTTTCAGAGAGAGAGCAACAGCCACAGCACCTTGTGCCAACTGTCCACTGCCAAGCAGGGACCGCCCACATGTCCACAGAACACATTGTATCGGTTTGCCTGCGTGAAACCTGTTTGCTGCTGTTTGTCTTCAACTGTCAAGAGTTCAGTTGCTGCCTGAAGATTCCGCATGTCATTTGCATGTCATTTGCATCTCATCATGACATCATCAGAGCCTCGGAATGCTGCGGCTCAGCCCATAGCCACCCATAGAGAACCACAAATTCGCTTTTACCCGCCCCCTTGGGGGCCCGATCCGTTCCAAAACCACGCAGCGATGGTTTCGGGGGGCCAAGGCACCCGCGTGCCGAGTTTGGCGCGAATCGGTCCAGGCGTTGCGGAGCCTATGTGGAACAAACATACACACATACATACACACACACATACGCTCTTCTTTATATATATAGACTAGCTTTTATGTACCCGGCTTCGCCCGGGTGTTTATAGGTGCCATCCCCGACCCCCAGCTACTCACCAGGCATACAGATGGCCCATTTATATGTCCCATCCCTGCCCCCCTCACATGTGTGCCCAGGTGTTTATATGTCCCATCCCTGACCCCACCCCCACTCACATGTGTGCCCCGGTGTTGATATGTCCCATCCCTGACCCCACCCCCACTCACATGTGTGCCCGGGTGTTGATATGTCCCATCCCTGACCCCACCCCCACTCACATGTGTGCCCGGGTGTTGATATGTCCCATCCCTGCTGCTGTACTGTTTCTGTTACTCTAGGTGTAGTAGCCCTCTGTTTCATATCCTGTAGTTGTTTGTGACGCTGCTGTACTGTTTGTGTTGCTCTAGATATAGCAGCTCTGTCTCTCTTATCGTGGAGTCTTTTGTCACGCTGCTGTACTGTTTCTGTTGCTCTAGATGTAGCAGCTCTGTGACGTAGCGTTGCAAGTTGTTGTTTTTTTTTCCTCAGGTGTTTCCTGTGTACACTGTTGTTTCATCTTTGTAGCCTTTGGTTGCACCTGCCCAATTGCCTTACGTTACACAGTGAAAGTAAACTTTCAGAGAGAGCAACAGCCACAGCACCTTGTGCCAACTGTCCACTGCCAAGCAGGGACCGCCCACATGTCCACAGAACACATTGTATCGGTTTGCCTGCGTGAAACCTGTTTGCTGCTGTTTGTCTTCAACTGTCAAGAGTTCAGTTGCTGCCTGAAGATTCCGCATGTCATTTGCATGTCATTTGCATCTCATCATGACATCACCAGAGCCTCGGAATGTTCGGTTCAGCCCATAGCCAGCCATAGAGAACCACAAATTCGCTTGTACCCGTGCCCGTGGGGGCCCAATCCGTTCCAAAACCGCGCAGCGATGGTTTCGGGGGGCCAAGGCACCCGCGTGCCGAGTTTGGCGCGAATCGGTCCAGGCGTTGCGGAGCCTATGTGGAACAAACATACACACATACATACACACACACATACGCTCTTCTTTATATATATAGATTCTCCACCGTCACAATGCTTGCATATAGGCCTTCCTTCCTCCTAGACCTATGGCTGCTGAAAAATATGCTAGGGAGGAAGCAGGGCAACCTTAAACAGTTACATCTTATCCCAGTCAGCGCCCCCTCATCGGTGCTAATGACATAACACCGACACAACCACATTGCATTGGTGCTAGGCACTCCCCAGGATGCACTCCCCTAAGAAATAACCCAACTTATTGCTCATTCTCAGGACAGCAGCAGGCTCTGGCCTCACAACAAGAGCACTTCCAGCTGTGACATCTAATCCCTTCTGGTGTGTCCCGGACAGATTGCCATTCTCAAAAGTGGGTCCCAGTGCTAAAATGTTTGAGAACCACTGCCTTAGGTGCCTTAAGTTGGAACAATGTTTGATTAGGTTGTGCAGGAAAACATCATTTTAGAATTCATATACATTGCCTAAGGATCCACATTTAATTTAAAATGAAATATATGTTCAGTCCCTGTTTAATACCAATATCTGTAATAATTTTTATTATATAATTTTATAGTTACGGGTTGGGAAAGGAAAAAAGATATAGGGAAGGGGTACAAGGAAAACACATTAGGTATCCGTCAGTCTCAACAATTTTACAATTAAATTTACACATCGCATTACTACATCTTTACTTACCCCATAAACTTCTTTAACATTCAAAAAACAACTTCTAACATCAATAATTCAATCAAAAAGAAAAAAGAAAAAGCTTGAGAGAGAAAAAATTTCAGCTAATGTATTATCTAACTATGTATAAAATACTTTCCAAATATTAGCTATTCTATCTATATCTCCATTTCTCATTCTTTCTGTCAGAATATCCATTTCTACCAATTCAAAAATCTTCTGCAATAAAATTTCTACAGTTGGTATTTCTACATTTTTCCACATCTCTGCATACACAAGTCTAGCTACAGTGTTAATATTTACTATGATATGCTTAACTTACTGACTAAATGCTGAAGAAAAAATATTCAAAAGAAATAATTCAGGTTCAAATGGGATAATACAATTTAACATATCTTGCAGTATAGTATGTACCTTCTTTTTTGCTTTGCAACATGTCCACCACATATGAAAAAAGGTCCCTACAGAGTTATGACATTTCCAGCAATTATTATTTGTTCCCAGATACATTTTAGCTAATTTATCTGGTGATATATGCCATCTATAGAACATCTTATAAATATTTTATTTAAATGATGCCGCCTTGGTAAGTTTAATATTTACTTTCCAGATTTGTTCCCAACTTTCTAATGATATGTCATGACCAACATTTCTTGTCCATTGTATCATAGTGTTTTTCACAACTTCATCTTCCATATTCATGTCCAGCAAATATCTATACATCTTCTTTATATATTGTCCCTCATCTACTAGAAAAAGTTTATCAAAATCTGTATATTGTGTATAAAAACTCATTTTTTTAATCTTCTTTCCATCTTGATCTTATCTGCGTTTCAGTCCACCAATCCAATATAATATCTCTATTCAGTAGTTCTGTTTTGGAACAAATTTCCATATTGTCATTTAAAAGCTCTTCATATCTTCTATTTTGGGTTCTATCGATCCATTCTGGATTATTCGCAACTTCTAATGGTTTAACCCAACTTGGTATTTTAGTATAAATCTTATAACTAATTTGATCCCATACTCTTAAAAGTGCCCTTCTTATTATGTGTTGTTTAAAATATATTATATATTAATATATATAATAATATATATATTAAATATATTTAATACCAATTTTTGAAGATTATTGACAAAACAAAATTTTGTATGTGTGATAATCTTATTTAAAACCAGTTAGGCTCAGTTTGGACACTCATTGAGGTGCTGGTACTGGGTGGATGACATCATTGGGTAAGCTAGCACAAAGGCACAGAAAAAGGGAATTGGGTTCCTTTTTGCAGTTCTAAGCTCATAGCAGACCTCCTCAGTTTTAACCATATACTTCAATAGAACATAATCCTAACTGTGCTCTAGGCTGGCACATGTTCCTTGCATTTGCACCACTCTCAGAGTCAGGGAGGCTGGGGCACGGATGTGAGTTGGCCTCCTTGTGCTGTCCGCGGTGCCAGGAAAGGCCGGCCTATGGAGGCCAGCACAGCGGCTTGGAGAAGGCAGACCGAGGGAAGAGGGAAGGCAGAGTGGGGAGGAGAGTCAGGGCAGAGCAGGCCTGGGGGTGGACCAGACTGGGGAGGGGGTGGAGCCAGGATCTGGCACTTAGGTCGGATCCTAACCCCCGGCCCTGACCCAGGCAGCCCTACACGGGCCCCTCAGATTTGCGCCAGTGATTTTGCTGGTGCGGATCTGAGTAGCCCCATGAGGGCTTTACTCAGGATAACGGGACAAGTGTGCCATAGGGGACCTCCTAACCGGGGCTGGAGATGGCGCATGCCAGCTGGCCTGCCTATTCCGGTCCTGGTTATGATTGCGCTGTGCAATCCTAGGCATGTCTACTCAGACATAAGTCCTATTGCATTTAATGGTTCTTACTCCCATGAAAGTGTGTATAGCAACAGCTTAAAGCAACAGCTGAATTTGTGACAATTAATTAGCAACACCATAAAACATAGAGACAGATGAACAAATATTTATTGCATCATATTCTGCGCATACATTGCTGAAGCACACGAAAGGCATTTTGGGCTTTGAAATGGAAGAGTAGCATTTCTTGGATTCACATGTCTTTGAAAAGTGAGGGTGCAACCCTAAACTGAGTTAGGCTGGCATATGCTAAGCCAGCAAAGTTTGGCTGGTGTAAGGGCCACTGTAAAGTATGTTTGGACCACTCTTGGAGTCCGACAAGCCAGCACTGAGAGGCCAGATGTGACCATCCTCCCTGACATGGAGAGTAGTCCAAACACGCTTTATGGTGGCCCTTGTGCTGGCCAAACTTTGCTGGCTTAGCTTATGCCAGCCCAACTCCAGTTTAGGATTGCACTCTGAGACTTCTTCAATTATGAATAAATTCTGTTCTTGTTTTATCCAGTTGAAATCTTAGTTGGCGAGCAAAGAATGATACAGATAGACTTAATTACCGTGTAGATGATAAAGCCAATTATGCAAGGTCTCATATTATCAGCACCAGCTACTACTATTAATAGGTTGGTTTAAAACTAACGAGGCAAATTAATCCGTTTATTAATCATGCCCACTCATATTTAAAAGCAGGAAGCAGTCACACACGCACACCCTGTGTAAAATTATACCGACCTCTTCCTATAGAGAGAACTGATGCACAGACCCCCTATTTTTGCATAAATACTGTGCTGAAATGTACTTTACATATAAAACTTTAACAATGTATAACCTGAAGATGCAAACACCATGTAATGAAGATTATATTTCAAATCCCTTTAACTTCAAGCTATGCGTGTGCATATATTAGCATAAGCTAATTTGGAATCATTTGTTTGGGCAAGGCATACTATATATGAGGAAGAAAATTTGGCTACTAGAGGTTAAATAACAAAACACAGAACATCAGGGCAGATGGGTTATGTGATGTACTTTTCCAGTTAGTTCAACTGACTTTGTTTCAAGGCCATAGCAACCCTTTGAACAAAAGTGTTAACTGATTGCTTACAGCTAATGTTAATTAGCTAGCCCGCCCAAACAAAACTATATGCCTGTTTTCTATGAAGTATCTTAGCCATGGGCTGAAATGCTTTAATGTCACATTTCACAAATGTGAAATGTTTGTTCACAAGAATGTTCACAAATATTCTAAGAAAAATGAGCAGGCATGGTTGTCGACCATCACAGCAACTTCTTTAAGAAAAGAAGATCCATTGGACTGATAGTAAGATCCATATTCGATCATGGAAAAAAGATAATCTGCGTGATGTTAGCAAGAAGAAGAGAGAAGAGGGGCAAGGAGTCATGCGGAAACTTAAAAAAGCAGGTAGCCTAATGGTCCAATCCTATATGGACGCTGTGCTGACGTTACACGGATGTCAGTGTGATGTCCATTGTATCCTAAACCCATCCAGGCAATGCCAGTGCAACCCCAGTAATGCTGGCATGGCCCTCCTAGTAGCACGGACTATCTAAGCAACGTCCACAGCATCTATGGAAACTCTGTCCATGGATACAGTCTGTCATCCACAGAGCAATGTCCTGGCATTAGCACATCCACAGCATGATGTCCACATGACATGCGGCATGATATCTAAGGAAGCAATCACTGCATCCATGCAGCCTAAAGCTGGCAGCCAGAGAAGTGCCAGCGGCTTATGAGCAGGTTGCAATGAGCAGCCAACTCTGGGGAGATGTTCCCCTGCCAGCCACTTGGAATGAATAACACAAAAACAACCACCTCTGCTAAACCTGGATGCCACACACACACATACTGTATGACATGACACAAGTTTGCCAAAACATCCCCACTTCCTATGGAAGCTACATTGGTGCCAGGAAAAGGGGTGGAGCAAAGATCTACTAGGAACCCCTGCACCCAGCATTCAAGTCCTCTTTTTCCACGAACACAAACACACACATTCAAAGAACACCTTCTTGACCAAGAAGCTCCCTCAGAAGAGGACAGCCATGTGCAAGAGACACAAAAGCCATTTTTCAGTAAGTGCTTGAGTTCCTGAGGGTGCAAGGGCAATGCAGCTGTGAAGTAAGGGAACAAACATTCCCTTACCTTGAGGAGGCCTCCATGACTGCCCCCAATTGGCAGGATGAAGCACATGCCCCATTGGCACAGCTATGTCAGTGCTGGAATGTTGTGCCCTGGGAGGAGCATTCCATCTGGAAGGAAATATTTTTGCTAAGTGTGGGATTGGGGGCACAAACCTAAGCTGAGCTGGAACAGGCAGGCCTGCAGGCCTGCATTGTATCTAGTGCAGCTTGGGAGCAGGCTGGAGCCTCCACTGGGCAAGGGTTAGGGCACATGCATGCCCTTTCCCCGGGGTAGGTGCCAGCCGCCCCAATGGGCTCCTCGGATCTGCACCTACTATCTGGGCCACACGGCTTGGGTACCTAACAGCTACATCCCAGCTCCACCCCTCTCCCCGGGCCAGCACGCCTCCTCGCCTGCCCACACCCCTCCCAAAAATGCCCTCCCTTCCGCCCAGAAATGCCCCTGCACCAGCTGAACTCGGCTGACACGGGAGTGTCATGCCACTGACTTGGGCTGGTGTTACTGTTACCAGTGTCAGCCCTGCAGATGCAGTGCTGACGCGGGCATTCTGAACAGCACCCTTGTGCGTGCTATGTCGGCCTAAGGGCATTTCTTGGATTGCACCCTGAGACAGGCTAAGAGCCAGCCAAGACACAACTGAACCCTGGGATGTACCCCAAGCAACAAGGCACTGTCCAATTCTGTAACAGGCTGTCAATGAACAATTCAATAAAATACAAAGCTGATGAAACACTCCATGTATACTTGAGAAAGCTTTGACTGAGTACAGCTCTAGACACTGCTATCTGACAAATTTGTCTCAGGGTTTTTGTCTGAAGAGATGTTTTCATAGAACGTCTTTTCTTGCCTACATTATATACATATAGAAAGACAGCTAGAATGCATAAATCATAAAGAGTCATAATCTCCACATTATCCACACCTTCTGTAAGGATATTGTACTTCATGTTCCATACTAAGAACATCATGCATTCTTTAATGAAGCGTTTGTACCGTGTAATATGATGTTGAGCTTAATGCATAAAATATACTCTCTTAAACGGCAAAATCTGTCAATTAGGATATTCAAAAATGAAGCTCCCCTAAGGCTACCAATAGCTTCATTTTAAATAGAGTGTGACAAACATTCTCTAGTGTTCAGCACTGAAAACCTTTAAAAATAATGGATCATTTAATGATTAATAGATTGATAGAGGAAGCATTGCGATTAATTTAACAGGGAGCTCATCTTCAGATAGGAGTTGAGCCAGTGAGCCAAAACAGTTGTTTTCAAACTTTTTAGACTGAGATCTACTTTTTAGAATGGCACTCATGTTGGGACCCACCAGAAGTGATGTCATTAACGTGGAAGTGATGTCATGCCTGGAAGTAACATCATCAAGCAGGAAGTGCCTCATTGTGACATAATAAAATGACACTTCCGGAATGCAAACTGGCATCCTTGGACTGCAGCAACGGCATAACCATGAAATATCTGATAGAAAACAAGATTAGGACAAAATATTATGTAAAAGCACTGAACTAAAAACAATTTCACTTGAACGTTCAACGCTCACAAAAGGAATATACCAAGAGTAAGGTCTGCAGCTTCCAAGATGGCTGCTCCACTTTCCGCGTCCCACTGGATATCAAGTCATGACCCACAGTTTGTGAAACAATGAGCCAAAAAATTAGGTGAATGAGCTGAATGCTAAGGGCTGCAATCCTACACATACTTACCTGAGAGTAAGCTCCATTGAATATAATGGGATTTACCTCTGAGTAGACAAGCATAGGATTGCAGTTGTGCTCACAGACAGTGATGTGCCTCTACAGGCATGCCCCGGTATCCACTGATTCAGTATCCACAGTTTCAGTTATCCATGGATACTGGGACGCCTTTTAAAAAGATAGGGAAACATTAAAGAAATCTCTTTTTTTTTACCTTGTTGCAACCAAACCACTGATGTGCCCCTATCTTTAAAAAAGTGTCCCTAGTACCCACGGTTTCTGGTATCCACGGCTAGGGGTGGTGGAACGGAACCCCAGCAGATACCACAGCACGCTTGTGTTATTATCCTATTTATCACGCAATTTTTAACCAGACTGCAGCCGTGAAGGGCACAATTTTTCTAAGGATTTATATCCAACATCTATGGAGGATTCTTTTGATCTTGGAGGAAAAAACCCTGCAAACATATCTAGAAATGGAACCAAAACGTCCTGCTGTCATGAGTTTAGTTAATGGGATACAGGATCATAAATCTGTAGAGTCATTTCAGGTCAGATAATATTCTAGTTGACAGTTCACTAAGAGATCACATTTTATGGCCCAGATAAGCCTTCTGTTCTTTTATATATAT
>JAJKFI010000001.1:10877109-10889333 GCA_029204185.1 Lerista edwardsae
ATGCCAGTTTCAGCCAGTTCTGGACTGTGAGATGTGAAACTGCAACATAGAATGTTTACTGGCACTGAAAAGCAAAGACTTTCAGCCAACAGACAGGGATAAAGAGATAAAGAGAGAAAAGAATATGATTTTATCTTATAGTTGGAGCACTGGCTGGGCTTGTTTCTGACTCATTCAGACCTGGCTTTCGTTATTCATGGTGAAGTTGCAATCCTGTAAACGCTTAGTTTGGAGCAAGCCCATTAAACTCAATGAGATTTACTTCTCATTGGAGATGTATAGAATTGCATTGTTAGTTACCTAGTGTTTGGATTAATGCAACATGCTTTTGGCTGCAAGTCAAGTTGCTGATCATTACCGGTAAATCTCTAAATGGCTTGAGACATGAATCTAACTGTGTCATAAGATTTTCTGAGGAAGCCTTTTTTCATGTCTGATATGAGATTTTAGGAGATGAATTTTCAGTGCAGACCCATCCTTTTAGAACCAGATCCCCAAGACTGGGTTAGCTGTTTCCATCTCTCATTTTTGGGCTCTCTGAAGCCATCTTGGGCCTTTCTGAGAATGAGGGAGGGTTGAAAGAGTTTAAAACAGTGGTATTCAAACTTTTTAGACTGGGGACCCATTTATTAGAATGGCACTTGTGTCAGGACCAGTGATGTCATGCAGGGGGTACGTGGGGGTACGCGAGTACTGGTTTCTAGGATTATGGCTGGCCCCGCCCATTCGCCTGTCCACTCGTCGACTCTGCCCCCTGCAACATTTGAATTTCCTGCACATTTGAGTTGCCTGCATGTTCTCAGAGCCAGGCAGGCAGGCAGGCAGAGAACGGAGCCTTGCCTTGCCTTGCCACTGAAAAATGAGCTGCTCTGGGGTTTTGGAACTGTTGGGTCACTTTAACATGATGCCAGGCCTCCTTAACATGTTCTGGGGGTGCTGTGGAATACTGTTGCAACGGTTGGGTCTGTTTAAAATTGTCTGAGGCCTCAAAAAAGGCTTTTTTCATGTCACTTCCTGCCACGACATCAATTCCGGCTTATGACGTCACTTCTGGTGGGCGGGTCCCAACACGTGCCAATCAAAAGTGAGTACCTGTTCTTAAATCATTTAGATGACACCACTGGTCAGGACCCACCAGAAGTGGTGTCATTAACCTGGAAATGATGTTGTGGCAGGAAGTAACATCATCAAGCAGGAAATGCTGTCACTGAAACATCTATATATATAAAAAGACATACAAAATTTTGAGACATACAGAATTATGCATGGAAGGGATAGAGTCGATAAAGGGATGTTCTTTTCCCTCTCTCAAAACACCAGAACCAGGGGGCATCCGCTAAAACTGAGGGTTGGGAGAGTTAAAACAGATAAAAGGAAGTACTTTTTTACCCAGCGGGTAGTTAATCTGTGGAACTCTTTGCCACAGGAGGTGGTGATGGCATCTGGTCTGGATCAGTGGTGGGATTGAGGGGGAATGTGGGGGGACGGAGTTCCACTTGTTGGAACATTGGCTGGCTCCGCCCACTTGCTGACGTCGGCTGGCTTCTGGCTATTTTTTTCTCCGTGTTTTTTTTACGTTGTTTTTCTTTGGTTGTGCGCACGCTCTGCCGCCAGTTCTGCAACATTTGAACTGGAGGCGGCGGGAGACCGGCAGCGGCGGCGGCCCGGCAGCGGCGGCGGTGGTGGGAGACGGCAGCAAGTAGGCCTAGGCTCCCTCCATGGCGTGGCCTGCCTTCTCCCTGTTCCCCCTCGTTCTCCGCGTCCCCCCTCCGTCCCGCAGCAGTAAAAACAACCCAGCCGGCTGGCTCTGCGGCGTGGCCTGCCTTTTCCCTGTTCCCCCTCGTTCTCCCCGTCCCCCCTCCCTCCCGCAGCAGTACGAAAGAAGAATGTTGTGGAATGGTTGGTCTAGTTTTTTGGGCTTGCTAGCCCACCTAAAAATGCACAGATGCCTGCTGAAACTGTTGTGGAGTGGTTGGTCTAATTTTTTGGGTGCCAATTTACAGTTCATGTCATTTTATTGTGTTACAATGACAGCACTTCCTGCTTGACAATGTCACTTCCTGCCACAACATCACTTCCGGCTATGACCTCACTTCCTGCCACAACATCAATTCCGGCTATGACGTCACTTCCGGTGGGCGGGTCCTGACACAAGTGCCAATCAAAAGTGAGTTCCCCTTGCTAAATCATTTAGATCCCACTACTCGTCTGGATGCCTTTAAGAGGGGATTGGACAGATTTCTGGAGGAAAGGTCTATCGTGGACAATAGGCAATGATGGATTGTGCAACCTCCTTACAAAGGTGGTGGGCTACTTCAAAGTACCGGGTGCAAGGGAGTGGCAACAGGATGCAAGCATCTTGTTGTCTCATGCCTCCCTGGGGCACCTGGTGGGCCACTGTGAGATACAGGAAGCTGGACTAGATGGGCCCTTGGCCTGATCCAGCAGGGCTCTTCTTATGTTATGTTCTTAAAAATGGACGTGTGTGTGTGTGTATGTGCATATGTATGTTCCAGCATAACTCTGGAATGTCTGGAGCAATTGACACCAAACTTGGTACACATATGCCTTACACTCCGGAAAGAAATACTGCGGGGGTAAGACACCCCTAGGAACCCTAGGGGTGGGGGTGGGAAGGGGGTGACATGTAAAAATGATCGAAAACGGCCGACATTAGTGTCGAATCCATAGTTTTCGGGGTCGTTGAGATGAATGGTGACACTCCCGATGCCGTTTAAGTCCAAGTTCAGCCCCCATCAGCATGGGGGGTGAGAAGGGGTGCAAAATACAGTGCTTGGAAATAGAATATCCACAGCACGCTGATGGTGGCATAGAGGACACCATTTCATTTCAGATTTCAAAACTCATCCCACTTCGAGAACTACTGTGGAGGTAAGACACCCCTCGCACCCCTAGGGGTGGGGGTGGGAAGAGGGTGACATGTGAAAATAATCGAAAACGGCCGATATTAGTGTCCAATCCATAGTTTTCAGGGTCGCTGAGATGAACAGTGACACTCCCGATGCCGTTTAAGTTCACGTTCAGCCCCCATCAGCATGGGGGGTAAGAAGGGGTGAATAATAAAATGTCCAAAATGACCGACATTAGTGTCAAATCCATAGTTTTCGGGGTTGATAAGCTGATTGGTGACAGTCCTGATGACATTTAAGCCCAAGTGTAGTCAAATAGAACGAATAGAACTCTGTAGAACCTTCTGGAAATTTTTAGAAATCATTATGCCCTGGTCTTGGATTCCAATCAATCAGCTTGCCATGTTACCAGGCGTAGTCACTGAATACAAGTCTATCGATACTGTAGTAGATGCCTATGAGGTCGTCAATTTCCCATCAGACTTCCTAAACTCACTTGATCCGGCTGGATTGCCGCCACATCGTCTTTTACTTACAGTGGGATCTCCAATCATTTTACTACGGAACCTCAACCCGCCAAAACTTTGCAATGGCATAAGGCTGTGTGTCAAGAAGATGCTGGGTCATGTAATTGAAGTGACTATCTTAACAGGAAAGGGAGAGGGTAAAACAGTTTTTATCTCACGGATACCACTCATTCCGATGGATCTCCCTTTTAACTTTAAGAGATTGCAATCACAATCAACAAGTCACAGGGGCAGTCTATTAAGTACTGTGGAGTGGACTGGAGATCACCATGTTTCTCCCATGGACAACTTTATGTTGCTTCCTCAAGGGTGGGTTCACCTAAGAATTTTTGTATTCTTGCTCCTGGATGTGAAACTAAAAATGTTGTTTATAATCATGTTTTCAGTTAAATTTATAGTGAATTTGTAAAAGATTTTACTTTATAATTTTTATACTGTACTTATACTTTTAATTTCCTGTACATCAAATTACTTCGATTTTACACTATAGATAGAATTCATTCCTTTTCCTGTCTAACAAAAGCTTGGGATAAATAAATACCCAGGCAATGCCGGGTAAGGACAAGCTAGTAACATAATAAAATGACACTCCTGAAATGTAAATTGGCATTCTTGCACTGCAGCAATTGTACAACCATGAAACATCCCTGACAGAAAGCAAGACTAGGACAAAATATGATGTAAAAGCACTGAACTAAAAACAATTAAAAAAAAAACTCACTTGAAAATTCAAACTGTTAACACTCACAAAAAGAATATAACAAGAGTAAGGGCTGCAGTTTCCAAGATGGCTGCTCCCAGCTTTCCGCCACCCACCTGACATCAAGTCGCAACCCACCAAGTGGGTCCCGACCCACAGTTTGAATTATATAATATATAAATATATAAATAATTCCCTCAATAAAATATACATTTCATAGAATCATAGAGTTGGAAGGAACTTACAAGGTCATCTAGTCAAACCCACTGCTTGTAGAAGGAAATCCTCCTAGAACATCTCCAACAGGTGCCTGTCAAGCCTCTGCTTGAAGGTCTCCAGTGAGGGAGAATCTTTGTGATTAAACAATTGGAATCGCCTCCCAGTGAGTGCTGCCATATATGTACACACTGAGACATCAGCTTCCATTACTTTCTACGTAATCTTAATCAAGTGCTCTCCTCCCCACTTCTTTATTTTAATTTATAATCCACCTTATACTGAGAGATCAAGGAAGGTTGCAGCATGAAAGAGTAGCTGATATTCCTTTAACACAATCACAACAGACCATAAATGAATCCATGGACCCAAAGGAACAAAGATTGACACAACAACATACAAACGCAGTATGCATCCTCTGCCTGCTTTCATCAGAACAATTCAGAACTAATCAACTGATCAGTACAAGCAAGTCATCATTCAAAAGCCCTATGGAATCTAAGCAAAGGTTTAGTTCTCAATAGTCCTGGTATTTGTCCCTGCCTTAGCATTGTCTAAGCCACAGTGGTCCCAGCCCCAATGATATCTTGAAGAATAACAATACCCATTGTGACATAAGAACAGAGCAACAAAGATGGTATAAAGATGTAGAAGACAGGCAGAGAAGTCTGAGGTTGAGAGCAGTATTGAAAGAGTGAAGGAAAGAAAACAGCCAACAGCAGGATGTTTGAGAAGATAACACAGCAGCCAATTATATGGCCCAAGTCTTAGCTAGTTTTAAATTAAATGCATCTTTTAAAAATACTGAAGTCAATCCTTACTACCCGTGAATTGCTACCTGCAGATTCAGGGCGCAATCCTAAGCACTGTTGGCAAGGCTCGCTGGATGGCCAGCACCAAATCCAACGCTGATTTGGGGAGGTTGGAGCAGTGATGTCATGCAGGGGGAACACGGGGGAACTCAGTTCCACTTGTTAAAATTAGGGCTGACTCTGCCCACTTCACTCTCCCTCCTCCCCCCTCCCGATTCCTCTGCAAAGAGCTTTTCTTCTTGGTTGGCCGGCACTCAGAGGGTTAAAGGGAGCGACTCTGGATTCCTAGGGGGGCGAAGGGGGAAGGGCTGCCATCCTGCACAGCCCCCTTCCTCGCTCCCTCCAGCCACACACGTGGAGTCAGCAGCCACTCTGGTGAGTCTGCAGCCCACTGGGGAGAAGGGGCGTCCTGGGGGTGCGGTGGCAAATTGAAGGGGGCCCTGGAGGGGATGGAGGGGAGCCGGGACTTTTTGAAGCTGCCCTCCTGACCTGCCCGGCATAAGCGGGCTTTGGTGTGGGGAAGCGCCCAAGGGTGCTGTCAGGAGTGGTGCCGCCCCTCAGCCCCTTCCACAGGTTCCTGTCTCATTCTGCTCAGTCAGCCTCGGCTTCGAGGCTGCTGCCCCCATGCCAATTTTCAACTTCCCTGGCAATTTTGAATAACTCCACCTCGCCTAGCCGCGAAGATCAAAGAAAGGCTTTCGCCGCTTTCTTTTCAGACCAGAGCGTTTCACTGGCGCTCTGGGTGTTAGGTTTCTTTGGGAGACTGTCCCCATCACTATTGGAGCTGCAATTGGGGAGGGGGGAATTCTTCGCTTTCTGTTCTGTAGGCGCCAGGCGCTGTACAGAACTGGCTGGCTCCGCCCAGTGATGTCATTCAGGGGGAACGGACCAGAACGGGCGTTCTGGATCCTAACGGGCTCCATGGCTGGTTCCGGGTTCCCGACAAGTGCCAATCAAAAGTGAGCTCCTGTTCCTAAATCATTTGAATGACACCACTGGGCTGGAGCCTCCAAAAGGCAAGGGCACGTTCACGCCCTTACTGTTGGGGAGGCTTCAGCCTCCCCAATGTACTCCTTGGATCTGCACCTGGTAAACAGCAGGCGCAGATCCGAGGAGACCATGTGGCCTGAATCAGGGCCAAGCAGCCTCCCGAACGGGCTTTGGATTTGGTCTTATAGCCGAATTTGAAGTCTGCCTTCTCCCCACCCACAATCTCCCTCCCCTCCCGCCAATTCCCATCCCGGAATGGTACGTGAGCCTCTCTCGCATTGACCGGCTTCAATCGGCGCAAGGGAGGCTACCCGTTGGTGCTCTCAAGCTGACGCTACTCATAGCACTGGCTTGAGAGCTTTAGCACCAAAATGGAGGTGCTGCTTGGCGCCCCCATGTCAGCGCTAATGATGTAGCAGGGCAGCCAGGATTGCGCTGGATCCCATTATCTGCAGGGAGCAGAATTGACACATACTTCCTTCAGTTCATGGTCTGTTTTCAGCTGTCCACGGTCTCTACACCATCCACAGCCATCCTAAATCTAGCTGACATATTCCTGAATGTATACAAAGGCACCATTTTGAATTTCAATCCGGCATTCAGAATGCCAATGGAAACCCTCAGAAAGACCATTAGCGCTCCTCACGGGCGAATGACCCATTGCCCCGTCTCTCTGAGACAGATAGGCTGGGGCTTGGCAGCCAATTGGCTGGGGGGCCAGGCGAGGCAGAGCCGCAGCATCGTGTTCAGGCGCGTTGGCCCAACCAAGCATTGTGGCTCCGGACTGCGACCCCGCCCACCCTTTCGCTAGCCTGAGAGTAGCTGGTCGCCCTATGGGGGCCAGGTAGGAATTTCCCCCCTATTGGCTCCAGGGGTTTTTTCACCTACCCCAGACTAGTGAGGGGGTCTTTTGCCCATCAAATGCATGGGTATTTTAGTTAGGAAATGTCGGCCACTTGGCATGAGAGGTGCGGGGTGAGGGTAGGCACTTAAGTTCTTGGTGTCCATGTCAAGGCAGCTAGGTTGAGGGGGAGGCACAGAAGCTCGGATGATGCCTAAACAGCTCGAAGAGTTGTTAAGCTAATCCCTTGACTGAAAGGGCTATGCTCTGATAGGATGGCATTCAACCGGAGCGGGCCAGCTGCCCAGACCCTGAAAAGGGGCAGTAATGACAGGCCGGCACAGTCAATGGCGGGGCCGGCCTCGGGTTGAATGGTACGCCCAATGAGATCTACAGGAGTGGAGAAGGTGACTCTTCTCCTCCTGTAAGGACCCCGCACCTTCCCCTTACACTTCAGTTCCTGTTGCAAATTTTTTGTTAGTTTTGAATAAAGTGGCCCATTTAACATCCCAAAGCCGCAGTTTGTCGTCTTAACTTGAGGGTGCATGGGTAAATGCAGCGGAGACCCTCAGAAATCAGCTGACGTTCTGACGCTTCCCACAGCCATTTTAAAGCCCTCTGTGCTGATTGCAGGTGCCATTTTGAAGGTCTCCGCTGGATTTCTGAGGGTCTCCTCTTGCACTTGAGGGTCTCTGCTGCTGGCAAGCAAGCTACCCCTTCTCAGAGCCCCATTGAGCCTATAGGATCAATGACTCCAGGTTTCCAGAGAATTGACAATATAGTATATACACATAAAGATGGAATATTTGCATAAACATGGAATGTTTTAAACAGCATTTTAGCACAGATGTTGCACATTGCTGTGGTTGGGGAACAAGAGATTGTGTCTTTATTGGTCTCAAGTCATTGTACAGAGCAATAACTGATATTTATTATTGAGGTGTGGATTTCAAGAGGCAAATTCTATAATTATATGAGCCAAACCTGTGTCTGTCAGTTGCTGCCAACTTTGTGAACTATTTCCAGTCACGTATGTCAGATTCCTCTCTGGGCACTCTTATGTTGCACAGATCCACACAGACAGCTGTTTTTAAACTCATTTCATGACACACAGTTGCTAACGGAGCCTACCAGTGAAAAGAAAAGAAAAATGATAATGGGACCTACAGTAAATTTACATACAGTAGGAGAATGCAACTTGGGGGTGGGGAAGGTTTGATACATTCTGTTCTCTGTTGTCTTCATGCAGCCATTAGTTTGCATCAACATTATATCATTTAATTAAGTTTTGTAGCCATTGGAAGCAATTCCAAATGGACACATTCTTATTAGTTTACAATAATGGTACTTAACATTTTATAGCATTTTGTGAATATGAATAATCATGACATCTTACAACAACCCTGGAAGGTAAGCACGATTATTCCCCAAATTGCAACTGGAGAGCTCAGACAAAGAGGGAGCAGCTTGTCTAACGTCGCCTTACACTTGGCCCTTGAAGTGGAATTGGACAGATGTATGGAATAGTGGCATAGCTAATGAGTGTGTAGCCTGGTGCCAAGGGCAAAATGATGCCCCGGAAGTGAAGTCACAACCACAAACCACAATTTTTATATGACAGTTGTATTTTCATTTCTGGGATATTTTCATTTCTGGATTCTTTCAAAAGTCCATAACTTTTGAAAGAATGAAAATATTACACTCTGGTTTGTTTCATTGCATTTTGCAAGAAAGTACCTTTCCAATGATATAGAACAGTATTATTCCTACATACTTGTTGCCCCCCTAAAGCTTGTTGCCCAGGGCAATTGCACCACCTTGGATTCCTTTAGATATGCCCCTGGAATGGAGGAAAATTCTATCGCAGGTTTCAAGCCGTGATGGGTATGCACAACCACCTTGTTTTAGAGGTAGGCTATACCTGACATGCCAGATGCAAGGGAGTGACATGATGCAGATATTTTTTTTGTCTTGTGTGTTCACTGTGTGCATCTAGTGGGCCACAGTGAGATACAGGAAGCTGGACTAGATGGGCTTTTGGCCTGATCAAGCCAAAAACTTCTTATGTTTATCTAATGAACGCAAGGCAGAGAAGAGACTTGAATTAGGGGTGGGGGGAATGCCACTGTTGGGAAAAGTGACTTGAATTTTAACTCAGGTTTTTAAGTTTTGGCTTTAGGATTACTGTCTGAGTGACACATCTCATTAACTCTCCCTTTGAATCACTAATTTGGCCACGGACTCTACAATTCTGGCAACTCGAATCAGCAAGTATGTGTGCATGCTTCAATATTTTGTTGTGGCTTCCATTCTTCTGAGTTGTGATGTGAATTGAGGGAGGGGGCAATTTCGTATGGAGCCACAGGTTCCCTGCAGCTGCGCATTCTTGTTCTCTCGCTCGAGTGATGGCCACAGGTCAGCTCGGCTTTGATGCTTATATAAATGAAATGGCGGTTCAATGGAAGGAAGGAATTGCTGTCAGCAGAGAATAACTGGCCTGCCGGAACGTTAACATTATGTGTGAAACGACAATTCCTACTGCCCCCACACCTCCCATTTTTGACCATTTGCCACAGCTTGCCATGAAAAGACTTGGAACTTGAGTGAGTCACCACAGCATGTGCTGGGACTCGTGCACGAGTCAATTCAAAAGTGGGCAGAGACTTGAGAATTGACTCAACTCAAATTTCGAAACTCATTCCCAACATTGTTATTTGCAGCTCAGTCTCTTATGAATACCGTCCTGGGCAGTGGTGTCATTCTATAATGAAGTACCGGAACGCAGGCGGGACTTACCCCTTGATTGACAGGGGCCCCGCGACGTGTCACCGCCTGCTGTTCCGCCGCGGAGGGCTTCTTCCGGGTGGCGCGCCCCTCCGCGGCTCTCCGCAGCACCCAGCGCGCCACCCAGGGAAGCCAGGGGTGCCCGCGTGGGGCTCGGAATGGTGGCGACGCGTCAGAACCGCGCAGCCAATCACGCGGTAAGTCCCGCCCACCATTCCGTTAGTTCATTATAGAATGACACCACTGGTCCTGGGCCTGTCTACTAAGAAATAGGTCCCAGTGTCTTCAACAGGGCCTACTCTCAGGAAAGTGTGTATTGGGCTGCAACCTTTGTCACTGCACTACATCAGCCCTTAAGACATATTGTACCAATACTGTCTTAGGGCCTTGATGTCCTTAATCAACTAAACCGCCTTGGTCTATAACATCCATGTTGATTAACAAGGATTAGGGGGCCCTAGCGTGATTGCCCAGCGTATTCAGTCATTCCAGCCACTGGTGAAACACAGAGTAATGTGTATGTAATGATAAGGGAATGGAAGAAATTCACCGTTAGCTGTCACAGAGGATTTTCCACCATCAGCATTAGCCATATAATATAGTGGCTGGTGGGAGGCAATGAATGTGGAAAGAAGTGTGGGCAATCAGCAAGCTTTCATTCAGAGAGATGGAGGAGCCTGTCAAAGATACAAACAACTAATCAGTTGCCGACGCTGATTGATGTCCCTGCCCGCATTCAAATCTATCATAGTGACCAAGTAATGTCTACCATTTACCCAGTGGATGTATAAACTGGAGGTAATATATGGCATCTAAGCAAATAGATCATTAATTCTGCTTAATATGTGGGGGCTAATGTTTAAATCTTTTTTTCTGAAACAGCAATCTCTCCCTTCTGGCAAAAGGGGAGATGGTGGGGGTGGGGGGGAGAGAAAGCTCTACTGTGGTTGAGTAGGCAATAATGATTTTTTTAAAAAACAAGTTACAAATTTGCTGTCTTTGATTTTATTTCAGCCTCCACCTCGCAGTTGTCGCTTGCCATTAAATCTATCAGGGAATTTATTAACATGTTAATTAAAATGGCTGAAGAAGATCAGAAGTGATGGGCTAACGGAGGCAGAGGATTGCATTTGAGCAGACCCCGATGCTTCTCAACTCTGTTGAAGTCCCCGCCACCCCCACCCCATGGCCTCCCCAACACACCTTCGCCACTACCCCACCCCTCTCCTTTGCCCTTCCTTTTTTCAAGCTGTCAAGTTGCAGGTTTGAAACAGAGGCACCGAGTTAATTGCGTTTCATTATTCCTTGGTTTTTCATTACGCGCACGGTGTCCACAGGTTGACTTGAAAGTCCACTTTTTCCTGTGCATCAAATGCATTTGTCAAGTGATAATTTGGATTATAATTAAAGGAAAAATTGAGGTCCCCGCTGAAACAAATTAAAATTGACTCAGGATTGGACAAGGGGAAGTGAGCAATTGACTGGTCTTCAGCGGCAGCAATGGAGTTCACTTCCTTTCAGTGTCAGCTCTTGAGGCAGAAGGACAGAAGGATTAAAAAGGTACTAAACAATGACCGAGTACCCTGTAGCTTCTGCAATCAATACAGAAGAAACCCCCATCACTAACTATACCAGGATGGATGGAGCCAGTGGCGTAGCTGGGTCATTTGGCACCTGTGGCCCATAAATTTTTGACACCCCCATTTGACAAGTTTATTTATTATTTAATATGTTATACCACCCTTTCTCCAAGGAGCTCAGGATGGTGTGCATGGTTCCTCCCCTTCTTTTGTCCTCACAACAACCCTGTTAGGTAGGTAAGATTGAGAGACATGACCTATGATGGTGATGATGGTCAGAAAATAAATCCAATAAATATTTCCACACAAGCAATGGATGATCAGTACCCTCCCTGCTATTGCTCCCCGGCACATAGTATTCAGTGACATACTGCTGTATTGGAAAAGGCAGGAGATACCCTGAGGAGATAGGGAATGGTATCAGCAGTGGCCCCTTGTCCCAATAAGCCAGGAAGTATGGGTTTAATCCCAGAACTCCTGCAGCAGGAACACAGCTGCAGCTGATGAGAGCCCTGGCTATGAAGGGAGGTTAGCACAGGTACAGATGGGTGTGGCTGATGGTAAAGCCTGCCCAACAACAGACACCGATTGGCCTGCCTCAGTATAAAGTTGGAGGCAGGAGCTGCAGTAAGTTAGCACCAGGTAGGTGCCGGAAGAGTAGCACCAGGTAGGTGCAGCACCGGGTAGGTGCTGGATGGAAGGCTTGATAAAGAACTTAATAAAGGAAGGGTGATTAGCACCAGGTAGATGCTGGAGGAGCAGCACCAGGTAGGTGCTGGAGGAGTAGCACCAGGTAGGTGCAGCACCAGGTAGGTGCAGGACAGATCATTGAAGGGTGATTAGCACCGGACAGGTGTAGGAAGGAAGGAAGGAAGGAAGGAAGGAAGGAAGGAAGGAAGGAAGG
>JAJKFI010000001.1:10896407-10937968 GCA_029204185.1 Lerista edwardsae
TCTCTCTCTCTCTCTCTCTCTCTCTCTCTCTCTCTCTCTCTCTCTCTCTCTCTCTTCGTTGGTCTGTACACAAAAGCAACACAATATATCATAGTTCATTCATTTTTCTCTGACCTGCCGTACCGATTTTAGCGATAGCTGCCCAGAACAAGAAGCAACTGGGCAGCCACTGACCGGCACACAGTACTGCCCTCCTCTTATTTTTAGATACTCTTGACAATAACTTTTAAAAAGCACAAATACTCTGCGCCTTTATATTCATTTTGATCCCTATGACAAAAGTAGCACTGCCTGTGGGTGGGAATCTCAATTTACTAATGATTTCACGGTGAAGGCTAATGTAGCATGTTTCATTCTGCATCTGGGACTGAGTGCATTTAAAATGGCTTTAGTTAGCAAACTGTCATTCGTGAAATGGTCTATCCCTTAATTAAACTGATATGCATAAATCATGGCCTGGCTGACAAAAGTGGGGCTGAATGCAATGAGCTTTTGACCCTATTGGAACTCTCAGTGCTTGGCATTGTGGCTACCAGCAGCAGCCTCACAACCAATCAGGAATTGTGTTGAACTGCCAATTGTATCTAAATCAGGACCTCCACATGGACCTTTGAACTCAAAGGTTCAATCCTAGGAGGTGCTGGTTGATATAATCATTACCTCTGCGCACTGTGCAGAAGGACGTAAGAGAACTGGTGGCCATATGTAGCATATATATGGCCACCAAAAATGGCAGCGCATTCACATGCTGCAGCTCAGTGCTCCTTGGATTTGTGTTTGTGGCTGTCTGTGGTTGTATTATCGTGTGTTGTGAATACCTCTTGTGAGGCGAATTGTTATTTGTATATGTTATTTGTATTGGTGTTGTCCAGCTGTATGATGTGAAGAGCACCTCATTTCGTTGTTCTCATACCTTGAGTACAATGACAAATAAATTTCTATCTATCTATCTATCATATGGGTTCCTCAGGTTCTATTAGGCCTGAGCTTCCCCTAAAGCCAAGAACTAACAAAGCCAAGAAGAATTGGGATCAATTGTGTGCACAATTGTGCACCTTATTTGTATTAGGGCCCAATTAGGGCCTAAGGTACCTTATAGGGCCCCAATCCTATCCAACTTTCCCCTCTGTCAGGATATTGAAACAAAATGAAAGCAGACTTTACAAACATGAGAAGAACAGGTGTCTAATTAGACTGCAACTGCTGAGTCATGCTGAGTCCTGGTGAATAGACAATGCAATGTCAAAGCTGATAGGCTGACAGATGTATAAAATCATCTGAGGACTGTGCTGCTGCTGGACTGCTCTGTATATTGCTGCTGTAAATACGTGTAAACATACTTGCTGAAAGAAGACTGCCATTGTCTGTATTCCTTCACTGTGGACCAACAGCCGGAGTTCCTGCACAACTGCACTACTCTGACACCTTCTGACACAGCTATACCAATGGTGTGTGTGTTGCAATGTGTGGTGGTGTGAGTGCCGCCAGGGGGTGCCCCTCAGCAGGGGGCGCGGGGCAAGTAGCGGGGTGTCGGCGGCACGCCTGGGCGCCTTCTCGACAGAGAGATGCACTTGGGGTGCTCCAGTAGCTTTGCTTCAATTTATTCAAGCGTGTTATTGCCTTTACATTCATGAGGGGGCGCTCTCGTTGCCTCACAAGGACCCCTTAGCTCACTCTGAGTGCCCCCGTCACAAGGTTCGCTGACGGGTGAGCCAGACTCCTTCGGCTGGCTCCCGCACTTCTGTTCCCAGAGGTTTCTACGCCCAACCCCGGTTTGCCTTCTGCCTACCTGAATCCAAGAGGCCACCCCAGTCCACCCTGGCGTTCCCTCGCTGGGGTGCAGGGAGTCGGCGGCTCACCTGGCCTCTTTCCCCAGGCCACCAGGCCAGGGTGCCCGCCCAGGCAGGGTTCAGCTGGTCTCCTGTTGTCTGGTTATCAGGGTTGGGGGCACCTTTGGGGGAGCTTCTCCCCAACTGCTGAGGGCGTTTGCCCCAAGGTATGGAGCCACACTCACCCTGTAAAGGTGGTTCCCAGAAGGAGGAGGGCTGCTGGCCCCCACGATCATTCCCCCTCTCCTACCTCTGCAGGGCTCGAAGGAACGACCTCTCCCTTCGCTGTCCAGGGTCTTATGAGCTGTCCTCCAGCCTTCCTGGATACCTCCCTTTCCTGTCTTGTGGGGTGGCCCAGCTCTCATGAGATCATGCTGGGCCTTTGCAGGCTACTTTCCTTACTCAGGAAGTGTTCCCAAGCAGGCAGGCTGTTTCCTGCACCTGGCCAGGAGGCCTCACAGTCTCAGTCTCCCTCCTGGTAAGGGTCTTCTCCTTCTGGGGTCCCCGCCGGGCGGGGCCTGGGGTGACAGGAGGGCAGACAGTCATGGAGGCCTCCTCAAGGAAAGAGAACATTTGTTCCCTCACCTTGGGGCTGCACTGAGACGGCATTGTTACTGGAAAGTTGGATACGATTGGGCCCTAGGACTCTTACTAATACGAAATTTTAAAGTGGCAATTTGGAAATTATCAGCCATTCACAAATAAAAAGCCAAATGAGATATTTCAAACCTGGCTATAATGTGTAGCCTCTGAAGTAGTGTTCACTCAGTGAGAACCAGCACAAGACATCTGCCTCTTCCCTTCTTCTCCACTGATGCTCCTGATCACTCCAAAGGGGTCCTCTTGGCAATGGTGCGGGATGCTGCAGATGGAGGGAGGAGATGCTGGAAAACATCTGCACCATCCAACTTGCAATTCCTAAGAAGCAATATTTCCTGCTACTCTTGCAGACACATCCAAGGCCTCACAATTCGGTGCAGTCCCACCCAGCACTAGAATGACAAGGCCAGCCGACCAGCGCCATATCCGACACTGGGTTGGGGAGACTGGAGCCTCCCTGCGGCAAGGGAACGTTAATTCCCTTCCCATAGGGAAGGCTCCAGCCTCCCCTATGTGCTCCTTGGATTGAGGAGACCGCGTGGCCTGAATCAGGGCTGCGCGGCCTCTCCAACAGGCCTCAGATTTGGCCTTATGGCTGAATCTGAGGCCCGCCCATGTCCCGCCCTCGTCCCGCCCACATTCCACCCTCCTCCCGCCAATCCCCAAGGCACGCTGTCATGGCGCCTCCCTTGTGCCGGCCGGCTTTGTCTGATGCAAGGGAGGTGCTGAGCGGGCGCTACAGGGCCGGTGCTGCCAGCAGCGCTGGCCCTGTGGCCTTAGCGCTGACACGGGGCAGCCTATCAGTGCCCCCGTGTCAGCGCTAAGCACGCAGCATCAACTCAAACCCCATTGTGCCGGTACTGCGCACACTGTAGGATTGCGCTGCCCATCACTGCAACTTCAAAAATAATTCAGACCACCTTTAGTTTCTATGCCATTTTTGGAATATTATACAAAGAATTGGCCAAATCCTTTTTAGCAGTTTAAAATATTAGTGTGGTCAAAAAAGGGGGGGGAAGGAATAACTGCATGCCTTAGGGCAGTGTTCTTCAACCTTGGGGTCCAGACTCCAATGGGGTCACAAAGCCTCCATTGTGGGGTCGCAGCAACTTATGGGAATGAAAAGGGTTGAAGACCACTGGACTAGAGCACCACCAGGTCAAGGGGAGGCACGTACCCTTTCAGATACAAGGAGTTCGTGCCCCGGTCTAGCTCAGGTTCTTGGCAATTGTGCTAAAATAGCTTTTACTGGTGCCAGGCTTCAGGGTAACTTTTTCTGCTCTCTTTAATAAGAATTTGGTTAGAGTGAACAGTGCTGGGAGGGTGTTATAGGAACTGGGAGTGGCAGTGAAAAGGGCAGGGGTGGGCAAATAGTACCAGAAGGGGGTGGGACCTTTGATTGATTGATTGATTGATTGATTGATTGATTGATTGATTGACTGGGGTCATGGCATGAAAAAAGTTGGAGACCACTGCTTTAGGGAAAAATGATATCAAAACATGGCACAGTTATCTTGCTAATAATTAAAAAGAATGTTTAAATTAAACATTCTTAAAAATGTTTAATTAAATTTAAAAGAATGGAGAATATTTACTACAGAGTTTACATTACAGTGATGCCAAAGGAAAGAATTTAAACTTTGTAACCACCAAAAGAAAAAAAAAACAGCAATTCTACTCAGTTATAATAGTAGAAAATACAATAAGCAAATGAGAAACTAATAACTAAATAAAGTTAATTAACTGTCGGATTTTATGTAGATATTTTTGTAGTTGGGGGATTTGATTTATTAATGATTATGGAATATGAGCAGGTTGATGTTCTAGCATTTTAAGTGTGGGTGTTTAATGTAATATTTTTGCATATTCTGCTGACATTTTGTTGGAAATGGCACTGAGATCTAATCATTAGATTAGATTCTAAAAACCTAATCTAATGTGTCAATCTGGAAAAGCAGAGTTACTGCCAGCAAGCCCCAAAGCTGACAATCTGGGTGCTGTGGATCCTGGGGTGCTGTTCTAGTTTCCCACCTAAGGCTTGCTGGTTTTTGCAGTGTTGCTTTCCTACCCAAAATTACACCCCTGTCACGTCCCTTGCCCTGTAGCCAACTGGGGCCAAGCCTGCATGCAGCCTCCCGCTCCAGACAGTTGCCCCCGTCCTACCCAAGCATGACAGCGCCTCATGTGACACTCCACTACTCTCTGAAAGCAGGGATGTCTTTGGACAGCGCTGACAATATTGTTCTGGAGGGCAAAATGATGGGGTTGGATGCAGCACCGCCACCCTTAAAAGGCCCGACAATGGCACCCAGGTTATTTGCGCCCCTCAGACAATGGCAAGACTGCCACTGTACCCCTGAAAAACTGCTATTTGCCCTTGAAGGTGCCATTCCAGCAAATGGCGCCTCAGGCACCAAAGCAGGCCCTCACTTCTCACACAATAGCCCTTGTTTTTTACAGAGTTCCCCATGGTGGGGAACTCTTTGTATAGGAAACACAAGTACAGGAGTGGTGATTATGTGTTTATCATAATGTCTGTTGCATTATAATATCATTAAATGTATATAATGATATTATATTATATCATTATATTATATTGTCATCATATTATATTGTCTGGTGCAATGGTTCTCAATTTTTTGGAGTTTTGCGACCCTCTTGAAATTGGCTTGCGACCCACCTAGTGGGTCCCAACCCACAGTTTGAGAAACACTGGTCTAGCATGACCCTGTGACTTTAGAAGTTATACCATGGGTGAGGGATAGAAGGGGAGAGGCAAATGTATCTTTTTTAAAAATATTTTTTTCTTTTCATTTTTTTAATTAACAAATTAATAACAAAAAAATACAAAGGTAGATGTGTACAGTAACTTGTAATCACAACATCTATCATCATCATAAGTGAAATTGAATAAGGAAAAAAATGAAAAAGTAAAAAGAAAGGAAAAAGAGAGAGAAAAGGAGGGGAAAAACATATAAAAACTTTTATAGATAAATATTTTAAAAAATGTTTCCATATCTCCAAGTATTTAACCATACGAAGTTGTCGTCTATAGACAACTGATTCAAATACAGAGAGAATCGAGAGTTCCTCCATCCATTGTAAAACAGTAGGTGGGGATTTATCTTTCCAACCCTTCAATCTGAGTCTTTTAGCAACAGTAAAGGTACAGAGAACCCATTTCCGTTGGCCTTCCGAGAGATTCCATATTATAGGCAAATAGTTCAGGAGAAAATACATATCCACAAAACGTAATCTTTGTTCTAATATTACATTAATAGAGTTAATGACGTCTGTCCAAAATGGTTGAACAACTATACAAGTCCAGAACATATGCCTCAGTGTTTCTTTGTGTTCACCACATCACCAACAATTTGTTTCCTTTCTTAGTCCCTTATTAAGGAGATGCATTGGGGTCCAATAAACTCTGAAAAGGATTTTTTGCTGTATCAACCTTAATTTAAGATCTACCGATATCTTACTAACATTTGCAAGAGCAGCAAATGTATCTTAACTTGTGAATAGATGCATTAAAATATACAACTTCAAGTATTCCTTCCATCCCTCCCACAATGGCTTGTGCAGACCGTAAATGTGGCTAAATGCATTTCAATTGCCAACTGTTTTATAATCTCAACCAGGTCCATCATGAGGTCAATCCTTCTGTGAAATACGTTGAGGCTTTGTTTTGTTTTAGAACCTTGTGATGGTTCAGTTATTAGCATCCAGGAGCCACTGTAGAATTAACCTGTAAGGAGATGGAGGAGAATTGTAAGCCATGTAACCTGGTTGAAAAGAAGCTATGAGCCTGGTGTGAGATAAGGGGTGTTATAAACATACCTATTTCTTCATCTGTGAAATTTTGAAAGGCGTTGCTTCAGTCTAGAGCGTATCTCTCTAAACTCCAGCCTGCAGGCCCGATTCGGTGTCCAGGGAAGTAGTGGCAGACCTACCATTGAGCAAGGGAGTGCAGGGTCCCTGGCGCAGTGCTCCTGGGGCAGGAGGAAGGCAGCAACGAGACACTTTGCCTCTTGAAGAGGGGAGCAGTTTGGGGGCCCCACCCTCCCTTGCTATCATACGGCTCTGAAATGGAGCCTGGCATGGTGGGAGGGGAGGGGAGCCTGGCATGGTGTCAGTGAGTGGGGAGGGGAAAGAGCTGACACTGGGGGCGCAAAGCATCAACCCGGCCCCTGAGCAGAGCGTGGGCTGGGCGTGCCACTGCAGGTAAGGCTGTCCCCACTATGAGCAGCTCTGTGAGTTCCGATGTGCTGCCGCATCCCTTGGCACTCGCGCTGCCCAGAGACTCTGGACAGTCGCGTCTACCCGGACATCTGGGTGAACAGCCTGCTGGGGCAAGGGACAATGGAGGCAACTGACCAGAGTGTCGCTCTGGGCAATGCTAGCGCCAAGAGAAGCGGCCACGCATCAGAACTCACAATACAAGCCAGAACAAGGATGGCTTTCCCTGCGCACAGCAGCCCATGGTTTGGAGACTGCTGGTCTAGAGTCTCCATATCAGAGAAACAGTCCCAGTCAATAACCTGGTCAGCCACTTACAAGGTCCCTGAAGAGGAAAATTCTCTCTGCTTCCCTGTCTAATAAATGAAGACCAGTGAAAGCATATGTTGTCTCTACTGGCCTTTGATTAGCTGAGTTTATGTCAGAAAATTGAAGTGGTTCATTTTAACAAATAAGTGGAGCTCTAAAAACAATAAAATAAACATGGTTGCCATGTTCTACCTGGTAACAGAGTCACAGAAGACATGGAAGACACGTTTCCCTTGTCTATAAATAAGGCTTTGTGAAGAATACCTGATGAGTGCCAAATGAGGTTGTCTGGCCAATCACTTAGCAATAGCTCTGTTCATGTTTTGTTTAGCGGTGCATTATGCTCTAATTGTTGCTTAATGGCATACATGTCACTGTTTGATGCTAGGCCTAGTGATTATGAATGATGTCGTTAATTAGGCTACTATTATAAACAATACAAAGAGGAATATTGATGTGTTCAGCTGTCACTGTTGATAGTTGACTTCCTACGTGACAGTACACTCGGAAAAAGAAGTCGGGGGGAAAGGAGTGCTTCATTGATACAAGAGATAATGCAACCATTCAGAAATAACTGCAGTAATCTAATTCTCTCTCTCTCTTCCCCTCTCCCAGGAATGAATAAGACCTTATCACTTAATAGATAGGCATAGTCCAAGGGACTAGTATAGGGGAAATTTGGACTTACCTGTGAATTCCCCTTCTCAGTGGACTCCTGGCAGGCTCAGCAACTAGGTTGGGAAGCTCCTCCTCTCAGGTCAGGTTAGGTCAGATTATGACGACTTCCTGAGGGGAGGGGCTGCCTCCATTAACCCAGTCTGGACTAAGCCAGAAGGAATTGGAAGGAACATGCCCCTCCCCGCTATGCGGGTCTATAGAGAGAGTGTTGATGAAGATCGCCATGGTGAAGGATGCTGCAGGTGAAGGAAGAAGACACCAAGGACGGGAGGCCAACCCATGGAAGGGGGGGGGCTACGGGAAGGTAATATTGAACACCTCGGGCAGCGAGGGAGGGCCTGCTGAGCCTGCCAGGAGTCCACTGAGAAGTGGAATTCACAGGTAAGTCCAAATTTCCCCTTTCTCCAGTGGGATCTCCTGGTCAGGCTCAGC
Organism: Lerista edwardsae; assembly: GCA_029204185.1. Taxonomy (NCBI): domain Eukaryota; kingdom Metazoa; phylum Chordata; class Lepidosauria; order Squamata; family Scincidae; genus Lerista; species Lerista edwardsae. The sequence continues at coordinate 10,904,495 of JAJKFI010000001.1, forward strand.
AACTAGGTTGGGATGTACCCAAGCCAGGCTTGTGAGGGTGGGAGCTGCCCGGGGTGTGCGATATGACACTGTGTAGGACACGCCTGGCAAAGAGTGCATCTCTAGATGCGAACGTATCCACCTTGTAATGTCGAATGAATGTGTGAGGGGAGCTCCAGGTCGCGGCCCTGCACACGTCATCGAAGGCTGGAAAGGATTTGAATGCTGCCGAGGTGGCAGCGCTGCGTAGGGAGTGGGCCACGATGCCTTGGGGTGGGTCCACATGCCTGGCACGGTAGGCTGCAGCGATGGCTTCCCTGACCCATCTGGAAATGGTGGAGGGGGAAACCTTAAGCCCCCTGTTGTGGGGCTTAAATGAGACAAAGAGTGCCTCTGAACGACGGAACGGTGACGTTCTATCGATGTAGAAGGAAAGAGCCCTGCGTACATCCAGCATATGCCACTCGCGCTCCTGGGGATGGGAGGGGTTGGGGCAAAAGGAGGGAAGGGTGATCTCTTGAGAGCGGTGGAAGAAGGAGTTGACCTTAGGCAAGAACGCAGGGTCAGTGCGGATCACTACTCTATCTGGGTAGAAGTGACAGAGTTCCTTAGCCATGGAGAAGGCCGCCAGTTCGGAGACCCTTCTAGCTGATGTGATACCTACGAGAAAGGCTGTCTTGTAGGTCAGCAGTTTCAAGGGGCAGGTGGCCATGGGCTCGAAGGGGGGTCTGGAGAGCGACTTGAGAACTAGAGGGAGATCCCAGGAGGGGGCCCTTGGAATGGGGGGAGGGTTGGATAGGGCCACTCCCCTGAGGAATTTTCTGACGTGTGGGTGGGCAGCAAGGAGATGGCCCTTGGGGTGGCCAAGTATGGAAGAGATGCAGGAGACCTGCCTCCTAAGAGTGGCAGTACTAAGACCCTTGTCCAGCCCCTCCTGCAGGAACTCTAGGAGGTCTCTAACCTTAAGGTGATCTGGGCTTAGAGAATGTTGGGTGCACCAGGCTGAGAGGGCCTTCCAGGTGTATCCATAGACCCTGTTGGTGGAAGGGCGCCTATCGGATAGTAGGGTGGATAGTACCTGTGAGGAGTAGCCGGCTCTGGCTAGGCGTCTCCGCTCAACCGCCATGCAGTCAGCTGGAGCATCTGTGGCTGAGGATGGAGCACTGGGCCCTGCGACAGGAGATCGGCTCTCGGAGGCAGACGAGTGGGCTGGGCGGTGGACATTTCCATGAGGGCTGGAAACCAGGGGCGACGAGGCCAGTGGGGCGCTATGAGGAGCACCTGTGCACGTTCTATCCTTATCTTGTTGAGCACCCTGGGAATGAGCTTTAACGGAGGAAACGCATATAGGAGACCCTGGGGCCAAGGGCTGTTGAGGGCATCCATCATTTCCGCTGCCGGACAGCGAGACCTGGAGCAGAACCGCGGGAGTTGGCTGTTGAGGTGGCATGCAAAGAGATCCAATGCCAGTGGCCCGAACCTGGTCTGCAGGAACTGGAACACCTCTGGGTGGAGTTGCCACTCTGACTGGTCCATCTCTGTTCGACTCAGCCAGTCTGCTAGGACGTTTTCGACTCCGGGAACGTGTTCTGCGCGGATGGATCTCAGGTTGCGCTCCGCCCAGAGGAACAGACGTCGTGCTTCCGCTTGGAGGGCAGAAGACCTGGTGCCGCCTTGGCGGTTGACGTAGGCCCTGGCCGTCATGTTGTCTGTGTAGACTAGCAGATGGGACCCTCTGAGAAGCGGGTAGAAGGCCTTGATTGCCAGGAAGATCGTCCTGAGTTCGAGAAGGTTGATGGGAAGGGATGTCTCGGGCTGAGACCATCTCCCCTGAGCGGTGTGCCCTGCGTAGTGGGCTCCCCAACCCAAGAGGCTCGCGTCTGTGTGGAGCGTCAGCCTGTCCTGGACCGAGATGGGGGATCCCTGGTCCAGCCTGTGGGGGCAGGTCCACCACCTGAGGTCCAACATGGAAGAAGGGTCCAGGGTGAACGGCCTGTTGCGTCTGGACGCTATTAGCAGCTGGTGGGGAAGGAGCAGGTGCTGGAGGGACCGGGATCTGAATCTTGCCCAAGGAATGATGTCGTGGCAGGACGTCAGCATCCCGAGAAGCTTGGACAGTGTCTGGACATCCGTCGTTCGAGAATGAAGTGTGGAGAGGGCCAGGTTCTTGATCTTGCTGCGTCTGTCGTGAGAAAGGAAGACGCTGTGGCTCCTTGTGTCTATGATGGTTCCGAGGTGCTCGATGGTCTGAGATGGAACTAGGTGGCTCTTGTCGAGATTGATGAGGAAGCCGTGAGATGACAGGCAGCGAACTGTGAGTTCTAGGTGGTGCGCAGCTGACTGGAAGGACGTAGATCGGAGCAAGACGTCGTCTAAGTATCCGAAGGCGGCCACCCCCTGTGTCCGGAGATGGGCGATAAGGACCACGAGGACTTTGGTAAATACCCTTGGGGCGGACGTGAGGCCGAATGGAAGAGCAGCAAATTGCCAGTGCGCCCCCTGGTAGCAGAAACGAAGGAACTTGCGGTGAGCTGGAAAAATCGCCAAGTGAAGGTAAGCTTCTTGTAAGTCCAGGCTGACTAGGAAGTCCCCTTCCCTGATGGCCAGGAGGATGGATTTGAGCGTCTCCATTTTGAACTTGCGGTGCTGGATCCAGCGGTTGAGCCACTTGAGGTCTAGGATTGGTCTGATGCCTCCGGACCGCTTGGAAACTGTGAAAAAATGAGAATAGACCCCCCGCCCCTCCTGTCCCTGCGGGACACGCTCTATGGCCCCGATCTGGAGGAGGTGGCTGATGGCGAGGAGGGTGGCTTGATGTTTTGTGGGGCAGGCAGGCCTGTGGGCTTGAAGAAACCTGTCCCTTGGGACCTTTCGAAACTCCAGAGAGTAACCAAAGCGGATGGTGTCCCTGACCCATCTGTCTGTGGTTACCCTGTCCCACTGGTCTGCAAAGCCCTGCAGCCTCCCTCCTACCCGTGGGGCGGAGGATTGGGAGGCGTCATTGCTGCTTCCCACCCTTAGGGGGGAAGCGCTGGCCCTGCTGGGGCCTGGGTCTTTGGGGCTGCCTTCTGGGAGGCTGCCAGAGAGGTTGCTGGCTCCTGGGGTTGCTGCTGGAGTGGGGTGCGATGCTGGGTTGGTTATGGCCCCGAAAGGGCCGAAAGGAGGACCTGAAAGGACGTTTAGAAGCTCCCCGGTCCTTGGTGGGGAGGGCCTTTCTTTTGCCCCTGGTCTCCACTAGGAGAGGGTCGAGATCTTCCCCAAACAATTTACCCCCTTTGAAAGGGAGGGACGCCACTCTGGCCTGGGACTGCGAATCAACGTCCCAATTACGTAGCCTGGTGTGCCTGCGGACGGCTACGGAGGCAGCCATTGATCGTGCTGAGAGCTGCATGGCGTCTGTTGTAGCGTCAGAGATGTAGGCAGCTGCCATGGCCATCTTCTGGAGCTCGGGGATGATCTCCGGGGGGAGGGCCGGGAATTTGGCAGGAAGGTTTTGGATCCATAGGAGGAGGGCCCTGGAGGATAGAGATGAGGCCAGGGATGCTCGAAGGGAGGAGGCCGAAGAGTTAAAAGCCCTGCGAGCTGCTACCTCCACCTTTTTATCTGTGGGGTTTCTAGGGAGGCCCTCACTGTCTGCGGGAATTACCGAGGAGGATCCCAAGGCAGCCACGGGGGCGTCCACCAGGGGGGGACTGAAGAGCTGCATGGCCTCTTTGTCTAAGGTAAAGAGCCTTGTGGAAGGCTTACTGGAATCCCTGGTCTTGGTGGGGTTGGCCCATTCTTTCTCGATGAGTGGCTTAAAGCACTCGAGAAGGGGAAAACCTGGAGTGTGTGCCTCATGGCTGGGCAGGACTGAGGCTGGCCCCCACTGAGAATCGGCTGGATCGAGGCCTAGTGAGCTGGACCCTGAAGGTCCATCCTGTGGCAGAGAGTTAAATGTTTTAAGGACCCTATGGAGATGCATAGGGAATTGGTCTATGTGGAAGAGCCTGTTTCCCGAGGGGTCTTGTTGGAGTGGCTCTTCCTCGTAGAGTTCTCCCTCCTCAGCCTCTGAGGCTTCGGAATCGTGCCCTAGGTTGTCTGCCAGCTCTGTGGCTGGTGCCGGGCCGGGCAATGCAGAGGAAGGGTTTGGCTGCTGGGGTACGCCTCGGGGCTGCTCCACCGGGCTGGGGGTGGGGAGGGTAGAGGCTGGCTGCTCCTGGTGAGAAGGAGGGGGCGCCCTGAGAGCAGCTACGCTCGCTGCAAAAGACTGCTGGAGCGTTGCTATGGCAGAGGCCATTTGGGAGGCGATGGTTGCCTGAACAAGAGCAGCGATGGACTGGCCAGAATCGTGTCCCGAAGAGGGAGAATGAGTGGCAGAGGAGGCAGGAGGGGGCTCGGAGGCGCCTGCCGCTGCTGGCTTGGAAGGGGCCTGGGAGGGGGAGGGCTGAGGTTCGGACTCACCCAACCTGGCTGGCTTTAGAGATGGCTCCATGCGGTTGCGACTGGTCTTCACGCGTGCCGATTTGGAGGAGGGCATGCGTGTGGCTCGCCGACGAGTAAGCAGCTTTCCTTTTGAAGCTGGGCTGGTGGAGGCTTCGCCGCTGAGTCGAGCCGAGCAGTGTGCTCTGAGGCTTGGAAAACGTGGAGCGGAGTTGGGAGGAGCGCTCTGCAGCAATCTACTGCGCCGCGGCAATGGGGCGCTCACAAAAAATGGCGCGGAATGCTCAGCAGCACGTGGTGTGCGTCGGAGCAAAGGAAAGGAAAATTGCGCCTTTCGGACCAACAGCTGCCTCCTGATGCTCCGAGATGCCCTGCGCTCCTCTTCCCTGCCTGCGGGGGGGGGGGAGAGCGAGTAGCCCGGCTAGAGATCTCGGGCTGGGCACACCGCCACCGCTTGCCTGTACGGGGAGCGGGGGGGGGGGCGCAGGTTCGCCGCTGGCTGCCGGTGCTAATGAGCGGCTGCTGGGCGCGGGAAGATCTTTCCCGTTGGAGGGGGGAAAAGATCAAACAGCCTGGTTGAAGTGCGCAGGCTGGATGGCTGCCGCCGCTTGCCTTGGGGGGGAGCGGGGGGGCCGAAGCGGTCGTCCGAGGACGGATGGAAAAGCCGCTTTGGAGCAGTAGTAGAGCGCAGCGTATGCCGTCCTGATTTAAAGGGGACGCTGCGCTCAGAGTGAGAGAAGAGAAAATCTTTTTTTTTTTTTTTTTTTAAGAGGAAATAAAAAACGTGACCGACCTGAACATGAGGTTAAGCCAGACTGGGTTAATGGAGGCAGCCCCTCCCCTCAGGAAGTCGTCATAATCTGACCTAACCTGACCTGAGAGGAGGAGCTTCCCAACCTAGTTGCTGAGCCTGACCAGGAGATCCCACTGGAGAACTTTCAATTTGGTATTATTGCACTGCATTCTAACATGTCGTGGGACAGACTGTGAACTCATACCTTTTTCTGACATGTCGCAATGTAAATGAGTGAAGGAGTTGTAACTGACACATTGTGCTGTGATCCCACCACCCATGAAATGGACTGCTTCTAAAAAGGAACATGTCGGCTCCAGAATAAACTACTGACTTTATTTTAAAAATTGCTGCTGAATCCAACGAGGTGTAAACTGTCTCAGAGTTACTCACAGTAGTTTGGCTCAAGTTCTCCAGTAGCCTAGAAAGTTGGAAAGGAGACTGTATGGCTCATGCAAGCCTGCAGAGAAATGTATTTCTTTAGGACTGGGATGCTTTTGGTCAGGGGGGTAGCTAATGAAAGTGTAGCCCAGTGCAAAGGGCAAAATGTTGCCCCGAAAGTGACGTCACAACAGGAAGTGACGTCACAATTGTATTTTCATTTTCTCTGGATGTTTGGCCATAACTTTTGATTAAATGAAGGTATTACACTCCAGTTTGTTTCATTGCATTCTGCATGAAATTCTACATTAAATGATGTTATTCCTAATAAACACAATTTTAACAAACTGCAATTTTTACATGACAGCTGTATTTTTGTTTCAGGTTTTTTGGCCATAACTTTTGATAGAGTGAAGATATTACCCTCTGGTTTGTTTCACTGCATTCTGCATTAAATTACCTTTCCAGTTATATATAACATGATGGTATGATTCCTACAGACCAAGGTTTTCACAATTTTGGCCACTAGTGTCAAGCTGCCTCCCTACAAGTTTTTGTCCGGGACAATTGCACCCCCTGCACTTTTTTAGCTACACCTCTGCTAGTGGTTATATCTTTATTAAAATGTCAATTTGTTCCCATTTCTCCTCACCTCACCCAGTTGAGGGGGGTTGATAGTGGGGTGCAAAACAACACAAGTCATCAAAACCAGTGAAGTAATTAATATAAAATGCAAGTAATATACAATACTCATGTTGTAAATGCCATATTTCTGATATTGCTTTGCAGTCTAATTCAAATCTTTTCTCCTCTCTTCCTCTACAGTAAACCCAATTGGGGGATGGGGTAGGGTGAGTTGAAGTTTGAGCTTCAAGGAGAGAATCATGCTGTAACATATCAGCACATACATTCCTAAATCCCAATGTTCCCGCGAGATGTTGCATAATAGCAAGCTTTACATGAGGCAGAGCCAACAGATTGCCAGATTGGCGGCACCCCTACATTTGAGCTTTGGGAGGCAAGGCTTGGCAATATCGTATAGTTGCATACTTTTGAATGACCAAACAGATCAGCAATGAGGGTCGAGCCCTTAGCAAAGGGATAGGGGACAGGGGAAGAGATTGCGGGGAATCCAAAGTTCTGAGAGAAATGTTCCCAATTTTTCCAGGGGGAAAATTGCAATATTTTCTTTTTCAGGATGATTGGAGTATTTTTAATTGTGTTTTAAAATAAGATTGTTGGGGCCAAATACACTGCTTCCGAGCTTCAGCTTCCACACCTCCTTCTCATCCTCCTTCCTGGACACACTAGTAGTACGACAATATTTTGCATGGAAGAGATGGGTAGCAAGTGGAGTTGGTTCTCTAAAACTACTCCGCTTCTTGCAAACCAAGATTTCTGGCAATCCTGTTGAGGCAAAGGTTTCCTCCTGCAAACCTTCACTTCAAATCAGGAAGTTGGGCTTACCTTATGTGACCACTTACACCACTTTATGGAGGTGCTGCTCTGATCAATAGCTCCCAGGTGGTGACCACCCTGGCTTGCCCCCCCCCCCGAAACTGCCTAGAGGTATACCAAAGCAACTGGTCCAGTTTAGTTTAACTGGAAGTAGCTCTATGAAGCAGAATTTTTCATCTATTCTGCCCATTCTCTTTCACTTTTATTGTTTTTGATGATGATGTGAGGGACACCCTGCAGATTACCAGCAATAGCATATAGTTTTTATTTCCCCTTAGTCTATTATAGGAAAAGCAGCCACAGGGGCTGCAATACTGAACAGGGCATTGGGAGGGGAAGTAGCTGCTTTTCCCCCCTATGCTGTTTTTCTTGCCAAAATGCACTCCCAGTCGCTTTTTCCCAAGGATGGAAAAGCTATGGGGAACCATGCCAGAAAAAAAGAGAGAACTCAAAATATTGAGAATATATGGTTGTTTGCATGCACCAAATAAACTGATCATTTATGAAAAATTTTTTAACGTACGCCAGTGTTTCACAGCACAATCCTGTGCATGTTTATTCAGAAGTAAGTTCCATTGTGTTCAGTGGAGCTTAGTCCCATGAAAGTATGTACAGGATTGCAGCAATTATCCTATTATTTTACTGAGTATTTCACTATTTTATAGAATTTGTCTATTTGATTTTTTTTATTCAATTATGCGATGATTGTAGCAAAATCCATACGCAAAATGGTTTTGATTTGAAGTTATCTCTGAAAGAAAGCATATATGGAAGGAAAGCTGCCAGATATATTTTTATTGGATCATACAAATAAACAAATATCTTCATCACTTTGGGGATTCCCCTTTCTTTTTCCAAGATTACAGAAGCGCTGGTTTTCATTAGCAAAATGGCCCGAGGAGAAAGGCTCAACCCAAATCCTTGCACTCTTATGTTTTTTAAAAAAATGAAGAAAAGGGGCAGGGAGCCTCATAGGATGGCCTGCAGGTCCTCTGGCCCTAAGTCATGTTGGGCTTTAAAGCAGAGACGTCATCCGGGCGCGCCAGGAACCGGAACGCCCGGATGATTGGCAGCCCTCTGCCCCTATGGCGGAGGGCAGCCACGCCTCCCTGCGCCTCCCTGCACCTCAAATCGCTCCGTTTCAGAGCGATTCGGACATGAGGGAGAGTGGGCGGGCCCAGGAGAGGCGAGGCAGCATGGGAGATGAGAGGCCAGAGGAGAGGCCCAGGAGAGGAGAGGTGCCGCGGGAGAGGCGGCGCGGCCCGGGCCCGTCCGCGGAACTGGCGGAACGGCGTACCGGGCCGTTCCGCCAGGATGACACCACTGCTTTAAAGGCCACCTTATATTGCACCCAGAAGCAAACCAGCAGCCAGTGCATTGCCATCATTTGTGAAGTCCTGTCCTTAATAATCTGTCCATCAAGAATCACGATGAGCAACCTTCCTATATGGAACAGATGCTATTTCCTCCCTAACAAAGCTCAGCCTGCAGCTGGACCTGGACCGTAGGTGGTGAAAATGCAGTTCTTCATCAGCGCTTACAACCTGGGGAGTGGAGAATTGGGAGTTCTTTGGACTGAAACAAGATTAAACATGAGATCTCTTCCAGGCAGGAAGTCACTGAGGGTTCGGTGCAGAGCCTAAAAGATACTGAGTCTGCAGCCTTCATCACCCTTGCCTGGAGCTAAGCCCCACTGAACAGTTGCTTTTTAAAAAATTAAAAAAATGTGAACAATAGAAACGTGATATGAGGACATCCGTACAGCATATTAAAATCACCAGCAAAACTGCAATCTATAACATGCACCGATGAGCCCTTTCGGCATTCTCAATAAAATCAGGCGAAGGATGCATTTGAGGAGCCAGGCAGGCACTTAAGTAAGAAGAAGAGATGCTGTGAAGCGGGGAAGAAGAATTGCTTGAAAATTCCTCCTCCTGTGAGTCTCCTCTCAGATCTGTCATTTCTTTTTCATAAGCCCCATACTAGGATCGAGCATCCTGCACAGAATTCTGTGTACCGGCCCTGCCATCTGAGCAAGATTATCACACAGTGGGAATAAGGACAGAAAGGGATCAAGGCCATGGCCCAGAAATGTCCAAAAACTCAGGCGGAAATCTACATTTCCTACTGTTTGGAGGCAAAACCCTTATCCATGAGTGTTATGCCATGGAAGAAGGGTTTTTTCCCCCTGGTGGAAGCATGCCTTTTTCACTTTCTAGTCTATGAATTTCAAATCTTCCATATGAATTTTGAATGTATGGCTGCAAAGCTCATGTGGTGGACGAAACATTACACTGAAATACAGCAAGCCATTTGTGAGGGTTGAGTCCTTGGAGGAGATGAGACAGTGCCTAGACTGTCTCGCAGTCGAGCTCTCCTTCACCAGAGCTCATCCACCCCTTGCTTTTGGCTTTAAAGGGCAGCCATCTCTGAGGGTTGCTGAAGTGATGAGAGACCTCCCTTCTCCACTCCTGCTGGAGCATCTCTTGTCAGCGCTTCTCATCCGGCTTCAGTGCTGGAAAAGAAGGCAGGGGGAAAGGTGCCACACAGTCACATCCACTATCCCCTATCTCTGTCTGGGCTGCCATCAGGTGCAAGGTAGTGGCAACGGGATGCAGGCATCTTGTTGTCTCCTGTGCTCCTGAGGCATCTGGTGGGCCTCAGTGAGATATAGGAAGCTGGATTAGATGGACTTTTGGCCTGATCCAACAGGGCTCATCTTATGTTCTTATCCGTGCTGCCATCAGAGACAGGCACACCTTTCTTTTTCTTAGGCAGGCAGAGGTGTCTCTCCACCCCACACATCCAATGACACAATCCTATGCATCTCCTTGTGTTCAGTGGTGCTTGCACCCAGGAAAGTGTGAACAGTCATGGCAGTACAAAGGGATCTCAATCAGATCCAATCCTCTCCTCAATTGCCTTTGGTTGACCTGAAGGGAAGAACTGTAGGCTTCTCCTCCTCTGAATGGGGCAGAGAATCAGATGGTGAGGAACCTGCCTGTTTAGTAGGGGAACAACATGGATATCTGACTGCCCTAGCTAGTTGTGATGAGTCATGATTTCACCCACTACACCAGTTTGACATCTGCATGTCAAAACAGACCATGTCAATTGCAATAGCCAGTCATGAATGTGGAGAGAAATGAGGGAAATTATTGTGAATATTATTAGGCACACAAGGTCTCTCCACAAAGGAGGACATCAGATTCTTTGAACATACAGTATGGATACAAAGAATGTGCTCTCCTGCTGGTAGGACAGAGAGAGGAAGTTTGCTAGAAACCACTTCAGGATGGGTAAAACAAAAAAAAAGTTACACTGAAATACTGCAAGCCATTGGACCTTCTCTTCTTATGATTCTTTCAGGATTGAACTCAAAGCTGGAGATCTTGGCATCTGACACAACCATGTCTTAAGGGCTAGACTTGTGAAGAGCTCAATGTACAAAGAAGACATTGTGTGATTCCATCAGAGCTTTGAAATATAATAGGCAGTTGTGTAAGTTCCATGTGGTTTTTTTTTACTTCACATTCTGTATGGAAACCACAGGGTCAAGAGGAAGTAGATAAGCACATGGGCAAAGCGAAATAATGACACAGTGGAGAGTAGGCCAGAAATAGAATCCAGGGTACAGACCAGAAGACCAGCAGCAGCCCTGGAAGGCTTGAGGAAGTACACCAAGGGCTAATCCTATCCAACTTTCCAACACTGATGAAGCTGTGCCTATGGGGCATGCACTGTATTCTGTGGTAGGGGGCAGTATTCGCTGGATAGCAGACGCTCCAGCGAGTGGGGACACGAGCAGCGAGTGCTGTCCTGCGACGAAGTGCCTCGTCCGAGACCAAGTGCCAGGTAACAAGCGAGTTACGCATCTGTGCGAGTGAAGCAGCAGGGCGAGGAAGCCAGGGCCCCAGACTCTGCCCTCTCTCTGAGAAGCAGGGCAGCTCATCCCTAAATAAACACAGAGATGGAGGCAGACAGCCAGCAGTTGGGCGGGGGCTATCCAGTGTTTTGCACAGAGTGCCACATGTATGACTATATGCCTCTGGGGCATAAGTCGTGGGTGTGTCCTTGGTGCAAGGAGCTCCAGGCACTCAGGGAACGCGTCTGCTCCCTAGAGGCCTTGGTTGCGGACCTGGAGAAGCAGAGGCAGGGAGTGAGGGTCCATGGTGAGACATCCGGGGACTTGCAGGATTCGTCCCACCCTCAGAAGGGCAGCTCCTCAGCTGCTGGGGAAAGGAGTCTCAGGGCTGGAGGACGTCAGCTTGGAACAGAGGGAATCGATCCCCCAGCGGGGGGCCCTTCTTCCAGTGACGAGCCCACATCCAGTCGCACTAAGGATGCTCCTCGGCGGGAGGGGGCTTGCGGTCTCCTTGTTGTGGGCGATTCTATAGTTAGGAATATAGAGAGGGGCGTCTGCGACGGATGTGTGGACCGCACGGTGACTTGCCTGCCTGGTGCGAAGGTTGCGGACATCACGTCTCGTCTAGATAGGCTGGTTAGGAGTGCTGGGGAGGAGGTAGCGGTCGTGGTGCATGTTGGCACCAACGATGTGGGGAAATGTAGCCGGGAGGTCCTGGAAGCCAAATTTAGGTTGCTAGGCAGGACGCTGAAGGCCAGGACCCCCAAGGTAGCGTTCCCAGAAGTGTTACCCGTTCCACGCGCAGGGCCAGCTAGGCAGGCGGAGATCAGGGGTCTCAATGCGTGGATGAGACGGTGGTGTCGGGACGAAGGGTTTAGATTCGTTAGGCACTGGGCGACATTCTGGGACAAGCCAGGCCTGTACAAGAGGGACGGGCTTCACTTGAACCAAAATGGAACCAGGCTGCTGGCGCTTAATATTAAAAAGGTGGCAGAGCAGCTTTTAAACTGATCCCTGGGGGAAAGCCGACAGGAGCCGAGTGGCGTCCGGTTCGGAACTCCTTATCCCTACGGGAAGAGGAGGATGGAGGAGTACCAAAGAGTAATGGAGGAGTAGGAAATAGAACTTCTAAGCTGAGTGTAAGTGACAGTTTGTCCAGTAAAAGGAGAGGAGGGGAAAAGGGATCAAAAAATAGTCCCTCTTTAGAGAACCCCGTATATAGGTGTTACTATGCGAATGCTCGAAGTCTCCGAGCAAAGATGGGGGAATTGGAATGTTTGGTGGCTAGGGAAAAGATTGATATAGTAGGCATAACGGAAACCTGGTGGAATGCAGAGAACCAGTGGGATACTGCCATCCCAGGCTATAAACTCTATAGGAGGGACAGGGAAGGGCGTGTTGGCGGAGGGGTGGCCATCTATATCAAAGAAGGGATAGAATCCAGCAGAGTAGAAACTGAAGGTGGGCTGGACTCCACCATGGAGTCACTATGGGTTAAACTATCAGGCCGTAAGAGCAATGTAATAGTGGGGGTGTGCTATCGTCCTCCCGATCAAAAACTTGAAGGTGACCTTGAAATGAGGAAACAAATCAGGGCAGTGACCAAGAGAGGCAGGATTGTAATCATGGGGGACTTCAACTATCCTCATATTGACTGGGTCAACTGCTGCTCTGGTCAAGAAAGAGAGACCGGATTCCTTGACGAGCTGAATGACTGTGCCTTAGAGCAGCTAGTCATGGAGCCGACCAGAGGACAGGCGACTCTGGATTTAATATTGTGTGGTACTCGGGACCTAGTTAGGGATGTAAATGTTACTGAGCCATTGGGGAACAGTGACCATGCTGCGATTGGTTTTGCCATGCATGTCCAGGAAAGAGTGCAGAGCAAATCTGACACAAGAACCCTTGACTTTCGAAGGGCAGATTTCCCTCAGATGAGGAGACTAGTTAGACAGAAATTGAAAGGGAAGGTAAAAAGAGTCCAATCCCTCCAGGCTGCGTGGAGGCTGTTTAAAAAAACAGTAGTAGAGGCCCAGCGGAAGTGTATACCGCAAAGAAAGAAGGGTTCGACAAGGTCCAGGAGGGTGCCTGCATGGCTGACAAACAAAGTTAGAGAAGCTGTAAAGAGCAAAGAAGCTTCCTTCCGTAAATGGAAGTCTTGCCCCAGTGAGGAGAATAAAAAAGAACATAAACTCTGGCAAAAGACAAGTAAGAAGGTGATACGGGAGGCCAAGAAAGCGTTTGAGGAACGCATGGCTAGCAACATAAAAGGGAATAATAAAAGCTTCTTCAAATATGTTAGAAGCAGGAAACCTGCCAGAGAGGCGGTTGGCCCGCTGGATGGTGAGGGAGGGAAAGAGGAGATAAAAGGGGACTTGGAGATTGCAGAGAAATTAAATGAATTCTTTGTGTCCGTCTTCACAGCAGAAGAACTTGGGCAGATACCACAGCCTGAACAGCCCTTCCTAACGAAGGAATTAAATCAGATACTGGTTAATAAAGAAGATGTTTTAGATCAAATTGATAAACTACATATAAATAAGTCACCAGGCCCAGATGGTATACACCCAAGAGTAATTAAGGAACTAAAGAACGAAGTTGCTGACCTCTTAACTAGAGTATGCAACTTGTCCCTTCAAACGGCCACGGTACCAGAGGATTGGAGGATAGCCAATGTCACGCCAATCTTTAAAAAAGGGAGAAGGGGGGACCCTGGAAACTACAGGCCTGTCAGCCTAACGTCTGTTCCGGGTAAGATGGTGGAAAGCCTCATCAAAGATAAAATCCTAAAACATGTAGAGGAACAAGTACTGCTAAAGGAAAGTCAGCATGGCTTCTGTAAGGGTAAGTCTTGCCTCACAAACCTTTTGGAATTCTTTGAAAAGGTCAATAGGCACGTGGATGTGGGTGAACCTGTGGATATCATATACCTGGATTTTCAGAAGGCATTTGACACGGTCCCCCACCAAAGACTGCTGAAGAAACTTCACAGTCAGGGAATAAGAGGGCAGGTCCTCTTATGGATCCAGAATTGGTTGAGGGCCAGGAAACAGAGAGTGGGGGTCAATGGGCAATTTTCAGAATGGAGAGAGGTGAAAAGCGGAGTGCCCCAGGGATCTGTCTTGGGGCCCGTGCTTTTCAACTTATTCATAAATGACCTGGAGACAGGGATAAGCAGTGAGGTGGCCAAGTTTGCGGATGACACAAAACTTTTCCGGGTGGTAAAAACCAGAGACGATTGTGAAGAGCTCCAGAAGGATCTCTCCCAGTTGGGGGAATGGGCAGCCAAATGGCAGATGCGTTTCAACATAGACAAATGTAAAGTGATGCACGTTGGGGCAAAAAACCAAAACTTTACCTATAGGCTAATGGGTTCTGAGCTGTCTGTGACAGCTCAGGAGAGAGATCTTGGGGTGCTGGTGGACAATTCAATGAAGGTATCGACCCAGTGTGCGTCAGCAATTAAGAAGGCCAATTCCATGCTTGGGGTCATTAAAAAAGGGGTTGAGAATAAAACAGCCAATATTATCATGCCATTGTACAAATCGATGGTAAGGCCACACCTGGAATATTGTGTCCAGTTCTGGTCACCGCATCTCAAAAAGGACATAGTGGAGTTGGAAAAGGTGCAGAAGAGAGCGATGAAAATGATTACGGGGCTGGGGCACCTCCCTTATGAAGAAAGACTGCAGCGTTTGGGGCTCTTCAGTCTAGAAAAAAGGCGCCTGAGGGGGGACATGATTGAGACGTACAAAATTATGCATGGAAGGGATAAAGTCGATAGAGGGATGTTCTTTTCCCTCTCTCAAAACACCAGAACCAGGGGGCATCCACTAAAGCTGAGGGTTGGGAAAGTTAAAACAGATAAAAGGAAGTACTTTTTTACCCACCGGGTAGTTAATCTGTGGAACTCCTTGCCACAGGAGGTGGTGATGGCATCTGGTCTTGATGCCTTTAAGAGGGGATTGGACAGATTTCTGGAGGAAAGGTCCATCGTGGGCTATAGGCAATGATGGATTGTGCAACCTCCTTATATAGGTGATGGGCTACTGGTACCAGGTGCAAGGGAGTGGCAACAGGATGTAAGCATCTTGTTGTTACATGCCTCCCTGGGGCACCTGGTGGGCCGCTGTGAGATACAGGAAGCTGGACTAGATGGGCCTTTGGCCTGATCCAGCAGGGCTCTTCTTATGTTCTTATGTTCTTAGTAATGGAGACCTCTTCAAGGGAAGGGGATGTTTGTTTCCTTACCTCGGGGTTCCATTGTGGCTGCATCAGTGTTGGAAAGTAGGATAGGATTTAGTCCCAAGAGAATGTTTAGTGGAAAGCAGAAGGCTCAAGACTAGAGCCAATGTGGTGCAGTGGTTAAAATGTCAGTCCAAACCCAGCTGCAGTTCTCCACTCAGCCAGTCTCCTGGCTACCTGGGTAGCCTCAAGCCAGCCACCATCTCTCACCACTGAACTATTTCACAGGACTGACAGAAGATTACAGAAAATGAAACTGGAGAACCACCAGTGTGTACCACCCAGCACTCCATGCAGGAAAGGCAGGGTAGAGATGCAAAAATGAGTAGTCATAGGGAATGATTTTTTTTTTGTCATACACTGTCCAATTAGAAGTCAGAATTTAAATTCAAACATAGAAGCCTTCCTGAAAAGAAGACCGTTGGAAGGAATTGCACTATAGAGTGGTGCTTCCCAAACTCCCACAAGTGCAGGAGAAGGGCTATGGCAGCAGTGTAATCCCCAGGATTGCACTGCTGCTAGAGGGCAGGGTTTTTTTCTACTTACCTCTGCCAGTGCCAGCCTTCAGGGGATGAGGGGAGCCCCGCAGATGCCTCTGCAGGGCTCCTCAAACCTCCTGAACAGTAAAAAATAAAATAAAATTGAAAACCACTTCCTGTTTTCAATCAAAAACCGGAAATGGTTTCCAGACTTTTTTTAACTTTTCAGAAGGCTTGGGGAGCCCTGCAGATGCATATGTTGTGGCATTTGGAAATGCCACGACCCATGTGGGATGCTTAGGGCAAGAGGATAACCAATGCTTAGGACAGAGTGTCCAATCCGAAGTCCCACATCGCCAGCGGTATATGCATACCACCTGCTAAAAGTGTTGTGAATGTGCTGTAAAGCATGTTCACAAAACTTGGAGGAGGGGAAGCTGATGCTGGGCCGGCGCTAGTTGTCGCCTGGCCTCAGTGCTGACGGCGCTGCAGCAGCGCTTGCGACTGGTAAGTACATTCGGGATGGGGGAGAGGCAGGAAGAGGGCAAAACTGGGCAGGGAGGGGGAGGATCAGGCCCGGCTGGGGTGGGTGGGAACCGGCAGTGGCTTCCACCACCAAATCCTATGCCCCGCTTCAGGCTGGGCAGCTTGACACGGGGCTACTCGAATCAAAATAGCCAGTGGAGACTTGAGGAGTCCCATTGCGGGGGCTGGGGTTTTTCCCAGGGAAAGGGGTTAAATGTCTCCTTCCCCTGAAGAGACCCCTGCAACTGCCACAGATCCCACGGGATGCAGTGGTAGCCATTTTAGTATCGCTGCTCCTTCGGGAGCCGGACAGCTCAGGATTGGGCTGTCATTCGTCACAAGAATTCCAGGTTAGATGCAAAGCATGGTGTATGAGAATCAAGTCTAGATTTCTAAATACTTGAGCTTTTGCTCACTAGTTGTAATTCTGAGCTATTGAGAGAAAATTTCTAGGAAGTGGGAGGCCTGACATGTTATGGTCTTAGATATGGTTAGCACTGATGGTGCATTCAGGAAATGATGTACTGTGTATTGACTATTTTGTGGGTATTTTGCACCTAGCATTCTTCTGTATGTTGCTGTTTCCTTTTGTACTGAAATCTAAGACTATGTTAGCCAGCTCATCCTCCTGCCTCAGGGGACAGTGGTTTAATAGATCTCCTGACCTATTTAATACAATGATTTTTTTTAAAAAAATGACTCTAGATTAAAATAAATGAAAAAGCTAACTACAGTAAATGGTCAATGATTAAATTCATATTCAGTGTCCTGGCTATTTTCACAGAAAATTTCCATTCTTAATTAGCCTCCTGCAGTTTCCTTCCAAAATAAAGACTCCCTTATTTCCAAACAGCGTGGCTTACAATCTTTTTTCCAACTCGATATTGTATCTAGATATTCAAAAATCTCTGTCTGTTGTATTCAATGAGCTGGATTAATTTTGAAGTGGTTATTTCTTTCTTTCTCATTGCCGCACAAAATGGATCTCTATTCCCCAACTGTGGAAATAAAACTGTCATTTTTGCATTCAATTTTGTAAATTCCTTGGCATTTCTAAAGTCTTTTAAAATATGCCCCTGGTTACTCATTGCCACTTCAGTCATTGTAAGATTTGTTCTTAGACAATGAGGAACAAAGGCAAATTGTGTAACCAGTGCAGCCTCAATGTATTGTGGGTGCTGGGGGACTACTTTAACTTCTAAGAGTGTTATTCAAATTGTGGGTTGGGACACACTGATATCAGGTGGTTCGCGGTGGCTGGGAGTAGCCATCTTGGAAACTGAAGAGCTTATTCCTGTTGTATTTGTTTTGTGGGTGTTAATAGTTTAAATTTTCAAGTGAGCATTTTTAGTTCAGCGCTTTTGCATCATATTTTGTTCTAATCTTGCTTTCTGTCAGGAATGTTTCATGGTTGTGCAATTGCTGCAGTCCAAGAATTCCAATTTACATTTCAGGAGTGTCATTTTAGTGTTACAATGACAGCACTTCCTGCTTGATGATGTCACTTCCTGCCACAATCATTTCCAGGTTAATGACATCACTTCCGGTGGGTCCCGACACAAATGCCATTCTAAAAAGTGGGTCCCAGTCTAAAAAGTTTGAATACCACAGATCTAAGTTATAAGCTACCTGCATTATAAGCAACACTGATTCTAATTTTAAACTGATGACTAGAAGACACAAATTGCAGACTGGTATTTACATTAAGGATGTCAGCCCAAAACCTGTTGCGCCGACGTGAATGTGCCTTACGGCATGTTTTGTGACAGCGCTGAGCCGACACAGCGGATATGCATCAGCCCAACAGGCCTTTTGGACGGGGCTGCCCATCTCTTTAGTTAGTTTTCATGCCCACTTTGTTGGCTACCTTTTTAATATTCCAGTGATTTGTCTGGGAGCAATTTGTAGCACAGTGATATTCTGTCACAGTTGTACCACCGTTCTTCATTATACGTACCATCATCAATCACTTTAGACAGAATTTCACGAAATAGTTTTGCTATTTTATTATTAAATAAAATGCTATTTTATTATTAAATAAAATGCTATTTTACTATTAAATAAAATCTAGATGCAGATTCACCTTCTAGAATAATTTGAGAAATCCCATGATGACCCTTCCACCTCAAATCCACCTTTTCGAAGCATTAAGTATCATTTCTGCCAAGTAATTCTTGAAATATAGCTGTTTGTGCTTTCAAAATGACCCCATTTACAGGAATTCATTCATTAAGTTTGGCTAGGAACCACTTGTAATCACACTTAGCCCTGCCAGGATCTTCAGAAAGTTTAATCTCCTTTCTTTTCAACGTTGTCTGCTTCAGAGTCTAGGAATGACAGTCATTTTTCTTCTTTCATCCCTTCTGGAATTCCACACAACTGGCAGAATTAACTGGCTGTGGATTTGACGCTCTTTTGACTATCTTCAACTTCCCTTCAATGGTATCTTTTTTTTCTTTTGCTGGTCATTACTATGGCCCTACAAACTTACTAATGAAGAATCTGGTAAGTATTCCTACCCTTGCAAAGTCCTTTTTGAATTCACGTAATCTGTAACTTTCAGGGGGGGGTCCCACTCCTGCGGTGCCCGAATGCCCGTGATGCAACCGCTGTCGGAGCTGGGTGTTGCAGATGTGCCATAAGGCACATCTGTGCCACCCAGACAGCAAGTAGTTCCGCTTGGAGGGCCTGCACTGCTCCACTGATGTTGCAGTGGGAGACCTAGCAACTGACGGGCAGATAGTAAGTGTCACGGGAGCATGGGGAAATGGGAGGGCAAGGGGTGGTGTTCTTGGGCAGAGGGAGGGCAGACCAGGGAATGAGACTGAGTGGTAGTGGGTAGTGGGAAGTGTGAGATAGTGGGACTGGCAGAGGCTCCTCCTACAAATCCTATCCCCCTCCCAGGCTCAAAAGCCCGATACAGGATAAATAACTAAATAGCGTGTGCAGATCTGAAAAGCCCCATGAATGTCCCCTTTCTCTGCAGAGACCTCTAGCCTCTGCAGATCCAGTACAGATTCCAGTGGTAGGCCTTTTAACACAACTGCTCCTGAGCTGGATAGGACTGGACCCCAAGTCATTGGAACAAGGGATTTGCTCAGCTAATATATGTTGATTTCTGTGCATTCCTATTGTGTCAACCCAGAAGTGTTGGCAACAATGCTAGAGATTCCCATCATATACTGTACCCACTCATAGTGAACCAATAGCTTTAAATATTTCTCAACTTAATTGCAATGAAACACTGTAAAACATACATGATTTACATGTATATCCCTGTCATGTCTTCCCTGACATGATCATACCTGCAGTATATCAGATTAAAAGCATGATACAGCAAGGTTGCACTGTAGTACAAGATTTCTGGTATGGATAGACTCAGGTTGAACATCATTCTCTGTGATATCTTCTTCCCATCAGGAAGTCTTTACAGTAATCTGTAAGGCATTACTGCATCCGAGTCTGTTGTTATGTGAAAAAGAGATGTTCCCTTGTAAAACCAATTAGATGAACTTCAAGGAATGTGAAATTCTTAAAAGCTCAGTGGACTGTGGACTAAAGTCAAGATTTGCCAGCCACTGACTCGATAGCAGACAACTGTTCCCAGTTCTGACTCTCTGATTAATGTGCCTGTAGGACAGACACTTTTTCCAAACATTTTGCATTTTCACATGTACAATTAAAAAAAAATCTTAGACATACATCATCACAATGCTGTGCGTGAAGAAGCTCTACGTACCATTTATCTTCAGTATGAATCTGTAAATAACACTCCCATTTATCTAGTTGTCTTTTTTTCCACACCTGTTTTCATTATCTATATGTTTTTTTTTCTCTTCTATCTGCGCAAATGTTGACTACTTGTGGGCAAATTTTATTTTTTAAAGTTCTGTTTTCATTGGAAAAAATGGGGTTTATGGTCACCTGCCTATGTAAAGCACCTTGAGAGTGCAATCCTAATCTGGAGTTAGGCCGGCACAGTGAGGCCAGCAAAGTTTGCCCAGCACCAGGGACACCATAAAGTATGTTTGGACCACTCTTGGGGAGGCCAGCTCACAGATGTGCACCATCTCCCCTGTCTCTGAGAATGATCCAAACATGCTTTACGGTGGCCCTTGTGCCTGCCAGACTTTGCTGACCTAACTGTGCCAGCCTAACTCTAGGTTAGGATTGTGCTCTCAAGGTGGTTTACATAGGCAGGTGACCCTATACCCCATTTATTCCAATGGCCAGTCTAGTGAATCTACACTAGTATGACAGTGTGGCTGTTACCAGAAAAATCTCTTCACCAATAGAACACCATGAGTGCATAAATGCACTATTAATTGTTGTTCAGTCACTAAGTTGTGTCCGACTCTTCATGACCCCATAGACCACAGCACGCCAGGCTTCCCTGTCTTCCACTAGCTTCTGGAGTTCACCCAATTTCATGTTCATTGCTTCAGTAACACTATCTAACCATCTCATCCTCTGCCACCCCCTTCTCCTTTTGCCTTCAATCTTTCCCAGCATGAGGGTCTGTTGCATGAGGGTCTCCCAGCACTATTAATATACAAGTATAAAAACGGTACTCAGACTCAAAGTATTGATCTGATTTTTTTACTGTGGACATTAGAGGGATGGAGCTGTTTCCCCGAATCTTTTCAGATTTTTAGGCTCACGCCATTTTGAGCACCGGTGCTCATGAAAGTGGGAGCTATATCTGTTTCCGATGGTCAATTGGCTCTTTTAAGCGGAGACAGACATCAAACGTTGTGCTCCCTCTCCTCTGTCACAGAGCTGAAGTCCCATTTTGAAGCCTTGGCTTCTGCTGTTTCCTCCCTATGCATGACCTTGCATTTGGCTGCATTAAAATACATATTGTTGGACTGGGCCCAGCACACCAAAGGGATCCAGATGGCTTGTGTAAATGCCCTGTCCTCATCATTATTTAAGAAGGTTCTTCTGTTTGTCTTAAGGGGTTACAATGTTTGTGAAACCAAGCGCCCTGACAGAGTAATTAAAAAAGAAATCTGCTCGGTTATAGCAACAGTTTCCTCTCCTCCATGTGCATTATTCATGTGTAATAAGGGACAACAGGCTACTTGATCTTGTTACGCCAAACACGTTGTGGTGCTTGGCTTTTTGGAAAAGTGTAAATACCACGCCAGGACCAACAGCTTGCTATGCTGCGGTGACAGAACAAATGCAGAGACAGGGTCACTCCTAATCCAAAAACAGGCAAAACTGAAGAACACCAATGAAATATACAAACCAGACGACTATATGAGAAACAGGCATTCCTGTTTATCTCCTAATACTCAAGAAAAAGCATTTGAACAGTGAAAAGAACTTCATGGCATCTGCATGTATGAAATGGCCTTATATTGCTCCTCCTAGTCCAGTGATTGTGAATCATTTGGGTTTGCTGTGTCAAAAATCCCTAACATGACTCTACTGGCATGTGTCACACCCCCTCCCCAACAAGAATTATTTACATATTCATTTAATTGGGAAAAAATACAGTCCAATCATGTGTGGGGATATCCGTTATATAAAGCACATCAAATCATTACAAAAATAAAGAAGACCTCAGTTGTGGTTGGGTGTTGGCAAAGGCTGGAGTGCCACCCAAAGCATCGTGGCATGTCACCTTTGACATGTGTGCCATAGGTTTGCCGTCACTGTCCTAGTCAGTTGCATGCCTGACTGTTGCACCATGAAGACTGCTGCCGCTCCTGACCCAACTGTATGATGTGGAGCCTTGCGTGACGCCGCGTAGCCATCTGAAAGCATTTTAACACTTTTGCAAAGCCTTTAAACGAAACTGTTTAACAGTCCTCTGGAGACTGCAGAAGCCTTCGGAAGTCCATCAGATGCCACATGCAGTCTGCCTGTCCCTGAGCTCAGAAGGGCTCCAAAGGGCATGCGGCTGTGCGGAGATGGCATGGAGAGGGTGGGTTGGCAGCAGGCACCCAGCCTGATGAGCTCCACAGGTGTGCCACCCGGGGGCATTTCCCCTCCAGCCAATGGTAGGAATGCCACTGTTCCTAACTCAGTACTGCCTATATTGAGCAGCAGTGGCTTGCTAGGGTTTCAGCCAATGTGTCCCCAGGTGTGATATAGACCTACCAGGGACTGAACCTGGAATGAATCTGGAATTAAACATGGCTACTAACCATGATGGCTATTGCTACCTCCGGGTTCAGAGGCACAATACCTCTTCCTGCAGGGAGAGGGATATGCCTTCAACTCATGCTTATGGGCCCTCCAGATGCATCTGTTTGGTTGATGTGGGAAAGTGGATGCTGGCTTAGACGGGTCATGCATCCAATCCGGCAGGGCTCTTCTTTTGCTTTTACAGGGTGTTCTTATGGACCCTCTGCATGAAAAGCATATGTTCTACCACTGAGCTATGGCCACTCTCCTAAAGGACCAATACAGATAAAGATACCAGCACAGACAAATTCAACACTGAGTAAGTGAAGTTCCTTTTCATGGTAGTATCACTTTGTAATTAGTAAACTCCAGATTGTTTATCCTGGGAGCAAGCCCCATTGAATAGATCGGGTTCCTATGTGGGAATTCGAAGAACTGCACAATTAAATGGGAAGCCCGATCCCCACCCATGCTGGAACAGGGAGGCCAGCTGGTGTCGGGGGTTGGGGCTAGCTGCTGCGCCACTTGCAATAAGGGGAATTGATTTCCTTTACCCCACAGCAACCGCACAGCAACCATTCCAATAGGGCTACTTGGATCTGCTGCAGCGAAATCACTAGCACAGATCCAAGGCTCCATGTAAGGCTGACCAGGCCAGGGATCCAGCCTATGTTGGCCTCTACATTCAAGCTGCTGTATGTGTCTTTGGGCACAATCCTAAGCAGCGCTGGACCGGTGAGGCCGACAGCCCAGCGCTATATCTGACGCTGTTTAGGAGAGGCTGGAGCCTCCCTGCAGCAAGGGAGCATGTGCTCCCTTACCTTAGGGGAGGCTCTAGCCTCCCCTATGTGCTCCTCAGATCTATGCCTGCTAAAGAGTGGGTGCAGATCTGAGAAGACCATGTGGCCCAAATCGAGGCTGCGCGGCCTCGCTGACGGGTTTAGGAGGTGGCCGTACGGCCACCTCCCAAGCCTGCCCAGGTCCCTCCTCCTGCCTCCCTCCCTCCCACCAATCCCCATCCCGATACAGGACAGAGAATCCCTTGTGCTGGCCGGCCTTGCCAGTCCTGCTGCTTTAGCAGCAATGCGGGGATGCTGCTAGGCGCTCCTGCATCAGTGCTAATGGCAGAGCACCAACGCAACAACATTGCGTCAGCACTCTGCCCCCTCTAAGATTGCGCTGTTCGTCTCCCCGATAATAAGCATTGTAGCATTTTAGTGTTTCTAAAGTCAGCAAATTATATTGGTTTTTTTTCCCTTTTCCAGCACTTGTCCAGTCCTATATTACAGGGATATGGTTTCTGCTATTCCTGTTGGTCTTGATGAGGCCTTGGCCAAGTGATGGCTGTTTTTCTGTGAGCTGCTCTTGCATAGCCTGTCTAAAGGACCCGATTGCAGGGTGAGGTCTATTACATGGCCTTCCTGCTCCAGTGCTAATTCTGCGGTCAGCTCAAGTCCCAAATGGTCATTCCTTTCTTACCTGTGTGGGACAAACTGGTCCACAGAAAAGTTGCTCTTAAATACTAGGGAAGGCCATCCAAATATTATGACCATCTGAATTGGCCATGGATGGCAGTTTTTTTTTTTTTGCCTAACCCAGGCTGGTGAGGGAGGGACGATGTGTTCAGTAGGCTTCTGTGAGCATAAATAGGCTACCTCAGAATGCCAGGTACAAGAGAGTAGCAACAGGATGCAGGTATCTTTTTGTCATGTGTGCTCTTGTGTGCATCTGGTGGGCCACTGTGAGAAACAGGAAGCTGCACTAGATGGGCCTTTGGCCTAATCAGGACTAACAGGTCTCTTCTTATGTTCTCATGTTAGGGTAAACTTTTACAGGGTCCCTCTGTGGTCACAACAAGAAAGTCGTAATCAGGACTCAGAACTTCACTTTGCCCAGTCAAGTAGTGGCCAGGCCTAGAAGCAATCTTGCCGCTTTGTTTCTTAAAACCTTCTGGAGAATTCTCCCCCAGCAAAAGCTTTTCCTGGAGTTTACAACTGTCAAAATTTTCACTCAAGAAAAATAAAAGTACCATGAGATGAAGGTGATTCAGAAGAAACGCCACAGGCACAGGCAAAAAAAAAAAAAAAAGAATCTTGTAAAAGATTCTGCACGGAAAACTTTGTAGCAGTATATATGATAGTGGGAAAGATAGTGGGGGTGGAGAAGCTGGAGAGGAAGCACACACCGTTAGCGAAAAAGTTAGCATTATCTCTATGGAAGCTGATGAGCTGTAAAACAAGACTGACATACACCATGCCCAGGAGATTACATGATTTCCAGCGAGAGGTCAGAATTTTAAAACAATGAAAAAATGTCAACAACCTGATCCAATAGACCAGCTTTAACCCCATGAGTGCAAACAGACATGTACACTATTCCATCCAGCCCACTGCTAGGGTTTTTACATGCATTACGGTTGTAGGCTTAAAACATCTTAGATTTCCACCTAAAAATATAAAGTGTGAATGCAAAAATAATTCTTCCTAAGTAAGAATACGGTACAGCAGTGGTTCCCAAGCTATGGGTCGGGACCCACTAATGGGTCAAGAGCCAATTTCAGGTGGGTCATGAAGCACCTAAAGCAGCCAAATTGAAAATATGGGGAGATGGGATGCTGGAAAGGGGAAGGGCTGTGTGGCTGTTCTGTGTCAAGGCTGTAGATAGGCTTTTTTCTTTCTGATTCACTTTGCTATTGGAAAATGGCTGAGAAATAACCCAACTGATTGCTGCATTTTCAGGGAATAGGCTCTGGCATCACAATGATGGCAATCATGACATCACTTCTGGTGGGTCCCAGACAAGTGGCATTCTAAAAGTGGGTCCCAGTGTTAAAAAGTTTGAGAACACTGCCGTACAGTACAAGCAGCAGACAACCATCATCGGCTGTGCCTATCAAGCATAGGCTTGGGACAAACAGACTATAGATTTGCTATGGATTTGCTATGTGTTCATCCCCCCCCCCCCCATAGTTTAATCTTCTTCACATAAAGGCTTTTGGGCCCCTGATCTTTAAAAGGGAATTAGACAAATTTATGGAGGATAAGTCCACTATTACAGTGTTATTCAAACTGTGAGTCGGGACCCACTTGGTGGGTGGTGGAGAGCTGGGAGCAGCCATCTTGGAAACTGCAGTCCTTACTCCTGTTATATTCCTCTTGTGAGTGTTAACAGTTTGAATTTTCAAGTGACGATTTTTTTAAAAAAAATGTTTTTAGTTCAGTGCTTTTACATCATATTTTGTCCTCATCTTGCTTTCTGTCAGGGATGTTTCATGGTTGTACAATTGCTGCAGTCCAAGAATGTCAGTCTGAATTTCAGGAGTGTCATTTTATTATGTTACAATGACAGCACTTCCTGCTTGATGATGTCACTTCCTGCCACAACATAACTTCCAGGTTAATGACATCACTTCCGATGGGTCCCAACATGAGTGCCATTCTAAAAAGTGGGTCCTGGTCTAAAAAGTTTGAATACCACTGCACTATGCAGTAAGATATGATCATGGTATGCAAACTCCAGGCTTTAGCAGTAGCCTGTCTCTAAATGCCAAATGCAAGGGAGTGGCAACAGGATTCAGGTACTGTATCTTGTCTCTTCAGTGCTCTCAGAGACATTTGAGGGGCCACTGTGAGCCACAGGAATCTGGACCAGATGGGCTCTTGGCTTTTATGTTCTTACTGTATTTATTCATTTAAGGTATTTTTATGCTGCCATTTTCAACAAGACACGGGGCCTCTGCACCAGTGCGGACTCCTTACAAGGAATATAAGCAACGGCATATTTCAGCAACCTGCAACGGAACTATAGAAAAAGAATGCCTTTAAAATATCATTGGACATGACAGCACAGCTGTGGAAGTTTAGACCCATGTTTGTTTAAAAGGAGAGATTTGCTGCGGGGGTGGGGGGAGATATCCAATGTTTTCCCATTTGTCTCAGTAATGGCAGTATACTGTTTGTTAATCCAAATGCCTGAGATTTCTCAGAGATGCTTGGCTGTGGTCAGTGGAAAACTGACCCCCAATTTCTGGGACTGGCAGAGGGAAGACACTTGCATGTCTGTCACACCATTTTGGACAGCGACCCTGGCAGCAAATGATAAGTGAGAGCTGAAGAGCCTCTTGCAGAAGGCTTTTCTTCCCACACAAGGGCAGGCAGGATCTGATTTCTGCTGATCTCCACATCCCCCTGTGCCCACATTGCACAGCATTCTGAACTACTCCCTCCTCTCCAGGAGCAGCTTTCCAAGACTTCAGAGGCCATAGTATGACAAAGAATTGGGACAACTCCAGGCCTTTGAGTTTCCTGCTTCTCTTCCTGTTTATTACTCCTTTCTGCCCCCTCCCATAACTGGGTGGAAAGATCTACTATCCTTTTCTGGTCTACAAGATGAAAAATATGAAATATTCATTTTCCCTATTATTCAGGGCTGTTTTGTAGATGTGGCCTGCTACAATTTAGGGCACTTATTTTTATTTTTTTATGTTTCACAGCTGTGCTTTTCGAATTGACTCCTCTTTTGTATCAATCTGATGGGGTCAAACAAACAAGAAATATTTTATTTTTGTGATTCCCCCCCATTGTTCTGTTTCCTTTGTAACAAAAAACAATAACAAGAAAAAAGGCCAATCTAGCAAAAAACTAATTTCTGGTAGTAAAGCAAGATTTGTTGTTGTTTAGTTGCTAAGTTGTGTCCGACTCTTTGAGACCCCATGGACCACAGCACGCCAGGCCTCCCTGTCCTCCACTAGCTTCCAGAGTTCGCCCAATTTCATGTTCATCAAGATTACAGTGCTTTCTTTCTTCATGGCCTTAAAGTTCTGTCATAGTTTAAAATCAAGTTTTTGGAAAACGTCCTGGTTTTGAACTTCTGATAACCATTGCACTTCACTCGGATGCCCAAATTATGATTTTTCTTGTCCCTTGTTCGGTGTTTCCTAAAAACTGCACAGAAGCCTTGGTAAAGCTTTGCAGGCTGCCAACACTCAGAACATGGCACAGTCGTAACCTTCAGTAAAGTGCCTGCACAGTTTTAATTTACAACTTCTAATAAATGAAGACAGTTAGTATCCCTCTTAGCTGTTCTTGTAATCTTCCTTCATAAATTCAGACCTTTCTGTCTCCCTGAATATTGGCCATAGTAACAAATGTGAAAATAACTTTTTTTTGCAGTGCCGCATTTGCCATTTTCAGAATTATTAGTTGTATTACAATAGTGCCTACAGGTCTCCACTGGGGTAAGGCACTGCAGTATTTTAGCACTTGCAAAAATGTGAAATAAGAGACAGGTGTTGTGTTGAAGGATTTGTAATAGAAGCTTTAAAATTGTGACGAAGTTATTATCCTCCATGAATTGGCTTCTTCAAGGTCATCAGGCAGGCAGGAACTGAACCCAGACCTCAGCAATGCCATTTAGGGCGCAATCATAACCTGAAGTTAGGCCAACACAAATTAGACCAGCAAAGTTTGGCCAGCACAAAGGCCATCGTAAAGCACATTTGGACCACTCTCTGTCAGGGAGGATAGCGCATGTCTGTGTGCTGGCCTCTCTGACTCTGAGAGTGGTCCAAACATACTTTGTGGCGGCCCTTGTGCCGGCCAAACTTCGCTGGCCTAACTGTCCCAGCCTAACTCTAGCTTAGGATTGTGCTCACAATCTGCTCTCCTTCATGCCCCCATCACCACCCTGTTCTACCCATCCCAGTGGTGTAATGCAGCTGGAACGCTGGGCGGGAGGAATGGGTGAGCGGCAGCCCGCCCGTTGCGTACCGCGGGGGCGGGGAAGACGGCAAAACGGAGCGGTATGCTACGGGCGGGCTGCCGCTCACCCGTTCCTCCCGCCCAGCGTTCCGGCTGCATGATGCCGCTGACCCATTCCAATCCAGTTCCACCCCCTCCTGCCCCCTGCATGATCCTGCTTGGGGTGATGAGTGTCTGGTCTCCATTGCCATGTGGAACCAGTCGCTCACCACTTCCAACAATGGCCATCCATGCAAACAATGGCCGTGTTTGCAACTGCCCAAAAGCACATTGCACCCCTGAAACCGCCTGTTCCGGCAGTGCAACTCTTCAATAGGATCGGTCTGTGTGTTTGAGAATATTTCTCCAAGAACAAAACAAAAATGGAGAAGGGGGTGTCTACTTTCATGGATAACAAAAGCACTTTCCTGCTGATTGCTATGGAATTACTAGTGCAGTTTTGGAAGATTCCCTGGAGAGAAGGATAGTGAGATTGATTTTCTTTCCTAACTCCTTTTAAAATATGCATCGCTGAAGCACCAATGCACAGTTATGGCACACAAGCAGCACCTGATCATATTTATCTCCCTACCTTTCACAGAACTACTGCATTAGCATTATCCTTTCAGGCAATGCGCTTGGCTGTTTGACTGCATCGCACTCCTCCTTCCAAAACTCTGTCGTCGTCCCCTTCCCTCATGTGGTTTCCTTTGGTTAATAACATCACTAAGTCGTTATGCAGCACTATGATTTGTGGCTAAGAGGAAGTCTGAACAGAATTTGACCTCACACAGATCACCAACGATTTATAAAGTGGCAGTCTAAATTGTATGCATTAGCTGGGGTTGCAACATTTAATATACCCATAAAACCAAGTTACTTCAAAGCAGAACTGGATTCAGAAGGAACAGCAAGAATAAAACGTAAATGTACCTAAAAAAAATTGGCTAACAAGCCTGTTGTAGTCCTAAAATGTTGGCTACTAACCATTTCATCTTTTTTATTAATGAAGAAAATCTCAGATTGTATTACTGGACTTATCTATGCTAGCAAGACAAGGCTGCATTTCTATGTACACTTACCTGGGAGTAAGCCCCATTGGCTACAATTATTTCTGAGTAGACATGCATAGGTTTGGGCTGTTCATCCCTTTCAATATGCAATGAGAATTATGAGCCTCACTGACTTCATCCTGCCTATACACCATATTTTACATGAAAAGCCCAAACTATGCAGTCGAAAGGCACCTTCCCAGCCCTTGCTCCCTACTGAAGTCCCTGAGCTACCCTGAAAAGTTGCTCCTGAGTGTTGAGGGATCTCAGCAGCAGCATGTTAGATGGTGCAGGCCTAACGCAACTTCAGGAATACCCAGGAATTGTGTCAGGGAATGAGGAAGGTGCCTTGTGGCTGCATAGCTTCAAGGTAGGAAGGAAGGAACACGTACAAGGAAGGTGTAGCGAACACTACACCTTCGATGCAAGACACCATTTTTTTTAAATACAGTTCACTCTTTTTAGAAGCTAGGTTACTGGGCCTGGGTTGCAATATACAGCAGTGTTATTCAAACTCTGGGTTGGGACCAACTTGGTGGATTGCAACTGATGTCAGGTGGGTTGTGGAAAGCTTGGGAGCAGCCATCTTGGAAGCTGCAGACCTACTCTTGTAATATACCTGTTATAAGTGTTGACAGTTTGAATTTTGAAGTGAGGGTTTTTTTCCTTATAATTGTTTTTTATAATGAAATATATTTTATTTAATATATTAATATTTTGTCCTAACCCTGCTTTCTGTCAGGGATGTTTCATGGTTGTGGAATTGCTGCAGTCCAAGAATGCCAGTTTGCATTCCAGGAATGTGATTTGATTATGTCACATTGATGGCACTTTCTGCTTTGCGATGTCACTTCTGGCTATGACAGCACATCCTGATTAATGACATCACTTCCGGTGGGTCCCAACACGAA
This sequence comes from Lerista edwardsae, assembly GCA_029204185.1. Lineage (NCBI taxonomy): Eukaryota > Metazoa > Chordata > Lepidosauria > Squamata > Scincidae > Lerista > Lerista edwardsae. The sequence goes on from JAJKFI010000001.1 coordinate 10,934,481, forward strand.
TGCCATTCTAAAAAGTGGGCCTCGATCTAAAAAGTTTGAGAACCACTGATATACAGTATTGAACGCTGCCCTCTTGAAAATCTTCTTTCAGTTTTCCCCCTCTACTCTCTTTCTATTTCTCTGTGTCCAATCTCTCCTCCTCTCTGTCTTTCACACATTAGCCATGAAGCATCATTTCAAATCTTGCTGTAAAAACCTTGAAAATGAACTAAAAGTCCTTTCCTGGCAATCTGGTAAGAAGTTCTAAGTCCCTACAATCTCTGTGTAGGAATCAACCCTCTTGTTCACCTTTAGCTACCTTTGAATGCAAAGTGGGGCTGGAAATTTCATGGAGAAAGAATTGCACAAATCCTCCATTTGCATTTATAGATGCATGTGTTCAGTATCTTTCCTTGTGCAGCCTGATTCTGCATGGACAGTGGAAGTATATTCAGGATTGCAATGCCTGGAATTGCCTGTTGTCCATTTATTTTAGTTCACTCAGTTTGACACTGTTGCAAGTGAGACTTGACAGCCTACTGCTGCAATGTTATGCACAAGTACCTGGGGCTCAGTTCCATTTAACTGAATGGGGCTTTTTTTCTAAATAGACATGCATAGGATTGCATTGTAAGTGTCACACTGACGGCTACTGGCTCTTTTGCTCATATATTAGAACCTTTCATGTCATGGGCAGTCATGGACCTCACACCTGGAGGCAATGGGAAAATCTGTATTTCAAGTGCTATAGGTGACTCTTGTTAAACAGAACAGCAGAGTTATGCATTTCCATCAGGGAATTTCCAACTGGATTTGTTGTTGGAAATTTGGCCTTGGAGCTGTTTACTGACAAGGGCCAGGTTCCCTCATGCAATCTAAAAAGAGGTTGCTATGGCCAAGTTCCAGTTGTCAGGCAGAATGATGGGTTGTTTCACAAGAAGTGGGGAATCATAGCTTCAAAATTAGGTGGCATTGTTCAAGTGGGTACATCTAGGCAAGAACATATTTAGGGTTTTTTTTTATTCTGCTCAACCTAAAATTATCTTTTCTCTTCAATTATAAAAGTAACAGTTTGCAGGGCTTTATTTCAAGTCACAAATATTTTAACCAGAGTTCCCTTGGAGAGAGAAACAGCTTTTAGAACCAGCTGGTGCTAGGTTATATTTGGCTTCCACAGTCTGGATTCAGTTATCAGCTTAGAAACTCACAAACACTCGCAGAAAACAATGCTGTGTATAGTTTGCATGATCGGGGAACTCCGAAAACAGACTTTGGGTTGCGAGACTCTTGGCACTGTTATGCACTGCAGAGAGGGTGATTGGATTTGGGAGGTGTTGTTCCTCACATTCTTGAGCTCATGGAAACCTTGTCTCTTTGAAATGTGGGAGTGGGCATCCCATTCTGATCATTTTATTTAGGGGAATGTATAGAGCAGAGTGGAATAAAATCGATGGATGCACAAAGACAATGGGGTGGTGATGCATATTCTGCTGAGCTACTGCAGATTTCTCTCAAATTCTTCATTCTGTCTCATGCATCACCTAAGCCTGGGGTCAGCAACCTATGGTTTTGGAGCCGCATGTGGCTCTTTTAGCTGTCTGCTGCAGCTCCGGAGTCCAGGTGAAAGTAGCAAAGGAGGCGCCCAGCATTGGCTGCGACCGCGGGCTCGCTCTCCCTCCCGGTAGGCTGCACTGTGCTCAGGGCTGCAGGTTGGGAATCGCCCCCTTTTCTCCACTTCCTTCCAAGCCCCCCGAGCCGGGAGCGGCTACCGAGAGCGCCTCTCCGCTCAGCACCAGTCCCGTGCTGCACGCTGCTCCGGGAAGCGGGGAGAGCGTGCTGGCGGCGGCGGCGACTGGGCTCCCACTCGGTCCGTGGATAGCCTTGTGCAGAAGGCAACCCGCGAAGCTCCAGAGCTGATCCGCCGGCTGGAAGGGTGTGTGGCTTTTTGTGTTGAATGTTCCATGTGTTTGCATTGCTTCGCACGCAGAGCTGGGATGGAGCATGGTGGGGGGTGGTGGCGTGCAGCAGAGTGCCAGTGGGGAAAACTTTCTGGCTCGCTCTCGGTCAGGTTGCAAAGTTGCCCCTGGTTTTGCATGCATTGGGGCAGCTCCCGCTTACAAGCACGGAAAGTGCCGGGTCTCACAGTTGTGTATGTGTGTCCCCCGCCCGTTTTCCAGGATCTTTTGCCCGGTCCCTCTTTCTGCAATGTGGAGGGATTGTTTGCATCGATGGTGTGCAAGTTGCAAAAGTTCCTGTGCACGAGCCTGGAATCCCCCTTTTGCAAACCTAAAAATAAAAAATCCTCCACCGTTTTGAAAAAAAACAATAACACACCTCATAGTGGCAGCAGTGGCACGGGCAGCTGCTCGCTCGGCTCTGGGGTCTGCCCTGCCCGCCCATCCTGCTGCTGCTTGTCGCATGTGCTCTTTGCAAACGGGCGATCCGCCGCATTGCCCTGCAAGGTGCAGCGTGGTGGCTGGTTTTTGTTCTGCAGTTTGTTTTTTTACGTGCGATCGGAAGGCTGTGGAGGACTGGCAGCAGGGTTGGGGGTGGGAGAGAAAGAAAGCTGGAGACAGCGAATGACGAATGTCGAGACCCGATTTTCAGCCGCGATCGCTCATAAGAACATAAGAAGAGCCCTGCTGGATCAGGCCAAAGGCCCATCTAGTCCAGCTTCCTGTATCTCACAGCAGCCCACCAGGTGCCCCAGGGAGGCATGAGACAAGATGCTTGCATCCTGTTGCCACTCCCTATAGTTTTTTTATACATAGCATAAAGGTAAAAAAAAACTATATATGCAGTATTATCTTCATTTTAGATGTCAAAAGGGTTTTGTGGCTCCCGCGGTTTTCTTTTCTCCAGAAAATGGGTCCAAATGGCTCTTGGAGTGTTTAAGGTTGCCTACCCCTGACCCTAAGCAATGTGCTCATTGCTTCCCTGTGGCTGCAGCCCATGTCACAGTGGTATTGTATGGAATTGGAAAACGATGTGGGAAAGATAAATCTCATGAGAAGATCTCAGCTTCAGCAATGCAGTTCCACCAACTGCTGGTGCTGCCACGAGAGTTTCCCATGTGATCTGTGCCCTGCCATGCAGTGGTGTTCATATAGGGGGGTCAAAACGCTATTGCAGGAGCCTGAGCTCTCCCTCACCTTCAGGTATCCACAAGGGGGTTCGGAACAGAACCCCAGCAGCTCTCCCTCACCTTCAGAATCATTCATGGCTCAAAGAAGAAGCTCGGAGGCTTTGCTCTTCAAGCCGCGAATGGTGAGGGAGAACTGTTACATAGGAGCTCAGGGTTCCCCCTTGTAGGAACGCCACTGCTGCCACGTGACAGTGACATTTTGTCTTTACCAAAATGATCTGGGATTCAAATGATTATTTGATGCTTTTGCTCGGTCTTTGCTACTGTTGAACACAACATCAGCTACATGGTTAAATATAACCATAGATGTTCCATGTTTTACCAAGGGGTGGCGAAAGGAGGCCAGGTTTTTTTTTTTTTTTTT
>JAJKFI010000001.1:10944554-10957644 GCA_029204185.1 Lerista edwardsae
GTTGATATGTCCCATCCCTGACCCCACCCCCACTCACATGTGTGCCCGGGTGTTGATATGTCCCATCCCTGACCCCACCCCCACTCACATGTGTGCCCAGGTGTTGATATGTCCCATCCCTGCTGCTGTACTGTTTCTGTTGCTCTAGGTGTAGTAGCCCTCTGTTTCATATCCTGTAGTTGTTTGTGACGCTGCTGTACTGTGTGTGTTGCTCTAGATGTAGCAGCTCTGTCTCTCTTATCGTGGAGTCTTGTCACGCTGCTGTACTTTTTCTGTTGCTCTAGATGTAGCAGCTCTGTGACGTAGCGTTGCAAGTTTTTTTTTCTTTTTCCCCCTCAGGTGTTTCCTGTATACGCTGTTGTTTCATCTTTGTAGCCTTTGGTTGCACCTGCCCAATTGCCTTACATTACACAGTGAAAGTAAACTTTCAAAGAGAAAGTAAACTTTCAACAGCCACAGCACCTTGTGCCAACTGTCCACTGCCAAGCAGGGACCGCCCACATGTCCACAGAACACATTGTATCGGTTTGCCTGCGTGAAACCTGTTTGCTGCTGTTTGTCTTCAACTGTCAAGAGTTCAGTTGCTGCCTGAAGATTCCGCATGTCATTTGCATGTCATTTGCATCTCATCATGACATCACCAGAGCCTCGGAATGTTCGGTTCAGCCCATAGCTGTCCATAGAGAACCACAAATTCGCTTGTACCCGCGCCCGTGGGGGCGCGATCCGTTCCGAAACCGCGCAGCGATGGTTTCGGGGGGCCAAGGGACCCGCGTGCCGAGTTTGGCGCGAATCGGTCCAGGCGTTGCGGAGCCTATGTGGAACAAACATACACACACACACACACACACACACACACACATACATACATACATACGCTCTTCTTTATATATATAGATTTATTTTTCAGCATATTTTCTCAATATACAAATGATAAACAGGTGAGCATGAGGCAAGGGGGGGGGAGAAGGTGCAAATGAACTGAAGGAACAGAAAGCTGCAACCAAATCTGAATGCTCAAATTCCTGTATTTATTCTAGAAGTTGTCCTAATTAAACTGAAACTCAGGAGAAGTGAGATTAAAGTGCAGCAAAAATATAAACAATATTTATTCATTTATTTATCCAAGACATTTGTATCCCACCTTTCCCCAATGGCTGCTTAGAGGAGCAGAATCTTCCCTTATTTTTCTGTTATAGTGCACTACAGATTTTGGGGGAAATGAATTTGACTATCTGGTCAATGATGAAGATCCTGTTAACATAATTGTCACCTAGGTTCAGGTATATAAAGGCAAAAAATGAATGCCTAATGTACCTTATAGAGACAAAATTGACTGCCTTTCCAAAGAGTTGGAGGAATGAATGTGCACAATGTCTTACTACTTCAGATAATCTTATACACCTGGATTGACTGAAACATTCAATCAATACTAAATTAATCTCTGAAATCACCAAATGGCGTAGAATTCCTGCATTTTTCATGTCTTTAAATTGTATATGCATGGGTGTCTGAGCATTACCTACACGCCTTATATTTTGAGTGTCTCCTTGAGTCTTTTATATGGGCTTTGGTATCTCATTGCTGGAAAATCAATTTCAATTCAATTAGGGGATGAAGATTTCCCTGCTGGAGACCAAAGCCAATCAGCTGCAGTTTTCAGGCTTTTAGATTATGGATCCCTAGTGCATAAAGCAGAATTATTATATGATTGCTACGGATATCGCATTGTGGTTGATAATGAGCAGAGGTTATCTATGAACAACTGACAAAGAAGCACCCTATAACTTCAGTTATGCTTTTTAATGTTCTTCAGATTTAGGTAGATTGACAGCCTAATCATATACATGTATATTTAAAAGTAAATTCCATTATAGTAAATGGGACTAACTCCCACATAAGTGTGGATAGAATTGCAGGCTCAATGACCTTTTGTGTCACCATTCCTTTTTCATAACATATGCAATGGTACCTTAATGTCCATCACGGCAGCTTAAAATCATGATGAGCAAAAAGCACGCAGGGGGATAACAAATGCCCGTAGGGAACACGGGATGTAGCTATAAGCAGCTCTTTGACCATAGGCTTCTTACACCAAACACAACAAATTTGCACCAATGCATTCACTGTAAGTAGAACACACACAGTAGTTTAATTTGCTGCTGTGTTTATCTTACAAATAAGAATGTCAGTTTTGCAGATATGCCTGCAAGTGGTAAATGATATGCTTAATCAAAAAAGCATTCTGGATCTTTAGAAATCCGGGGAAGTTGATTTTCAGGGATATCACCCAATAATTCTGTATTAAAATCTCATTGCCTAAGGATTTAGAATGACTTTAATGCATATACAGCTCTAGTGCATAATGAAGAAAAGATTAGGTCATCCTGTGATTAAAGCAGCCTGTCCTTTTATGCTCCATAGAATCTTAACAAAATAGAAGCACGCAAACAGGAGGCAGGAGATTTATCATGAGAAAGGTAAAGTTTTAAACTATAATCAAGCTGAAATACTGTAAAATGAGATCTACTGCAACAATAATTTAAAGTAATAGCCACGATGTCATTTAAGCAATTTGCAAACCGTATATTTCCCTGCTGTGTTTGCAAGATTACCTTGTGAATCAGGAGCCATAACTCAAAAAAAGTCTCTTGATTTACATTTGCCTGAGACCTAAAGGCAAGAAAGGACACAACAGAAAAGACAAATAACTTGATGATCTTGTAGTTACAATAAAGTAAAAGGTACATTTCCCCCCCACTAGATAAAACTGCCTCCTGGTACACTGTAGCATAGGTATGGTATATGACTGTCTGCCAGAGTTTATAAAAAGTTTTACTGAGGTGTGTATATTTAATTTTATGACCAGTATTAGAAGACATTAGAAGACTATAAAAGTGCAATGCTCAGCACTTCTGAAATGCTGATCCTAATTTGCAAGAATTATTTTAAAGCTGCAGACGTCTTACAAAGCTTTAATAAAGTCTCTATCAACCCAATCTACATCATGTTAAACCTACAGTGTTCCTTACCCAAGCACATGGAAGCTATTTTGTGAGGCCACTTCCAATGACAATCCGGCAACATGTATAGCATGCATTCATGTGAAAATGACTTGTGTTACTTACACAAATAGTTACTTACACACCAGTAAGGCTGGCGTTTCTGCCAGCTCATGTTGGAACCACATTGATGAAGGAAGTGGTCTCCTGTCAGACATCTCTAATTATGACTCTTCCCACATACTTCCAGAACTACTAGAGAGGCCTCCATGTCATTTGGATAGAAAATAGTTCTAGAGAATTGGGACTACTTGGTTAGAAGTCCAGGAGACAAAATGAATGCGCAATTTGGGGGTTGATGAGCAATATACAAAAGCATTGCCATAATATATGGAAAGGTTGAATATCTCCATATGGTGTCAGGTAGTCAAACATTGGATCAAATAAATGGAACCCATTCAGGAGATGCTAGTTCTCAACCTCACTTTATAATAATGTGTTTTGATGTTGAGACTTCCTTTCTTATCACCACACATGAAATTCTCTCATTCACCTTCCGATAGTCTCTGTGACATTCAGCCCTGGGCCACTGTCTTTACATACAGTCTCGCAAACTCCTGGACATTCCAAACAACCATACCTCTTGCCACCAAATCATGGCTCTTCAAACCCATTCCTCATTTCATGCCCTGTGACTGGGACCTATACAATCCAGTAATCTATTTTGCACAATCCATGCCACCGCCACCATCACCAGCACATCAGCCTGTGATGTGATTGTGGGACTCTGCCCTCAAAAGAGCACTCTTTTGAGTTTTTATGGAGATGTTTGTGCCCTCTATCTCACTGTACTTCCTGCAAGAACAGGAAGGAAGAGGGAAGAAAAGAAAGAGGATCTCCAGGCATGAGGAAAAAGGTCTTCTTTCTTTGTCAATGGCCTGTCTTTCTCTCTCAGCTACACAATCTGAAAAAAAGCTCATGAAGTTTACTAGGGTAAGGATGGAGAGTACATCCATGAGAGGAAAAACATTGCTTTCATGTTCTGAAATCCTTCAGATTTCAGGTAGCATAGCGAAGATGCATGCTTGGGAGGCAGAAAGGAGTTGCTGGACCATTTTGACATGAAAGCTTAGGTCATCTTCCCATTCTTTCATGTTACCTCGGTAACGCATTCAGCATATTCCCGCTCCCCTCACCTCACTTTCTGAACAAATAAATAATGGAAGTCAATAGAAACAGAGGAAAAGAAAACTGGAGTAACAGAGGTGCTGTTCTAATAGCTTTGGGAAAAGAAGATATGGGTGCTGTGAAGCCTTTAGATTATCTTAGCTGGCTTTTTGGGTGGACTCCTGGCACCTTGGAAAAATGACTATGTTCTGCTTCCACTGGGTTCTATCTATACCCTAGACCTCTCCCCACAAAGGGCAACATTTTCATTGCCAGTATTGATGCCAGGTTTGCTGGGGGCCTGAGGACAAGGTTCTGTGCTTCCTCCCCCCCTCGAGTCTCAGTCTCTAGTGGCACACTGGGCATTACCACTGTCACTAGTACTGGGGTTCAGGGACCAGTCTGAACAGATGGACCCTCTGATGGGTCTGGATCCTCCGCCAATGCACAATGTGGCCAACCCAGGTCATTGCCTCCATCTTAAATCTTTTTAGGTGGGAAGTATTTCTTCTTAAACAAAAATTCAAGTGAAATTGTGTGCAACAAGCATACACCTTGGATCTGTTTCAGTGCGCAATGGAACACAATTAGGTGTAGAAGTATTGCTATGTCAACATGGTGCCCTCCATTTTGTAATACTTCTTCCCCTGTATGCAACAGGAGCAACGATTCCTCCCTGCTCTTTGGGCAAGTGCTTTTTCAAGAGAAGGATGCAGAATGTGTTGTGGATTTTTTTCTTCAATGAGGCAAGTGCCACTTTCAAGGAGGCAATCTGCAGTGCTCAGAAAAGGCTTTGAAAATTTGTTCATGTGTTAGGCATGAATCTTTGTTGTTCTTATCTAACATTTCACCTTCTTACACAGAAATGCTAAATTAAGGGGATGATACCATAAATTTGGCTTTGTTAATTTGTTAGGCATGAATCTTTGTTGTTCTTATCTAACATTTCTTCTTCTTACACACAAATAGTAAATTAAGGAGATGTTACAATAAATTATTATGAAGGTACTATAAGTTTCTTATGCTCTCTCTCTCTCTCTCTCTCTCTCTCTCTCTCTCTCTCTCTCTCTCTCAAACAAAACCAAGCCTGTCAGATGCTGTTGAGAAGTTTCCAGTGTTCACAGAAGAGAGGAAGCAAAACATTCTTTCAAAGAAAAAGATCTGGTTTTGAACTCTGTTGATTTTTTAGAATTATTTTTTGCAAAGCTGTACCTAAAGTTCTTCTGTTTGCTTTATTTTTCATTGCGGTGATGAGTTACGCCCACAGTGCCATTACTCACTACCCAGTCACCATTTTATAGGGGTGCCATCCATTAGATGAAACCCTACTTGATAAAAGAAATAAACCTGTTCAAGGAGTAGATTTACTGCACGCCAGGGCTATGAATTAAGAGCCCTCCTAACTCTCCCGTGTGTTCTATATTTCCTTGCCATTTAGCACATCTCTTAAAAACAAACAAGAAATATCACCTCTCCTCTCCTGGCTTCCTTTCTGTGAAGGCAAATTGAATCTCAAATAAAAATGGAATGCATAGATTAAAAAAGATGCTGAAGTAACTTTTTTCTGCGCTTTGCTTTTTGAGTGCAAATTTCACACCTCTCAATAGTATGTGACGTGCAATACAAGCTCTGTTTGTTCTTTTGCTGTTTTCTGGCATCTCTCATGGCAAGATATTTGAAGGTTAATTGTGCATTGTGGATGTAAACGGTGAAATCATAGCTGTACAAGCTACCAACCTTGCCCCATAGTGGTGATCGCTTCCCTCGAAGTGCTGTTCTTTCTGGTCTGTTTAAACAAAGAAAGTCGGGCGGGGGGGGGGGGGGAATTGCTGCTTCTTTCTAATCTGCACAAATGTACATGGTACCAGGTTATTCCTGAGAAGAGATGTAAGAAGATTGAATCAGACTGCAGAAGAAAGGAAGTGAAGCAACTGATACATCTCCATAGCTCAGTGTGAGTCATGAGCCAATTTCAGGTGGGTGCTGCAGCACCTAGTGCAGCCATCATTGAAAATATGGGAAGATGGAACACTGCACAGGGGGAGGGCTGTGTGATTATTTTGCCTGCGTCAAGGTTGTGAATAGGATTTTTTTTTCCCCTTTCTGATTCACTTTGCTGTTGGAAAATGGTTGAAAAATAACCAAGCTTATTGCCGTGTTGTCAGGAAAGCAGCAGGCTCTGGCATCACAATGATGGCATTTTCAGTCATGACATCATTTCCGGTGGGTCCTGGACAGACTGTCGTTCTAAAAAGTGGGTCCTGATGGTAAAACGTTTGAAAACCACCACCATAGCTCATTGGCTCAGTTGTAATATTGCCTAGTGCTGAAATGTTGCCAGCTAGCCAGGTCCCAGCAGTGACATTCAGGCCTGAGGAAGTGGGGGAAGGGAGGCAAAATCCCCACCACAGCCCAGGTTTCCATGGTGCCCAGGCCATGACAAAACTGACTATTCTGTACGAAACAGATTTCTTACAACATAAATGTTGGTACCTCAGCCTATTCAGGGCTGTGTTTCCACGGGAGTTTTAATCTACTTTCAATGCACTTCTGTTACCCCAATGCATTCTGGAAACTTTTTCAACGGTAGTTCTAACAGCTCTCCTTAAAAAACCACAGTTGTCCCCCCCCCCAGAATGCATTGGGGGAATATAAGGGCATTGAAACTGGATTAAAGCAGCAGTAGAAATGCAGCCCTACAGGAAGTCAAGCCTGATTGATCTCCCTGGAAGGACAAATCCTGAAGCTGAAGCTCAAATACTTTGGCCACCTCATGAGAAGAGAGGACTCTTTAGAAAAGACCCTCATGCTGGGAAAGATGGAAGGCAAAAGGAGAAGGGGGCGGCAGAGGATGAGATGGTTAGATAGTGTCACTGAAGCGATGAACATGAAATTGGGCAAACTCCTGAAGCTAGTGGAGGACAGGGAGGCCTGGCGTGCTGTGGTCCATGGGGTTGTGAAGAGTCGGACACAACTGAGCGACTGAACAACAACAAGAAGAAGAAATGCAGCCCATGTATTCTCCATAATCACCAACATGTATTAGTACAATTCAAACATGGGAAAGTGAAACTTACACCTTCAGAACAGAACTTCTAGGCCCCAGTAATAGGTCACCCAGTTCATTTCACAGAATTCCCAGGCCCCAATAGACAGCTCCACCCTTCTTTTAGTTTAGTGTCTCTAGAGAATGACACTGGAACAAGTTTACCTGTGTTTTGGCATTGTCTGAAGGTGAAATTATCAGTTTGGGACAGAAATACAAGCCTGGAGCATAGGAGAGAGAGAGAGAGCGCGCGCGCACGCGAGATTGAAAAAAGGCCAGGCAGGTTTATTTCACCTGGGCTTTTGTTTCACATCGTAATGTGGAAGATAGTGAAAGCCAGTCCTTCAATGTCCCTGCATTATTATTAGGGGGGGGAAAGCAAATGAGGAAGTCTTTGCCAAGGTGGAAGAAAAGAAACTTACTTACTTACTTACTTACTCAAAGTAAGTAGCACTGCTAAGTTAAAACTATCAACTAAAAACTAATTTTAAAAATAGAGTAACATCTGCTTTATAGGACTACTTTATAGGACTACTTACCCAATCAGGCCTCTTGCTCTAGGCCCAAAGCCACCTCTCAGGGACTTTGCTGAGGCCATGCATCTCACTCTTTCCACGATCAAGACTCCAGAACATGGGGAGAAACTCTCTGTGTCTTCACTGTTTGCCTCTGCAGACAAGCACTGAATGAGAAGGAAGTGGAGGGGGGAAAAACATGGCCATTAAAGTAAAGCACCCTGGAAGCTATACAGGGCTGGCTACAGGAGAAGTGGGGCCCAATGCAGGGCATTCCCACGGGACCCCCCACCCTCCCTGCGCCCCCTCTCAACAAGAAGAGTTCTTGTGGTGCCATTCGCAAAGCATGGCCCCTGGAAATTGTTGGTGGTGACACGGTGGTCACTGCCAACTGCTTCCAGAAGTCTCATTTTGGGCTGATGGGAAGCAGGGACAGATGGGAGGGCACATGGTAAAACTGTGCCCAACTGACTTACAGCCTACAGAGACCCCAGCTGCTGTAGCAGACAATATGCTCTCTCCATGGGTGGGGGGCCTCCAAACTGTGGGACCCAATGTGACGACATTGGTCACATTGGCTTAAAGTTGGCCCGGACGCTATTTACTGAAAGCTACATGGGACATCATGACCTTAAGCGCAGACTCAAGAACTGTGATTAAGAATGCCGCAAGGTCTGAATTAGAAGCTTTCCATTATTTGTGAAAATGGGTTTGGTTTGACGAGCTCAGTGCCAAATAATAAATTCACTCATCTCTAAGAAAACTGCATTTCTGGATGATGACAATGTATCTCTTTTCATTCTGTATTTAGCCCTGGCATGCATTTGAGTGCTAACACAATAAACATGCTGTTAAGTATCTGCCTTATGCAATATTTCATGAGCCGATCCCCCAAGAAGGAAGGGTCTGCTTTCCGCACGTTGGCTGATTAGCTACTCTCAGCTGTCAACATTACATGAAATCTTGAACAGTCTAAGCAGTGGTGTCATCTAAATGATTTAAGAACAGGTACTCACTTTTGATTGGCACATGTCGGGACCCGCCCACCGGAAGTGACGGCATAGGCCGGAAGTGATGTCATGGCAGGAAGGGACATGAAAAAGCCCTTTTTGAGGCCTCAGACAATTTTAAACTGACCCAACAGTTGCAACAGTATTCCACAGCACCCCCAGAACATGTTAAGGAGGCCTGGCATCATGTTAAAGTGACCCAACAGTCCCAAAACCCCAGAGCAGCTCATTTTTCAGTGGCAAGGCAAGGCAAGGCTCTGCTTGCTGCCTGTCTGCCTGCCTGGCTCTGAGAACATGCAGGCAACTCAAACATGCAGGAAATTCAAACGTTGCAGGGGGCGGAGTCGACGAGTGGGCAGGCGAATGGGCGGGGCCAGCCGTAATCCTAGAAACTGGTACTCGCGTACCCCCACGTACCCCCTGCATGACATCACTGAGTCTAAGCAGTAAACGCTCTCTCGACTTTTGCAGGAAACTTTTGCTCTGGCACATTCCGGAGATTGTTTCATTATTCAAAGGAATTATTATTAAGCTGCAAGGTTTTAATGCAGTGAAGCATTTAAGCATTGCATATCAAGGCCTTCTTTTCCATTCGGTTTTTGCCCACTGCAAGTTTCCACTTTAAACTTTTGCTCCTGGGATTCTATGCGTTTCATAAACCGCTCGTAAGGGAACCGACAAGACTCATGCTCTCTTCCCTATTGTTGCCCTATTATGTATCATTGCTCTATTATCTGTGGCAAGAGGCAGGAGTTCTCTCTGACTGCTTGTTCATTCAAGAGCACTGCTACATGTCAACCTGATCCTACGTTGCACCAGATGGCTGAAAAGCCCCTCTCAACATGAGCCTTGAAGCTGCTCATTCTAAGGAAAATGAAATGCACAAGAAAAAAATGCTTCTCTCCCAGAATAGGTTGCCATAAACTATGTGTACTCCTAGGTATACAGCAGTATGTTTTCTATTTCGCCTCGGTTTGCCTTTAATTTATATACAAGTCAAAATCTGCTTAGCAGATATTTTGATTCACTTCAATAGATCTGGCACTTAGGAAAACTGTCCATTTTTTTTGTCCTTTGCTACAAAATAAAAAAGTGCAACTTGCTGGTCCATTTCACAAATGGAAGACTTTATTTTCCCCAATGAAATGTTTGAACCTGTTAGTTTGGTATAGTCAGTGCTGGTTATCTGCTGGAATTATGCAGATTGCACTCACTACTTTCATTTTGCACAACTGACCTTTGGGAGAAGCTCTTTATCAGCCCAAAATGATAATTGGGCTCTCCCAGCAACACATTCAGCTCTTTAAGCTGTTGAGCTTTGATGTGATGCGCATGGGCAGAAGTGTCACTGCTGAAAGGGCGGCCTGTGTGATAATTGGTCTCTCCCAGTACAGCCATTTCAGCAGTGCCACTTCTGTCTGCCGCTTCTGCATAACAGGGAGAAACAGAAGGAGGCCACAGAAGGCAAGGAATGGTATGGGGGGGAGGGGAGACGCAGGCCAAGAGGGGTGAGAAAGGGAGAAGCTGCTAAGGTACTGGAAGAGTTCAATTATCACTTTTTCAGCAATGCCACCTCTGCCAAGGCAAAGCAAAGTGAAGATCAATTTGTATAAGGCAGAAGAAACTTATTTGCTTTATTTCTATCCAGCCTTTCTCCCACATCGAAGGGGACTTAAGGCAACTAATAGTTCAAAAAGAAACATAAAACAAATGCAATTACATTAAAAACAATACTAAAAAAAAAAAGCTTAAAGAGAATTAGATGAATTAGACAAAAGTCATTCAGACAGAGCAAAACACCCTGGACTAATTTGCAGCTAATGAGTTCCTAAGTGAGGGAACAAACGTTCTTCTTCCTGGTCATCACCTGCTTAATGATATCAGTTCCTGCTTAATGGCATCACTTCAGACCATCAGCAGATGCCCTGAATGCTGTTTGGCCCACTGTATGAAATGAGTTTGATACCCCCGCTCTAGGATGGCTAGAGACTGTGAGTAGGGACTATTCAAAGCGTTTGCTTAATGTTTCATTGAAATAAGCTAACTGCATACTGATTACATAGTTCTTTATCATGCCTAGTAAACATGCCATCTGACTCGTTTAGTTGCGAGTCCTTAGCAGTCACAGTGCCTAATGGTCACACTGGCGATTCCCTATTTGAAGATGATGGTGGTTATGTGCTGCTCGGGTCATTCATTGTTCTGCACAGTAGGGGAAAAAAAAACCAGAGGAAAGAATATTGTTCATAGCACACACCCCTGTAAAACTATACAACAAATGACCCAATCCTATCCAACTTTCCAGGGCTAATGCAGCCACAATTCATGGAACAAATGTTTCCTTACCTTGAAGAGGCCTCAGTGCTAGAAACTTTCAGGGCGCAACCCTAAACTGTGCTGGAACACTGAGAGCGCAATACTAAACTGGAGTTAGGCCGGTATAAACTAAACCAACAAAGTTTGGCCAGCATAAGGGCCACAGTAAAGTATGTTTGGACCACTTTCGGAGTCAGGAAGGACGGTGCACGTCTGTGTGCTGGCTTTTCTGACTCCGAGAGTGGTCCAAATATACTTTACAATGTCCCTTGTGCTGGCCAAAATTTGCAGGCTTAGGTTATGCCGGCCTAACTCCGGTTTAGGATTGCGCCCTGAGGCTGGTGGAGCACCAGTGGAGCTTTGGAGCACTCCGGAGCCTCCCCTATATGGAAGAATTATGAAAGATGAACTCCTGGGCATTAATTTATGCCCCAAGCAAAGTTTACAGTTTGCCTGTTGCTTAAAGGTGCAATCCTAACCAAGGTTCCTGCACCAGGATAACAGCAAGGGAGCCCTGAGTTAAGGGATTAAACATTCCCTTACCTTAAGGCAGCTTCTGTGACTGCCCCCAACTGCACAATGCAGCATTTGCCCTCAGATGCTTCTTGTTGACTAAGGACCTTTGAGAAAACTTTCAAAAGCAGCACTTGAATGATCAGACTCCTGTTGGAGAAATCCTGGAGTACCACACCTGCTCTTTACAGTGGTGTCTGCCTTTTCCCCTCTGCTATGCAAAATCTGAACTTGCCAATCAGAAAGATGAGAAAGCACTTAAAATGCCTAATATCACAATAAAAATGAATTGTGTTTTTTTAAAAAAAGGAATGATCTGTGGCCCCAGAAGTGTGTGTTTAAGAGGTCTTGATGGTATTGACTGGGGTCTCAGACATTTAATCCTTCTAATGAAAAGAACTGTCTTTGAATGGGTAAAAATTGATTTGGAGGAGGGTTGAGAAACTATAGTATGCTTGAATTATTTAAGCACAAACTGTTGAGGAGCAAAAGGGCAAGCTTGAAAAGGGCTTCTGCTATCTCTAAAAATGCTTGTTATAGGCTACTGATGCTCATTGTCTTAAGTGATGCAGCATAATGACTGTTTTAGTGCTATATGTTGCCTGTAGAATTCTCTCGATACTTCTGTGCTTCCTCTGGTTAGGATTATTTCCACTTTCACACAAAGAATTCATTAAAGAGACGTTATTTGACTTTATATATTTGGAAATAAAAGAAGTAAGTCATTTGTAAGGGAGTAATGTAAGAATTTTTGAAAGGATTTTTATCCTGCACTTCTGCCAAACAATGTGGCACCCAAGACAGGGGTATAGAGTGCCTTACCCGCGCCCCCGAAGCCGGGTGAGGTGCACCAAGGCCAGAAGAACCCTGCCTCCAAGGACAATACCTCTGTTGTCCTTGGAGACGGGGCTTCCACACATCTCCCCCCCCCACTTCAATAGAAGCTGGGGGAGGTGCGCAGAGGCCAGGAGAGCCCCGCCTCAATTCTTAGGGGCGCAAATGTTTGTGCCCCTAAGAATTTTGCGCCCGGGGCGATGGCTCCCAAGCCCCCCCCCACGCTACGTCACTGACCCAAGATGTCTAACAATTAAAACACAATAAATTTTACCATATTAACCTATGCTGCAGCCGCTCTACTGCCACCATACTGCTGCTTATGGGCCCAGACCTATCCAGTTTTCCATCACTGATGTAGCCATGCCAAAAGGGCATCTGCTGCATCTGGCAAGGGGCAGTCATGGAGCCCTCCTCAAGGTAAGAGTGTATTTATTACCTTACACTGCACTGGGTCTGCACTGAGGCTGCATCAGTGTTGGAAAGTTGGATAGGATTGGGCTGTATGTCTTCCCTTCCTTCCATGAGCACAAAGCCACAAAGATAGATTAGTGATAGATTCCTACACTAATGATAGATGATAGATTCTCATAGATGATAGATAATGATGATGATGATGATGATGATGATTGATAGATAGATAGATAGATAGATAGATAGATAGATAGATAGATAGATAGATAGATA
>JAJKFI010000001.1:10974118-10992753 GCA_029204185.1 Lerista edwardsae
TACAATAAAGAGACTTTGTTATGGAAATGTGGCGATTGCTTCCATCCTTCGCTTCGGAGCGCTAAGGCAAGCGCTGAAATGGGTCTCCAAGCCCCCAACTCTGCTACTATTTACACAAATACACAACAGGTTATGGTTTCCAGCGCACGCCGCGCTGCGGAAGAGTCAGCCGTAACCCTGCAGGGGCTCGCCGAGGACCCGATCCGCGGAGCAGAGCGGAGCGAAGACTGAACTGTGAATGCGGCTGCATCCTCCAACTCGCCGACACCCTGACAGATGTCGGATGAGGAAGGAGCCACAGGTGGAGTGAAGGAGGAGGAAGACCTCGAGAACGGATCCGAGGGAGAGGACGTTGGCGTCCAAGGAGAACCCGAGCAAAGCGAGGAAAGCGGAGAGGGCGAGTCGGAAGACGACGATCTCGGACCTCTCCTTCCCCCAGCGGGGCCTCCCGACGGCCAAGCGCCCGCCCCGCGGCCGCCGCCGCTCGTTCCCGGGCAGGGCGCTTTCCATCCTCTGCCACCGCCTCAAATACCACCGTTGCAGCCCGCTGCGCCCGGGATTGTGATGGCGCAGCAACCCCCCGCCGCCGCGACGGCGCCCTTTGGCGTTCAAGTTCCACTCCTCAACGACAGCAATTATGTCCAGTGGGCCCATAAGATGCAATTGCTGTTGGAACGCGAGGACTTGTGGCAACGCACTCAAGCGCTTCCTGCAGCCGCAAATCCTGCAGAAGTGGCAGCTGACAGGAAGGCGAAAGCCACTATCGGGCTTGCAATCTCTGAAGATCTTTTGGTTTACGTGAGGGGCCTTGCACACGCTAAGCACTATTGGGACACCTTGAAGGATCTGTTTGCCAGGGCATCCCTCACCTCCAGCATGGTTCTGACACGCAAATTGTGGCGGGCGCGTCTAGAACCGGGGGGCGACTTACGAGTCCACCTGAGAGCGATGCAGCAGAACCTCAAAGACCTAGAAGCAGTCGGGGAACATGTGGAGGAGCGCCTCAAAGTGTTTGCGATCCTAAATTCCCTGGATGAAACGTGGGACATGTTTACCCTAACTTTGGAAAGCATCCCAGCAGTGCAATTGACTGTCACCTTTGTGGTCGCACGGCTTCTCGAGGAAGCAGACAAAAGGAAAGACAATCAAAGAGAGCGTGAATTCAGAAAAGGGAAAAACAACAATTCTGGGAAAAAGCAGCAGCAGCAGCAACCCAGAAATGAGTCCCAGGCACAGGTATGCTCCAGTGTGCGCCAGTGTTATGTGTGTGGTTCCATCCATCATCTTGCCCTCCAATGCCCCAAGAAGAAAGGAGGATCCAAGAAGAAGAAAAAGCCCCATGATGAGCAGAGCACAGGGCAAGGAAAGCCTCATGCACAGCAACCCAAAGCGAGCATCGCGTTTGTGAGTTCAGCGGAAGGAGTGCGCACGCGAGAATCCTGGTTGCTCGACTCGGGAGCAAGCCATCACATTGTGACTTCTGCAGACTTACTCACGAGTAGGCGCGAGACTGACCGTGAAACTGTTGCTCTCGCAAATGGGAAAGCAGCTCCTGTGAGCTGCGCTGGAGATGTGTTTCTGCCTCAACTGCAGACCACCTTAAAAAATGTGCTGTGCGTGCCAACAATGTCCAGGAATCTGCTTAGCCTTGGCACTCTCCAGGAAGAAGGATTTACAATTACTTTCCAAGACAACACCTGCACTCTGAAAAGGGGGAGTCTCTGCGTGTCTGTCCCCCGAGTGTACCGTCTGTTTGTGCTTGGAGCGCAGGCGAAAGAAAAGCAGCAGGCAAGTGCGTACTTCAATCAACCGAAGCACGGACACATCTGTGGACATTTGTGGCATCTGCGCCTAGCACATTTGAACCATGACTACGTGAAGAAGACAGCTGAACTTGTGCGCGGAATGGACTTGAAAGATTGCGACGCATTTGTAGATTGTGAGGTGTGCAAAATCACTAAATCGCATCGCGCAAGCATCCCGAAGTACAGCAGCCGCCAGACCCAGACTCCCTTCCAGCTGGTGCATATGGACTTGATTGGGCCATTGAAAAAGACAGCTGGGGGGGCGCAATACATTCTTACCGTTGTGGATGATGCTACAAGGTATAGTTTTGCATATTTGATGCGTCAAAAGTCTGAGGCGTTTAATAAAATTCGCAATTGGGTCAGGTGGGTGGAGAGACGGTTTGAGCATCCCGTAGTGGCAATTCAAACCGACCGGGGAGGTGAATTTCTCAGTGGGGAGATGTCTCAATGGTTGGAAAGGCAGGGCATCACTCACAGACTCACCGCTCCTCGCACCCCAGAACACAATGGGGTGGCGGAGAGAAAAAATGGGGAGCTCCAGAGCATGGTCAGAGCGCTGATGGAGCAATCAAAACTGCCCAAAGGGTTGTGGGGAGAAGCGATGAGATATGCTGTGTTCATTTCTAATCGTGTGTATCACCGTACAATTGAAGGGGTCCCCTACACCAAGCTATACGGTAAACCACCCGATCTCGCATTCCTAAAGACGTTTGGGTCACATGCTTTCGTCCATGCAGATCGGGAGACACGCAGGAAGGGCGCACCGCGAGCCAAGAGGCTGCAATTCATTGGAGTAGAACCAAATTGCAAAGCGCTCAAATTTCTTAATCCTGACCACAGAACGGTCACCATTTCCAACTCTTATGATTTCTCTGAGCAAAGTATGCTGCCAGATCATGCTGACAGGAGCGTCAGCATCCCCAGTCAAGCTGGAGAAGATGGGGGGGAGGCAAGATTAGAAAGCATTCCTGATCAGCCGGCAGCATCACCTCAGAGAACTCTAGAGAGTCCTGCCACACCAGCAAGCTCTAACAGGCTGCTGGAAGGGGGGGGAGCGGGGGAAGCCAGTCCAGGCTTGGACACAAGTACTTCCTCAGAGGGAACCACTCCAGAACCGGCTGTTCCAACCAGACGCATCCTTCCTCCTAGGGCTTTGCGTGGAGTACCACCTCAGAGATTAACCTATCAGGTGGAGGTGGGAAAGGTACCCCAGACATACCAAGATGTCTTGGAATTACCGCAACCCGAGAAGGAAGGATGGCTCCAGGCTATTCAAACTGAATTGAGGGCAATGCACAACCTGGAGGTTTTTGAACCAGCAAAATTACCAGCTGGAAAGCATGCAATTGACTCCAGATGGGTGTTTGTTCTAAAAGATCAGGAAGGTGCTGAGCCCTTAAAGAAAGCACGTTTGGTGGTTCGTGGCTGTAAGCAAATTCCAGGTGTAGATTTTGAGGAAATCTACTCCCCCACGCTCTCAGCCACAACGCTACGAGCAGCGCTTGCTGTCGCAGCCAGCAAAAGTTTTCAAGTGCATCATTTTGATGTGGGAACAGCGTACCTGCATGCAAAATTGCAGGAAGAAGTGTATATCACAATACCACCAGGAGTGCAATGTGACAAATCACATTTTCGCCTCAGAAAATCGATTTATGGGTTGAAGCAAAGTGGAAGAAATTGGCATTTATGCCTTAAGGAGCAGCTGCAAAAATTGGGGTTCACACCCTCCGCAGCTGACCCATGCCTTTTCAAGAAGGGAAAAGGGGACAAATTGTGTGTTCTTCTGTGTTTTGTTGATGACCTGCTAGTTCTTGCACGAACGGAACAACAGATCAATCAGGTCACACAACAGCTGAAAAAAGCATTCACCCTAAAGTGTCTTGGTCCTGTCAATCGTTACCTGGGAGTGGAGGTTGAACGCACAGCTGACAGTACTGGTTTTCTCCTCAGCCAGGAGAGTAAAATCCATGCCCTGCTTCAAGAATGGGGCATGCAGGACAGCAAGAGTGTTGCAACTCCAATGGTGGTTGGAAGGGGGGAGAAAGCAGAAGAGTCTGCACCATTTCCGAACCAGAATATGTACCTCTCACTATTGGGTTCACTTACACACCTTGCGTGCTGGACGCGTCCAGACATTGGCGCTGCAGTCAATCACCTGAGCAGGAAAGCTGCAAACCCAACTCAGACAGATTGGGTAGCCTTGAAACGTATTCTCCGGTACTTGAAAGGCACAAGCACCCACAGGTACCACATCGCCCCAAAAGGAGCACTGCAATTGGAGGTTTTTGCAGACAGTGACTTTGGGGGAGATGACAACAGGAGATCTACAACTGGCTATGCCATACGTCTTGGGGATTGCG
This sequence comes from Lerista edwardsae, assembly GCA_029204185.1. Lineage (NCBI taxonomy): Eukaryota > Metazoa > Chordata > Lepidosauria > Squamata > Scincidae > Lerista > Lerista edwardsae. Next base: position 10,978,287 of record JAJKFI010000001.1, read on the forward strand.
TGATAGATTGGGGTTCACACAAACAAAAGACTGTTGCTTGTTCGACACTGGAAAGTGAATACACAGCCTTGAGTCTTGTGACCAACTATCTACATACGCTCAGGCAATTGATGTCGGATTTGGATGCTCCACAGGTAAATCCAATCCGAATCTGGATGGACAACCAGTCTGCCATCCAGATTGCTGGGTCAGAACGAGTCCGGATGCACTCCAAGCATGTGGACATAAAGCACAAACATGTCAGAGAGGCAGTCCAAAATGGGGACATTGAAGTGCTTTACTGCCCATCGCAGGAGAACATCGCGGACATTCTAACCAAAGCTCTTCCTGCGCCACAATTCAAAGAAGCAGTTCAAATGCTGGACCTGGCGCCAAAGGAAGACTTCCGAGACGAAATGGGGGGGTGTTGCAGTTTCACATCTCACAGTCCTGAACTGGCTGAAACTGGCATTCCGTCTCTCCGTCTAAGGATCAGATAGAACACCTGTGTGTCCTTCAGCAGGCAGCTTCCCAGCTTGTTAGGGATAGTAGTTGGACTCCCTTTTAAGATAGTGTAGAATAAGCAGGCAGTTTCACACGGGAAGCCCTGGCTGCAAAACACTGCACATTCCCATGAGCTCATAGTGTTCTAAGAGTCACCCCATTGGGTAAAATGGGGCACAAGGGGTCTTCAGGTATCCACCTACCAGATACACTCTGGCTGCATCCCTTTGTTCTGTTGTTAGAAGGAGTTTTTTCACTGTGTGTGCTTAAGATGTAAAGCTGCACTAAAACGCCGCCTGCGAGCGGCCCAGACCTTACCGGCTTCCTAGCCGGCAGATTGAACCTTTGTACCTTTCTTACTTTCGCTACAATAAAGAGACTTTGTTATGGAAATGTGGCGATTGCTTCAATCCTTCGCTTCGGAGCGCTAAGGCAAAGCGCTGAAATGGGTCTCCAAGCCCCCAACTCTGCTACTATTTACACAAATACACAACACCCTGCACCACTTGGCATGGAATGAATAACTTCTAGCATGCACTGGATCTTCTGCTGGCACACCTTCATGCCAACATGGGCTTTTAAGCCAGCACTGGCAACTGCTATGCTGTCGCGGTGCTCTACTGCACTTTTGCAATGGCTAGCACCAGTGCAGCACATTCTATGCTGGTGTGGATGCTGTGTATTGGATTGGGCCATAAGAGGGTCATCTCCAACACCCATTGGCTAGGGAAATGTGGTGATACAGAAAGTTCATGAACCAAATGTGTCCATTTGGATAGAGGCTGAATTTCACATACTGATTCAAGCAAGTTCATCTACAGTGTTGTTTTCACATATAGGAAACTAGTGGAATTCTGGGTGGAATTCTGATGTTAAAATGTCAACAAAATTTTAGTGGGAAAAATTTTAGTCTCTCTCTCTCTCTCTCTCTCTCTCTCTCTCTCTCTCTCTCTCTCTCTCTCTCTCTCTCTTTCAGTTGGACAGTCCTCTGTCCATAGGGTCAATTTATCTTTCCTCCTGTTATTAGGGACAGAAACCTATTTTGTTTTGCTTGTGAAACTCTGTAAGGCACTAAATAGATTGACAGCATTGTATCATAAGCAAAAGAAAAAAATAAATGTCAAAGGAAAATGTTTTGCAACACATCTGCACGTTGGACTGCGGCACGTTTGGAAAAAGAAAATCAAATTGTCCACGGGTGTGAGACGATGAATAAGTTAAACCTTCAAGCCAGGGCCACCTTCTGATTTCTGTGGCTCTGTGCAGTTGGAGGATGGAACATGAACCACATTTTTTGAATTATTTAGTACTGCCACCATGGGCTTCCATTTCCTCTTCTTGAATTGCTGAGAGAGTTGTGTGCCCTTAACGACTGGCTTTGTGTTAACTAGGTATTTAGGATCTTAATCGCACCATTCTTAACGCAATTCAATGAAATAAATGCAACTTAGCCGAAACAGGATAGCAGCAGCATAGCATGTCGTGAGATTCCTGGTGCCTTCGAAATCCTTTGCCCATCAGGATTCTTGAGTTACTTGTGTTTTCGTATTTACTAGGAACAAGAAGATCAATGCTTCAAATACAACCTGATGAGAACACAACACGCTGCTTGGGGTTTATGTTGTAAGTCGCCATAATATCAGCAAAGCATGTGGTCCTCCAATGTACTGTGAGTCCTATAATTATTCATCATTCAGCCAAAGAACCTGCATAGGATGCTCAGTGCCCCAAAGGACTGAATTGTTAACAGAGGCTACAGTTGTTTTATGATGCCAATAACTAAAGTCTATTGACTGTGATTTTATTATAGTTCATAAGGAACAAAATTGAGTGTCTTCCCATTTTCCTCTTCTTGCCTCAAGCGCTTGCTTATCTTTCTCATTTTTCTGGTTCCATTCAATTGGGAAGCACAGAGACACGAGGTTCTCTCTAACATTTGTCCCCCGCCCCCATCAGATCATTGCGGGGGGGGGGAAACAGGCAGGTGAGCAATCAGTGGCAATACATTAACATTTTTAAATGTATTAAGCAGCAAAGTAGTTCTCACTAGTGCCCTTTTTAAACATATGGTTGCTTTTGTTTGAGATGCCAGTTTGGTTGAATGCACAACACTTCGGCACAACATAAGACACTCACATTGATTCTTAAAAAGGTCTTTATTCACACTTGAGCCACAGCAGCTGGTGGAGGGTTAGAGCTCACTCAAGTCACACAGATCTCTGGATATTGCTTTCCATTGCGCCATCTGTGTCCTGTTAAATATTCCTGATTTTTGCCAAGTTTGGCCCAATTTATATGTTAAATCAGTTACTGAAAACAGGTTCCAAGAAGCTTCAGGAGGGAGAAGAAATAACATTAAAGTGCACATATCTTATGCATTAATCATTCATTTTGAAAGAAGAAGTCCAGGTTTTGCCATTCAGATAATCACATTGATATGTCAGCTGCCTGGATACCAGCAAAACAACTAGGTGAGGAATAAAATTGGAGGAGGGACTGTTTTCTGTCAGGTAAGGCAATAATTTCACTTGCAAATAGAAGTTCAGATCTGCTAAGTAGTTACTGAATCTCTTGGGAATAAGTACTTTCTTGAAAAAAAAAAAGTAATATGTAATGTGTAGCAAAGTGAGAGCGCAATCCTAACCTGGAGTTTACCCGGCATAAGGGCCACCATAAAGAGCATTTGGGCTACTCTTGGAGTCAGGCAGGGTGGCACATGTCTGTGTGCCTGTCTGACTCTGAGAGAGATCCAAACAGACTTTATGGTCTCTGTTTTGCCTGCCAACTTGGCTGGCCTAACTGTGCCGGCCTAACTCCAGGCAGTGGCGTTTCTACAGAGATGGCAAAGCTCTAGGTTTTGCAAGAAGCCTTACCTTGCAGTGGAAATCACTCCTCTCCTGCACCGTTTTAGCCAATCCTCACAGGGAACAGCAACATCTTGGCATTGCTTACTGGCTATAGCAGCAAGGGAGAGGAGGGATTTACGTGACAAGGTAAGGCTTCTTGCAAAACTTAGAGCTTTGCCATCCCTGTAGAAATGCCTTCGACTCCAGGTTAGGATTGTGCCCTGAATTGTAATTTACAGACTACAGGTGTTTGTCACTTGACAAACACATGTTCCATGAATCCTGTTGTCAAGTGATGTGGTAGTTAAGTGAAAATTAAACTAAAACTAAACTAAAATTCCTTACCAGGTGCCAGGAGGCCTCATTAGAAGGCCCTGGAGGTCTCCTCCATGTTGCAGCAGGCTCTGTGGGCCTCCGAATGGTTCACCGAAGCCTCTGGAAGGCATTTCCAGTTTCCAGAAGCAAACTAGAAGAGGCAAAGGTGTGCGGGATCAAGGACTTTCTTCCCACCCTTTGCTTATCTTGGTGAGGTGTGCTGTGCTTGCTATCCTGTTGAGTGAGGAGATACAAATTCCATTTGGGTGTTTGGGTGTGGAGACCTCCTGAGGCAGAATATCTACAGTAAAAATTCTGAGGAGACATTGAGATTAGTGTTAAACTATCTCACCGTATATGTTATGAGCGGTGACAGGACCACTGCGTCCTGGACAACAGTGTCCCGGTGAACCGCATCCTGTATTGGCCACTTGCATCTGTTCTTTTGGTGTCCTGGAGAATTGTGTCCAAATATATGTATATTTATGTTAGATGTACATTTTTTTGTTTTTAAATTGCAAAAGTAGGGCTAAGATTGAAAATCGTATAGAAACATATCAGAAGCTGGTGATTGGTTACTGCTTTTGAAATTGAATTCATACTGGGGAGGGGGGGGGAAAGAATAGGATGTATTTTAAATTCAATGGGTTGAAATATTCAAATTGCTTTCCAACAGGCAACAAGCTTGTCACTAGTTGTGCCAATGCCGCATGTCAGGAGTTTTACAAGAATTTAGTAGGATGACACTGCTGCTTCATCACTGGTACTCAACCACATAAATTAAATTGAACCTGTCAACGCCGGTGATTGGGTGATGATGGCTAATTTTCTTCTGAACTGTTCATAACCCATGTGGTATTTACTGAAGAATTAGCCTGAAGTGTGAGTGCCATCTCGGAAATAAAATCATTCCACAGCCTTAAATCTCACTTACCTTAGCAGCTTGGGTTTGCTCTGTTTATGTGCCTTCCTCCCTGATTCCTCCATGATTAATGGTCATAATATTGTCTAACACAAGAGCAAAACAGAAGATTTTTAAGCCTCCATTCAGCTAGACCGCAGAAGGTAGGACTTAATGGCAAGAAAACTATTCACAGCTAAACAAAATAATAATAATCTGTCTGGCATGTTGTGGTCCTGGTACAAGTATCTCTATATAGCATTCATTTCAGTTACAGCAACCCTGGAAGATAGTCTCTCGACAGCTATTACCCACAATAGCCAGATGAAACTTTTATATTCATAAGCAACACATTTCTGAATACCAGGAGACAAATAACAGGGGAGGGAATTTTGCCTTTATTTCCTGCTTGTGAATTTCTCAGATTGATCTGGGTGGCTACAAGGTAGAGTAGAATGAATCTTTGGTTTGATCCAGTCAGTCTTCTATGAATTATTGTATACTTTGTTCAGCGATGTCATCTGGTAATGAAGAACGGGGACGCTGGGCAGGACTTACGCGTGATTGGCTGCCCATCCGTTCCATTCCGCGGCTGCCCTGGCCTCGGTGGGGCGCCTGCTTGCCAGGGGGGCAGGTGGGGGTCACGCCGGGTGCCTGAGCGAGCAGCGGTGGGGCGCACCAACCGGGGGCAGCCCCCCCCAGGCCAGGGCAGCCATGGAACGGAACAGACGGGCTGCCAATCACGCGTAAGTCCTGCCCAGCGTTCCCTTTCTTCATTACCAGATGACATCACTGGCTTTGTTACATGCTCAGTATTTTATATGTGTTTATTTCCTTTTGACTCAACATGCAGGAGACACACATTTACACGCATGTACTTGGTACCAGGTGGTTGCCAAAAACCCCACTTTCCAATATGTGCTCAGTCTCTCCTAGCACACATTACACTGCCAGAATGTGTGTTGCAGCGTAACTGAAAACCGCTTGTAAACCGCTTTGTGAACTTCGTGTTGAAAAGTGGTATATAAGTACCTATTGATTGGTTGGTAACTGAAGGTAGGATTGGGCCATCAGTCATTCTAGTTAGGCCCCAGTTTGAATTCCTATTTGGTTTTTGAGCACAACCTAAGTTCCTTTCTTTATCTTTCACCCTCATCTCCATTTTCTTTCCCTGACAAATTATACAGCTGTGCCTTTTGCCATTACACAGGATCCCTGTACCTAGGGTTACCAGATACAAACTGGGAAAGAGTTCCTATACCTTTAAGCATTGGATAGCAGAGGGCATTTGGGCAGGTGCAGCTCATCATGGGAGGGTTTCAAAAGCTGCACCTGCCCAATTTCCCTCTTTTATGCAATGGTTAAAGGTATAGGCGCACTGTCCCAGTTTGTCTGGTAACCCTACCTGTACCCAATTGCTTTTCATTTTGTGTGAGCGTGTTGCATGTTTTTTGTTTTGTTTTGTTTTGAAAGCACAGCTGGTTTGGGACCTGAGCTACTGCAAAATATATACTTCCCCTTTGCCAGCTTTATGAAGGGGGACATCTTTTGCCCAATCCTTCCCTTGCACAAGGTGGGGTGAGAGAATTGGGGCACCCAGTTGCTGCAGTTGGGAGTGGAACCTGGTCAGCAGGCATCACTACTCACCCCTTTTGGCTCAGTTTGTTTGAGCTCACCCACCTTTTGACTAGTATGAGACTAGCCGGTTGCCGTCTGGAGTTGAGTAGGATTTGTTTGCCTCTCACCTCATTGGCTATTGGTAGGGAGCAGTGTGTATTCAGCAGTAAGCAAGAGTCAGAGGGGGAACCAGAACAGATCTCCAGTGACTCGCTGGCTCTGGGATGCTGGCTGGGGACCACTCAGGCTTAGGTTGTAAAGGTTACCTCAAAGGCTGTGTGGCTTGGGGTGGATGCCTGGGCCTCTACTCCTTGGGATATAGGTGTTGAGAAGCTGCAATCGTCAGCAGATGATCTGCCGCTTGGAGTTGATGTCAGAATTCCACAAAAGGAAAAAAGGCAGCGGTGTGCTGTGTGGGAAACCAATTTTCTGATCTCTCTGTAACCTGCACGAGGGCAAAGTACTGACCCTGGGTCGTGTCTCAGTGTTGGTTCATGCAGGGAAACCTGCGAGTTCAAAAGAGCACACACTTAAGAACGTAATCAAACAGATGCAAACACAGGGTTCAGGACTTGGCCCCCACAATCTTAATCTATTAATTATGGAGCCCTTTTGACCCGGCACAACCTAATCCTAGAGTTAACCATCAAAGCCCCTGGAGATGCACAAAGACTAATTCCAATTAACCTCTGAAATTATCCATTACTCTGGCACAAACACAATGAAATGTAAACCATTAATGAAAAATGTGAATAAAGAGAGAGGTAGAGAAGCTTGGAATTGAGGCTCTTCTGATCCTCAAATGCACAAGACACCCCATGTTTGCACATCATTTGCTACAATGCTGTAACCCTAACTAGGGGCCTAAACAATGATGTTGCTATGCAACAAACCCCGTACTCACTGTGCCAATTGGAGGCAGCCTGGGCCCACTTGATGCATGATGCATGGCAGCGAGAAGGGATTCCGTGGTGATGCGATGACATCATCATGCCAATGCCGAATTGCTTCCTGGGGCCACGATTTGTGCCCTTCTCCCTCCAAATGTCCCCACTTGGCAAAGGTTCAGGTGGTGCTCCCATCGCCCCCAGGATGTGGCACCTGGGGTAGCCCACACCACACTTGCTATGCTACATACACTTGTCTACACTAAAGGGGGAAGACTATATGGAGATGGGAGCTGCTGCAGAGTTGGCCGTAGCTTGCCAATTAGCATTGTTTTCAAGTAATGAGGCTCAGTTTTAATCCAGAACCCGGACTTGTGTGTTTATTGGGGAGTGTGTGGGCAGTGGGCCATGGTGAACATTTATGTTATTCTCATCCTTTTATGATCCTCTGCACTTGGCCAGTTATGGTGTGGGGGGATCTTATTCACCCCCCTCTGTGGGTCCTGGCTGTTGCTCTCATTGATGAGGATTTCCTGGCACCTTCATCACAAATTGTAGAGTAAGATAAACTGCAAATATAGATAGAAGACCCCCCCGCCACTGCCAAAAAACAAAACACTCTCGCTTTCTCTTTCGTTGAACAGTCTTCATACCCTTTTCCCATTACACCATAATGTTCTTCAGAACATTGGAAATATTTTTACACGTATTTATGCGTAGAACTTTTTTCCCACCCTTCCAAAAACTACAGCACAACCCTACGCATGTCTACTCAGAAGTAAGTCCCATTGATTTCAATGGGACTTACTCCAAAAGTAAGGGTGCATAGGATTGCAGCCCTACTCAACTTCATAATGTTTGACTCAGCTTTACCCACTCTGACTGGTCTGATTCGACAGGGAAAGAAAAGAGAGGCTGAATGAACTACTGATCGTAGAAAGATTCATTAACACTTTTGGAGGGATGATACAGAAGTAGTATGGAGCCCATTACAGTATCTTTTAAACATTTCTTGAGGAGCTTTAAAAATTGAGGACTATTTCTTATATCCTGCACTTATTGTAATAGCTACCATTGCACCTTCTAGTTGCTAGTCTTCAGTGTGCTTTTAAAGGGGAAAAAAGTGATGTTTTGCAGTATTTATTTCCTTAGCATAGATAGATGCTGCATTTTTACAAGTTCAAACTAGGTTTTCTTTGTGTGTGTGTCTGAACTGCTATCTCATGCTTTGTCTGAAAATCAAGTCCCATTCTTTCTGCCTTGTACCTTTTCCTTAACATTAAAAGAGCCTGGAATTGGAATTCAGCTGGATGTTTTTCATAACGCATAAAAGAGAATAAAATACTAGCAAGCTATTTCACAGCTTCAGTTACCTTTCTCTGCTGATGGTAATAAAACCTGCTCTTTGTTAGGAGACTAAACAAGCCTGACCCAGAATGCATTAGGCAAGGAGTTAGAAGGAATATATACAGTCAGAAATATTTGTGCATCTTTTTTTTCTTCCTTTCCCTAGCCTTACAGTAAAGGATAATGCAGCATTACAACTTCCACCTTCTGGACTTGTTTATGGGAAATATTAGTTCCAGCATTCAGGACTCACCATGCTTCTTTAATACACTGTAGTTAGCAAAGAATCCACGACCTGCTGCATGTCCCATGCTAAGCATAACCAGTGCTATGATTCAAACAGAACAGGCATTTTAATGCGTTATGAGGTTTAATGTCCTAATTAGACCTGCACAGCCCAATGTGGGAGTTGCTGCGCATGTCAATTTTATACGAAATGCAATGAAATGCACAAATATCACATTTGTCTCACACTAGATGTTGGAATGCATATTTCTGGGTCCCATAATTCTCCCATCCAAACATCCTCCTTCATTTCAGCAGCTAGACCACATTATTTCCCTTCAGACAACTCTTTAGGCCATGTAGCGCAAGGTGGCTACGATATGCCTGTTTATTACAGTTAAGGGCGCAATCCTAACTGGCGTTGCGCCGGTGCAACACCCTTGCACTGGACCAGTGCTGTCGCAAACATACGGTTTCAGTCACAGATTCGGAGATTCAGTCGCTGGGCCGGTGCAAGTAGCAGCGCCAGTTCACGCGCCCTTCAGCTGCGCTGGTCAAGTGCCAGCATAGCTCTGCCAGTGCAAGGCCATGCTGAGGGCATGCAGAGATGGGCAGGAGGCATAACGAGGTGGCACCACGGGCAGAGAGGGGGCAATGGGACATGGCCATTTGGGCTGGGCGGCCCAATTTGGGCCTTTCTGGCCATGTGGACTTGCGCCTGCTCTTTTGTGGGCACAGATCCAAGCAACCCCATAGGGCTGGCTGGGACTCACCCCAGGGCAAGAGGAAAATATTTCCTTGCCCCACGTTGAGCTACTGCTGCCTCCTAATGTCGTTAGGATGAAGCGCAGGTGAGCCTGCCTGCCTGCCTGCCTCTTCCAGTGCAGATTAGGATTGCGCCCTAAATTTTATTTATTAGTGTTTTCCTAGCCTGGTCTGGCTCCCCATGTTTGTTTGTTTTTAAATTCACACAAAACTGCAATATCAGTCTGCTAGGTTAGGCAACCTGTCGCACACATGTCACTATCAGCACATCCAATGGAAGCTTAGGAAGGAACCATGACATCATTGCTTCTCCCTGGTGATCTCATTCACAGACAAAGTAGACATGAAGAGGGAGATCTGTGAACAGGCTGTCCTGGCAGTTTGTTTATTTATTTATCCTATTTCTACCCTGCCTCTCTCCCCCTTAGAGGACCCAAGCCGGCTTCAAGGGGTTAATTTCAAAGGGTTGTTTCCAGGGGTTCATTCACTCAGGGAATGAGATTCGACTAACCATAGTTCTGGGAAGGAAGGTTAACCCTTCATGCTGTCTGCCCAGTGAAAATTGTTCTGAAGCTGCTACTAGCCCCTGGAACAAATGGAACTTGTTGGGTAGGGAGGGTTGATTTTAAAACTCTGTGCAGAAAGGATTAATCTCAGTCCCCCAGTACTAAAAACATATTTGTGAGCGCATATATGCAGTGGTGTCATCCTGGCGGAACGGCCCAGGACACCATTCCGCCAGTTCTGCGGAAGGGCCCGGGCTCCGCCACCTCTCCCGAGGACAGGCGAGCTGCTCCTGGGCCCGCCCGCCCTCCCTCGCATCCCGAATCACTCTGAAATGGAGTGATTCGGGCGCTGTGAGGCACAGGAAGGCGTGGCTGCCCTCTGCCATAGGGGCGGAGGGCTGTCAATCATCCGGGCATTCCGGTTCCTGGCGCGTGGAAGACGTCTCTGCATATATGTGTGTGTGCACACACTCACATCCACACCCTGCAGTTCCAATTTTAAACAAATGATAGATTTTGTTTAAATTTTGTTTCCATTTTAAACAATTGATAGATCCTGTTTAGGGACCTTCTGTGTCACACTTTATTTATCTTTTATTTTGTAATAATCATTAATCTGATATTTTGTTGAAGCAACAGCCACATTGCAATCTTTGCAATGAACTGGTCTTCAAAAGAAGAGTTAGAGGCCTGCCTCATGTGTTGACAGCCAGCTGCTACAGGTTGAGATAGTGGAGTGTCAGCCAATGGTGTTCCTAGAATGAGGCAAAAATGCTAAGTTTGTAGCTTTGGAGACCTGGCTGAGAGGCTTTGCTCTCCAAGCCGTGAATGGCTCTGAAGACAAAGGGAAGGGGCCACTTTACACAGGACTTCAGTCTCCTGACAAACTTAGCATTTGACACCCTCTAGGAACACTACTGATGTCAGCAACTGTTAGGTTGCTGCATTTGAAGGATGGTGGGTAGAAGTCTACAAGAACATGAATAGTCACAGAGAAGAAAAAAGACTTCTTGAAGTCCAAGCTAAAATGACCCACAGATATGTAAGGATTGGGGTGAAAGCAACAGAATAAGCTTTATGTAAAGGATACAACTTCGGACCCACAGGTTTGTGTCATTGTCATGACTTTTAGATATGACTCCATTTTAAAAAGAACATTCAATGAGAAGGTGGTGTTGAAGAAATTTAGTCCAGTATGGAAGGGAACAGTTCATTTTACTCTTAAGGCAGTTGTCAAAACAAGTGTGCCTAGTTTGCGATACTGTGGTTGTAGGGCCAGAGAGGTTCAATTTGGAGAGGCATTTCAAAAGAATGCAAGGAGAGCTACAGGCGAAATTGCCGCCTGGTTTTCCTCTGTGAACGGATTTTGTAACAAAACCAAAGAATAGCTTGTCTAAGCAACAGGATTTTTTTTTTTTTACAACAGAGGAAGGATGAAACAATAGGTATGACATGGGTTTCATGTGAAATGTCACTGTCTCTAACAAGAGAGAAGAGACACTATTCAGATGCCATGGTAAACTGAAACAGGTGTGGGAAGGATTGTGCTCCACGGTGGCTATCAAAACGTTAAGGCTATACAAAAATGTCATTGCAAAAAAAACACACTCGTATCCTGGAGCAATATTGGTGGCTTCTACTTGCAAATATGTTTGGCTATCCACTGACGAAACCTGTGACAAGGCACACAGCAAAATTCAGCATTTTCGTCAGATGTGTGAATGAAAATTCAGAAGTACCTGAAGGACAATTTGGTCTGCATCCGCAATCAAATCTCCAACACTTGCCTCCCAGCAAATGGCATTCAGTGGCATACAAACTGCCTTTGAAACTGGAGGCTCTATATCAGTGGTTCACAACCAGTGATGTCATAGAGGAGGAACGCGCCGGAATGGCCGTTCCTGAACCTAATCTGGGCTAGCTCTGCCCACCCATCGCCATTCGTCGCCAGCTCTGTGATGGATGCGGCACTGAGAGGCGCTCTTGGCCTCGGGGGGGGGCACCTGCTCGCCGGGGAGACGGGTGGGGGGCAGGCCAGGGGCCTGAGCAAGCAGCGGAGGGGCGCATCCACCGAGGGCAGCCCGTACGGTGGGCGGGAAGGCAGCGGAGCCAAAGGGACGGGCTGCCAATCAAACATGAGTCCCGGTCATGGTTCCTGTTCTTTGATCATTTAGATTCCACCACTGTTCCCAACCCTTTGGCAGTTGGGGACCTGGCCGATTCTCTTACCCAGGGCCAGGCCTGCAGATCCCCACCCGCTGCACTGCCTCCACCACACCCCCGTGAAGTGCTTGCTTGGCAAGATGCTGAAAGTGATCAAAGGCATTTTTCCCCCTAAGGGTCTCTCAGACCACAGGTTGGGAACAAGTGCTGTATATAAGCATTGTGACTAATGACCATAGAACTGTCCTTCATGTCTAGTTCTAAGGGTTAGGTATTTTGTCTGGAAGTATACCCAGTGATGTCATGCAAGGGGAACGCGGGGGAACTCAGTTCCACTAGTTAAAATTAGGGCTGACTCCGCCCACTTCACTCTCCCTAATCCCCCCTTCCTATTCCTCTGCAAAGAGCTTTTCTTCTTGGTTGGCCGGCACTCAGAGGGTTAAAGGGAGCGACTCCGGATTCCTAGGGGGGCGAAGGCAGTGATGTCATTCAGGGGGAATGGACCAGAATGGGCGTTCTGGATCTTAATGGGCTCCGGGTGGTTCCGGGTTCCCGACAAGTGCCAACCAAAAGTGAGTTCCTGTTCCTAAATCATTTGAATGACACCACTGAGTATACCTACTCTATTAAAATAAAGAATAATTCTGACAGCCCTATCCTACCTGGGTCTTGCACTGATGGAACCTGTGCACTCTCAACACAAGGCCACTTGGGGCAGTGCAAAACCTGGGAGGCCCCACTGGCCCCTTCAGGAGGCCCCACTGGTGTTGGTAATTTGGAGGTGGGATGGGTCAGGGGACATTTGGGGGGTGTTCTGAGATGGAGAGTGGGGAGGGCAGGGAGCAGGCTAGAGAGTGTGTATCTTACACATACTGGATTCTATCCCCCATTTTTCAGCCCACCCAATTCTCTTTTTTGCCTCTGACTTATACCAGTTACATAGCTGTTCTGAGTTCAAGAAGCCAGGAGGCTTACCCAGAGAGACCCTATTTATTTATTTATTTATTTATTTATTTATTTATTTATTTATTTACTTTCTTCCAATTGGTCTTCTAGTTGCACCCACTACCACCACCATTGGATGAAATGTGCACATTGTTGGGGGATATAATTGGGCTGTGAGAAAATCATGTTGGGATACAGGGTGCAATCCTAACCTGCAGTTAGGCCAGCAAAGTTTGGCCGGCACAAGGACCACCATAAAGCATGTTTGGAGAACTCTTGGAGTTAGGGAGGATGGCGCACATCTGTGTGCTGGCCTCTCTGACTCCAAGAGTGGTCCAGACATACTTTACGTACAGTGTCCCTTGTGCCAGCCAAACTTTGCTGGCCTAACTGTGGTGCCTAACTCCAGGTTAGGATTGTGCCAACAATCACTTAAGGCTTGTTCTATACTTGTCTATGGAACTAACTGAGGAATCAGCTTCCTTGTGTTTTGGAATATCCAATAATTATTCCAATTTTTGGTTCCTACAACATGTTGGACATAAGTTATGATTTTCAGATTGCCTCTAATCTGGTAAGTGCTGTTGTATGTTTCTCAGCTATGATACTTTCCAAAATAGACACTAGGTGATAATTTGATGACAAACCATGTTCTTTGAATGCCTAAGGTTTCACGTTCACTCACTGGCATCTCCAGTTAAAGGAATCCATGTAGCAGGATAGGATAAACACTTGGTTGGAGTCCTTAAAGAATAATTATTGATCAAAGTAACAATTTTGGTTTAGGAGGTCAAAATATGCCCAAAATATGGTCACTATAAGGCAGCTTCATGTGCTTTTATGGATTAGGTGCAATCCTATCCAACTTTCCAGTGCTGATGCAGCTGCATCATGCGGTAGAGGGGCAGTTACAGGGTTAACTTTTGTTCCCTTCCCTTGGGGCTGCATTGTTGCTGCATCAGTGCTGGAAAGTTGGACAGGATTTGGCTCTAAATCAGTATAAAAAATGATGAGGCCTTGATGACACAATTTTTTTTGGCTGAATAGGACCTATTGCAAAAGGATGTAATTTTGATGGCGTTGTAGACAAAAGCTGAATCTTACTTATTTTTTTACTTACTATAAGCAATAAGCTAGTAATAATTTATGGAAACCCCAAAACCCAGAAGTAAATTAAAGGACAGATAAACGTGTGCAGTCCCAGGCCTCTCTAGCCTGTTATCAGCACACAAGGAAAAAAAATAATGCTGTAGACTTACAAGCCCTGAACAATAAACTCTAATTAGATTTCTCTCCACATCAGAGAATTATTTTTTTTTTTTAAAAAAAAATAGCTTTTTCGGTTTCCATGAAGGATTTAGGAAAGAAATGATAAAGCAGATAATGATAAGAGGAAAATTAAAGAACAACCACAACACACACACACACACACACACACACACACACACACACACACACACACACACA
>JAJKFI010000001.1:11001947-11041934 GCA_029204185.1 Lerista edwardsae
CTCTCTCTCTCTCTCTCTCTCTCTCTCTCTCTCTCTCTCTCTCTCTCCGTGTGTATACGTGTGTACGTATGTTCCGCATAGGCTCCACAACACCTGGAGCGACGCGCACCAAACTCGGCACGCGCATGCCTTATGGCCTGGCGACAAACGCTGCGGGGGTCAGGCCCCCCTAGTGCCCCCGGGGGTTGGGGTATGCGGGGGGCCCACGTGAAAATGGTATCGAATCTGTAGTTTCTGGGGTCGCCGGGATAAGCAGCGACACTCCCGACACCGTTGGAGTCCGGGTTTGCCCCCCCCCTCAGCATGGGGGGCAAGAAGGGGTGCAAAACAAAATGTCCCCCATGCCCTGCTGGAACACCTGGAGCGACGCGCACCAAACTTGGCACACGCATGCCTTACGGCCTGGTGACAAACACTGCGGGGGTCATGCCCCCTAGCACTCTCAGGGGTGGGGGTATGCGGGGGGCCCACGTGAAAGCAGTCAAAAACGGCCACAATCAGTGTCGAATCCATAGTTTCTGGGGTTGCCGGGACGAGCGGTGACACTCCCGATGCCATTGGAGTCTGGGTTTGGCCTCCCCTTGGCGTGGGGGGTGAGAAGGGGTGCGAAACAAAATGTCCCCCATGCCCTGCTGGAACGCCTGGAGCGACGCGCACCAAACCCAGCTCACACATGCCTTGCAGCCTGGCGACAAACACTGCAGGGGTCAGGGCCCCCTAGCGTCCCCAGGGGTGGGGGTGCGCAGGGGGCCCCGCGTGAAAACAGCCAAAATTGGCATCGAATCCATAGTTTCCGGGGTCGCCAGGATGAGCAGTGACGCTCCCGATGCCGTTTTAGTCACGGTTCAGCCCCCCTTGGCGTGGGGGGAGGGCGAAAAGGGGTGCGAAACAAAACATCCACACTGACCCACTGGAATACCTGGAGTGATTGCCACCAAACTCGGCACGCATACATATTACGGCCTGGCGACAAACACTGCGGGGGCACAACCTCCCTGGTGACCCTAGCGGTGGGGGTGTGCAGGGGGTTCCACATGAAAATGGTTGAAAATGGCCTATATAGGCATCAAATCCATAGTTTTCTGAGTCGTCGAGACGAGCGGCGACGCTCCCGATGCTGTTGGAGTCCGGGTTCAGCCCCCCTCGCCATGGGGGGTAAAAAGGGGTGCAAAACAAAATGTCTGAAATGACCGACATTACTGTCAAATCCACAATTTTTGGGGTCGCTAAGCTGACTGGTGACAGTCCCGATGACATTTGTTACCCAGGCAATGCCGGGTACCAAAAAGCTAGTCTCATATAAATTGAAAATAGGGAAGAATTCTTAAAAAGTCACTTAACCCTGCTAACTGGGCAAGAGAAACTTATATTTCTCTTATAAATATTATATTCATCATTATATTATAATGGTGTTCCTCTTATATTTAGCAGGGGGAGAGTAGTTGCCCCTCTTCACCCCTGCCCAGAGTCTTTTCTAGAGGCTGTTGCTGGTGGTGTCTGAATTTTTTTTAATATTGTGAGCCCTTTGGGGACAGGGAGCCATTTAACTTGATTATTACTATTTGCCTGTTACCCGCATTGTGAACCTTGTTTTGAAGAGCGGTATATAAATACTATTGGTTGATTGATAAATTAATAGATATCAATTGGCTATCATCCTTAAGATACCAACCTTCATCAGTCACCCCCCCCCCCCACACACACACACTCTTATGCATCTTCTGCAGATTGGATGGAAAGGAAAAAGACAGAAACAAAAGTCCCATTGGTCATGCAACCAGGTTTCTTTAGCTAATAGTTTAGAAGCAGACAGGTCAGTTCCCATTTTCTGCAGTTCAGCTAGTCAGAAACATGGTAGAAACTGTCCTTGTTCATTCATTCAGTGCTGACAAGAAGGATCATAAGTGGTGACTGCATCAGCTGAAACGCTCTTTCACAGATGCAGGGTTGAGGCATTCAGGTCTACAGCACTCTGAACTACTAAGTTGAATACAGCCCCACTATCCATGGTCTGCATATTGAGGGTGTATTTATTCTCATTTTTTTGCAGCCACAAGGAGCCAGCAAAAAGTGGTCTCTGGACAGCTGCTATACGTGACTGTTACGTGTTATTGGGTTTTTGTTAAGACACATCTTGTGTAGACTTGAATGAAGAAAATATCAAAATGCTCTGGTACAAATCAAGCAGAGGAAGGAAGTTTCTAATAATATGTTTTATTTTCCTGTTTCTTCCTCTAGTACTTTATTTAACAGGAATTTTTTCATCCAGATCAGCTTCAAACATATGCCTTGTACAGCATCTTTCTATAGGTCAACATTTTATATGCCAGTGGTACTAGTGATACTTTTTACAGTATGGCAGGTGCTAGATATGACTACATGGTGTTGCCCTATCTGCTGACTGACAGCCCAGTCCTAAATAAATCCCTCCCTCTGACGCAGCTGCACCAACAGAGTGCATGTTGTATACTGGGGGGAGGCAGTGTGGAGGCCCCCTCAAAGTAAATGAACACTTGTTCCCTTACTTTGGGGCAAGCTTTTGCTGCCCCAATTGGAACCCATGGTTCTGCACCAGCCAAGTTGTTGACACAAATCTGAGGACCGTAACGGAGAAGGAAGGAGACAGGGTTAGGATTTTAACACCCAATGGCGCTGCCAGGATCCAATCCTCCTCACCCTCCTGCCTGCCCCGTCCCCACCCTGAAACTCTCCTTTTCCTCCCCCTCCCTACCCCGTTCTTCCCACCCCTTCTATCAGCTTGCCTTCACTGCGGGAAGTAGCTGGCAGCTACAGCTGACCTCTGGCACCACCGCCGTTTATGGCAACAGCCCCCAAATGGCTGCTGGCTGTGTGCTGCACCCCTCTGTATGGCCATTGACGACAGCAAGACAGTGTTCCATGGTCGTAAAGGGCTGCATAGCCCTAGTTACTAGTTCGGCCTGTCACTCTGCTGGAAATGCAAGTGATGAGGCCAGTGGTGCACCAGTAGGGACGAGATGGCTGTGCCTGGTTCAAAAGAGGCATGGTTTGAGGAGAAGGCTGCAGAGCAAAGCCTCCATCTGTGGGACAAATCATCTACTTTTGTGCACAGTAGTGGTACCCAAAAAGGTAGCTCTTGCAAAAAAAAAAAGTAAAAGTAGAAAAACCCTGGTCCACAGTATCTGGCAGCCACTTTTCAGGAAGACACCTTTGTCAGCCCTACCTGAAGTTGCCATGGACTGCACTTGGACCTTTCCATGCAGCAGCTCCATCACTAGGCTGTACTCTCATCCCTGATGCAGCTATCCAGCCGATTCTGCATCCTTGCTTGCCAATAGGATGCGTCCCAGTAATTTTCCTACCATCATTATCCAAGTTTAACTTGCTGGCAAAACTTTGTTAATCTTAAGTCTCATACAACACACACAGGAACTAAAACTTCAAGGATCAGTTCTTTTTTTTTCACATGCAGAAATGTCTAAAAGAAACTTGCCATATAAACAAGAATCAGCTTGGCGTCAGGGTATATAAAAGAATCCAAATTGGTTTCGCATTTAAAAGAGGCTAAGGTGTTTATTGAGTTCTGAGGACAGTTTGTCGTTTTCAAGTTTACACAGACGTTTTAATTATCACCTGAGCCATATCCACATTTTAGTTCTTAATTGACAACACACAATTATCTATTTCCCCTAACATCTGACTTCAAGAGGACTCTCAAGCAATGAAAATGTGAAGAAATGGAAAGGAGATTGCCGAGATGGAAGGAAATTCAACAAGAAAAAAGAAAACACAAGATAGCCATTTGTGTGTCGTTTCCCCTTCCGCCCATTCATTTTTAAAACGTAGCACAAGTTATCCTTTTGTGGCCATTTTGGAACATTTCCCTCCTTCTTAAATAGTTAGCTAGGAAAAGATGCTGATCTAAAGGCAACTTGTGACCTTGTTTGTCACATTTTTCTCTACATTGAATCAGTCACTCATGCTATTTGGTAATGACTATAAGAGAATACTGAGCTGAGCAAGGAACTTGGAGGAGAGGGACAGAATTGTTCAATAGTTTTACAAGACAAGATAAGCAAGGGCAAAGGAGTGCATGTATCAAACTACCTTTCAGACTGGAAGGTATGTGTGTGTGTGTGTGGGGGGGCAATATATGTGTGTGTGTGGGGGGGGATTGACCTGACAATTAGCAGCGAAAAGTGAATTGTGGTGTTTTGAGTTAAACCAACTTTTCATATTGCTAACAAAAATAGTTTTTCCCACAAACAAATTATACCTTTTTGCGTTTCTGTCCATGAAAAGCACCAATTGATTGAGCCGGCATATTAGATAAATACCCACTCCAGCAACATAGAATAAGCTGAGTCCTGATTTGCTGTCTGTGGAGCAGGAATTGCTTCTCGTTTGCAGAAATGTCATATTTCACATTTTAAAAAATGAGGCTACAAGATACTTTTTGTGCTAATGCATAGCCTTTGGAGATGTGGGAGGAAATCAACAAAGGCCGCTTTTCTTTCACAAAGCTCCAGCTATAAGAGACGAGGGGAGAATTGTTGCTGTCAGAGCCCCACTGAATCCTAGATACTGATTTGGCTATCATCAGGCACTAAGATGAAGGGGAGAAAAAAAATTGGTCCACAAGATTGTCACATCCCAAATTTGAGGAAGGCAGAGCTAGTGATCATGAAAATTAAAGGCTGCTGCTGCTTGCCTCTCTCTTTGCAAGATTGTGCCACATTTTCAATATACAAGCCAAGCAGAAAGTGAGGTGTAATAATTCTTTCAAGCTTTACATTTTTTTTGGGGGGGGGGCTCTTATTCAGTGACTACTGTGCTGCCGCGCTGCCTGAGGCTAAAGTTCTATGGACTTTTTCCTGAAAGCAAGTTCTTACTTTCCATGAAAGTAAGTGCGGCTTACTTTTGAGTCGACATGCCTTGCACAGTGAATGCCACTGCCGCACATACAGTACGTGCTTCTGCATGCTCAGGATACAGGGCAGGTGGGGGAATGAGCAGGTATGTTCCTGTCCTGCTTTCCTTTATGAAGTGGTATGCAACCTCCTAGCTCCATGCCAGTTCTGCTTGAAATGAATGGGAGAGGCAGATGCTGGCAGCCCAGCAAATGCTGTTCCTACTCATTGCAAACAGGAGTGGATGAAGCAGGGAGGCTATACATCCTGCTCTTTGTAAGTAAAGGGAAGGGGGACGGGGCTCCAAATTGCCTCTCCCTGCTTATGTGGTGCTTCATAAGCATCAGTTAGGCAGGGAGAAGTGAACTGGAACGTGGCAGTGTCCCCACTTTCTTCTTCCAGCAGTGCCTCCCCTGCCCAAGTGCTTTGAAGGCACTATGCATAGGCAGGATGAAATGATGTAGAATCACAGCAGTTTTTTTTTTCTCTTCCACCCTCTTCCTCCAGCAGACCTGGAGGGAGAAGGAGCTGCTGCTGTGGTTCTCTTCCAACTTGTTACCAGCAAGTTGGAAGAGCACTGGAGTGCCCAGTGGAGCAGCAGGACAGGTGTGGGGGGGGGATTGCCTGTTCACCACCCTTCCAAGGTGCCTATTTTCCATGTGCCTATTTTCTATCACTGCCTAGCAAAGCTGGCCCTGTTCATTTTTCATAAAATCAGATATGAGCGTGCTACGAAGAGGTGCACTTAAGAAGGACCTGTAGCTAGGTGGTAAAGTATCTGCCTGTGCAGACAGAAAATCCCAGACTCAGTCCAAAGCAAAAGCTTCCTATTTCGCTCCATCAGCAGTCAGCTTGTTTTGGACTATTCTCCTGGGTGGTTGGGCAAAGGAGTTTCTCCCAATGCTGATAATCTGAAGTGCCAATAGGAGGGGGCAGCCCTAATATCAGCAAGTGCATCCTTCCTGTCGCACCACTGATCTACTGGTGCTACCTGATGCAGGAGGTGTGAACTGATGGTTGAGCTGCTGGTACAGCCTGAAGCTAAGCAGGAGAATCTGTGGTCTATTTTTGGATGGGAGACAGAATGCGAGGCTGTGACAAGCTGCAGTATCTGTTGTGGCAGAACGGAGTCTCTGTGGAACTGCAGTGTGGGAATGTGTGAAAAGGCCAGCTAGCAAAAGAATGGAGTATGAGGACCTTGAGGACCTGTCCAGGCTGGGCTTACAATTGCCTGCTGAAGCTGAATGGCACACAGTCAGAAGAGAGAACCACACAGTGAAGGCTACATCTGGGACAGAAGATTCGGTCAATCACAGAATACTGTATATTTTTAAAACCCCATTAAGAAACAGTGGTTTAAACTAACCTGCCCACATAAGCCGCTGTGGGCATTTGCTTCCACATGGGAAAGGCAGCAATGGTGGGATTCAGGGAGTTCGCCCAGGTTCTATATAACCTGTTGTTAAATGGCCGGGCCCCGCCCACTCGCTTACCTTGGCTGGCTTTGATTTTTGTTTTTTTTTTTGGCTCCAGCTATGATGTCATAGAACCGGTTGTTAATTTATTTGAATCCCACCACTGAAAGGCGGGATATAAATTCTTCTAATAAACCAACCAACAAGCAAATAAGTCACCTCATACAAGGGCATGAGTGAAAGAGGCCTCCCCTACAGTCTTCTTAAGTATTCATTGAAGGCCATGCAATGGCAAGATGCAGGAAGACAGAGATATCTGTGGACAGTGAGCATCACAATCCCATCAGCAACTGAGACTTTTAATGAGAAAACAACAGGAATGGAAGCACCCACATTTCTAATGATAAGTAACATTGAAGGATCAATTAAAAATAACCCTCCACTAGCAGCTGACTCTGTGGAGTCCATCAGAAGCACACTTTCATCATTCCACATCAAAAATAACTGGAAGTGGCAGCACTGTGATGAGGGAGGAGAGGTATGTGATGTTATTTACCTGCACTAAGTGTTGTGCTGACATGTCCCTTTAAGTTCTTTGATTCACTTTGATAAGCATATCAATTTGCTGCATTGTTTCCCACCCCCAATATGCCCATCAATTTATGCTTGCTCCAAACTGAAGTGCCATAAATCCTGTTACTTCAGTGCAAAAATAAAAATGCTAAATCAATTTTGAAATAGATGCCAAGTCCTGATTTACATCAGCTGTCACTAAACCAGTTGTTCTATTGAAATCTGATCAACTTCTGACTAATAAGCATGTAGCAGATTAATGAATGCAGATAATGCAAACATCCAAAAAGTTTGTTCTTGCAATCTTCATTGTGGCACAATATAGCAATGTGATTATACGGTATATAACTACAGGATAGTGATCTCGTACTTCAGTTGCAGGGTAGTATGGAACCAGATGGATGTGTGGATCCATCTATCCCCCAAACCAAAACCAAGTTTAAGAATTTGTAATTGAAATATGACTTACAGTGCAATCTCCAAGTTTTAGCACCGGGACCTACATTTTAGAATGACAATCCGTAAATGATGTCATTAGCCTGGAAGGGATATTATGGCCATTAGTGCCATCATCAAGCAGGAAATTTTTTAACAGCCCCCATAAGACAAAATCAAACCAATTAATTTACTGAGTGAATTACAAGTTTACAATAAGTATAAGTTTAAAAATGTATAAACTTATATTTATAAAATATAAGTTTTAGAGCCCTCCTAACCCACTAAGCAGTTGCTGATTTTTTTAAAAAAAAAAATCCCCTAAGTATCTCAAAGGTTCCAATCCTATCCACTATCATTGTTAAAAGCATATGCAGGCATGCCCAGTATCTGCTGGGGTTCCATTCCAGACCACCACCACCACCACCAAAAACCCGTGGATACCTGAAGCAGTGGATACTGAGGATGCCTTTTTACAGATAGGGGACATAAGTGGATTTGCCGCAACAAGGTAAAAAGAAATGCGATTTGGCTAATGTTCCCCTATAGGAATCTCAATATCCATGGTATCTGTGGATAACTGAAACCACGGATACCAAATCAGTGGATACCTGGGCACATCTGTACATAGTAGCCTGTTAAATGTACAGATCTGTAACATTTCCCCAAATGCAGTCACACACCATGGTAGTATATTAAAAATAAAATACACACTGAGCTGAATGGGGACCCACTTGAAAAGAGCTCGTGACCCACTTAGTGGGTCTTGACCTACAGCTTGAGAAACACTGGTAGAGAGCAATGAAGCTACAAAGCAGCACCCCTGTGCAAAGAGACAGAGCTGCCTCTTTCCGACTGTGGTGTAAAGAAACCTGCGCAAGACAGGGGCACCTGACTCCTGTTTCAAGCACCAGAGAGGCAATCAAGCTGCTTCAGGAAGGTGGGGGCAACATGTGATCCTTGAGGGAGAGAGCTCTGACTGGCTGAATGAGGCAAGTAATGATGTGCATTAATTTCATGATCCGTTTCCTCTGAGGGCGTAATCCTAAACTGGAGTTTGGCCAGCACAGTTAGGCCAGCACAGTTTGGCTGGCACACCATGAAGTACGTTTGGACCACTCTCGGAGTCAGACAGGCCAGCACACAGATGTGCGCTGTCCTCCTTGACTCAAAGAGTGGTCCAAATGCACTTTACTGTGGCCTTTATGCAGGCCAAACTTTGCTGGCCTAGCTGTGCCAGCCTAACTTCAGGATAGGATTGCGTCCTGAGTGAGAACACTTTGGGAGCCTTCTGGCTGCTTCAGCAACAAGGAAAGCTGAGGCTTGAACTGCAGAAGGAGGGGGTTGGGGAGAGAAACTTTGAGGGACACAGTTATCTGGGGCCATTTCAACTGCATGCCACCGGTCTGTAATCTGTACGACTTTTCATTGGCCCTCATCGAAATCTGTTCTGGACTGAAACCAATGTGTTAAGATTTCTTGTACTTTGCATTGCTCATGCCAGGCTGGAGAACCAGAAATGGAAATGTATTTCTGGTCAGTAGAAATGTATGTTGTGTGAAGTCACTGAACAAAACATGGGCGCAATGGTGGCGTCTTGTTTTTTGGTAGTCTCTGGCAGGGTTGGGAGCATTTGCCACTCTGCTTGCAGGTTTCATTGGTTTCCTGTCTCATCAGCAGACACTTCCACAGAATGGTGAGGTTCGCAATAAAAAAAAGGAAGAAAGGGATAAGCGGGAGATTGGGGAAAGGGGAGACAGTTTTTTTAGAGAGTAGGTTACTTCATCTGATTCCCGTTTTGACAGTAGAGTATTGCTGGACTCTGAACAGATCGGCTGATCGCCTTTGCTCTTGCTCAGTTCTGAACATTCAGCAGATCTTCATTCTCTCCAGTTGCAGGTGGTGAGAGAGAGATAAAAGTCAAGCAACGCTTGACCCCCCCCCCCCAAAATGAGTTTGTGTCTTCAGTCTAGAAAAAAGGCCCCTGAGTGTTTGGAGCGTTAGAATGGATGAAAGAAAATACTTTTTTACCCAGTATGTAATTAACCTGTAGAATTCCTTGCCACAGGAGGTGGTGATGGCATCTGGCCTAGGTGCCTTTAAAAGGGGACTAGACAGATTTCTGGAGGAAAATTCCATCGCAGGCTACAAGCCATTATGGGTGGTGCAACCTCCTTATTTTAGAAGTAGGCTACTTCAGAATGCCAGATGCAGGGGAGTGGCAATGAGATGCAAGTATCTTGTGTGCTGCCTGAGGCATCTGGTGGACCACTATGAGATACAGGAAGTTGGACTAGATGGGCCTTGACCTGATCCAACAAGGCTCTTCTTATGTTCTTATGTGTCACCAACATCCTTCCAGGTAACAGAGCTCCGTACAGTGGCTCCCCAGCCATCAACATCACTGTGTGTCACTGGTATGTAATAATATTTATAGACTACGTTTCAGTCAAACCATTTACAAAATGGCTTACATAACATGCACACAAAGAATTGGTTCCCTGTCCTGAAAAGGCTCACAATTTTTAAAAAAGAGAGAGAAGACACACCAGCAAAACTCCACCAGAAAAAAACGCTGTGCTAGTTGAAAATGTAATCTGGAGAATATTTGTCACAGCTCTAATTTTTTATTATACATTGCAATGGGCATGTCCTTTCTTTGTGATGCAAAGCAATGTCTCTCCAAGGGGAGTTGTCAGCATCCTCAAATCACCAGAGGTTCAAGTCTTCCCTATCAAGTAAGAACAATGTGATTTGAATCCTTTGAAGGAAGCTCTCAGTGCAGCAAGGAAACGCTGGGAAATGTTACTTAACTGTTACGCAAGCCCAGTGGGGAAAAGAGGCTTCTGCTAAGAATAATTCTTGCCATAGATATCCCTTCTTCCATCCCACAGACTGCAGAGAAGAAGGGCAACAGCAACAGAAAAGAAACACAAAGACAAGGTGATTTAGGTCTAGTGTTTGACACGACGCATTTTTCTTTCACCCAAATAAGTAATGAAGTACCCTGCGGCAGGCTTTTTTTCTGCGCGATATTTTGCTACACCAAGATGACTGTACTCCTGTTGTTGCCTTCCTTGTGCGAAAAGCCTGCCAAAAATGAGAAACCAGACAGTCTGCCCTGTCACTTCTTAGAAGTGAGCTGCGACACCCAACATGTGCTCTTCACACAGAAGGAAAAGTCTCATCTCGATTATTAATATTGAAACCCCTTTCAGAGTGAGTCTAAACCATTAATTATAGTGACAGCCATTTTTCTCCCATTGGATTCCACATAATTAATAATAAAATACAGGAAGTGGAGCTGAAAGAAAACAGAATCATTGGCAGTCAAAACAGATATCAGAGACACCAGGAAGAAACCTTGGGCATATCTCCATTCCATTTCTCTCTGTACTTGCACAAGATGCTCCGATATTTCTCCCAAATCCTTGAGCTGAAGTTCATTCTTTCTGATGACACTTCAAAAGTCACTTAACGTTGGGTTTGATTAATGGCTGGCAGTGTTTAGACATCCTGTTCCAATGGGACTGCCCAGAGGTAATCGCAAGAAAGAGGATCTATGCTGTTTCATTTCAGCTGAGTGAGCTGTCAGTGTGGGCATCCCCGATGATTACTACATTTATGGCCCAATCCTTGGGGCCGTGCATTGCTAGAATGAGTGTTTACGGAGGCACAAAAGTTGGGCTACTGTTGAGCACTCCTGGGCCACTGCTGTAAAAGGTGAAAGGTGCGGTGTGCAGAACAACCCCAAGAGACCTGCCAGTAAGTTGGTGAGGGAGCAGGCCATGGGTGAGGAAGGGGAGAAATGGGGCATTTCAGGGGATGACCTGAGGCATTTCAGGGCAGGGATTTGGATTTGGTGGCAGTTATGCACACAGGAGTTTACATCCCCTCCATGTTATTTCAAGCTGTCCTTGAAATAATGACAGCTATGTACCTGGCATAGGTCCAAGGATACCCATAGGCTATTGGGCAGACTACTAAGAGATAAGTAAAACACTTAGACTTACCTCTTATAGGCTGACTGATTCCACCACCACCACCATATTGGGCATGGCTGTGTGCTATACCACCAGGGGGGATAGGATTGGGCAGTTAACAAGCTATATTATCAGAGTAAGACCGAACTTTGGGCAGCTGGATTTTTCTTTGGACTTACCACTGCAGCTGTTCACACCTATTATTAAAACCTGGCAAACTTATCTCATGGCACGATCCCACCTCTTAAGAGGTGCCAAGGCATACACTCGTGCTTTTGCAACTTCAGGAATTTGGAACGTCCTGTTTGAAAAGAAGGCACAATAGGTTGACATGTGCTCATGATCAATTTTTTACCACTTTACCTGTTACTGGAAGTTATTGGCCTTCGTGATAGGTAAACTTGAGTTGACTTGGAATTTGCCCAGAATTTGTAAGACTTGCCAATGAAAAAGAAATTTTCTTTCCTTCATTTAACTCTTTCTTTTCTTCATCTTTTTTCCTTTCTCCTTCTTGTCCTCTGAAGTTGCGTCTGTTTCTCTCCTGTGCTCTGTCTTTTGTCCTCTCCCTTCCCTCCTTATCCCCTTGTTTTCTTGCCTGCTCCCTCCCCTTGTTTTGGCTCAATGTTGTCTCCTTTTGCCTCTTTGATTTGCCTGACAAAGGACCTCCTTTGGCCTTGTCACACACTGCTGCTACAGCTGCTGTTGCTGCCAGCAGGAGCCTCCACTGTGTGGCTCTGTTCTTACACTAATTAAACAAAGAAACAAAGAAACAAAATTAGCCAACAGGCAACCTAAGAATTGTTGACATCACACTCATTCCCTCTCATTCCAAAACCACCAGACGCCACTAGGTAATTGCACAGCATAATCTAGAATGAAAACCAGTGCAATAAGCTACCTTACCTGATCATACATCCATAGTAAGTGCAACATCTGGCATTAGCTCTCATTAGCTCTGCAAATGGTAATTCCTAGCACCAGCCAAGGTTGAGACTCCAAAGAAACATTCCTGGGAATGAGCTGGATTTTTTATTTGTACAAGAGTGTAGCAATCCCATAAACTGTTTTCAGGAAACTATTGACAGGAGTGATCCAAATGGAGAGGGTCATAAAAGAGGAGACTGCTCGGTCAGATGATCTGATCGCATAGTTTACAGCAATCAATGAGTGTTTCATCAAGGAGAAGGACTGAAGGTTTGAAGCATTTCTGCAGAGGAGTCTACAACACAGCTAGCTTTGCCATTGACAGTTTTCAAAGAAATCAATGAGATTTCATCAAGAGTTTTATCGAGAGTAAGGGTCTAACAGTGAGAACGCAAACCAGACTCCAAGCTGAAATAGGCAGGCCCAAATGCAGCCTGGTATTAACCCGGTATGTATCCACCTTCACTGGAGAGGCACTCTATTAACCCGGTATGTATCCACCCGGTATGTAGCAATGGCTTGACTCCATATACACACCGGGTTAATACCATGCACTCTACCGGAATAAAGTAGGATGTAAAGAAAGAGAATCAATGTTAGAACCAGGCGGATACATGCATTAATAAAGTAGGATGTAAGGTGGCTACGTACTGGAGTAGGCGAGTGCGTCTCCAGCGAAGGTGGATACATACCGGGTTAATACCCACACAGTGGCCTGAATGGGGCTACTCAGAGCTGCACCTGTGAAATTGCTGATGCAATGCTGAGCAGCCCAGATTGGATCTGACAGGTTCAGGGATGGGGGTTAGGATCCGGCCCAAGTGCCGGATCCTGTCTCCACCACTCCCTCCCCTAGCTAGGCTGCCCATGGGCCCACCATTCCCTGCCTTCACCGCTCCGTTTTACCTTCCCGATATCCTGTTCTGCCTCCCCTTCCACTCTCCCTAACGCCAGCTGGGCTTGCCATGCCAGCTGAGCTTGACTGGCCTTACTGTTGTTCTGTTAGGCCTGGTTGTCAGCCTGCAGAGCTGACATCTGTGCCCTGGCCTTTCTCTAGCAATGTCGGCACAAAAGCGCTTTCTGGCACGTTTGCGACATGACTGGGTTTGCACAAGAAGCTTGGCTGGGCAGACGGAGTGCTGACCGCACAGGTGCAGAGTTTCATTGTACGTTGTGCACCAGGAAAGGACTTGTAGCGAAAATGAGTCTAGAGCAGGTGGAGTGGAGTGGCCAAGAGAAGGATCTGTGAATCAAGACTTCCCTCTGTCCAAACCTTACCACTGCTAGATGCTTTAAGCAAGTCAACTGAACGCAATGTGAGAATAATGATGCTTACTTACCTTACATGGTGACCGCAACAAGATGAAGTGCTTCTGCATACTCAGAAAATGTGGATCACATATTCTTTCAGCAGCTTCAAAAGTACTTTTGTGCACATTGCAGGCAATTCTTAGCTGAACAGCAGCCCAATCCTAAGCAGCGCTGACATAGTAAGGCAGACATAGCAGGGCTGTATCCTAAGGTCATTAGGCGAGAGCAGCAGCACAGCGCAAAGCAAGGGGAAGTTGTCCCCTTGCACCCAGGTAAGCTCCAGCCAGCCCTATGGGGCTGCTCGGATCTATGCAGGTGCATGTGCACAGCAGTGGCCTGCATCAGGGTGGCCAAGGCTGGGAATGGGGTTTAGGATTTGGCACTATGGCCATCATGCATCACCGCCCCCTTTGCTGCCCACTGCGCCACCCTGTTACACCCCCAGCACGCCTCAGCAAGGTCCTGTGCTGACCGAGTGCCGCCAACGCTGGACTGGCACACGGCCGGCCCTGCTGATGGGTGCAGCGGTGCCCATGCGCCGACACTGCTGCTTGCGCTGGTCCAGCGCCTGACTAGCTGGCACAGATGCGCTTGACGGCACATTTGCAATAGTGCTGGACTGGTGCAAGAGCATAGCGCCGGCGCAACGCAGGTATAGGATTGTGCTCTAAGGCACTGTAACTTGAAGCATACCTGTGGGGAGAATTTGACATCCCAGAAATGAAATGAATCCCTATAAATAATTCCTAAGAATACCTGTTAGGCAGACTATAAATGTGATGAGATGGATCTTTTGAGAGGGGAGAATATTTTTTTAGAACAAACTAGCTTTTTGTTACCCGGAGTTGCCCGGGTGTTTATATCTCCCATCCCTGAGCCATCCCTGACCCATCTCCCAATTTTGGCCACTTTCGACCATTTTCACCTGGGGCCCCCTGCGCACCCCCACCCCCAGGGGCGCTAGGGAGGCCTGACCCCAGAGTGTCTGTTGCCAGGCTGGAAGGCACGCGCATGGCGAGTTTGGTGCACATCGGTGCAGGCGTTCCAGGAGGGTATGGCAGATATTGTGTCTTGCACCCCTTCCCGCACCCCATGCCGAGGGGGGGTGACCCGGACTCCGACGGTGTCAGGAGCATCGCCGCTCACTCCGGCAACCCCGGAAACTATGGATTTGATGCCGATTTTGGCCGTTTTTGACCATTTTCACTTGGGCCCCCCTGCGTACCCCCACCCCCGGGGGCACTAGGGGGGTCTAACCCCCGCAGTGTTTGTCATCAGGCCACAAGGTGTATGCGTGCCGAGTTTCGTGTCGCTCGGTCCAGGCATTCCAGCAGGGCATGGCGGATGTTGTGTCTCGCACCCGTTCCTGCCCCCACGCCGAGGGGGGGTGAACCTGAACTCGCACAGCATCGGGACCATCGCCACTCTTCCCGGCAACCCCGGAAACTATGGATTCGACACCGATTTTGGCCATTTTCGACCATTTTCACTTGGGCCCCCCTGCGTACCCCCACCCCCGGGGGTGCTACGGGGGTCTAACCCCCGCAGTGTTTGTCGTCAGGCCACAAGGTGTATGCGTGCCAAGTTTCGTGTCGCTCAGTCCAGGCGTTCCAGCAGGGCACGGCGGCTGTTGTGTCTCGCACCCCTTCCTGCCCCCCATGCCGAGGGGGGGTGAACCGGAACTCGCACAGCATCGGGAGCGTCGCCACCCGTCCCGGCGACCCCGGAAACTATGGATTGGACACCAATATTGGCCATTTTCGACCGTATTCAAGTGGGGACCCCCAAGTACCCCCACCCCCGGGGGCGCTAGGGGGGCCCCAACCCCGCAGTGTTTGTGGCCAGGGTGCTAGGCTTCCGCATGCTGGGTTTGGTGCCAATCGGTCCAGGCGGTCTGGCAGGGCATGGCGGACGCTGTGTTTTGCACCCCTTCTTGCCCCCCACGTGGGGGGGGGCAAACCCAGATGTCAACTGTGCCGGGAGCGTCACCACTCATCTCGGCGACCCTGAAAACTGTGGATTTGACTCCAGGTTTGGCCGGTTTTGACCGTTCTCACGTCGGCCCCCCGCGTACCCCCACCCCCGGGGGCGGTAGGGGGGCCCGACCCCCGCAGTATTTGTGGCCAGGCTGCTAGGCTTCCGCATGCCGAGTTTGGTGCCAATAGGTCCAGGCGTTCCAGCAGGGCATGGCGGACGCTGTGTCTCGCACCCCTTTTTGCCCGCCACATCGGGGGGGGCTGAACCCAGACTCCAACAGCATCGGGAGGGTCGCCACTCATCTCAGCGACCCCGAAAACTACAGATTCGACGCCGATTTCGGACATTTCCGACAATGTTCACGCGAAGACCCCCGCGTACCCCCACCCCCGGGGGCACTAGGGGGGTCTGACCCCCGCAGTGATTCCTTCCAGGCTGCAAGGTACGTGTGTGCCAAGTTTCGTGGCTGTGGGTCAAGGCACGGAGACGCCTATAAATAACATACATACATACATACATACCCACATACCCACATACATACACACGTCCGTTTTTATATATATATAGATAAATCATCTTATTTCTAAACGTCAATCCTGGTAATGAGTTCTGTGTGACTCAAAAGCTTGCTTCCAGTATTTTAAACTGCTAGGGGTATAGTAACCGTGTGTGGTGTACTTAAATTTAATCAGCATACCATGGGTGCTTGGCATGCTGGGACTTTTCTTGCTGCTGCTGTTTAAAAAAAGCTGAGATGTTGCAATAAATCCCAGGCATCAAACTGGTTTAATGAGAGCGTTGGGACACATAAGGCAAAACGCTGGACTCAGAGCTGCTGGTTTTCTTTGCAGGTGAGCATTTGTATTGATTATGGGCTTTGTTCTTTTCTAGCTTACTTTAGAAGTGGCTCCTCTTCATCCCTCATCATCACTCTCTGTCAGTCACACTTATATCAATACGATTATGGAAGATAGTGTTCCAGTTCTGCAGCATTAAATATACACAGTGCCCTAGCAGAACATACAGGTGAAGCCTTTTATCTGCGAGGGTTCCATTCCATGGCAACGGGCTGCAGCCATTCTCCAGGGGCTTAGCACAGTTAGTATCCATTTAATTAGCTGAGATAAGACCTCTTTCCTTTGCTCTGGAGCTAGGCGAAAAACGCAAAACAGAAGTGATTAATCACACTTCCCAGGAAGAGGGAGGAAGTCTTATCTCAGAGCTAATGATATTGGCTGCTGATCTCATGGCTGCAGCTGCATTGCCTTGGTAAGAAAAGCTTTTTTAAAATGCTTTTTAAAATGCTTAATTAACAATATGTGTTTAAGAGCCCTTCTCTTCTGCGGTTGCGCTGGGTGAAATCAGCGGATGGGAAAACCGCGGATGAGAAGGCTCCACCCGTACTCCACATTTTGTTAGAGAGAGAGAGAGAGAGAGGGAGCCCTCAACATCCACAGTAAGAATTCACTATGTAAAATGAAGCCACTTGTATATTGAATATTGTATATTGAACTTTATTTTTTCAGTGTGAGAAATCTCACGGGCAGCAATCCTATACCCCCCTTAGCGCAGGCGCTGCACTCTTGCACCGGCTGAATGCTGTCGCAAACGTGCTGTAAAGCGGCAGTGGCAGCTGTGCGCCAGTTGAACACCCGAGTCGCTCGATTGACACAGGGCCTCCGCAAGGGCATTCCAGAGGTGTTCCGGGGGCGTAACTGGGTGGCGCAGCGGGCGGAGATGGCGGTTATGACGCGGTTGTGATGCAGGATGACCGTAGTGCCATATCCTAATGCCGGTTCCCGGCCATTTGGGCCGCTCCCAAATGTGCACGTTCCTCTGTGCCTGCTATTTTGCTGGCGCAGATCCGAGCCCTATGGGGCTGACTGTGGCTTACGTGGGTGCAAGGGGAAAACCTCCCCTTGTCCTGCACGTTGCTGCTGCTTCCTCTGAATGGGCCTGTGGATATGGCCCTGCTATGTCAGCCTTACTAGGCCAGCATAAGGTAGGATTGCACTCACAGTCGCAAACAGACAAAGAATACATGCAAGTAGAGAGGCAGAGAAACGTGCATAGTAAACAGAATGGGGCTTGCAGATCTATCCTGTACAAACACAAATGTCTACCGCTTGGAGAAAAGAGATGTTCTTCAGACTAAGGGGCATTTTTAGTGTCCAGGTCTTATGAAAGGCAATCTTGGAACTGTGTTTACACCAATCTGATGACATTTTTAAAATTATTATTACTGAGGCAGATGTCCTGCAGACTCCTTTGTCAATGGAGGAGGGAGGAAAACTCAACAATATTGCCCTCTTTGCCTCCACAGTAGTGAGTTCTTGGGAAGCAAGATTGAAAGCCTGAAAGATTGAAAGCCTGGATTTGTAATGAGTTAGCTTACTGGGCACTATTGACTTTTGTTCTGTACAACTGTTCAGACATGCTTAGACATTATGAGTTTGTTGTATGTTCCATTTGTGATGTTTATGCCAATAAAGGTTACTATAGTATAATATTATTATTACTGTGCCCTTGGCAGGATTGTGTGTTGGAAAAGAGGCAATTTGGCTTGGGCTCCCCTACGGAGCTGCCACTACTCAAAGGAGCTTGTCAAGTCTGTAAAGATAGGAGTTGAGGTGCGAAAAAAGCAGTATGGCAAATTTAACTGGAAAATAATTGTTTTCTACATGGCTAGAATGGTTTGATAATCTTTCACAAGTTCTGAAAGGATTGTTGCGCTAAATGTCAGTCAGCTGACTGCAAGCGGCAGCCTCCAATGCTCTTTTACCGCGGCTAGATCACAGCATTAATGCAATCTGTGACTCAACCTCCTGTTCCTGGGAGATGTGAAAATAATTATATGTTCTGCCTGAGCTACGAAGCAGTGAAACATTCTGACTTAGACTTCGGCAAAGCATGTCGATTCCTCGTTTGCATCTTTTCTCTTTGCCATGCGCAGCCTGCTTGAGAAGGCAGCGATTGGAAAACAAAAGGCATTCTGACAACAGGAAGGCATCTGAACACTGGGCAGATGTTACCCTCCCCAATGGACAGGTTGGAAAGAAGCAAACTGGTGCACGTTCTCCGACATGCCCCACTGGATAAAAAAAACAACAGATAAAGGGATGTCTTGGAGGCTGAGGCTGTCTAAGGAGGACAATCCTTGAGGACATTGTCCTGAACAAACTCCAGGTTCCATGCAAAAGACATCTGGAGCTGGTGAACGGCAGATGGCACCCAGAGTAAAACTCTGCAAGAAACAATCTGCATTTCTCTGAGTTGGAGAAGGCTCAGTTGGAGAAGCATGAACAGCCACTGGAGCAATTGGGCAATGTCATCCAAAGTCATTTTGCTTTTCTCCAAATTCGTTGTCTGTTTGTCCCCAGGAAGGACATTCAACATTGCCTTGATTTTTTAGGCTAAGGATGCTTCCAAAATGTTCTCATCCAAGTTGTAAGTTATTCTAACAGCGTAATCCTATACCCCCCTTAGTGCTGGTGCTGCGCTCTTGCGCTGGCCAAATGCTGTCACGAACTTGCTGCAACAGGATGCAAGCATCTTATTGTCTCGTGCGCTCCTTGGGGCATCTGGTAGGCCACTGTGAGATACAGGAAGCTGGACTAGATGGGCCTTTGGCCTGATCCAGCAGGGCTCTTCTTATGTTCTTATGTAAAGGTAACTACAAGGTAATATAGTCCAGCCTCCTGCCCATAACAGGAAATCCTCCTAGAGCATCTCCAGAAGATGCCTGCTGAGCCTCTGCTTGAAGACCTCCAGTGTGGGAGAGTCCACCACCTCCCTTCGGCAACCTGTTCCACCGTTGAACTGCCCTTACCATCAAGAATTTCTTCCTGAGATCCAACTGGAATTTCCTCTCTTAAAGTCTGAATCCATTTGATCTACTTTCAGAGGCAGTTGAGACAAATTTGTTCTCCCATATGACAGTGCTTCTGGTATTGGAAGAGCGCTATCATATCCCACTTCATTACATTTTTCTCCAGGCTAAGCCAAGTTCCCTCAACCTTTCCTTGTAGGGCTTCTTCTTCAGACTTATCATACCTATCACTCTTCTCTGAACCCACTCCAGTTTGGCTGCAACTCTCCTAAAATGGCCACTGTGAGATACAGGAAGCTGGACTAGATGGGCCTTTGGCCCACAAACACAAGGGACAATGTAAAATAAGTTCGGACCACTCTTGGAGTCAGAGGGGCCAGCACACAGACGTGCACCCTCCTCCCTGACTCTGAGAGTGGTCCAAATACGCTTTACTGTGGCCCTTGTGCCGGCCAAACTTTGCTGGCCTAACTGTGCTGGCCTAACTTCAGGTTAGGATTTCACCCTTTTTGTAATATCACCTTGATCTTACTAACAGCAAGTAGTAAGAAGAGCATAGAACCTCTGCATGTAACTAATAGGGCGCATATTGGACTTCACCAAATCTACTATGATGATTTGAAACCACAAAATCAATGGACACATCAGACAAGCAGAATACTTCCTACGTAATTGGCATGGTGGCACAGTTTATCTCCAAATCCTTGCTTTTCACACCTACCTCCAGCACCATGGGAAGGTGTCTCTTCTCCTCCTCAGGCTTTAAAATAGTACACACTCAAATGCAAAAGCGCTACAAGCACTGCCAGCCACCCACCATGCAAGTTTCAGCATCTGTTCCATTATAGTGCTTATCAAAAGTATCTAGATGGAGTAATTAAAACTACAGCTACAGTCCCAAAGTGTCCCTAAACCGCATTCCCTAATTGTGTTATGATTAAAAGTGAAGGGACCTGACGTCGTATCGCAGAAGAGCATCCTCCAGAGTGTTGGTATGTTGCCTAGGAAGACAAAAAAAAAATGCACCCACAGCCAAGGGAAAGTTTCACTAGTCCTGCTTAATGCTCCCCTGGCCTCCTAGGAGGCTGGCATGATACAGGCATGCAATCATCCATCCATTCACTAACCATAATTAACCCTCCTATTGTCGCTTCCCAGGGATCCCAAGGCACTGCACTTACCCACTCCACAGCAGGACGAATACATTTTTCTTGCATTCCAAAAACCCACTTCAATTAGCAGCAAAGATGAGCAGCGCATGTACTGTATTCCTTAGGCAGATTTCATTACATGAGCATCCCTTCATATGAGAATTTCATCTTGTATAACAATTGATGCTCATTGGTGTCACACGTTATCTTTAGCAAAGTACGTTCATCTTCACAGATCTAATAATAATTACATGCGCATGGTTAATTCTCCTCTGTCATGCTGTATATTAGCATAGTTCTCCAGCATGGCTTTTGTCTACAACATGTTTGGATTTTTTGTTTTGTTTGTTTGCCTATGGACAATTTTCAGAGGCAAGGATGAAAAGCATTATTTCATTCTTCTGTCAAATATTCCTTCACTTTAGGCACCTTACTGTACTGATTTTCTTTTCTTTTTTTCCACGGACAGGGAGAAAATAGAGCTGGTGGGCCAAGCTGTTGACAGTTACTCACCCACCGGCATGTAATAATTTTCATTTCCTGTGCTTCATCTGTGCCAATGTGGAAATAATCAATAACAGCAACAGCTGCGTGTCCTGTTGTCTTAAGCACACTGTACACCGGTCAGAGGAGAAATGGTTAGATCTGTGCAATCCTGGCTGCTTTGAAAAATAAAATGCCACTTTTCACAAAGTCCAAATAGTCTTAATAATAATTTTCAATGTGCACTAAGTGGATATTGTTTTGAACTGGATTGCTTGAGTATATTTTTTATTTGAAAGCTGACTAGATGAGTACATGGGGAACAGGTCTACTGATAGCTAACTGGACATGCCCAGGTCTACATGCCCTGCTAACTGGACAAGAGGCACTTTTTCCAGTGGTGTTCCTCTTATATTTAGCTGGGGGAGTGTAACTGTCCCTCTTCACCCCTGCGCAGTCTTTCTAGTGGCTGTTGCTGGCGGTCTGCCTTTTTTCAGATTGTGAGCCCTTTTGGGACAGGGAGCCATTTAACTTTATTATTACTATTTGCCTGTAAACCGCTTTGTGAACTTCATGTTGAAAAGCGGTATATAAGTACCTGTTGATTGATTGATCGATAGCTGTTGGATATATAATACAATAGTTGAAGTAGAACATCTGCATCTGTGCTAGAGACACTGCACTTCTGAATACCAGGGGCTGGGAACCAACAGGTGATGGAAAGACCATCACTGCTGTGAGCCCCCTGAGTCTTCTGGTTGGTCATGGCTGGAAACACAATGCTAGACTAAATACAGGCATGCCCCGGTTCTGTTCTGTTCTGTTCCAGATCCCGCCGTGGATACCTGGGTGTCCCAATGGTGCTGCAGCTATCGCAGCATCAGGAGCTTCAGTGTTTTACTGAAAGCATGCAATTCTGGAAACTTGCAATTTGGGCCTTTTTTCAGCATTGGGAAGGCCCACAGAGGGAGCTTCAGGATCCCAGTGTGATCCCCAGGTAAGTGCTGAAATCCCGGGGTGCTGCGGCGCCATCGGGACACCTCCCCCACTAGCCCCAGGCCCACCCACCCCCGCAAACAATGAGCATGGTCCCAAAGTCCTACTCAGAACCACAGTGTTAAAACAGTATGCCATGCAGGGTGAAGAACGCATGGTGTGTGGGGAGCAGTGAGAGTGTGCTGATGTGGTCCAGGGCCATGCATACCAATTGGTCATGGTTGAAAACATAATGCTAGACTAAATACAGGCATGCCCCGGTTCTGTTCTGTTCTGTTCTGTTCCAAATTCCCCCCGTTCCTGACTTCTCCCTGGCTACAACTAACAAATATTAGCGATTGTAATTTATCCTCCCATCAGAGAAGGCTCATCATTGCATTTCCGCATGGCTGACTGCTCTTGGCTTGGCTTCCCTTAAACAGTGGGCATGTTCAGAACAGTAACTCACGCAGAAACAGAGGGGATGGGCTCCTTTGAGGGCAGGTGTAGACTTGAGAAGTTCTATGCCTCAAAACTGGCCATAGGAATGCAATGGGCAGAGTTGAGAAAACACATAGATTGTACAGCTATTCAGCCTGTCAGGTATACTCAGGCATCACCCAACGCAGAATTAAACATGCACAAGCACATCGATTGCAGTGGACTTATAAGCACACTTAACTTTGAATTGGATTGTGGCCCTGGTGGCAAACCCAGGTTTGCTGCTGTAGAATGCGTAAACTGACTGCTTGACATTGACGAGGCCATTGGGATGCCTGACTGCATTGATTTTACATTTTAATTTCCAGCGTGGCAGTCTGCATAGCTGGGGTGGCCCTTCACAAACGCCACCATAACAATGCAAGTGGCAACTGACAAAACTAATAAATTAAAGAGAAATGTACACCTGGGTGTAATTAAATTAAACTTGGAGAAACTTGTTGAGATTAATGCCTGCAATCAAAGCATGTGCTTTAATCACCTCAACTGTCACTGTAATTTATGGGCAGAGCTCTTCAACAATCTCTTTTACCTAAACTTTACAGGGGGGTATATGAAAGAAGATAATGCTACTGTACTGACCACAGGATCAAACTGATCAATAGCTGTTTGTTCTCCTTGAGCTATACCTCAGCAGCACGTCAACATTCCAGCCCTACTTAGACTTCCCACCAGCGGCGGCATTCAGCCGGTACGCTGGGCGGGATTTACCTTTGAGCAGCAGTCCGCCCGTTACACAATGGCGCGTTCCGCCGCTTTCCTGCCTGCCCCGGCGGGTGGGAAAGCGGCGGAATGCACTGTTACGCAACGAGCGGACTGCCATTCAAAGGTAAGTCCTGCCCAGCATACCTGTTGAATGCCGCCGCTGCTTCCCACCCAACCCATACACACATGGATGGCAGTAGGGGAGCAGAGAGAATGTTCTGGAAAGCCCCACCCTACTTACCGATGCATCTGCAAAACCCTGTGGCTCACCTTCTCTATGATCAGCATTTTGTCCACAGTTAACAAATGCTGATCCTTGGCTGAGATCCACCCAGACAAATGCTGATGACATGGAGACTGGACAACATAACATCATGAACACATCATTGGTCAGTGTTTTGCTGACATGCTCTCCCTATTATCCCTACCCCTACATACACACGAATGCATGGGGGAGGCAGAGAATGTCTGTAGAGAGCCTTTGTAATAACATAATCCAGCAATTCTTTGGACTTTGGGACCATAGGTAAATGTGTGCAGGTGGGACTGGGGCTGGGAGGTGTGTGCCCTAATGGTGCTGCAGAAATCTCAGTGCCATGAGCACCCAGAGGTTGGTTCACGTACCTGGGGGGGGTCACACTGGCTGCAGGGTTGGGGTGGCCCGCAGCTCCCTCTGCAGGCCTCCCTGATGCTCCAAATCACTCCAATTTGCTATCAAAGCGCATTTCTGGGTTTTCTGCAATTCTCTTGCAACCCCCAGGTACGTGTTCCAGCCCCTGGGTGCCCATGGCTCCATGATTGCTGTGGCGCCATTGGGACACCTATTACTGGGTCACTCCCCTTATGTGGGAATGGCCCAGTTCTGGCTGCCAATGGTGTGTCACGACCCACAACTTTGGGAGCCACTGACTTAACCCATTATCCCTAACTACAAATATGTAGAAGAGGAGAAAACCTCTAGCAGAGCAGATCAAAATCTTTTGAACGATGTTTCACAAAGGCTAAGAGGCATTTCACATAAAACCACAGCAGTTAACCATTAAATGTGTACTCAGCAGGAGCTGCAGCCATTGCCAATTATCTGAGAAGCATACCTGTATGATCAATGAGCACTCAAGCCGCCGCTTGTCACAGTCGCATCACTTTTGAAACATTTAGAGGTGACCCTCAACCAACTTATTCATCACTAGTACTAATCAGGGGGAGAGTGATGCGGGAAGGAGGCAGCACCAGGTAAGCACCATCATTTCTAATTGGATAGTTGCCTTTGTTGACACCAGTAGCCAAGCCATGCTCTGATAATTGTCAGCAATCATGTCCTGCTTCTGCTGCCATCTCCTAGGATCCAGAAGGACAGAATTTCTCCCCTCGCCAGCTCCCATTGCGAAACACATTTCTTGTGTCCGATGATGTAACCAATGCTTGGTGATCAAGAAGAACAAGATCCCTTGTTCTTGAAAGGGATCAAAAAAGAGTCCCTCCTTAGGGAACCCTGTATATAGGTGTTATTATGCAAATGCCCGAAGTCTCTGAGCAAAGATGGGGGAACTGGAATATTTGGTGACTAGGGAAAAAATTGATATAGTAGGCATAATGGAAACCTGGTGGAATGCAGAGGACCAGTGGGATACTGCAATCCCAGGCTATAAACTCTATAGGAGGAATAAGAAAGGGCGTGTTGGCGGTGGGGTGGCCATCTATATCAAAGAAGGGATAGAATCCAGCAGAGTAGAAACTGAAGGTGAGCCAGACTCCACCAAAGAGTCACTGTGGGTTAAACTACCAGGCCATAAGAGCAACCTCCTTACATTAGTAGTAGGCTACTTCAGAGTACTAGGTGCAAGGGAGTGGCAACAGGATCCAAGCATCTTGTTGTCTCATGCCTCCCTGGGGCACCTGGTGGGGCCGCTGTGAGATACAGGAAGCTGGACTAGATGGGCCTTTGGCCTGATCCAGCAGGGCTCTTTTTATGTTCTTATGCTGATAAAGGTAAACTTCATCAAGTTGAAGAGTTCTGTCAAGTGGGTTAATAGGCCAGGAAGACAGATATTTGCTAGCAGATTAATTTGCCAGGGAAAAAATGTCACATTGCAAGCAATCATTGAGAACTGATTAATGAACAAGAGTTGTCCCTCCCCTCTCCAGTACTGATTACTACTTGCAGATTTGGTAGGACTTTTTTTTTCCTAAACTAATTTAAGGAGTTCTTGCCCTAGCCCAGAGCTATTCAAAGTGGTGGGTCGCAACCCACCATTGAACATAGGCAGTGCAATCCTACAAACTGCACCACGTCGATGCAACGAGGTTGCATCAATGCTGCGTGCTTAGCGCTGATGCAGGGGTGCCGATCGGTGCTAAGGCAACGGGACTGGTGCTGCAGGCAGCGCCGGTCCTGTTGCACCCGGGCAGCACCTCCCTTGCATCGGCCGAAGCCAGCCGAAGCCATAACAGGGCAGCTCGGGCATTGGCGGGAGGAGGGCAGGAGGAGGGCGGGACACGAGCGGGTCCAGGATTCAGCCATAAGGCCAAATCCTAGACCCTTAAGGCCGAATCCTAGGCCGCTTCTTAGCAGGCACAGATCTGAGGAGCGCATAGGGGAGGCTGGAGCCTCCCCTACAGTAAGGGAGTGAATGCTCCCTTGCCGTTGGGAAGCTCCAGCCTGTCCTAAACAATGCTAGGATACAGCGCTGGCTCATCGGCTTCGCCAGTCCTGCACTGCTTAGGATTGCGCTCTCAAAAGGGCCATTTCCCCTTAAGGGGAGTGGCCCAGGAATGTGTGCCCTGACAGCACTGCAGCGATCACGGCGCTGCAGGCACCCAGGGGCATGGCAAGGGACATCAGAGGGTAGGGAAATCTTTTGGAGGGTGCTGGGGGCTTGCAGCCCACTCTGCGACCCTCTGTGCTGCAGAAATGAGTTCCGATTTGCAATCAGAACTCACTTCTGGTTTGCGATCAAGGAAGTGAGTTCCGCTTGCAAATTGGAGCTTATTTCTGCAATGCAGAGGGGGCTGCAAGCCTCCAGCACCCTCCAAAAGGCTTCCCTACCCCTGATGTCCCTTGCCATGCCCCTGGGTCCCCACAGTGGCGTGATTGCACCTGCGCTGTCAGGGCAAGCCTCCCTCTCCCTGAGCTCGCCTCCGCAAACACTTAGCAGCGGTCCACCTGGAGAGTTTGAAGACCGCTGCTCTAGCCAATTTGTCTCTAGGGCTGGGCTCCTGATTGGCAATACCGAATACGATCATAGTTCTTGGGATAAATCAAACACAAATCAAGTGATAACTATTGTTGAGCAAATGCAAAAAACAATATTTTACCCACCCTGCTTACAAAAGTGACTATAGCACCATCACTAAAAGGTCTCTACATATTACGGCCTATCTCTGGATGCTGGCCGAAAGGGAGTGGCAACAGGATTTTGGTACCTTGTCTTGAGTGAACCCTGAGGCATCTGGTAGGCCACTGTGTGATACTGGATGAAAGCTACCTCAACTTTAGGAATGGGTGATCAAGGGAAAACATAAGAAATAAAATGAGTAGATTAGCTGATACAGCTCTAGACTGCCTTTGATCCAGTGAAACTGTTTTGCATATGAAAGATACGTTCTGCTCCATGAGTTAGTGCAGTAGTATTCAAACTTTTTAGACCGGGGCCCACTTCTTAGCATGGCACTTGTGTCGAGACTCACTGGAAGTGATGTCATTAACTTTGAAGTGATGTGGCAGGAAGTGACATCATCAAGCAGGAAGTGCTGTCATTGTAACATAATAAAATGACACTCCTGAAATGCAAATTGGCATTCTTGGTCTGCAGCAATTGTACAACCATGAAACATCCCTGACAGAAAGCAAGATTAGGACAACATATGATGTAAAAACACTGAACTAAAATCAAAATTTTAAAAAACCCTCACTTGAAAATTCAAACTGTTAACACTCACAAAAAGAATATAATAAGAGCAGTTTCCAAGATGGCTGATCCCAGCTTTCTGCAACCCACCTGACATCAGGTTGCCCTTGCAACCCACCAAGTGGGTCCAGACCCACTGTCTGAATAACAGTGAGTTAGTGAAATGACCATATTCTGATCTAATTTCTGACCCATGATGACAAGTTAGGCTACAATTCTATACACTTTCCTGGGAGTAAGTTCCATCAAATACAGTAGGACATACTTCTGAGTCAACATATATAAACCTGCACTGTGAGACAGCTACATAAAGGCTTATACCAATCTTTCATGAGTAATTTATTAAGAATGTACCACAGTGAAAGCAAAAGTAAATATGCCATCATTTAAGGAGCCTGAGATGTCATGAGTGCTTATGTAGTTATCCTGGTAAAGATCCAAAGTACTTCAAGTATTTTTTTCCATCCTGTAATATGAAAGTCTATGCTAGTCACTCACTAATCATTATCCAGAACATGGGCATAGCTCATGAAAGTGTAGTCCAGTGTAGTCCAGTGCAGAGGGCAAAATGTTGCCCCGGAAGAGACATCTCAACAGGAAGTGATGTCATAGTTGTATTTTTTGTTTTCTCTAGGTTTGGGGGCACAACTTTTGATTGAATGAAGATATTACACTCTTGTTTGTTTCATTGCATTCTGCATTAAATTTTCTTTCCAATGATATATAACATGATGGGATTATTCATACATATCAAAGTTTTCATAATTTTGGCCACTAGGGACAAGCTCAGTTTGTTGACCCCCTAAAGCTTGTTGCCCGGTGCAATTGCACCCCTGCACTTCTTTAGCTACACCCCTGATCCAGAACTTGAGGAACACAGCAGTGGTTATGAGCCATGACAGCAAAGGTAGAAGAGCCAGAACCTCTCAAAGGTCAGTGGATCTGATCTCTTGATAGTTGAGTGGTGAATCCTGTCTGCCTCTCTTCAGGGGATAAGCAGCCAGTCCATGTGCAAAATCAAGATAAAGTCAACCTACCAGCCACATATAATAGCCCATGTTGGGTCATAAATGAACTTTCTGTCTTGTGCTGCTTGCCTGGAGGCAACTGAAAGGTAACAAATACTTTAGCAAATGCATGGAATAATTCATTTAACAATTTTTTTAAGGAGGTCGGATCCAACCTTGCAATGCCTATTTGGTCAACCTAGGAGTGATAAAAAGTGCGCACTGGTGCACTTTGTGTTGCGGGTGGCCAGTTTCATCTCTACTGGGACAATCTGCTATCTTGGACCTGTCACAGCATACAGGTTACTCGAGATAAATGACTTAGCAGCAGCTGCTGCAGCCCCTTCCAAAAACACAGATGAGATGCAGTCTATGCAGGGTAATGTAGAGTGAAAACAGCCTGGCTGAAAATTTTGGAATCTAAATCAAGAGCATTCCCTTCCCTCATTACAGTTGTGGCATTACATGAATTTTCTGGAGTAGGAATATCTTCAGTCAGCATTGCAAAATATGGTCGCCCTTCCAGCCCATTCCTATGCCTATTCCTATATTTACTCAGAAGAAATCCCCACCAAATTCAATGGATTCCACTCCTGATCATATATGCGTAGGATTTCCACTATGCAGTGCAGTCCTAAGCAGCTTTATTACTGGCGTGGGACAGGTGCTTAGAAGCGCAGCCTCAGAAGTGCTGAGCAGCCCAGCCTGACATGCCCAGCTCCCGTAGGAGCAGCAGGACCAAAATGGTTACTGCTGCATCCTGCAGCACCCAGGCAGCTGCCGAAGGCTCCTTGGGAAAACAGGCTTTGGTCCCCTTCCTGCTGGGGAAAGCCGATCGCCTGCAATGGGGCTCTCGGCTCACTGCTGGCTATTTTGCTGGCGGCGAATCGAGCAGCCCCATGTCGGGTTGCCGGAGCTAAGATCCAGTGGTGGAAGCCACCGCTGGGTCCAACCCCCTCAGGGGCTAGCTCGTCCCCTCCCTCTGCCTGGTTCCACCCCTGCCCTGCCCTGCCCCAAACGGGCTTACCAGTGGCTAGCATTGCTGGAGCGCCAGCTATCCTGACTGCCCATGTTGCGGCCTGGCACTGAGTGCCAGTCCAGCGCAGATGGTGAGGTGACGTGGACATGCTTTATGGCTCGTTCGCAACACTCTACACACATACCGCCGGTGATAACGGGCTCAGGATTTAGCCCTCAGTGCAGCTATTGTTTCTACTGAGCTCTCTCTCTCTCTCCCCCCTTTTCCAGATGCAAGTTGTTACTCCCCTTTGTCATCGGATTAATGTTTTACTGCAGGTTCTCTTCCATGATTCATGTGCACCTGCAGAGGTGGTGGTGGCCCCCTGCCTGTGGTGCCGCTGCCTCCTCTGTCATTTCTGTTCTCTTCCCTGCTTTGCTGTTCTGCTCCCTCCAACCCTGCTCCCCCCTGCCCCACTGAATGCAGGAAGTGTGACGCGCAGGGGAGGGTAGAAGGCAGAGTGTCGCCTTCTCTTTCTCCTCCTTTTCTATCCCACGTTTTCTCTTCTGCTCCCTGGAGAGAGTGGAAAAAGAAAGGTGCAAATGTGGACTGGTCCTGTGCTCCTTGGGCATGACTATGAGCCCCAGCAGTTACAGATTATGGGGAACCCCAGTTGGATTCTCTTCTGTCCCGCAAGTCTGCCGCATCCGTTGCTTGTACCAAGAAACGGAGAGGTCTCCTGCCCCCACAAGGATTTTCCTTGTCCTATTGGCAAATCCCAGGCCTGTATTATAAAACAGCTCTTTGCTGGTGAGGTCCAGACAAAAGTGAATTTGATGCTCTTCATTACGCCTTTTATTGCTGGACAGAGAGAACTAAAGAAAATGAGCTCTATTCAAATGAGAACCATATACATTAAAGAGAAGCATTAGCCAATGGCTTAACAAGCACAACAAAATGCTAATGTGTTTGCTCAGTTCCAGATTTATCTGAGTGTCTGTCACCAAGGCAGATTATGCTTTTTTTTTTTTTGTAATAAACAAAATAAACAGATCTATGGAAGTTCTGCTGCCCAAGCTGTTTCCCTGCCACCGCTATAACGTGTCCTATTGCAGAAAATGCCTCCAGCTTCTGAAATCCAAAGGTGATCATTCTGTTTCCCTGAACTGCTAAACGGTGTTTGAAACTCGCACAAGCTGACCCTTCCCCAAGAGGCAACCTGTAATTACAAATATCACCACGGTAGACAATGCTGCATCTGAGATCAATTCTTTGTGCGCTGGTCAGAAGCCAAGCGTTCGCTTTGCCTGAAGCCCATGGGATTCAACTGACCTTTTTACCCTTAGAGCTGTTCTAGGAGGAAGCCATTCTAACCTGAAAGCATCCACAACTTGCATTACTAGTTTTCAACAATCCCCACCCACCTATCCACCAGATTTTCACTTTTCTATTCTTAATGAGGTTTTCATCCAAAGTAGACCTCAGCCCATGCC
This sequence comes from Lerista edwardsae, assembly GCA_029204185.1. Taxonomy (NCBI): domain Eukaryota; kingdom Metazoa; phylum Chordata; class Lepidosauria; order Squamata; family Scincidae; genus Lerista; species Lerista edwardsae. The sequence goes on from JAJKFI010000001.1 coordinate 11,032,465, forward strand.
TCGATGTGCACTATCACTGTGTTGGAAACCCAGCACATCTGAACTGGTATCCCAGTGTTTGCACAGTATTCCGGTGGATCTTCAATTAGAAGGCAAAATTCTATCACAAGTTAACAAGCAGCTGGGTAAAAAAAATTCTGAACTGTATGAAGTTGTGCACAAAGGAATTCTGTAGATTTAGGGTCCAATCCTACCCAACGTTCCAGCACAGATGCAGCCACAATGCAGCTCCAAGGTAAGGGAACAAAGGTAAGTTTCCTTACCTGAGGAGGTCTTCCTGATTGCTCCACCTGTCCCACTGCAGGATGTAGCTCATGCCTCATTGGAAAGTTGGAAAGGATTGGGCCCTTATTCAGTGTGCTTTCTCTCTGCTGACAATAGAAGGTGTAAACCATGTAGCCTACTCCATGGTGCGTCCTTCCATGTCCCCCTATGCCTGAAAAATAAAGAATATTATTTACAGGAACAAGTTTATTACTGGGTTAATTCAACAAAATATTTTAGCATTACTAGCATTTCTGGTAGGAGTTTTTTTTTCTTTATTGAGGATCATCTGAGCTGAAATTCTGTGTTAAGCTTTGAATTGGTTTAATCATAACCACAATTTTCTTTGACTCTTCGGTACGACTATGATTTTTTTTTTCTATGTGAGCCTGTCGTCCGCAGGGGTCCCCCGGGACTCCCCCACCCCTTGCAGGCACTTACCTGAGGTCCCAAGGGGGCGAAGACAACAAGGATCGGGGCCCCGGGAGGTCCGCAGCAGCTGTGGGGATGCGGGGGGGGCGAGGGAAGACGCACGATCTCCCGCGCCCTGCCCCCGCCCGCGGAAGAGCAGCAGGGCGATCGATGGGCCTTCAGGACCCCCTTGGCCTTCCCCGCCCCCTCCCTGGGGCTGGCAGGGCTGAGCAGCACACCCGACGCCGGGGCAGAGGCTGACCGGCACCCCTCCACCCCGGAAAAGAGGGGAGCGGACCAGGGGAGCCCGGGAGGCCTGGCCGAAGGCCTGGTAGGCCTGAAGGGAGGGGCCAGGGAGGCCTGGGTGAGCTGCACTTGCGCAAGCCAGGCCTCTCCTAGGCCCAATGCCTCACACCTGGCCTGGAGGCAGCCTTAAGAGAGAGCCCCTGGGCACACCCACAGGAAGGGGCAGGGCCTCCTTCCAGGGCCCTAGGCCTCATAAGAGGCTTGGGAGGCAAGGAGGATGGTCGCTCCCTGGCACTGGGCGGAGGTCCAGTAGCTAAGGAGGCCACAGGGACTGGCCATCCTCCTCCCCTTCTTACCTTGGTTGGAGGAATCCCTGAAGGCCGACCAGAAGGCCCTACTTGCCGGGAATGGGACCCCTTGCTGGAGGCATTAAGGGCGCGTCTGCCAGGGCTCTCCCCCATAGGGCGGGGGCTGCACCGCCCTCCCCCACCATACCTAGTGGTCCGCCCAGGCCCGGCGGGTGAACTGGAGGGAGCCCAGGCAGTTGCCCTGGTGAACTTCAGCCTGCCAGAGGGACGGGAAGACGAGCCCCCCAGGGGACCAGACCAGGGCGTGACCCCCCAGAGCGGTCCTCGCCGAAGGTCCGCATAACTGATCCAGGAGATGGGAGAGACCCCAGGGAGCCCGTGACGTAACGAGGCTCCCTCTTTTTCCACGACTCCAATGAATGTCAAACTACTGACCAGAATAAAAGCTTCACCTGCAGCATCCGCGTCTACCGTCCGTCTGTTAAAGCACAGCGACCACCAGGAGCGCCAGCGAAGGTACGCCACCCATCGCCCATTAATGTCTCCCCCCCCCGCAGACGCCCCCATGGAGACGACAGAGCCTCTAAAATGTTTTGCTGTGAAGATGTAGAACGGCCTGCCTCAGTAGAACTATCGGCAATTACATTAATATTTTTAAAAAGAACATTGCCTATAAAGAGCATCATGTTTTGATGTGCTGGTTCCAGTGCTAAGGAAGACCCCTGCTTAAGTAAGTGAAGCAGTGAGGTCCTAGTGCAGCCAGAGCTGAATAGTAAGGGCCCAATCCTATCCAACTTTCCAGCACTGATGCAGCCAGGCCAGTGGGCCACACGTTGCATCCTGTGGGCGGGAGGCAGTCATGGAGGCCTCCTCCAGGCAAGGGAGAGCGCCGACAGGGAGCCTCCCATGCACCAGCCGAACCTGGCTGGTGCAGGGGAGGTTCTGGGAGGAGGAGGGTGGGAAGGATAGATAGAACTAGATATAATAGGGGTGGGCGGGCCAGCAGGCGGGCCAGCCTGGGGAGGGGGCGGGGCCAGGATGCGGCTGTTAGGCTGCATCCAAGGCCCTGTTGGAAGGGCGCGCGGCTTCCTCAGATCTACACCTGCTATACAGCAGGCGCTGATCCGAGGAAACCCATGGGGCAACCAGAACCCTCCCTAGGGCAAGGGGATGTACATGCGCTTGCTCTGGGGAGGCTCCCCAGCCTCTCCAATCCAGTGCAATATAGGATTGTGCAGTGAATTAAACAAAGAAAACGGCACAAGCACTCTTAACAAAAACTGGGATAAATTCAGCCACTTACATGTCCCAGATTTTCACCTTTCTCCGCAGCAATTAAGAGCAAGGATTTTATTTAATGTGGTGAGGGAAGCTGGGGACTTGTGTATATATGTAAGAGTTAATATACAAAGCCTTGAAGATTTTTTCTTGAATAGGTTTTTAATGGCTTACATTCAACTCTGTCAAAGCAGCTCACCCCTTCTCCCAATACCTTCAAGGGCGGAATTGCAGACAAACTGTTTCTTGACAATTCAGTGTGAACAGGGAATTGACTAAATTTGAAAATGTGTTATTGTCTAATATATCTAATGGTGTTCTTTCAGAAATCTATACAATGTTAATGCAGCCTAACAATCCGGCTAGAACAATAAAAGCTATCTTGGAAAAAGAGTTAAAGTAATATGATAGAATATCTGGAAAAGTTTATGTGTTCTGTAAAGTTGTCTTACAGTAAGTTTTCTATACAGTTTTCCTTAGATGGGAATGGGTCCGGTACAGGATTTGAAAAATATTCCTTAGTGTTTTTAGTATTTGTTGGAGATGCCAAATGGGTTAGAGGCACCTTATATTTGGTGGGAGTGTGCATTGAAAATAAATTGGAAGAATCTATTGAACTAGTGATCCTCTAATACTTTAGCATTGGGACCCATTTTTAAAACGACACTCTATCAGGACCCACCTACTGTAGATTTATGAGAATTTAAAAAAAGTGAACTGGAAATAAATAAATATTTATTTATTTGGTAGGAAAAAACTCAATCCATTTCTCATAATGAGGCAGCCCTAATGAATAGCCTCAAGGCATGACCCAGCCTTCCCCTGTCCCCACTACCTGTCGTTGATAGACTTGGGGAGGGGGGGAACCACAAGAACAAAAACATTTCCCTCCATTTACACATACTTGCAAACTGCAGGAGTTCAGCTGTTGGCATGGCATTTAGAAGCTATCTTGCAAACTGCAGCGTGTTCCTTCCTCCCAGTGATGTCATTCAGGGGGAACAGACCAGAACGGGCGTTCCGGATCCTAACGGGCTCCGTGGCTGGTTCCGGGTTCCTGACAAGTGCCAATCAAAAGTGAGTTCCTGTTCCTAAATCATTTGAATGACACCACTGCTTCCACCAAGCCGATTCCCAGACATGCACCAGGAAAGTATGGCTGGCCGAGGGGGGCCAGTCCCGGGGGGGGGAAGGATGAGGGAGGGCAGATTGGGGCAGGGAGAAGGCAGGGAGGGGGCGGATCTGTGGGTGGACTGGCCCAGGGATGAAGGTGGGATCAGTCTCAGGCTGGATCCAACTCCCCCCCTCAGGTCCCGGCCTAGTCGGTCTTACACAGACCATTCAAATTGTGCTAGCAATTTTGCTGGTGCATCTCCAAGTAGCCCTATTGGGACTACTGTGGTGTGACACAGGCTTGCTCCAGGGTTGCACAAGGTTACACTGAGATGTGCCACATGCAGCCCCAGCTCTGTGCTGGATATGGGGCAGGCCAGCTGGGTTAGGATTGGGCTGTGACCTGGTGGGTAACTTGGTTGGACATGATTGCAAAATGGTTCACAGATACTTAGGAGGGCATATACTTGTCAGTGGCAGCTTGACATATGTGGGCCCAAAATTGGAAATCACATGACCAGTTCCTGAGCACCTACACATTAAATTGTTGACTTACATGAAGGTAAAGTTTCTTTTTTAAAAAGCGCTTGTATGAAGGAAACATTCACTCAATTGATCTTTTAGGGAGACATTAAAAGCGCAATTCTACCCAAGATGTAGCGTTGACGCAACATTGTTGCATCAATGCTACATCATTAGCACTGACACAGGGGCGCCAAGCAGTATCGGCCTGAGAGCACCGAAGGGGAGCCTCCCTTCCTTCAGCCAAACTCGGCTGGCGCAGGGAAGTTCTGGGAGGAGGGAAGGTGGGGAATGGGTGTTTCTGGGTGGGGAAGGGTGGGCTGTGGGCGGGCTGACAGGCATGCCAACCCGGGACAGGGCAGGCCTTGGATTTGGCTCTAAGGCCTATTTAGCAGGCACAGATCCGAGGAGCGAACATGCCCTTGCCGCGGGGGGGTTCCAGCCTCCCCAACACAGTGTCGGATATGGTGCTGGCCATTCCGGCGCTGCATAGGATTGCGCCCTAAGTCATTTGTATATTGGTAGCTCTCAGTTTACATGGTCTTAATTTGTACATTTTTGAAATGGCACAATTTACAGATTGATACCAGAAGTGCAATTTGTGTGGGCTCATTTTTGAAATAGCACAGTTCTGGCCAGCAGCACAGACATGCACAGTTGTCAGTGTGAGACCATGTCTAAAAAACTCCCAGCCTGCAATCAGGCAGAGCTCTCTATCTCCCCCTGGCCTAGTCTTCTCTTGGCAGGGATCTGCTGCCAACGCCTCTTTTTTTCCCTTCCTTATTCCCACTTGGATTCTCTGTTCCAATGATGTATCCTTATTGAAGCTGCTGGTAACTGTATAGTACAATGGTTGGAAACCAAAATGGATCTTTCCCAGGTAAGTAAGACCTAGGATGCAATCCTAACCTGGAGTTAGGCTGGCACAAGTCTGCAAAGACGTGTGCTTTACGGCGCGTTTGAGACACACAAGTCCCTTGTGCAGGCCTAACTCCAGGAGAGAATTGTGTCCCCTAACTGTATGATATAGTACTCTTCCAGGGTCTTCTTCCCAAAAAAATACAATTCATTTAAACTAAAAGGTTTTTTTTAAGGTAGTCTGTTTAAATAGAGTCTCTCTCTCTCTCTCTCTCTCTCTCTCTCTCTCTCTCTCTCTCTGAGTGTATGTCTCTTAGAACACAATCCTAACCTGAGTTAGGCCAGCACAATTAGGCCAGCAAAGTTTGGCTAGCACAAGGAACACTGTAAAGTATGTTTGGACCACTTTCGGAATCAGAGAGGCCAGCAAACTGACATGTGCCATCCTTCCTGACTCAGAGTGGTTTAAATGCGCTTGTGGCCCTTGTGCCAGCCAAACTGTGCTGGCCTAACTCAGGTTAGGATTGTGCTCTTATTCGGCTTCTCATTGCTACTGAATGAGTGTCTTAATGCTAAATAGCTTAACATATAAACAGTTGTCTTCAGAAGAAATGCGTCCTGCTTTCTGGGATATTCAGCAGAGGGCAGTAAAAGCCAACATTGCCAAAGCATATTATTAGTCCAGGTCATGCGTAAGGTATATGAGGCAATGATGCAATGTTTCTCTCTTAGGGCCAAGGTTGCAAATTCCATTGCACTGCACCACATCCTTAGAGGATGAGGCCACAGCCATGCTTAGAGGAAGTAACTCAATGGTAGAACACCTGCTTTGCATGCAAAAGGTTCAAGTTCAATCCCCATATCTCCCAGATAGGGCTGGGAACAATCCCTGCCATAGAGTTTGAATAGCTGTTGTAAAGCAGCGTAGACCATACAGAGCTATAGACCAATCATCTGAGTTGGTACAAAGCACTATGTTCCTTGTGTTCTATGTTAGTCCTGCATAAGTGAAAGAAGAACTTTTGAATGTCCTCCTAATTGCCTTCTACCAAGTATCTTCTTTAACCCATTTACTCACTGGGTCCTGTAGCCCATAACTTCTTGTATAGAGTTCCAGATGCACCTCTGCCTCTTGACTGAGTAACAGATGAGTTCTGTGCTTTTGGTCTGAGTGTTCTGCTCTTGCAAATCTGTCCTTCACTGTTCCCTTGGGCTTTCCTGGGGCCTTCGGCCCCCTTCCCTCCTTTCCAACCATCAGCTTTCCAACAGCTTTCCAACCATCTTGTTAGGCCCCGAACAAGATGTGAATCAATACCGAGAGGAAAGTTGGCCCAGTTTTACTGGTAAGGTGAAAAAACCCTCTCATTTAGATTGCACATTCTCTGTGTTCCTAGCACTTCACAGATGTGTGACTCATTAATTCCTACTGGTCAATCTTACAAGTCATTATATGCAGATGGACCTGATGGTTTGGAAATGCACAACAAAATCTTTCACAACAGAAACTCTTCTCCAATGTGGAACAGCTTTTAATATTATTATAACATCCTCATCACCATCATCATCAAGAATATTTATAACTCAACAACAGCAAAAAAAAGTTTCATAGCAGGTTACATAGCAAAGGTCCCAAATCTCCCCTCCACCACCCCAGAACATGCTGTGCATGCCAAAATCCTATCTTGCTTTTCCCAGCCTAGACCCCCCCCCCAGGAGTCTCTATAGTTTTGCTTCAGCTAAAGAGCCACAGTGGGTCCGAGGAGACCAACTGGAGACCAGGCTTTTTAATTTTTCCCACTTAGCTGACAGTGGAAACGTTTGACTTTTTTTCTATAAAAAAGCACACAGGGAGAAAGACATGGACTATGAACATCTACAGGGACCAGATACTAAGGGGTCTTCTCTATGGTTTCGGGTCATTTTGCAATCCCCCCATTGGCTTGAGTCAGAGGTTCCCAAACTGGGTGTCGACTAGCGAGTACAAGTGCAGTGGATTGCGGACCAGAGGCTGTTTTGCTTGGGGAGGGCTATGCACGATATGGGTCCACTCACACTCCTGAGTGGTTTTATGCCCATTTTTGGGTTGTTTTTCCAAGTGCAACTCAGAAGTAAGTGCTGATGACATCACCACGTTGTGCATCATTGCATCATCAGCACTTCCTTTCGGGTTCCTTCACTGGCAGTAGCACTGAATGAAGAGCCTTGAAGCAGTAGCATTGAAGGGCATTGAAGGCCTGGGAAGTTTGGGAAGTGCAGTCTTAAGCAGTAAGATTAAAGAGCCAAAACCATGCATTTGTGTGCATCTCTGATTAGGCCCTTATTCCATCCTTGCAAGAATCCTTACGGAACCAATGCTTACCTTCTCAAGTCTCAAACCCGTTGTTTCTTGCCCTACGTTTAAATTGCCACACAAGCAATGCTTCCTCTGCTTCTCCCTGACAGTCTTTAAAACATCTGGGAAGATTGCCTAATTTGCACAGGCTCCCGAAAGAAACGTCTCTCATGTAGTAGCATGTTCAATTCTATGAATATTTTACCATTGACTCTGGTTTAAGCTGAATTTAGACGATGTTCTTTTGACACCGACAGACTCTGAAATTCAATTGACTAACTAATGTTCACAGCTTCCAGGTACAGTGACAAGAGAAGTATTTTTAACAATGAAAACCTCATTAGTTAACAATAGTCTTTTGGCTTTATATCGTTTAAAGTAGCACTACCCAAAGGTAAAACCTTTTCCCCCATTGTTTGTCTTCAGCATCTGGTACTCAAGAAGACTCTGGCCTCCAACTGTAAAAGTTTCATTCTTAACTGCTGTAGTGAATAGCCACTGGTGACTGAGGGCCCGATCCAGAGGTGGATCTACAGAGAGGGCAAAGCTCCAAGTGTTGCAAGAAGCCTTACCCTGTCATGTAAATCCCTCCTCTCCCTTGCTGCTGTAGCCAGTAAGCAACGCCAAGATGTTACTTTTCCCTGTGAGGATTGGCTAAAATGGTGCAGGAGAGGAGTGATTTCCACTGCAAGGTAAGGCTTCTTGCAAAACGTACAGATTTGCCCTCCCTTAGATCTGCCTCTGGCCCGATCCTATCCAACTTTCCAGCACTGATGTACCTGTGGCAATGGGACATGTACTGCATCCTGTGGTGGGGAGGCAATCATAGAGGCCTCCTCAAGGTATGTGAACATTTCTTTCCTTACCTCAGGGTTGCATTGAGGCTGCAACAGTGCTAGAAAGTTAGATAGGATTTGGCCCCAAACCTCTGTAAATACACTGGTCCTCCACAAGGAAGATCTTAACCAAAACATCTAAACACAGATCCGTAACAAGCTCTGATTGCACTGGGACAAGGCCATATTCTAACGTGGCTCCCTGGGCCACTGCCCCACCCCCCCACCTGCTCCATTTCAGAGCCCTACAAGCAGCGGTGTTATCCGGCAACGAGCTGCCGGAACGCTAGGCGGGACTTACCGCCTGATTGGCTGCCCGTCTGTGACGCGTCGCCGCCTGCCCGCCCGCTGCGCGGGCACCCCTGGCTTCGGAGGGGGTGCCCGCTTGCCTGGGGGGCGTGCTGGGTGCCTAGGCAAGCCGCGGAGGGGCGCGCCAACCAGAGGGAGCCCCCGCGGCAGGCGGGCAGGCAGCAACGCGTCACGGAGAGCCTGTCAATCAAGCGGTAAGTCCCGCCTAGCGTTCCGGCAGCTCGTTGCTGGATGACACTATTGCCTACAAGCACAAAGGAGGGCAGGTGGACTCCCGCTACTCCCCACCACAACTGGCACCCATAGAGCCCACCCCACCTCGCAGCACCCCAAATATGCTTCTGTCTGAATGTATAACTTCATTCATGCAAAATATATATGCCACTCTCTTGTAGCTGTCTTGTAACTGAAAACTGTCTGGTTTTCAGGCCTCTTAGAAAGATTTCTAGTTTTACTTCGAAGGAAAATGGAGCTAGTAAGGTGATTTTAATTTATCCAGGGCAATTTTCTGCTTGTGGCCCTTCTAGCTTCCATAACATTGGAAGAACAACACACTCCTTTTGTGCAAGTCGCTCAGTGTTTGGAAGATGCAAAAGGTGATGTCACAGTAAGCTGTAACCTGAGCAGGCTCTGCTTCTCTGCCAACAACTCTGAGAGGCTGTGCTGACTCTAAGAAAATCTATCATTCAGAAACACTTTGCTTGACAGGCAGGCAGGAAGAGGAAGGGTTGCAAGGAAGCAAATGGTAAAATGTAGCTTTGTATGAAATCTTGGATAGAAATCTCCCTGTTTTAGTTTTTTGTTTTGCAATTCCTGTTTATCAAATGCCATCCTAACTGAAGAACATTGACAGGGAGTGAATTCATTATAGTGTAATAAACAAAAGAACACTATGATTTCAAAATTTTGAAGAGAGAAGAGTGTGTGGTGGTGGTGGTGGTGGTAGAGATAGATAGATAGATAGATAGATAGATAGATAGATAGATAGATAGA
>JAJKFI010000001.1:11041944-11061728 GCA_029204185.1 Lerista edwardsae
AGATAGATAGATAGATAGATAGATAGATAGATAGATAGATAGATAGATAGATAGATAGATAGATAGATAGATAGATAGATAGATAGATAGATAGATAGATAGATAGATAGATAGACAGACAGACAGACACCAGGAAGCAAACCATCAACAAATATAACTACAAGTTGATTATCCCTTATCTCCTACTTGAGACTGGAAGGTGTCCGGATTTTGGATTTTTCTGGATTTCAGAATAATTGCATAAATTTGAGAACTACATCTGCTTGCTCTTTTCACTGTTACCCATTTGGATGTCTGCTGGCCTCTTTGACATTTTTCAGTAATATCTGTATAGGCACACATCACAGAGCAGAGAATAGAATTTACAGCCTGTACATGGGAATGAGCACAAAGCCTTCTTTCTATAGAACATTTTTTAAAAGTTTTGGACAAAGATGTCTGGATTTTGGATGTCTGGATAAGGGACCATCTACCTGTAATACACAGTACTGAAATGTCTAATTCAGTGGTACAGACTTGAAAGCATATTCCTTCCGTCACATTAGCAGCACAGTCTGCCCTTGAAAACTCATTTGAAACTCGGCCAAGGAAATAAAAAAAAGAGAGACTCTCTTCATTGCCTTTGTCTTATTGTTCCGATTTGCTTCCTTCTTTATGTTGCAAAAACAGATGTAGAAGTGTTTTAAGTATCTGAAGATACATTTAGCTTTTTTTTTTAACTGTATGACACGCTGAGAGAATCATTAATTTAAAAGTCCTTCATTCTATGTTTCTTTTTTTAATGAGCATCCTAGAGGGTATTCCCTGTATTCTTGTTGTTTAAAGGCTGGTCTGATGTTACTTTCCCCTACTCATGTTATGAGCTGCCACAAACGTGCAACGTGCATTATTTTAACAAGAAAATGGTCAGCCTTGTGCCTGAGAGGTATATTTGGCAAACTTGACAGAACTTCATCGACCATTCATGAATTTTTGGCCTGGTTCCCACAATCTAAAAATTCTGGATGTGCAAGATGGGCAGTATTGCCAACACTGCTTATAAGCATTATGCACACACACAGTTGCTGGTCCAGGTCTGCCCGGCCAAGAAGTTGGCAAATTAGCAATATTTATGGAGGAGCAGTTTTCAACCAGTGCGCCATGGCACATTGATGTGCCATGAATGGTCCACGGGTGTGCTGTGACAGTTTGGGGGATAGGTTATTTATTAGTAGGGCCATTGGGGGGATGTGAGCCCCCCCCCAGCAGCAGCATGGTGTGCCTTGTCAATTGTCCAAAAACTGATGGTGTGCCCTGGCAATTTTAGCGCCTTGTCAAGAGTGGTATGAGCTTAAAAAAGTTGAAAATCACTGTTCTAGAGCGAGGTCCAATTTAACAACGTATGACAGTTCGGGGATCTTTGACCTGGTGTGAGAAATCTCAGTGTTCCTCTACCAACCACAAAACTGACCTTTCCAAAGAAGATCGCGTTTATTAAGCAATATAGGAAAATGAGGAAAAGGCACATTTACTTGAAAGATCAGTAACTTTGCCTGAGAGATCAGCTACACAGCACTTTAAGTGGTTGTGAATAGAAGAAATAATTAAAAATAGCTCTGTCTTGGAATAGTTAGGAGTTAAATGAAGAAAGGGAAGGAATGAGAGTGAAAATCAGGCTGAGGCTGACTGGAGCTTTAATGTCGAATTCTATCACATTTTCTCCAGCTCAAAATTGTGATAACATCATCAACACATTTAAACTGAGGACAGCATGGAAGTTGACCCCTCTGGGACAATGGAAAGCAAAATACTCAAGCGCATCTGCAAAGATTACATGCAAAAATCGACATGTACATATCACACTAGTAGTGGTATTGCTCAATATGTCAAAAAGGATGCTGAAACTGCCACCCTATGTGCAATTACCTGAGAGTAAGACCTACTGGAATCAATTGGGCTTACTTTCAAGTAGACATATCTAGGCTTATGATGTGAGTGAGGTAAATTAGAATCACTCTAGACTGAAATACCAGACAAAAAAAATAGAATAGTGCTGGGCACAAATGATCACTCCCCGTTGCCACTAATGTTCTGGGAATCAGAGAATCAGCCAAAGAAACTCAGATAACATCTGACTTCAATTGTCCTCACATCGACTGGAATAAATGTACATCCAGGTCATGACAGAAACAAACATTTTAGCTATGATCAACAATGGCTGAGAACAGCTCCCTCCAGGAAGGCTGTGAGTTGGACAGTGAGCCTGCCCAAAAGTGGCCAGCGGAACCTTGATGTGATTTGCATAATTCAAATTTTGGAAATGAGCACTGTGAGGACTGTCTATGGGACTGATGGATGATAATGAGGTGACCTTTGGTCAGAAATTCCCTACTATTTGGCTATCAAAGAGGAAGGGACAAGTGAGTCAGCACTTTGCAAGTATACAGTTACTAATTTGCTAGTCAGGCTGTTAATGCAATGGGGGCAGTCATGGACCTACCACTGTGTGTGTGTGAGAGGGGAAGGGCCCAGGTGTGGCACTCCTGGGATGGAAGGGAGGGATGGGAGGGAGGATGGGAGGGGAGTGGCGACAAGGCAGTTCACCTCTCGGAGAGGCAAGCATTTTTTGGCCCTCCCACTTGCCCCTTCCAATGTATGGCTCTGAAATGGAGGCTGGAGTGGTGTCAGGGCAGAGCTGAGTGGCACAGCGGGCAGGGAAACAATGGAGGGGATGGACCTCCTCTGCCTCTGGGCAGCCTGTTGGCTGGGTCCGTAACTGAATGGGGATTGCCAACTAGTGAGCGATCATGTGCTTCCATGATGCATATGAGCCACGCCCTGTCTACCTACCACTGCCTTCGCCATTCACCCTCTGTCACTCTGTCATTTAACCATGATTCCCAGCAATGAACCAGGCATTGCCACTAAGGAACACATAACTGAATCGGTTCAGCTTCACAGTACTTAATGTAACAGATACATCTCAGCTGTGCAAATCTCTTTTTAAAAAAAAATTATCAAAGAAGTTGAAAATCCGTCTCAGTGGCTATAGCACTGTCAATAGCTGGGAAATGTTTGCTCACTTCAGTACCCTGCCAGTGTGACTTTCGCAGGTCCTTGAGCTTGATGGTAGAGCGCATAAGTCTTCTGAAAGTGACTCTGATACATTGATTTATGAAAATGTTGCAGAAATAAAACAAGTCAGAGGAACAATGGGATGACTAAAGGGATGATGCACAGCTGTGCAAACAGAGGAAGACAAGCCAAATATCTGCATCGTGCACCGAGGCTAACCATCTTTCAAGTTTGTTTTGGTTGCGTTTTTTAAGATGCGAGAAAACACGAAGCACTGTTGCCTTAGTTTCATCTCAGGCACCCTAGCAGTCAGGCAAGGGTAAACAGAACAGAATTCTCCAGTTCTGATTCATTCTATGCAATATACAGAAATCAAATTACACTTTAGCTGCGCTCACGTCCATTGTATGTGATGAGCCACAACTTAAAAGAATGAGTGGAAATATCTCATGAGACACACCAGCACCACTGTGCCACTGGACACACCAGAGGCCATTGGGGAGCCGCTGTTCCTCTGGGCAAAACTGGGGCTCAGGATTGGGTTGCCCATTTCATTGAATGCAATGAAATTTGCTTTTGAGTAGACATGCCTAGGCCTGTACTTTTAATGCCATTATCTCACGTTGAGGAATATATAAATGAATTGAGAAATGTCCAGAGAAATTGTACTAGTCACATCAGCACATTTTTGACTTCCCTTTGAAAATTATCAGATGTTCCTTCTAAGGCTGCAATCTTAGCGTGCACTGGAACAGGCAAGCTGTTCGGCTGATGCTGTATCCAGCCTCGGGTGCAACTCAGAGTAAGGGTATTTTATTCCCCTTACCCTATGTCATGTGCCAGCCAGCCCTATAGGGCTACTCAGATCCGCGCACGCAAAACTGCAGTACTATAAATGCAGTACTATAAGTATTGTTGATTGAGATTGATTGATTGATAAATGTGAATGGCCCATGTAATGCTGGTCTGGCCAGGAACAAGGGTAAGGATCCAGCCTCATCTCTACCCTGCCCTCCTGCCCCTCTCTCCCACTCCCTGCACCAGCTTGCCCAGGTCAGCACAAACCTACCTTTTCTGTGGGCAGATCCAGTGTTGCTATGCACTGGCCTAGCCTGCTCCTGAGTAGTAGCAGACCTCTGTGTCTATCGGGACAATGCCCCCTTATCTTCATCTATTGGAATGCCCCAAAAGCAGAAGAGCAATGACACGGGCTCGATGCAACGCACTCCCTTCCGCTGTATTATGGGGCAGATTTAACGGGTTGCCTCTCCAGGATCGTCTCTGCCCCTGCGCCTTGGGAGAAGCTGAATTCTTAGAGCACTTACTTTTTCAGTGCCCTCAACATGCCGACAGCAGAATAAAATTACTAAATCCTATCATTAGTTCTCTAAGACCGATGGAGTTGCCTGAGCTTATGAAAGCCCTTTTTGAGCTTAAGGATCCAGTACTAATTACTCAATTGGCTCGGTTCTTAGCTCAGATAGTTAAAAGTAACTCAACCCGTTTAGCTAAGAACGATCCTTAAGGTATATTTCTTCTGTTTTATAGACTGTAATCAAATAATTCAGTCATGTATCCCTCTCATTATATCTCTCATTTTACTATTTTAATTATGTTTGTTTATTTTCCTTTGTAGTAAATGCCAATAAAGGTTATTTGCATTTGAATTTGAGTAGTTGCAAATATGCTTTATGACACATTCGCGACACTTGGAATCTGGCCCAAAGGACACTTGGGACACTTGGCACAAGGGACTTGTGCCAGCTGGGGAGAGGGTAGGATTGCTCTGTAAATCACTACAGTACTTCTGAATACATTTAGAAATCCAAACCAATCAAGGTCTGTTGACTTTTCAATACAGGTCTTCATGACATAGAGTCAACCTAAAAGAAAAACATGTTCTGCTTATACGCCTTGCTCATAATCATGTCAACCCACCGAGGAAAGACAGGCTGCCATCACCAACAGCACTTATCAAAGATGTGAAAGAAGCCATACATGAAATGCTTCTATACATGAAAAGGCTTATGAGGCTTTTTTTTTTTTTAGTTTGGTTCCCGTTATTATTTCAACAGAAACCCTTGAAAGTTGCTACAAAGTGGTGAACAGAGAATTGGTTTGAGTGAACTGAACTGGCGGAGGGAACGAGCCTGTCGGAGAAGCCTTTCAGTCTGTTATGCAAGAGATGACTTATGATATGTATCTTTCAGAGTGAGAACCTCTGATGGAATTCATGATTCAAAGCAAAACACTCCGCGGCGCACTATTTACCGGAGGTAATGAGATTGAGCAGGAGGAGATGTGAACACAGTGTCAGTCTGTATAACACTGAAAAAAAAGATTGTTCAGTGTTTTATTACCAACTAGGATGTTGGTGGGTTTTGTTTGGCTTTTTGAAAGAAAAGAAATAGCAATATCTGTGAAAGAGCCCTCGTAGACAAAGAGTTAACCTTCATTTCTTCGGAGAAGAAAGGATTTGTTTGGTTTAAAAAAAAAAATAGCCGAGAGACGCCAGGTCCTGAACCAGAAGAAACCTCATGAGGTTGTGACCCAGCCTAAACTCAAATAGCTGGTTAGTATCATTTTTACAGCCCTCCATGGAAACCTGGGTACATCACGTGCTCCCACAATTATTAAGGCACTTCACAGGAGGCCTTGCTTGAGAGTTCCTTGCCCCCAGGTGGTTCATTTTATCAGTACCCTACATAACATTGGGCCAGGCCCGAACGGAGGCACGAGCGCGCCCATGGCTGGCGCTGAAACCGCACCCCCAGGACGTCACCCCACCCCCATGCGTCACTCCAACACACCTCCCTGCACCCGGAAATGCTCTATTTCGGAGCGTAACGGGGACCAGGGAGGGGGGGCGGGCCGAAGAGCGCGCTGTTTCGCGCACAGACTGCACGCTGTTTCCGCTGCCCAGCGTCCATGGCTCGCGCTATCCCAGGCTACAGGTCAGATATGCGTCTGCATTGGGCACTGAGCATGTGGAACTCTCTTCTACTGGAGGCTTGCTAAGTTGCATTTCTGTACAGATATAGACAGCACGTTAAAGCATTCCTCTTTCAGCAGGTTTTTGGCGTTTCAAGATTCCTGGCTGCTCTTTAATAAGAATTGTGATCTTTTATATGGTTAATGGATAACCCAGTCCAATCCTATCCCCTGCTACAGAGGCATACCCAGAGGGGGATCATCACAGTGCTAAGTTGGTTTCGCAATGCATGGCAATGGACTTTTAGCAAATCTATGGTGGAATTCATAAAGATGGATCATAAAAGTACCAGACCCCACCCCCTTCCCATCTAGCTTGTACTGGGATATGAAGTGAAGTTTACAAAGAGTTGCAGATGGCCGCAGTAAATGATGCTGCTGTTGAGTGCCAAAGCTTTTCATTCGTCCCAGTGCAGACTTGCGACGTATGTAAATAAAGTTTGAATTAATTCATGAGTTGTCTGTTTATTTCACTATGTATCCTAGTGTTACACAGGAAGTTCCTTTTAACCTTTTAAATGTGAAAAAGCAAGCAATTAATTAGTTAATTCGTTAATTGTCTCCCTTATCATCACTAAGAAACCCAACTTGAGAAGCTCACATTCATCAGCTCTTTAATTGTTCCATGGAGCAGCTGTTCTCTAGCAGTGCAGTAAATGGTTGTTCGCTGCCAACTTTAAGTAAACACCCACATTATTTAAATATGAATAATAAATCACAAGTATATCATTTATTTAGAGTCAGCCAAAGTGGTCAACATATCTTGGCAGGGTTTTATTTTTAAAGTGCATAAGTGTATTTACCAAAGATCAAAACCTCTGACAAACAGATTTCACTTCCCTATAAAAGCACAACAGACAAAAATAAATCACAGGCGTGTTTTTGGCTTCCTATTTGTGGCCATGTTAAAACTCACGTTGACTTTTTAAAAAGCGGTTTATCAGGCATCTGCGTTTCTAACAAACCCATGCTGGAAAAAGTAACTCTTTTACCTGACGTTATTGTTAGAACTTTTACATAAGAGTTCTAGAAAAGACTGTAAAGTCTTTCTCACGCTTGCATGTGCACATTATTTTTTGCTTATTATTTATTTATTTATTTATTTATTTATTTATTTATTTATTAAAATGAGCACACCTCACTTTATGCCAAGGAGATTCCCAAGGTGGGTCACTGTAATAAAAGCAGTAAAACGTGCAACATGACATTCCATAGAAAATAATAAATCACAGAAGCATCAAACTATAAGACAAGGGTAAAAGTGAAATGAGAGAAGATGCTGCAGATAAGGGGCGTCTCGAATCTGGCATTGCCAACACTGTTTCACAACAGCTCTCCAGGGTCTCAGATGGGGGTATGCCCCATGTCCTGACATTCAGATGCAACAATTCAGTCTGTGCTCTGTCCCTGAGCCACAGCCTCTTCCTTGATAAAGCATAGAAGCAGGATCAGGAATCTAATATTGGTCTGTGTTTTTTTACATGGGTCCACTGACATAACCAGGTTTTAACTCACCAGTTGTAGGTTCCCAACGCACCTTGCAGAGTTCCGTGACTCACTTGAGCTGCTATGGCTGTCGGCTGGACTCCAGGATGCCTGCAAATGACAGCATCTCCAGCTGTTGCACAGCTGGAAAGAACTGTGGGGTTAGGTGATGTGAGGGAAAGCTAAGTTTTGCAGGAGCCTGAGCTCCTGTGTAACACTGCCCTTCCTTTTCCCCAGAGCCACTCACAACTTGGAGAGCAAAGTATTGAGCAACGATTCAGAGCCAGAAATGGCTCTGAAGGCATGGAGGAGGGGCCGCTTTACACAGGAGCTCAGGCTCCTGTATCACTTAACATTTTGCCCCCCTCTAGGAACACCACTGGGAGAGAAACAGAGGCAGCTGGCCAGGGAGGAGCTAGACCAGCAAAGGCAGCAGAAGTGGGAGTGAAGGAGGGAGAAGGATGAAGATGATCAGAGGGCTGGAAAACAAGTCCTACAGGGAAAGGTTGAGGGAACTTAGTGTGTTTAAATGAGAAGAGACGGGGAAGAGGGGATATGATAGCAGTCTTCAAATACCTGAAGGGATGTCATATGGAAGAAGGGGCAAATTTGTTCTCATCTGCCACTGACAGTAGAACTAGGTCTAATGGGTACAAACCAATAGTGAAATTCAGGGGGTTCGCCCTGGTTCTATAGAACCAGTTGTTAAATGGCCGGGCCCCACCCACTCACCTTGGCTGGCTTCGGGTTTTTTTTGGCTCCGGCTATGATGTCATAGAACTGGTTGTTAATTCATTTGAATTGCACCTCTGGTACAAACTATAAGAGAGAAGATTCCAATTGGACGTCAGGAAAAATTTCTTGACGATAAGGACAGTTCGACAGTGGAATAGTCTGCCAAGGGAGGTGGTGGATTCTCCCTCACTGGAGACCTTCAAGCAGAGGCTCGATAGGCACCTGCTGGAGATGCTCTAGGAGGATTTCCTGCTACAGGTAGGGGGATGGACTAGATGACCTTGTTAGGTACCTTCCAACTAAATGATTCTATTACTCTAGGACCACGGGGTGGGGGAGTGCCAAGTAGGAGTATAGAATAAGGAGAAGAAAGCAAATGGAATGCCTGTAAAGGTGAAAACAGGTGAAACAGGAAGGCAAAGAGGAGAGACCACAGTGGTCTCTGACAGATGAAGACGCAAGGAGAGCCCCCCCAAAAAAAGAGGGAGCTGAAACATTGGTGGAGCAAGGGGGCCCAGAAGCCCAGGAGCAAATGTCTTTGGGGCTAGAGATGGATTTGCGAGTCAAGAGTCCAGATCCTGAACTTACATGGCAACTTGGGAGCCCAAGTCACACTTGCTGGCTCAGAGCCCAATCCTAAGGGCTCTAGCGCTGGTGGGATGCTGCTACTGCTGGCTCTGGCTGTAGCAAAAGCACCATCAGGCACTTTACATGGAGGTGGTAGCCGCGTACTGCCAGTGCTGACATATCACCAGTCAGAGCTGCTCCTCAATGCCAGGAGATTGACCTGGAGGCAGGGGCGGTAATTATGGTCATCGCAGGGGGAAGGCAGAGAGGGGGCAGAACTGGCCAGAGGGAGGGCAGCCTGAAAGGCTGACTCTGCTGCTGTATCCTATGTCTCCTCCTGAACCAGGAGACCCAACACAGGTCAAATTGGTCCTATGCCCACTCATACTTGTTCAGATCCAAGTAGACCCATTAGGGCCGCTGTAAGTCAACACAGGGTAAGGGAACATTTGTTCCTGACTCGCAGCAACTTCCCTGTCCCCACAGGATACAATAGTAGCCATTTCAGAACTGTTGTAGGTCTGGGCACTAGGTAAGCATTGGATTGAGCTGTCAATCCCATGAGCTCCCGAAACAGGTGACTTGGTAGGTTCATCCCTTCCTATGGGGCAACCCAAGAAGATCTGCAATGAAGGCAACTTGGAGGCTTTGAGGAAATATTCAGGACAGTATTCCTTTGAGTCACATGACCCATAAGCAGAAATAAAACCATTCAGCATGCTGGCCACATGACCTCGGAAGCTTGTCCTCAGGACACTCACTGGCTCTTCGTCTTAGAAACGGAGCACCGCCCCCTACATTCAGTCATGAACTAGACAATTCAGTTGCTTTACCTTTACCTTACAGTAGTTATCTCCAGCTCAGCGGTGTTCCTATAGGGGGCAAAGCACTAAGTTGTGCTGGATCTTGAGCTCCTGTCTAACATGGTCCCTCCCCTTTGCAAACAGACTCATTTGCAGCTCTGACATCAAAGCCTCCAAGCCAGCTCTGTATGCCACAAATGGCTCTGAAGGCAAGGGGGAGGGGATGGCCACATTACACAGGAGTGCAGGATCCTGCAAAACTTATCTTCCCCTCATAGGAATGCCACTGCTTCAGCTGCAGGTTGTAGTTGCTTCTGCTTTAGATGGAGGAATGTCAACCATTTGCTGAAACTCTTGTGAATGAAATGAGACATGGATATAAGGTGTCTTCCTCTCTGATACAGAGAGTTAAGTGTTGCTAGTTTTCTATCCAGTTCCATTAAGTAGCTTCAGTGGTGGTGGGCTGGATGCTACGCCCTGTTTCCCTTTATTCAAACTAGAGCACGAGGAATCAATGTATCCCAGAATCCTCCAGGCCTTTTTTGGAATCATTCCCAGCCTACCCTGGAATGAGATTATAGCAACCCGTCTTTGGAGGTGTTGGAGCTAAAACTGTGGTTAGTCAGAGGAAACATGCTGTTCCAACTAGACTATTTTTGAAGAAGGAGGGGAAAAAAAGAAACCACAGTGAGAAACTGTTAAAACAAGAGCTGTGCTTTTTTTAAAAGGACTGTCAGGTTTATTTGTCACACAAAAATATATTAAATATAGACTTCAGACTATCATATAGTACGCTGGAAATAAGGAAATTGATTCAAGCTGCTCTGCCTGTTCCCTGTGGTAGATGCTGTTCAATATCCACTTACAAGTGTTAAATTTCACCCTGGGTGGGATGCCAGATGAATTTATAGTCTGTATAAACCAAAACATACATTTAATAGAAAAGTCCAGGTCAACACATCGACATTTCAGAAACATTATGAAGACGCAAACTGTGAGCAGTTGAGCTTGCAAATGTGAAGGTGCCTGAGATTAACTACTGTTGTGAATATCTGACTCATTTAAATTCAATTAGGGACACTGTTGTGGAAGGCTTGTGTGTGTGTGTGTGTGTGTGTGTGTGTGTGTGTGTGAAACAGCTGACCCTGGGATGACTCTTTGCAACTTCCAGTTTTTTGCTCAGTTTCAGATGTTAACCTGATGTTCAACTGAAGCTGACAGCTGTGTGCAGCCTTATTGATTTCCAGTTTGATCTTCCATTCCAGGGGACCCACTGGAATGCTAAACAAATGAGCTGGAACTACCAGCTAGAATAACTTTTATTTGTCCGGAGACACACCTATGAACTGGAAGCTGATGTGTGGGTTTTGTTGTTTCTGCTTCTTTGATAGGTAAGATCAGCACGAATTTAAGTGCCCCATATTAATAACAATAGCATAAAGCATAATAGCTACATCTTCAGTCAAATGCTAAGAGAACATAAACAACTCATTGTTTTCAGACTGCCGGGCGAAGAGGACAAAACAGGTTTGGGGAACGGTGTTGCAAGATCTCTCAGTAGAAAAAAAACCACACAACTTACCTTTGCATGGGTCACTTTCTATGCTCTTAGATTCTCTTGTCCTATAGACCAGTGGTATTCAAACGTTTTAGACCGGGACTCACTTTTTAGAATGGCACTCGTGTCAGGACCCACCGGAGGAGATGTCATTCACTTAGAAGTGATGTTGTGGCAGGAAGTGACATCATCAAGCAGGAAGTGCTGTCATTGTAGCATAATAAAATGGCACTTCTGAAATGCAAATTGGCATTCTTGGACTGCAGCAATTGTACAACCACGAAACATCCCTGGCAGTAAGCATGATTAGGACAAAATATTATGTAAAACACTGAACTAAAAACAATTTAAAAAAACACCCTCACTTGAAAATTCAAAATTTTCTCACTCACAAAAGGAACAAGAGTAAGTTGTTTATAACAAGAGTAAGTTCTTCAGTTTCCAAGATGGTTGCTCCCAGCTTTCCATGACCCACCTGACATCAGGTCACGACCCACCAAGTGGGTCCTGACCCACAGTTTGAATAACACTGCTATAGACAATAGGTGGCTAGCACTTCTGCCAATGGAAGGTCACTGTGCAAATGGAAGTTTGCTTGGTAAATGCAAGGAATGTTCACATAGGGAAAGGGCTTTTCCAGGGGAAACTTGTGTGTGTGCAGTAAGCTCCCAACAGTAGAAATTATTTGTTTTGGAATCCAACCTCCAACCACTCTGCACCCAGTAGTGCAAATTAATTTTTGGAGCCATCCCAAATCATGCAGGAGTAGTAGAGAAAGGGACTAGTCCTCTGATTTCCAGCGTGCTAAAGCACTTCGGTGTACGGTGGATGGTCTACTGGTATGGTGCAGGAGTTTGGAGGGACGTCATTTATTAGTAGGGCCAGGGCTGGTCTTAAGCCAATATGTGGTCACATTGGGCCCCTGGCTTCAGTGCCCCCACAACAGCAGGGTGCGCATACCACCTGCTGCTGCAGCTAGGATCAATATGGGCTGTAAGTCAGTGGGGCAAGCAGAGCAGCTTTACCTTGGGCCCTCCCACCTGCCCCTGCCTCTGAACAGCCCAAAACGGGCCACCTGGAAGCAGTTGGCGGTGATGTTATCCAGTGGTGTCATTCAAATGATTTAGGAACAGGAACTCACTTTTGATTGGCACTTGTCGGGAAATCCAGAAAGCCCGTTCTGGTCCGTTCCCCCTGAATGACATCACTGCCTTCGCCCCCCTAGGAATCCGGAGTTGCTCCCTTTAACCCTCTGAGTGCCGGCCAACCAAGAAGAAAAGCTCTTTGCAGAGGAATTGGGAGGGGGAGGGGGGAGAGTGAAGTGGGTGGAGTCAGCCCTAATTTTAACTAGTGGAACTGAGTTCCCCCGCGTTCCCCCTGCATGACATCACTGATGTTATCATATCATCACCAACTATTTCCACGTGCCATGCTTTGCACATGGCATCAACAGTGCTCTTCTTGGTGAGTGGGGGGCCCCACAGGAATGCCCCGCATTGGAATGGAATGCACAGTGACCTTCCAGTGGAATGTCCACCTTTGTTAGAGCGGGCCCTCAGTAGGGCCATTGGGAAACGTGAACTGCCCCCACCAGCCACATGGTGTGCCTTGTCAATTGTAAAACAAACAAACAAACAAAAAACCCGATGGCACGCCTTTTAGCACCTCATCAGTGTGCCGTGAGATGAAAAAGGTTAAAAATTGCTGCCCTGAATCCTCCATGCAAATGACAGTCCGGATAAATAGCCAAATTAGTGAACCAAGCTACAGAGAAACCCTCTGCTGGGTAGTTTACTCAGACTTCATGGGTTGTAATATATTCTGGCATCCATTCCAGAACAGCCGGGCTGGCACAAGGGCTGACAGCACCGACAACTTTGAGGATTGGGTGTACGTTCACTGATGATGCACCCAGGATGAATCGGATGGGAATGCACTGGTCAAGCTGTAATTACATACCTGCCATATTACGTTGTTATAGGAAACATCTTTGATGTGCCCAAGGATCTGTGCATTGTAGTTGTTTAGCCTGTCAACCACTCAGAAATTCTAGTGGGAACTGGCAAGTTATGGGGATGGATATCCTGTCAAGTAAACTTGTGTAACTGCCTGGGAAGAAACCTATTTATAGGGAGCCTTTTTTGAGAAGTGGAAGTAGGTTGCTGCAGTCCAGAAAAATGCGTCTGGATGTCAGGTTGAACATAGCTTGTTAAAGCCCTTCCCAATATATCATCTGATCAGACAGCATTGAGCAAGACATCTTGGGCGATAGAAGGAGCACAGGGAGACTAATAGATTTCCAGATTACTTCAGGTTTCAAGTGGTGGGTAGGGCAGGGGACACTCTCAAAGGATGCTGTGATTTGCATAGGAAAAAAAACCCGGTACATTTTGTTGCATAATGTCCTGCCTTCTCGAGGTCCTGACTCTGGGAATGAGATGGAAATATTGGCACCTGCTGCTAAAGGGAAGCATTTATGTCTCACTGAAATCTGTGGCATTAAAAAGATAAGCACATGGCTATATTTCCCTGATTGTGATTGAAATAAACAGAAGAATAGTTAACTTTGGCTCAGCTGTGTGTTCACAGATGAAGTCATATGAGCACCTGTCATCAATACTGGAAAGGGGGAAGCAAAGTAATCAATGAAAGTATTCCCATCCTATGGTGAAATATCCTATCACCCAGGCTAGTTACATTCAATGAAGCAGACACAGGAGCAGACGCTTGGTGAAGGTTGCATAACTCACAGTTCATAGTTGTATACATGCATCTTCTGAAGTGATGGAACTCCTACCACTTGTTTTACTACTGGTTCTCTGTTTTAGAGAAACACCAGGTGTTAACAATTGTTGTAAATAGCTGCTTACACCAGGAAATAATCAATCAATCAATCAATCAATCAATCACTAGTATTTATATACCGCTTTTCAACACAAAGTTCACAAAGCGGTTTACAGGCAAACATTAAAGTTAAATGGCTTCCTGTCCCAAAAGGGCTCACAATCTAGAAGAATGGAGAACACCACCAGCAACAGCCATGAGAAAGACACTGTGCTGGGGTGAAGAGGGACAATTGCTCTCCCCCTGCTAAATATAAGAGGACACCACTTGAAAAAGTGCCTCTTGCCCAGTTAGCAGGGGTTTAATTCCATTATATCTTAACCTTATGTACTTTGCTCATTTCTGCAAGTGACTTAACACTACTATAAAAATTTTGAACTTGTACCCACTTCTGTGTGCCTGAGATAAAACAAAGACAAAGATGTTACCAAGGGACATCCGCAGAGTTGGGACAGTTAGAACAGATAAAAGAAAATACATTTTTTTAACCAGCGGGTAATTATCTGTGGAACTTCTTGCCACAGGATGTGGTGATGGCTTCTGGCCTGGATGCCTTTAGGAGAGGATTGGACAGATTTCTGGAAGAAAAATCCATCACAAGTTACAAGCCATGATGAGTATATGCAACCTCCCGGTTTTAGATGTAGGCTACCTCAGAATGCTAGGTGCAAGGAAATGGCAAAGAGGTGCAGGCATCTTTTTCTCTTTTGTGCTCCCTGAGGCATCTGGTGGCCACTATGAGATACAGGAAGCTGGACTAGATGGGCCTTTGGCCTGATCCAGCGGGGCTGTTTTTACATTCTTAACCCAAGAAGTTGTTCCTTTTGTGTGGAAGTGTAGGGAAGTGTAGGGGAGGGAAATATGGTCTGCCATTGTGGAGGCAGAACACACATCCTTCTCCTTCAATGCGCTGGAAGAAAGAGAGTGATGAGGGAAAAGGGCAGGCAGGAAATGGTTTTAAGGACCCCACCTTCTGCAGGGACCATAGGTAGATAGTCTCAGGTAATGGAACAGTACACTGTGTTCCAAAGTCCTGCAGGCGACTCTGCATACAAATTCCAACTATCAAAAGTTCATTTCAACTGAAATGTAGTTAAGGGTGCAGTCCACCAGCACACTTGGGCTGGCACATGCTGCTTGCATCCTAGGAAGTGCTGGGCTGACGCAAGTAAGCTGCCACCACGCTGGCTAGGTACAGCCAGCTCAGGTCTCTGGAGGGTGGGAGAAGCGGAACAGGGCAGGGGGAGACCGGAGGGAGGGTGGCCTGGGGAGAGGGCAGAAACCAGGATTTAGCCACTAGGCCAGATCCTAACCCCCCATCCCCAGGCTGTGCAGCCTCAATCCAGGCTGCTCTGGGTCGCTTGGACTTGCACCTGCTATGAAGAAGGGACTGACAGCGCAATCCTAACCTGGAGTTAGGCCAGCACAGTTAGGCCAGCAAAGTTCAGCTGGCACATCATAAAGGGCATTTGGACCAGTCAGGGAGGATGGCGCACATCTGTGTGCTGGCCTCTCTGACTCCAAAAGTGGTCCAAACATTTTATGGTGTCCCTTGTGCCGGCCAAACGTTGCTGGCCTAACTGTGCCAGCCTAACTCCAGGTTAGGATTGCACCCTGAGAAGGCTATTGTAGCAGTTATATCCACCGTGTTGTAGTAGCTCCATCATTTGGATTTTTCTTCCAATCTTTTACAAGGATGTGAATCCAAATTGTTTACCCCAGGAAAAAAGTCAATTCTATTATGCACCTTGTTCAGTTCTACAAGTGACTTGACACATATATAAAACGTTGGACTTTCACCAACTTCTGTGTGCCTCAGATAAAACCTGGACAAGTAGGGCAAAGCAAGTCCTCTCATTAGCTGAAGCCCCTTCTCCATCCTTTCAACCTTTTTTAGCCCATAATTAACACCTTTGCCACGTGAATAATAGGTTTGAGCTGAACTGTTGGGTTTGAAGTTTGGATCAAAATGTGACAATTTAGTTTTAAATCATGGGGAGTTAACTTGCATCCAAAAAGTGACTGTGGTTTGAAAACACCACTTAGCTTCAGTAATACTTTTTAGCACTCCTAAATTTACAGGTCATTGGCAGCAGAGAAACTCTGATAGAAAGGGTGCAATCCTAACAAACTTTCCAGTACCGAGATAAGGGCAATGCAGCTCCAAGGTAAAGGAACAAATTTTTATCTTGAGGAGGCCTCCATGACTCCCCCCCCCACTACAGGTTGCAGCACATGCCCCATTGGCATAGCTATATCAGTGCTGAAGTGTTGGTTAGGATTGCACCCTTAATTGATCAGCACCCTTAATTGATTGCATCCTTAATTGATCACTCTTAATAATTAATTAATTGATTATTTTTTAATTTACAAAAAATAAATTAAGGTGCTTCAGAAGACTTGAACACATGAATAAAAATACATGATGATTTTCCACATTGTGTGTTCATTCTGAAATATCTGTTAGTGAGAGGCAGTCTGGCAGAATATGTTTACAGTACATATTGTGCTTTTAAGGGCACAAGTCACTTGCAACACTTCTGGGCGGGCACAAGTGATTTGTGCGGGTCTAACTCCAGGTTAGGATTGTGCCCTAAATCATCTTTGCATCATGGTAGCAGACATGAAAACATAACCCCTCATTTGCTGAAAGGTCTTTTTTTGGCCTGTGTCATCCTTGTCTATGTTTGAGTGACAGTGATTTGTCCTCTTCTTACCACTATGCTGGCTTGATTGAAAAGTTTTGAGATAAATATTATTTTGGCCCCTTTGCTCAAAATTGACACAGAATACTTCGAGTTCCTCATAGCATCCACTGCTGGCTAAATTGGCTGGAAGAAGAATATAATTTTAAAGCCTCCCCCCACACAAAACTGGGCTGTCATGGCAAAACATATGATTTTTGCAGGATTCTGGTGTCCCCGCCCACCAGTGGTACAGTGATATTTAAAGACTGAAACAAGCGGTTGAAGCAAGTTATCTTAGGATAACTGTCTCGGGTCATAATCTAAGAGGGAAAGAGGCAATCCTTAGAGATAGGAAACATTTATTTTGGAATAATTCCTTGTGAAGGCTAAGAAGGAAAAAAAGAGCTATTTAAACATGCAGCAGTTCTAATTTCAGTTTTCCCAACCCTCTCTCCCTGTGGGAAATATAATTTATTGTTGAATACTGTCTGCAAGTAGGCCAGTGAAACAAAAATAAATGGCGATTAGAATAGCAGCATTTTGCTAATCAGCTTGTCGCAAGGAATTTTATAACCTGGCACAAGTTGCTTGACCTGAATGATAGAAGCCCTTTCAGTGCAAGAATTACGATCTTAGAGACTATTTCATTTGTGTGTCACTGACAGTATGGTGGGTTTCTTTACTACTAATGAATGGGCAGAGTCCCATTCATAAAAGAGGAGGTGGTTAAAATGTATGCTGGTTAAAACTGGGGAGATCTAGGTTCAAATCGCCACCTAGCCATGAAGCTCTCTGGATAACTTTCACCTTCAGGTCAAGTTCCCTTGTACAACTGTCTCGGGCAGCCCAATCCTAAGCAGCGCTGGTGTAGCAAGGCCGGCGCAACCGGACTTGTAGGAGGGAGCAGTAGGAGGGAGCAGCAGCGCAGTGCAGCACAGGGCAAGGGGAGGTTTGCAACAGCGCTGGATCGGCGCAAGAGCACAGGGCCGACGCAACGCCATTATAGAATTGCGCTCGCTATCTACTACCTCACAGGGTTATTGTGAAGATAAAATGGAAGGGAGAAGAACCATGTTAGCTGCCTTGAACTCCTTGAAGGAAAGGTGGGATGAAAATAATCACTAGTGGACCCACATAATGATCAGTTGTGGCCTTAAGGTGGCTGACTAAATATGAGCGACAGAGCACCTACAGAATGTAATGGCGTGCGCACTGCCATGCTTCTATGTGCAAACAACCGTGCGTGTCCTATTATTTCAAACATTGGTCATGTCCAATGAGCCTGTAAACAAAGACTTCTCTGTTCCCCATGCACTAGGCATATAGAAACCAATTTGATCACAGTGCAGCTGAGTTTAGACAGTTTAATTTTGGGAATGCTTCCTGCTTTAATAAAGGTACTGGTTTAGTAAACCATAGGGTGACATACCTGTCCCTTATAGCAGTGTTATTCAAACTGTGGGTCGGGACACACTTGGTGGGTTGCGACCTGATGTCAGGTGGGTTGTGGAAAGCTTGGGGCAGCCATCTTGGAAACGGCAGAACTTACTCTTGTTATATTCCTTTTCTGAGTGTTAACACTTTGAATTTTCAAGTGAGGGTTTTTAAAAAATGTTTTTTAGTTTAGTGCATTTACGTAACACTTTGTCCTAACCTTGCTTTCTGTCTGGGACGTTTCATAGTTGTACAAATGCTGCAATCCAAGAATGCCAATTTGCACTTCAGGAATGTCATTTTATTATGTTACAGTGACAGCACTTGCTGCTTGCTGATGTCACTTCCTGCCACGACATGTTAATGACGTCACTTCCGGAAGGTCCCGACACGACTGCCATTCTAAAAAGTGGATCCCGGTTTATAAAGTTTGAATACCACTGCCTTATAGGATAGCACAGACAGTGCATAGCTTAATGGCTCCTAAATCTAGAAGCTCCTCTGAACTGTGCCTTATGGACTCACTCAGGGCCTCTCCTAGAATAATTTGGCTCCTACAACTTGAGAAGGGGTGAAGCACATTGAAAAATGGAGGTGATTATCAGCACCACAATTCAAAAACTTAACGGCCCAATACTACTGGGCATTTTACCATGGTGGATCTTGCGATATGCCACTGTAAATGCCTGTGCGGTGCCATAATTTGCACATTGCAATCATGCACTTTGGAGCCACCAGTACAAACGGGGGCGCAAAGCCTCATTTGGGGGGATCATGGCAATCTTTCGAAGTCTGTGCAAGAGGGGGCTTGGATCCAATCCGATAATGGTACTGCCGTATCAAAATTGAGTTATTTGATATAATCCTGTACAGCTTCTTGTTATCTTGCTCCTTAGCTCCTAAGGCCGGCCTTACTCAGGCTGCTACCTCACAGTTTGTTGTGAAGACACAAGAAATAGGGGAAAATGGGGCAGGCAGAGGTGGGAGTGGGCAGCGATGGGGCAGATTGGGTCCCGGGAGGGGGGTGAGATTGACAGTGGGTCCCCAGCCTCATATCTTATTTATTTTGGGGGGTCATGGCACGAAAAAGGTTGAAGATTACTGGTTTAGAGCAGATGTCTCCGAACATTTCACTACATCGTATATTTTACATAGTTTTGAGGGCCAAAAAAAAAAAGTTTTATAAATAAATAAATGAAAATTAAGTGAATGAATGAGTTTCACTTGGATCTGTTTTTTGTAACCAGCATTGTATAATTCAGAACAAGAGAGAAATGTGACATTTACAAGGAAACAATGACATGCTTAAAATGAGAAATGATATATAACCAGTTGAAATGTCAAATATTTTAAGTTGCTGTGGGCTGGATAAAATTTTGTGGTGAGCTGGATTTGGCCCCTGGGCAGTAATTTGGAGACCCCTGGTTAGAACCCAAAATAGTTTTAGAGGACACCTGCTTTCCAAGACCCACAAAGTAGAAGGTGGATAGGCATAGTCTCTGTTGCCTTCCAAGTTGACAGCTTCAGATCAGAAAACGGGGACCCTGTACCCTAGAACTGCCCCTTTTCTCATATGGATGGTGTTGCAGTTTCACACCACACACTCCAGAACTGGTTGAAACTGGC
>JAJKFI010000001.1:11071728-11117190 GCA_029204185.1 Lerista edwardsae
CCCCGCAAAGCTTCAATTTGCATGATTTCTGCCCGTTTTAGGCCTGGCACCTGCTGCATTGGGGGCACACAGGGTCCTGTAAAGTCCTTGAACTTTCTGACCAGCACACAGCAGGCCCTGCTCTGGCAGGACACAAAGTTTCAGGGTATTTCAGGCTGTCCCCCAGCTTTGGGGGGCCTGAAAGTGTGATTTTGCATGATTTTGGCCCGTTTTCAGCCTGGCACCGAGGGCATTAACCACTTCGTGGCCTCTAAACCTCCTGAACTTTCTGTCCTGCCAACAGTGGGCCCTGCTCTGCCAGGACACAAAGTTTCGGGGCTTTTCAGGCCGTTTCCTAGCTTGGGGAGGGACTGAAAGCGTGATTTTGCGTGATTTCTGCCCATTCTCAGCCTGGCACCAAGGGCATTAACCACTTGGGATCCGCGGAGCCTCCTGAACTTTTTTCCATGCAATACGCACACCTAGTACTGTCAAATCCTGCAGAGAACGCTTCTCTTACAATTACTTGGACCTTAAACCCTAAGTACACCGGACTAAGTTGGCAGGTTGCTTCCTTGCTCAGCTGTCTTCTCCCTGTCGGTTTTTATTTTTGATGGAAGGTTCTGAGGACACAAGGAGCCGGAAGCATTTCAATAAAAACAAAAGCCAGAAACAGATGGTGGGCAAGCGAGTTGCCAGAGGGATGAGTTGGTCCTCATCCTCCACCAGCGCCTTCCTGCTAACAATCCATGCGTGCCCGGTGTGGTTTTCAAAACATACATTATTTATTTATTTATTTATTTATTTATTTGATTTTTACCCCGCCTTTCCACCCGGAGGTGCTCAAGGCGGCATTACAATATAACAAGATAAAATATAAAATTAACATTAAAAAGCAGTTAAAAACAATGTTAAAAAACAATACACACAACAAAATTAAAACAGATACAATTTAAAAAACAACACACCCAGTGGATCATATATAAAAAAATGAACAAACCAGCCAGCCAGCCAGCCTGTCAACAGTTAAAAGCTTTTTGGAATAAAAAGGTCTTCAGCCCCCGCCGAAATGTAAACAAAGAGGGAGAAGTTCTCAATTCTAAGGGGAGGGTGTTCCAAAGTTGGGGGGCCACCACCGAGAAGGCCCTCTTCCTGGCCGCCACCCCTCTCACTTCTCCTGGTGGCGGCACAGTCAGAAGGGCCCCCCCAGATGATCTAAGAGTACGGGTTGGATTATATGGAAGAAGGCGGTCCCTCAAATACCCCGGACCCGAGCCGTAAAGGGCTTTAAAAGTCAAAACTAACACTTTGAATTGGGCCCGGAACAGAATCGGCAGCCAGTGCAGTCGCCGAAGCAGCGGCTCGACAGAGTCAAACCGACGTGCCCCAGCAACCACCCGAGCCGCCGCGTTCTGTACTAGTTGTAATTTCCGGACCGTCTTCAAAGGCAGCCCCACGTAGAGCGCATTGCAATAATCTAATCTAGATGTCACTAGGGCATGGGTCACTGTGGCCAGGTCCGCACAGCTCAGGTACGGCCGCAGCTGGCGAATCAGCCGAAGCTGAGCACCAGCGCAGTTACCATATCAAATCAAAAGAATTCAAACAAAAGCCCTCTCAACTGGATTCGACAGTACTAGGTGTGCATATTGCCGGGAAGAAACCCCGGGAAATCCCGAGTACCAGAAGTGGGCCATTTACAAGATGCCATTCTAAGAATGGGCCAAAATGCATTGAAAAGTCCTATACGTAAACTGCGCCAGTCCCAAGCTCGGACACAGTCCAACCACAGGTATGACTGCAGTTTTTCTCAGAGCTGGGTGTGCACATTGCAGGAAAGGCAGTCCGGGAACTTTGGAGTACCCGGGGTGGGCCATTTCCACCAGGTCCCAGTCTGAAGTTTCATGACTTTGCATGCATTTTGGCCCATTTAGAGTTCTGGGACCAGTGATCTATTAGTTCTGGGACCAGTGATCTAGCCCCAGAGTTCAGCAGAGAAGGAAGAGGCAACAAGAAGAACTGTATGGTTGGGATATTTTACAGGTAGAGCAAAGTGGAATCAAACATACGACTAGGCCAGTGATGGTGAACCTTTTAGGCTCAGTGTGTCAAAACTTTGGAAAACGCTTAACTTGATCTTGTTGGAGTGTCAATTCCCCCTCCCAAACAAAAGAAAAATAATTCTTTATATTCATTTATTTAAACAAAAAATACAGTCCAATCGTGTGTGTGTGTGTGTGTGTGTGTGTGTGTGTCATAGAAAGAAACATCAAATAATTACAGAAAAGAAAAATGAGTAAAACAAAGTCAGTTTTTGTCAGGTGTTGGTGAACATTAGTGTGTCACCCCAAACCTTGAGGTGTGTCACCTTTGACACGTGTGCCATATGTTTGCCATCACTGGACTAGGCCTTAACATAAGCCCTGACTATGTGCAGAGAAAGGAGAGAGAGAGGCATTCCTTAAAAAGCAAAAAGAGGTGGATGAATGGAGGGGACAGGAACATAGGAAATCTGGCAAGTTACCCAGTGATGTCATCCGAGCGCGCCAACTACCGGAACGCTCGGATGATTGACAGCCCTCCGCCCCTATGGCGGAGGGCTGCCACACACCCCCAAGCCTCACTGCACCGGAATCGCTCCATTTTAGAGCGATTCCGGACGCAAGGGAGGGCAGGCGGGCCCAGCAGCAGCTCGCCCATCCTCTGAAGCACCGGCGCAGCCCAGGAGCTCCGCGGAACTAGCGGAACAGCGTACCGGGCCATTCCGCCTGAATGATGCCTCTGAAGTTACCCAAGGGAACTGCAGTGTTCCTCTAATATAAGCTGTATGGCCGCACGGTTCTAATGAAAGCCCTGGGCAGCTTCCATTTCAAGTTCCAGAGCTTGGCCTAGTCATCTTTTTGAGCACTGAGCACCAGAGGCGGATCTAAGGGGGGTAGCAAATCTGTAAGTTTTGCAAGAAGCCTTACCCTGTCATGTAAATCCCTCCTCTCCCTTGCTGCTGTAGCCAGTAAGCAACGCCAAGATGTTGCTGTTCCCTGTGAGGATTGGCTAGAACAGTGCAGGAGAGGAGTGATTTCCGCTGCAAGGTAAGGCTTCTTGCAAAACTTAGAGATTTGCCCCCCCTTAGATCCGCCTCTGCTGAGCACTCTTGAACTGGCTCTGTGCAACCGTGGTAGGACTCCATGCATTCAGTGGTGACAACTGCAGGGACCACTGGCACTAGGGTTGGAGAACTGGGGGGTTGCAGCCACAGGATGGAACGGCAAGAGGAGAAGAACTGGGGGAGAAAAGGAATGTATGCAAGAGAGCTGCCCAGGGTTCTGGCCATGGCAAAAGAGCATGGCTGCACTGAAGTTCTCTGTAGCCTGAACCAAGAGCTACAGGCAAGGAGTGACCTCCTTGGCAGGTCACGAGGCCACTTCACTCACTTGTGGTGCAAGAGCCCCTCTCTCCCATCAACTGAATGCAGAGCACTACTCAAAGGAACTTGGAGAACTGAACTGGAGTGGTGTTGTGATGGTGAAGGGAATCATGATAAAAAGGAGGCCTGAGGCTGGTCACAGGCAGCCCCTGAAATAGTTTGCAAACAGACTAACATTTCCAACTATGAACATGGACCACAGGCATACACAGGAGGAAAAGAGAGAAGCCCTAAGGGCCAAATCCTATCCAGGTTTCCAGCCCTGATGTACTGTAGCTGTGCCAATGGGGTGTGTGCTGCATTCTGTGGCGAAGGGGCAGTCATGGGAGCCTCGTCAAGATAAGGGAAAGCTTGTTCCCTTACCTTGGGGGCTGCATTGCAGCTGCATTGGTGCGGGAAATTTGGATAGGATTAGGCCCAAAGTGGTGGTGTCCATTTGATCGCACATGAAACAAAGACAAGGGTGGGTTTGTGGGTAGATAGCCAGTTTACCTGTCCTTTTCTGCTGATTTGTGTGCGACATGTTGCATGGATCACTGGGCTGAGAGCTCATGCCATTTCCTTGATGCAAAATGGGGTGAAGGCAGAGCTTATAACAGCCCAGAGGCCAGGCAGTCGCCATAGCTGATTTTGAGGAGAGAAGCAGTGCAAGGAAGCCAAATCTACTTGTGCAGGACAAGGGGGTGCATTGCAAGGTGGCTCACAAAAGGAAACCTGCCTTGCAAGCACCTGCACCTGAGATGGAGAGATGGGGTCCAGTGACCCAACATTTTATACCTTTTCCACCCATAGAACTCTCGTTGTGGGGTGAGCTCATCAATGAACCTTTGTTTCTGACTTGATGGCCTTTGAGTGCTCATCCATGCCCTTAAATGGGTGCTACTACCAAAGGGGCAGCAGCCAGCTCTGGAGGCCAGTAGCATCATCAGCATGGACTCCTTGACTGAGTGTAGCCAGGGAACTGGTGCGGACAGCTAAGACTTGAGGGGGGCTTCTTTTGGGTATTAATGAATTTGTTTCCTCCTTGTCAGGAAGTTCCCAGGACCTGGCGTTTGTTCACAGGTTCAAATGTGTTCTCCAGCCACGGTGCATCCACTCATGGAATTTTCCTAGAAACAAAAGCCGAGCTAATGTGCTTTTGCCAGGTAAATGGAAGACGTAAACCAGTTCTTAGATCATTCATTGGAGAAAGCAGTTCTCTGTGTACATTTCTTCCCTGGTGTGCATCAGATCAGCGCATTAGAATGAACAAGGCAACCTGTGTGCACAAAAGAATTGTTTGCAGATCTGATCACATAGGATAACTGGATCAGGAGAAGCCTGCTTTACAAATAATGTGGCTCTGGTTCCTTTTGTTTCCATTGTACAGGTGACAACTGCAACAGAAAATATTAATCAATTGGCAAAGAGACATTCATAGAAGCTAACTCATAGCAGTTTAAAATAAGGCTCCTTGATTTCAGTGGGATAGTAATTTGCCTTGGTACCACTTTTCAGGTAATTGGCTTCCAGCACTTGATTAAACTGGGGTGAAGAGCATTATCCCTGTTTTTCTAGCATTAATCCCAAAGAGTGCATCATCTGTCACTAACTGTGCGGTATAAAACTGCTCATTTTGTTTCCTTTCACTCACTCTGGAAGCCGAGCACAGAACAGTCCCTGAGGCATCTTCATCAAAAACTGTGATCTGTCTGATTAAAATGCAGAGATACCGGCATTTGTCTTTTATCTGGAGTCCGTCATATCTATATTGTTTGAATCTCATTAACACTGTGATTCCAGGCTTCCTTCAGTATTGTTTCCCACTTTTCAGGCAACTAATTACATAGCCACATCTTGTCGCCTGGTACATTGATTTCTCATGTAAATTCCTGTGATAACACTTGAAAACCTCTGTGTTTCTAATCCTGTCTTCTTGAGGCATAATCTGAGGGCACAGTGTGCAGTTGGGTGTCACCTCCAATGGCACTGCCTTTATATGAGGCGCATCAGATCGTATATTTCTGAAACATACCTATGGCTGCTATTTGATCTCATCTTCTCTTCTTTTTTCAGATCTCACTGTTTGGAATAGGTTCCTTTTGCACTTGGAATTTTTTGTTCTCTGCCTTGCGCTGGTTAATTCTTGCTTGTGCTGTGCCAGCCTTTGATTTCAATTCCTGTTTGAATTTTGCAGGCTTGAACCCGCAGGATGTTTGCTAGAGTTGTCTGAGGAATTTCTTTCCTCCGTTTTCGATGGGAACTTGTCATTCACAAAGAAGTGCTCCTTTTGGTGAGCGCCTTGGTCATGTGATTGCAGCAAGCAGTAAATTTGTTTCAGCTCCGGGAGCACTTAATAATTGATAAGATATTAATTAAGTAAATATTTTCAACTTGAATTTTCCTTAATTGCTCCCTTTGCAGACAATTCTTCCGGTTGCTAAGGAATTTCAGAGAAGCAGCACTCTCAAGGTACCACGATGACCTTTCCCTGTGTGGAGGCTGCTCTGATACGGTCCCATTTATTGGAGGTCTTCAAGAATAAGAAGTCTAACCACAATCAGCTCATTTTCAACTCAAGTGTTAGAGATTTGCTTCGGGTCGATTTGCACCACTGTATTCCCATGGTGAGATGGCTTTTCATCTAGGAAACTTCCATTTTCTATATAAGTAATACAGGGCAATGGGCACAAATGAGGCAGATGTATACAAATGATGTAATTAAGTTAATAGGAAATGGTAATGTTTTTTCATGAAAAATGGGACATTCCCACTGGGATTTAATTAGAACTGAACATATGTATATATCAACAGAATTCTAGAATAGTAGGTTCAGTCACAGAAATGCAGCTTGCAGAAGATCCTCCTCCACCAGCCATATTGGCTGTTGGTTTTCTTCCTCCCAGAGCACAATCCTGGAGTTAGGCCAGCACAAGGGCCACCCTAAAGCACATTTGGACCACTCTCAGATTCAGGGAAGATGGCACACATCTGTGTGCTGGCCTCTCTGACTCAAAGAGTGATCCAAATGCTCTTTACAGTGTCCCTTGTGCCGGCCAAACTTTGCTGGCCTAACTGTCCCGGCCTAACCCTTAGTTAGGATTGCGCTCCCATTCTTTTCCCAAATTATCTAGTTTGGGAAGTGAAGCAAAAATGGTAGTCAAAGCTGGAGCTCTTTCTTAGTTTGCAAATGTCTTCAATGAAGATTTCTGAGTCTACAGAAGCAATACCCTATTGCTGATAGGAATTCTGGGAAATGTAGTTTTTTTCTACATTATGCATTATGAAATGCATAATGTGGACTGGTAGTTTTTATTTTATTTTTTAAATAGCACTGGGGAGGGAAGCGTGAAAAGATGCAAAACCACAGCACTGAGTAGGGAGTCTTTGCACTTTGTCCATGCTATGGTTTTGATCCTGATCATGCTACGTCACGTGCTGTGTTAATTAAAACTTCCATTGAAACCCTAAGTGCAGAGTGAAAAATAACTTAGAAAACCCTCAGTTTAACCTTGGGAACTGAAACTTTTATTCCCCCTAGTCTAGCAGATGAGAGGGCTGGTGCTGAGACATTATTAACCAAAGTGAATTTCAGAAAGGGCCAATTTATAATGGCCTTCTAAACTGATTTTGATTTCCCTCTCCCAATTCAACCTTACAACAGTCTTCCTGAGTTCTTCCAGATAAGCACCCAAAACACAGCCTTTCCTCATTGAGCTATGCAAAAATCTAGGCTGCTCCCTACTCACATTTTTAAAAATAGCATTGGGAATCCCAAAAGACACATTTGTGTAATATCAGATGGATCAGCGCACATAAGAGTTATTCGTCTTGCAAAGCTTTCAGCAACTTCTCTCGGGTTTCTGCATCTAGCAGTTGTGGCCATCCTTTCTGACTTTACAAACATGTTCATCTTTAACCAGATTTTCACCATGCTTTATTATGTGGGGTTTTATTTAAAAAAAAAAATCTGAAGTGGCTCTTACACAGGGTTCCTGCTGGGCTTTTTACCACTAGGATAATAACCGACAGTCTGAGGTTGATTCCATCAGGAGGATTAACTCCATGCTAAATGGCTGAATGGATGGCTGAAATGAAGAAATATGATAGTAATAGTAATGGTAATAGTAATAGTAATAAATGCACAGACCCTACCATTCAAACTTATATAGACAGACTGTCTGTGTCACAGGCACAGTACCCACAGATGGAGTGAAACTTGCTGCTGAAATCACAATCCCTTCCCCATCCATGTACAGGTTGACTATCCCTTATCCAGACCCAGAGCACAATCCTAAACTGGAGTTAGGCTGGCATAAACTAAGCCAGCAAAGTTCGGCCAGCACAAGGGCCACCATAAAGCGTGTTTGGACCCTCTCAGAGTCAGGGAGGATGGCTCACGGCTGTGTGCTGGCCTCTCTTGACTCCGAGAGTGGTCCAAGCATACTTTGGGTGTATGGAATCACTCCATTTGTGAGCATGCTAGACCCAAGGGCGGGTAGGGGAATAAAAAAGAGTGTCACTTTCCACCACCACCCCGCTGCACCCCACTACAACCAGTGCCCACTGTGCCCACCTCCCCTCATAGCACCATAAGTACACCTCTGTCCAGGCGGCTTGAGATGGGAAATCTCCGGATTTTGAAATTTTTGGATTTCAGAATAATAGCATAAATATAATCAGAAATGCATCCTCTTGCTCTTTTCACTGTGACCCATTTGGGTGTCTGCTGGCCTCTTTGACATTTGTCAGCAATGCCGGTATAGGCACACACTAGAGAGCAGAGAATAGCTTGTACATGGCAATGAGAACAAGACCTTCTTTCTAAGGAAAGTTAAAAAAAAGTCTTGGACAAAGATGTCTGGATTTTAGAATAGTCTGGATTTCGGATGATCGAATAAGGGATCATCTACCTGTAGACATCAAACAACACTGCAAACCTGCACATGGCTATGCATACCTCATTTGGGGTGGTTATCTGAAAAAGATAAACTCAGGCGGTCTTGTTAGAAAATGTTTAGCTTCTGAATTGCTTCTTTACAACATGATACTGGTTAATAACATTCAGCAAGCCTATTCTACAAAAATGATAGTGATATTAGAGCCTAGTCAAAATTATGTTTACCATGCAAGAATATAGCTTTGCGGGGAGAATGTACGAAAATGTAGGTCCTGAATATGACAGACAAATAATGCAGGGTAGTGATAAATGAAGCAATTAAGTATCTTATGGAGAATGACGGCAAAGACATGAAGAAAGGAATATCAGATCTAAAGCCTATAGCCAGGAGCAACAAATGTGAGATTTAGAAAGCCAGCTGATTTATCTTCTATGTTAAGACAAAATTAAGAGAATGATGGCCTGGAACACAATAAGGAAGTAACAGAAAGTTTTAGAGCAGGGAGTTGGGAACCTTGTAAGTAGTTGCGGGGGCAGGGCCGAGGCAGCAACACAATCCCCAGGATTGTGC
Source organism: Lerista edwardsae (assembly GCA_029204185.1). Lineage (NCBI taxonomy): Eukaryota > Metazoa > Chordata > Lepidosauria > Squamata > Scincidae > Lerista > Lerista edwardsae. Next base: position 11,080,582 of record JAJKFI010000001.1, read on the forward strand.
TGCTGCACCGGGCAAAGGGGCTTATTTTAAACACACCCCTCACAGCTCTGGACTCTGCAAGGGGTGGGGAATGCTGATGACACCCCCGCAGGGCTCCCCCAGCCTCACAATGTTATAAAAATGCTATGTGACCCACTTCTGATTTTGCCCAGAAGTGGGTTGCAATTGCATTTTTACAACATTGTGAGGCGGGGGGAACCCTGCAGGGGTGTCCTGAGGGCTCCCCACCCTCTCCAGAGGCCAGCACTGCGAGGGGTGAGTTTAAAATAAGCCCATTTGGTCAGGGCAGTAGCCTGGGAATTGCATTGCTCCCCCTCTCCCTACCCCTTAAAGTGGTATTGGCCAGGGCTTCCCAAAGTGGTGGGTCGTGACCTATCACTTTGGGAAGCATTGCTCAGCAGGAAGAAGGATGTGTCCGGGGCAATAAAAACAAAGGAGAAGAATTGCCCTGCTGGATCAGACAGAGGGTCCAGAGTTCCCTTTTCAAGTAGCCAGCCATCATGAAGTTTCCCTCCAGCTGTTTGTTCCAAGCATCTGTTTTCATTCAGACATACGCAGGCTAAACATGAAGGCTCCACTTGGCCAGCATCGTTCTCGGGTGTTGCTAGTTAGGCCTGTCCCTCCTTGAATTTATCAGACACTTTTTAAAATCTGTCCCTACATTTTATATATACCTTTTAGTCAGAGTTACCAGATACAAACGGGAACAGAGTGCCTATACCTTTAGCCATGGTACAGAAGAGGGAATTTTGGCAGGTGCTTCTTTTTAAACCTTTCCATGTTGAACTGCACCTGCCAAAATTCCTTCTACTATACAATGGTTAAAGGTATAGGCACTCTGGCCCCCCCCCCCCCCGGGTGCGTCAGGTAACCCTCTTTTTAGGCTGCAATCCTATACATACGTACCTGGGAATATGGCCCACTAAACTCAATGGGGTTTACTTCTGAATAGACATGCATAGGCTTGCGCTGTTAAAATGTATTTTAAATTACATTAAATTAATGTAAATGTGGGTAAATTATAGGAGGGGGTGATGCTCAACTTTTGGATAGGCCTGATTTTTGAATGTTGGGATTCTGGTACCTTCATTTGTAAGCTAGAGCAGTCATTTAGGCACAGTCAAATCGGATTAGCCTGGAAACTCCAGGAATCGGCACAAATCTCCAGGTGATGAAAGCATTCCTGGAAATGTCAACAGGGCCTCTTTAATGGGCAGCCCAATCCTATTAGCTGCTTTGAGCGGTGACTCTCTCCATCTGCCAGCCATAAAAGCCAGTGCAGTGGCTCAAAAGGTGTGCTGCTGTTGGGTAAGACTTGACCACTGGCACAAATGGTTGCAGACCCCCATGTCCACCAATGGACCATCCAGGTCACACTGGAGCAGGTAAGGTGGTGACAGAGGAGGATTGTGGGTGGTTCAGGGATGTTTGTCATGGGGAGGGGACCAGGTTGGGAATGGGAAGGCTGAATCTCAGTGGCAGCATCACAGGCTGGGATCCTGTTCCCCTTTCCCAGGCCAGACCCACCTCTAAGGCTTCTTGGACTTACACCAGCTAAATAGCCAATATAGGTTCAAGGAGATTTGTTGGCAGCCAAGTGGCCAACTGGATGGTAAGTAACTTGCCTCTCTCGAGCTATCTGGTTGCCTCCTATCCAGTTGCGTAGCTAGTGGGGGCGGGGACAGGCCACCCCAGGTTCCAGCCCAGAACATCACATATCAGGCCATCTAAGGTGGTGGTCACAACAAGATCACACCTGCTGCCAACATATCCAGAATGTTGGCCTTTTTTGTTTTAAGGAATAGGGCAAATGCTTTTCTTTGAACTCCATGCTACATTCAAAAGTAGATCCCCAGACAGTAGGAGCCAGCTTCTGGGACAATAAAACTAAACTCTTTTACAGCATGAAGGATTAGCTTGTGGTGTGATCCTTGGGATGGAATGCTACCCCACCTTCATACTCTCTGCTTACTACAAACGGGATTCTCGGCAGCAAGCATTCTCAAGGGGGCAGTATTGCAGAGTGCAAGTCAGATAAAGTTAGGTGATGTTTGCTTTTCAATGGAGCGAGGTAAACCAAATTGCACTGGGGGTGCATTTGAAAGCCTCAGTCCATCAACTTTGCTAATTATGCAGGTAACTGGGGACCCAGAGCTGCCTTGTTAGTTTGTAATCATTTTTTAATGTATCATCATTGGGGTAGCCAGCACTTGCCCTAGTCCCTGTCCTGACACAAAATAAATATCGGGGGGAGGCGACAGGGCTAGACTGGGGAAGCATACGTGATCATTTCTGTTACAGATATTTAGCCTACTAGTGGGGGGAGAGGACTAAGAGAGTGCCAAAGGTTTAGCAAAATAGGTGGGTTTTAAGCAAGGATTTGAATGAACAAAGAGGCATCCCGCATGTGTTCCAGAAGGCAGTTCCAAGCATAAGATACAGCAAGGGAGGAAATTAATGGCCCAATCCATCTAAAGGTTAAAACAGTGGAATACAGGTTCTGTTGTCATAAATAGCCATATGGTATCATGCACAGTGTGCCGCCAGTGGCCATTTTGGAACTGCAGCTGCAAATGGCAATATGCGTCAAAGGCCTGCTGCTGCAACTGGCTACTCACAGAAGTGCAGGTAAGTTGCTGTGGAGGTGAGGTGGGTGGAAAAGGTGGGAAGGGGAGGAACAGGAGAGTGTCTGGGCAGGGATGGGGAAGAACAGAATTTCTTCCCCATAGGATGCAGTGGTGAAATTCAGCCAGTTCTCACCAGTTCTGCAGAGCCGGTTGTTAATTTTAGGTTGGGAGAGGGAAGAAAGGCAGCGGCCGCCCTGAAGGACATAGAACCGGTTGTTAATTTATTTGAATCCCACCACTGCCCATAGGATGCAGTGTGCTCTCTGTTGGTGCATCTGTGTCAGTGGGGAGTTCTAGTTAGGATTGGGCTTGTTAAGGTGAGACCTTTGAACAGTGAGGGGTGGTAGAACAGAAAGAGCAAAAGACACGGACAGGAGTGTAGCTCCATGTACAGGCGTAGAGAGAAGCACAGCCTTTTGGTCTTTTCTACATGAATGTTCGATACATGTAGTGGGAAACTCCTGGAAAGATGGAAGACCCTGCGTGCTTCACTCTTCAGAAAGTCCTCCTTTCCCAGCCTCAAGGCCTTGATTTTGTGTTCCGTAGGGCCCAGCCCTACCCAACTTTCCAGCACCGAAGCAGCTGTGGGATTAGGGAACGTTTGTTCCCTGACCTCGAGGAGGCCTCCATGACTGCCTCCCCACTGCAGGCTGCAGTGAGCACCCCATTGGCGTGGCTGAATCAGTTCTGGAGTGTTGGGTAGAACTGGGCCTTTGTCAGCAAGAAGATGAGCAGGCTTAATCTGAATGCAGAGGGCTGTACTTTCTTCCAAGAAAATTTAACTTATTCAGGACATTTGATTATCCAAAACAAGTTACGCTCTTAATGCCCATTAAAGCCACTCTTTAATCCTCATTCAAATCTCTTCATAAGATTTACTTGTTGCTTGCTGCCTAAAGACTGAACAATCTCATTGCAGTCATTGGGTGAACTGGCCAGGTACATGAATGAAAGTTGGTCTCAAATGAGAGTGTAGCGGTTGTTCCTGCAGACCATGCAGGAATGGCTGAAGCAGAGAAAGGAACTCTATGAATTATCAACTCATACCTTGTAGCTGTTGTTCCTTTCCCATAGGAATATAATAGCTCAGTGGTTCTCAAATTGTGGGTCCAGGGCCCACCAGTGGGTCATGATCCAGTTTTTGGTGGTTCATGAAACTGACAGGGCAGATCAGGCAATTTGCATCAAGGGTTAAACAAGCTGCTACTTGGGGGCAGGGAGCACTGCTGCCCAATCACCATCAGAGCCACACCTCTTGGCATTTATAAATCAGGCAGCCGCCTCTAAGGTTCACTGGAATCACTAAAACAAGGCAAAGAACATTTCTCTAGTTGAGTATATGATATTCAGTTAATCAGTTTTATTGATTCAGTTAGACTCAGAAGTATGAGACCCAACCAAGAAGCCTGGAGAATCTTCCCCGCAGGAACAGCAAAAGCAAATTACTAAACTGGGATTGACAACTTTATAGCAAGATGGGCAGCCCAATCCTATTCAGGGTTTACACTGTTGGATCTCACACTCCATCAGCACAATCATAGAACGGTAGCACGAGAATTGCTCTGTTGTAGCCTGAGGCCACCAGGGTGAATGGCTTGAGGTTATAAATGGGTGACAGTGGCCGGCTGAACCACCTCCATCCTAAGATGCTGTTGGTAAGTCAGAGGATGTAGAATGAGAGGATCATGGGCGGTTCAGTATATGCCGAGCCAGGGGGAGGAGGGGGAGGATCTCAGCTGCTGCAGCAAATGCCAAGATCCTATGCACCTTTTCCTGGCCCAGCATGTCCCCGGACTCTCTTCAGATTGATACAAGCTAAAAAAACTAAGATCATGGCAACCACTCCCATCACTTCCTGGCAAATAGAAGGGGAAGAAATGGAAGCAGTGACAGACTTTATTTTCCTGGGCTCCAAGATCACCGCAGATGGTGACTGCAGCCATGAAATTAGAAGACGTTTACTTCTTGGGAGGAAAGCTATGGTGAACCTAGACAACTGAATAAAAAGCCAAGACATCACCCTGCCAACAAAGGTTTGCATAGTCAAAGCGATGGTTTTCCCAGTAGCAATGTATGGCTGTGAGAGCTTGACCATAAGAAAGGCAGAGCGCCGAAGAATAGATGCTTTCGAATTATGGTGTTGGAGAAGACTCTTGAGAGTCCCCTGGACTGCAAGGAGATCCAATCGGTCAGTCCTCCAGGAAGTCAAGCCTGATTGCTCCCTGGAAGGACAAATCCTGAAGCTGAAGCTCAAGTACTTTGCCCCCCTCATGAGAAGAGAGGACTCTTTAGAAAAGACCCTCATGCTGGGAAAGATGGAAGGCAAAAGGAGAAGGGGGCGGCAGAGGATGAGATGGTTAGATAGTGTCACCAAAGCAATCAACATGAAGTTGGGTGAACTCTGGAAACTAGTGGAGGACAGGGAGGCCTGGCATGCTGTGGTCCATGCGGTCGCGAAGAGTTGGACACGACTTAGCGACTGAACAACAACAACAACAAAAACTGGTGTTGGTGAGAGAAGACCCACTGGAGGCCAGGCAGCCGAAGTGGAAGTAAGTAAAAGAGGACATTCACCACCACTACCATCACCACCATAGCATGTGGGTCAAATTCCATCAGCAGCTCTACATGCTATGGGCAGGCAGGATATAGTATGTTTACTCAAGAGTAAGTAGACTTCTCTTCAAATGAGACTTACCTCACCAGAAAGTGTGCTTAAATTCTGATCAGCAAGCAAGTTGACAGCTTGCGGTCCACACACTCATCCTGCCTTTCTTCCAAAATGTCAGTTGACTCTGACACCATGATAGCGTTTACTGATAATGATGCACCAGAGTATCACAGAAAAGGAATTTTTTCCCCCTCCAACCACCCTCCTCCTTCTTCACTGCCTGCCCCTCTTTTGAAGAATGGGACCAGAGTTTTGACTGACCAGAAAGTGGTCTTTCTCATTGTGTGGATTCTCACCTTCCTTCCTGGTATTTTAAAAATACAACTACAGTACTAATTGTTTCCAGTCATTTTGTAAAAAAAAAAAAATACAGTAAGATCAATTAGGATTTAAGTGCTATTGTACAAATAATTCCTTTTTTTAAAGTGAAAATGGATTGTAGTACTATTATAGTGTGCAATTAAAAAACAAAACAAAACGTTGCTGTAGCAATAAACAGAAGGAACTAAAAAAGGGTTTGATCAGTAACCGAATGTGAAAGGAATGGCCGTGTGGTTCAAATTTCACTATATGCCACACCCCTTCAATGAGACGCAAGAGTAGTGCTTTGGTGTGGCGATTGTATTGCCCTGTCCTGCGCAAAGCATGGTTGCATTTCTGCAGTCTCAAAGAAGTCAGAAGAAATAGGTAGCACAAAAAATTTGATGGAAATACCATGCAGACACCTCGCAAACAGAGAGTGAATTCAGCACGGCGATTCCAGATTCAACACGGTTTCAGTGGAAAGGACTCCCTGAGTTAACTCCAAGAGTTCTCTGAGCCAATTACAAGGCAAGCTGGGAGGAACGAGCAGCTCATTCCAATGAAAATCCCTACACAGGTTGTGGATCTGGCTGATTCTTCACCCTGGCCAGGTCAGCAGATCACCACCCCCAGCGCCGCATCCCTGTCCCATCCCCCTGCTGCCCCAACCCCAAGCCACGCTCCATTTTGGAGCCGTTCAGATGCAGGGGCAGGAGGGCATGCAGGTGGGTGGAACTACTCTCCCGCTGCTCACCTCTGCGATCATGTGGAAAGAGGGATGCTCTTTTCCCTCTCTCACAACACCAGAACCTGGGGACATCCACTAAAATGGAGTGTTGGGAGAGTTAGAATGGATAAAAGGAAATACATGTTTACCCAGCAGGTAATTAACCCGTGGAACTCCTTGCCATGGGAGGTGGTGATGGTGTCTGGCCTAGGTGTCTTTAAAAGGGGATTGGACAGATTTCTGGAGGAAAAGTCCATCACAGGCTACAGGTCATGATGGGTAGTGCCACTTCTTTAGAAGTAGGCTATCTTGGAGTGCCAGATGCAGGGGAGTGGCAATGAGATACAAGTATCTCGTTGTCTCAGGTGCTCCCTGAGGCATCTGGTGGGCCACTGTGAGACACAGGAAGCTAGACTAGATGGGTCTTTGGCCTGATCCAGCAGGGTTCTTCTTACGTTCATATGTCAGACAAATCAACACAGGTAACATTGATTTTCAAATACAATTATGCTAATAAAGAACTCCAAACGTGGTGTCGTAGGATTTTTTGTGTGCCTATCCTGCTTATACTGTTGTCTATTTCGATCTCTTCTATCTTACCCCCCACCCCGTTTCCTTCCCCCATAAAATACAAACCAAATACAACAGAAGCAGATCCAAATGAAAAAGGATTTGTCAGGTTCTGGTGAGAGCATGATTAATGGGTTTCTTATCCTGACCCTAAGGCTTGATGAGAGTTACAATGTGGAATGGAAATAAGGATTATCATGTAACACTGACGCTGCAGTAATGATAAACTCAGAGCTGATGTGCCAAACAATAGGAGCCGATAAAGCACTTTGTGCATATACTTCTGGGGAGAAAAGGACTGAAAACAGAGCCTACTTGGAAAAATTGCTCCGCATTGCCTTATTAAATATCAGTAGATATCTCAAGCTAATTTGCCTATGTAATGTGATAAATGTAGATAAATGAGTGTGGGTGGGGATTGTCTGGATTAACAGGTTCCAATTTCGAGGAAGGGCAGTTATGGTGGATTTATTGATATGGTAAGGAAATAGCAATCCTCAAAATTATAGTAAAAAGCAACTCGTAGAGGAGAGACAGAATGCAAACTCTTGCAGCGAGGAAAAGCAGAACGGCTTTTGGCAGATGAAAAAGTGGTAGGGACACGGATTCAGGCCTCCTCCGAATAATTGATATAAATGGCTGAGGGGCAGCAATCCTCCCCATTGTGTCTAGTGTAATGGAAACATGTAATTTATTACATGTGATCCCTGGAGAATGTAACAATTAATACAAGAGCTATGCAGGAGAGCATCATGTGACGCAGAAATTAGTATTCATGGAAGAAAGAGAGGGGAAGAGACAGAGATCTATTCACGTCTTCCTTTCATATCCAGGAGACAGACAGGATACTGCAGACATCATAAATGAATGGCAGACTCCAGTAGAAGGCATAATCACAGCACCCATCCTACTCATTATCAGTCAAAATGCAGAGCATGACAAATAATCCAAGGATGGCTCATTCACAGGCTTTGCAGACCGGTCCCCCTCCTTCTATGGAAATACAGCATGCTGTTTGAACAGGCTTGGGAGGGGCTTCCATTAATGAGGCAACAGACAGCATGAGCCTCTGTATGGGTACTACTCGGTAAATCTCATGAACCCAGGGAGGAGGAAAACAAAACAGGGTAGTTGCCCTATTGGTGTATTGACCCAGAGGCGATCATTCATGCTACTGGAACAATCCCAGTGGACCTGCAAAGCTGCTAATTGCTCCTCAAATAAGACGAGACACAAACATGGATTTTTTTCTCCCTGGGAATTCATGGCCCACACCTCGCTCATTCCATCTTGTAAAAAGGATTAGTTGTTCTTTCAAAAACCTGCAAAACCTATTTGATCAAAGGCAACAGCAGGCAAAATCGATTTGGGGCATGTGAGGTCAGAAGCAAAGCCTTTATTGGCCTTCGCCCTAGATAATTAAGGGGGGGGGGAGATCTATATGCAAAAAACCGCATTCCAATGGACACCAGAGTGACCAGATACAATGGAGGCCAGCATGCTTATACCTTTAACCATAGAAGAGGGAATTTTGGCAGGTGTCGTTTTAAAAACCACATTGAGCTGCACCTGCAAAAATTCCCTCTTCTGTACAATGGTGTAGGCACTCTGGCCACCATTGTATCTGGTTACCCTGACAGACACATTCCAATGGAAATTATTAATAGGGCTTTAGCATGTTACGTGCATGGATTATGCAGCACATAGGGTATGTGCGAAGCATGATGTGCGAAGCACATAGCACATAGAATGATGTGCGAAGAAGAATAAATTAAAGAGGCTTCCCCTCCTGAAAGAAGCTTTGTGTTGGTGTAATGAGAGAGGCAACATTATTTCACATAAGAATTAACAGGGGTTTGAAGTTTTTCATTCCCCCCCCACCCCTGTCAGAACCCCGGGGGGCGGGGGGGGGGGGGAGTGATTGCACCGAAGACAAGACCTAATCTGGTGTTTCTGATGCAGCATTCTAAAAAGGCAGAGAAGAGCTTGCAACTTTGCTCATGAAACAGCTGCTCTGGTTGGCAAATAAATAAATGGCTTTGTTAACTGCTGCGCTGCAGAGCTAGCCCATAAATATCCTTCCATAGCAATTATCGCCAGGATTAGTAGATAAATCTTTGACATTCCTCGCATTTAGTCGTTACAGTGGAGCTATTTTCAAGTGGGTCACAACTAGGGAGTGAGCGCCGCATCTCAATTCTCTGCGGAGCTGGCAGGCACAGGCCTGTCATCCACGCTGATTTGATTGCAGGGGCCTTTGCTGGCCGTGGAAGCATAGAGTTATTGGATCCGGATGCACCAAGCTGGAGGTTACATTGCAGGGAAGGGGGAGGAAACCCTAATGAGAAACTGGGTAGAGTGACCTATAGCAGTTCAGCTGCCACACTAAGAGGCTTTGGACAATGATCTAGGAGGTAATAGCTTTGGAGAAGTGACATCATTTCAGGATATTGTGGCTACAAGCTCAGCCGGCTCAGCAACACAGCCTCAGAAAGCACATTTATTGGCACAGAGTCTCTTTTTTTATGCTTCCATTCCACCTTTTAGCCCAAGTAATCCTCAAGAGTCTGATGAGCTATAGTTAGATGGGAAGGCCTCCCCGCCCCACTCCTGTACATATAGACATGCTCCTGAAATATGTGCACTTATACCTTCAGTGAAGCAACATATTGCCATATGTCTTCTAAAATTTACAAGTGGGGAAGTGCAAGCCAGCCTCCCATTTCAAGCAGATAGCTTGCATGTGTGGTGCTCTATAGCCCTACAAGTGTAGGACAACGTTTGAGGCCCAATCCCATCCTACTTCCTGGTGCTAATGCAGCTGCAATACAGCCCTCAGGTAGATGAACAAATGGTCCTTTACTTCAAGGAGGCCTCCATGGCTGCCCACCACCACCACCGAACGCAGCATATACCCCTTTGGGATGGATACACCAGGGCTGGAAAATTTGACAGGATTTGGCCCTTGGTCCAAAGGAATAGCATTGATACATATTCTCTACTTAAGAATGTCTTGAGTTTACTTCTTGCAGAAAACTACATTGGCGCTATTTGTGAAAGATCAATACGTGACCAAAAGTGGAGTACCCAACTATTATGATCAAGCACTGGGTGCACCTGCAGTTCTCGATCAGGACGGATTTGTAACAGACTAACCCAAACAGGCATTCCAGATAGTGATGCAGTCGTTAAAAAGGCAGTACAGTAAATGCATTGGTATTCTACTAGTAGGCCCAAAGCCTAAAATAGATCTCATCTATTTTCTTTTGTTTGGCTGTGTGCGTGGGTTTCTTTTTTAAAAAAATGAAAAATGGGGAAGCAGAGAGGGAAATGCAGAGAGAGAAAAAGGGTGAGGCGATGTAAAAGAAAACAGAACTCCTTTCTCTTTAATTGCCATGTAGTGTAGAAGATGATACGTTTCAGCCCTGCATGACAAGCTGCACCTGCAGAAATTCCTTCTTCTATACAACTGTGAAAAATATAAAAGAAATGTAAATATTGACGTGGACCTGAGCGTGTCTCCTAGGCCCATCGTACACACTCCGGGCTCACTGCCCCAACTCTCCCAGTGAGTCAGAAATGCATGTCCCCAATTTATTCTTGTGTATCCTACTATCTCAAAGGTCTTGGCAATCCATGGGAGAGCAGGGCACAGTTCCTAGGCAAATAAGCCAGATGTTGAGTACAAGTTCTTGTGCACATCCACCAGACTGGTTAAATGTCCCAAACCAATGCAAATCCTACATTGGATGTACAAATCCTCACGGCAGACTGCCCAACCGTAGGTGCCACCATCCCTTCTAAGTGCCAGTCCTCCAGCCAAGGGGAAGCTATTTGTTCAGTGCTTTTACATACTATTTTGTCCTAATCTTGCTTTCTGTCAGGGATGTTTCATAGTTGTGCAGTTGCTGCAGCCCAAGAATGCCAATTTGCATTTCAGGAGTGTCATTTGATTACGTTACAACGACAGCACTTCTTGCTTGATGATGTCACTTCCTGCCACATCACTTCCAGGTTAATGACATCATTTCTGGTGGGTCCTGACATGAGCGCTATTCTAAAAAGTGGGTCTCGGACTAAAAGGTTTGAGTACCACTGACCTAGGGTATTCACAGCCCACTCCCAAACTGCCCAGCTACCCCTGCATCCTATGCAGGGCTGGAAGCGTCTTAGGAGAAGGGGACATTTGCTCTTCCCCCGGTTTAGGGTGCAGGCCCGCCAATAGGCCTCCTCAAGTCTGTACCAGCTTTTTTGCTCGCACAGGCTTGAGGTCCTCTGTGTTGGGCCATGTGGCCCAAAATGGATGTTAGGATCCGGTGGTGAAGGCCACCACTGGTCCCACCTCTGCCACACATTGTCTCCTGCCCAGTTCTGCTCAGAAAGAGTGCACCACCAGTGGCTGTATCCCTTACTGCCAGCTCACACTGCCCGGCCTCCTCCCAGTACTAGGGTTCAGTGCTGAGCTGCCAGTGTCTGGTGGTAAGGTCTTACCACCAGTGATGGAAGAGCCCTATGGCACTTTCACGACATCTGCTCCGGTGGTAAGCCCTTTCCACCAGTGCTGGCCCATTTAGGATTGGGCCCTCAGTCTACTACCATGAAGGCAACCAGATAATTGAGGCTTTAGTCCCTGGAGTTTGGGGGACCTCTAAGCTTGCAGGGGTGGGGGACTTGGCTGGAAGAACTTCAGCTTCCCCTTGGCTGGAAGACTGGTATTTAGAAGGGATGGTGGCACTTTGCAGGCCAAACTGTGCCGGCCTAACTCCAGGTTAGGTTTGCACTCTGAATTGCGTAATTTGGTGGTAAGCAGACATCCTGCTAGAAATAAAAACCGTTTGCTTCTAGGCTTCCTTGTGATTATGAACAAATAATTGTTCATTTGTCAGTGAGGATTTGTTCTTATTTTAAAAGAAAATACTATTTCTCCCCTCAGTTCATGGGGACCTAAAGCATGCCACACTTCCTGGTTTCTCCATTGATCTTCATTGCCTCATGTGTGTTTCTTAACTTTTCTTTCACAGAGTGGATGAAACTTTTCACTGGGAGAAACTTTTAGTGACGATCTGAAGAAATTTAGCCGTTCTTTGTCACTCAGAGCTGTAACTGGCTTGTAGTACACCAGGGCGGGGCGACATCACCGTGCCCAAGCACCACCGCACTGCCCCCGGCTCTGCCTCCACCACATACAATTCTAAATGGAGAATTGCTCCATTTAGGACCACTTCAGACGCGAGGAAGGGTGGGGGCAAAAAAATGCATTGCTTTTTCACTCTGCTGCAACCGGCACCTGCTGCTCCTGCCTCCCCTTGCGGCACCTTCCATAGGCCTCTGTTGTCACAAGCCACTGCACACAAACACTTCGCCACAGGGTTACACGTGGAGTGACTGAAAATGTAACAAATGTCACAAGCATGACATGTTATCCACTCTAGGATGGCTCTGTCAAGTTTGGGTTGGGTTGTTTTTTTTTTTAAATGAAACCAGAGCCTTCATGTTGTTGGTTTGTAAATTAACACTTGTACATTGTCTGATGCCACAACTGGTATTGGGCACCACCATGAAACGTTTTAATGAAAAGTCAGGAACAGCTTTGCTTGCTGCATGAATGATTGAAGCCGTCAATTGAGAGTTGCATGGGCATGGGAACACACACACGCACGCACTCACACTCACACACACACCCATACACACACACACACGCGCGCGTGCGCGGTTTGGTTCATACATGAGCGGCTGGCAGAATCCTGTGAGCTTGCAGATGTCTGCAGCTCAGTGAAATCATCTCCCAAAGACACAAGTTCCTCTCTTGCCAGTCAGCAGTGCTTTCATAAGCCTGCCTCTGTTGTAAACAGACCAGACGGGCAGGCACAGAAATAGAACGCCTCGGAGGAGAGGGTGCGATTCTCATGCCTCGCATTAATAACAGTATCACACTTGGCTTTGAAGTGGCGGTGCCTTCCGAGCGGGCGTCCTGAAGGTGCCATCAGGCATCTGAATAACAGCCTGGGTTTGAAAGCACGCCGGTTTGATGGCCATGAATTGCAGAACTGCGAGAGTCCACCATGGCATGAAGGCAAATCGCACAAAGGGGGAGACGTTCTCCCCAGCACCTCACAATGAAGAACAGCAGAGGGAGCTGTCAATCTTCCCAGAGACAAAGCCACACAGTTGCCAATGTCAAGCACTGGCGTTCCTCATCATTCGGGTGGTTAACCAGCAGTTTAGATAGGCTGGGAGAAAGTCTTGTGGGGTGTGTGTGTGTGTGTGTGTTGTCTCAGCATTTCACAAACCTTTTATTTTCATTTTCATAAGTCTGCCCATGTAAACCGCCTTGAGTTGTAGTCACTGGAGAAATCTGGTGATCTTAAGAAAGGCGGTATATAAATACATGTATTATTATTATTATTATTATTATTATTATTATTATTATTATTATTATTATTTGTAAGTATTCCCTTTCTTTCTTTCTTTTTTTGTTTCTGGCAACTGGAACTGACCTTTGGTTCATGAGCATTTGGTACTCAAAGAGTAGTTCAGTCACAGTCAGGCTGACAGTGGACCAGCGTATTCTGCCTCTAGACCGTGTGTGCCACCAGCAGAGGAGTAAATTACATTTCCTGGCTTGGAAACACAAGCACTCCTTTTCCCTTTCCTTTTGCAAGCAGCCCCAGGACTGCAAACTTGTGAGCGAGCCGCCTGATCTGCGTCGAAATTGATCAGAAACCATTGTGGAGGGGATACGGCTGCAGAGTTTTTAAGCACAGCAGAGTGAATCATTTTAATGCTGCACACACAGATTTATTCCTTGTCAGCTCAGTGCTGTTTGAGATGTGGTACAGATCATTTCTGTCTTCACTTGAGTGCTAATTTGCCCACGGCAAATCTTTTAAAATTGAGCTCAGTATTAAATGACATGATGGCAGAAAGACTGTAGACACTGAATCAGGGAAAGTATTCACTGGGACAGAGAGACACAAGAAGATGTTAGAATAATTAGGAAATAACACAGTTGAAATGATACCTTAACATTTATATTTTGGGGGAAATGATGCTTACTGGCTTTTTCTTAAATAGCACTTGGAGTTTATGGTAATCAACAGGAATTGAAAGCATCAACCCCCTGGAGCAAATATGTTAACTTACTAATGACAAAACCTAGATAAAAAGAACCACTTAGTGTTGTTAAACTAGGCAGATAATTGTAACAGACAGTTCCCCCCTCCAATATAGTATCTTATTCTGTGTTACATTCTATATGGATTTTTTTCCCTTTCAGTGATTGATAAATGTGCTCGTGGGTGGAAAGCCAGCTGAATATATTACATACATAAGCATACAGCTCATATAACCTCATGCATGAAGCCGGTCATCTCTACAGCAACAAAGATCCTTCAATATGTAGCGAGTTTTCTTCCTCTGCAAATAGCCTTGGTTCAGCCTTATATTGTGTTTCTCTGTTCACCTGCATCTTAATAGCCACATAAAAATAACAATGACAGGAAATGGGGGAAAACTCTTGCTAATATACTGTAGAAAAGCAGTCCCTGGTCTGGGAGAGCTTAATGAAGATGAAATTCCTTCCAACAACGTAAGATGCATTCAAGCTGCATACCACTCTGGAGAACTCAGCGCTTTCAAATTTTAACAAGCTATTGCATAAATTAAAATATTGAGAAGCAGCTAATACTGAGAAAGTTGTCAGTTTAAAGAATGTGGAAGGGAAGCCATGAAGGAACAGAAAGCAAGGTGGACACTGCACGAAAAAGAGTGAATTGCCATGGAGGAATTTATTCATTATGTAACACTATACATTATCAGCATGTCTACAATCTAGTTTAACTGACTTAGGGCCAAATCCTATCCAATTTTCCAGCCCTGGTGTAGCAGTCCCAATTCTGTGGTGGGGGGACAGTCGAGAAAGCCTCCTCAAGGTAAGGGAATGTTTGTTCACTTACCTTGGGGCTGCATCAGAAAGTTGGATATGAGTGGGCCCTTAGGGTGCAATCCTAACCAATTTTCCAGCATCGGGGTAAGGGCAATGCAGCTCTGAGGTAAGGGAACCAACATTCCCTGACGTTAAGGAGGCCTCCGTGACTACTACTCCACTGCAGAATGCAGAACATGCTCCTTTGCCACAGCTATGTTAGTGCTGGAAGATTGATTAGGATAGCATCCTTCCTGCCCAATACTACTTGTAGCACCTTTTCCTCTGGTGCTGACTGCCATAGTCAGAGCCAGTCATA
Source organism: Lerista edwardsae (assembly GCA_029204185.1). Classification (NCBI taxonomy): domain Eukaryota; kingdom Metazoa; phylum Chordata; class Lepidosauria; order Squamata; family Scincidae; genus Lerista; species Lerista edwardsae. The sequence continues at coordinate 11,095,723 of JAJKFI010000001.1, forward strand.
AAAGGCGCTCCAAAAGCGCACTATGCAGTGCACTGCTGAGACACTGGCAGGCAGGTTTTGTGCCTTCATAGCCTGTGATCCGCCATAGCCCAACAGGCATGGACAGAACAATAGCAGGCACTTCATAACATCTCCTGTTTTTACTTCCTGGAACTGCAAAAATTGGGGTAATAAAGTTCTCCAAAATAAATCTCATCTTAATTATCCTGTATGAAAAATTGATTTCACAATGCAATAATGGGCCAGTTTGCATGTGTGCGGAAAGGTTCATAAGATCAATCCAAATTTTATCTGAGACAATAGGATTAGGCACTGCTGAGTGATTTGAATAGGTTTGCTGTCCTGCAAAATTGTAAAACAAGCAACACGGGCTTTGCCAATATGGTCATAGCACCATCGTTTTCTGGGACGTAATATTTTGGAAATTTCCTTAAAAATCTTTGCCTAAAATGTCATCAGAACCCCAAAATAACACATCTTGACTTCTTTCCAGAAATAGATTTCTGGATTCAGCAAAAATTACTTGTTTCAGCAAAGAGAGTGATAATGAATGTACAATGAAGTAATTGCAAAGGCATCTAAGAAAAAAACTGTAATGACTTTAAAGTGGTAATACTAGGTAATAGTAAAGTGGTAATCTTCCTAGGTCAGAGATGATTCAGATAATATGCCCACCATAAGAAAATGACATTGTAATTCACAGGCCCATATGAGATGTGAACTTTCAGCAGTGTGTGTCTTTAAGCGCTTACAAGCCAAGGCAACAAGGCACACAGCCTCTGCTGCCAGCCTGGGACCACAGCTAAGAGTAACAGCCTCTAAGAGCACTGAACAGACTCTTAACTTTAAAAAACCCCAACTTTAAAGCTAAACTAGCCCCAATTACAGGGACCTATCCAAAGCTATAAAACTTAACTGGTAGTGTGCCCAAGCAGCAAGACTGAATTTAGTTTGGTTCCAAGTAATCACAAATAAAGCTTACACTTTAACTATAATTTATTAAGAAAACAAGTGTTACAAAACTAGGAAAGGTTAAAAGAACTAACAGAGACTTTAACTAAGATACACCTTACAATAAGAAAACAACTAGCTGCCTAACACTAGACTAGGCCCTAATACATGCAAGTCCAAGCAGGCAGCAAGCAGGCATCAAGTCCATCCTGGGCATCTTTAGCCAGACGAGGAGAAGGCGATCTGAAGTCCAATCTGAAGGACTGATGATCTTCTCTGGAGATGGTCTGATGGTGTCTTGAAGGACTGATGGTCTTGATGGTGTCCTGAAGATCTGAAGGTGTGTGTGTCTGTAACCCGAAAACTGGGTATCTTTATATCCCCTCTAGTATAATTAATTATCCAATCAGGATAAAGGTCAGACCTCTTCCTGATGGGATGTTTGGAGGTTCCATCCTGTTTGGAAAAGGTTATGTAAACAAAACACTAAGTGATGGGTCTCAGCTGTGCGGAATCTTCTTAATTGCAGCACTAGCTGGATGGAACTTTCCTGATTAGGTACTTCCTTCCTAACCCTAGCTATGACCTCACACCTTTCTGCAGAAAACAAAGCAAATAGGAAATTATATTTCCTGATGAAATTACCTCAGGAAATGAGCTGATTATCACCAGCTGGTACCTTAACAGCTTTAGCTCTTTTTTTTTTTTTTTTTTTTACAAAATGGAGTATTCTGACAAAATGGAGTCAGACCATGGCCTAGCCTTCTCTTGCTCTTTACAGACATGGAAAAATTCACTTTGTAAAAAGTAATTACTTCCCAAATAATTGGTTGAAAGCTTTGGTTTATTTTGCCAACTTGGAATTCCATTGAGTAATTTGCCCATTTGTTTGTGCAAGGCAATATCCCTATGGCAACTTGAAATACCAGAATGCACAGAGTCAGGGCCCAATTCTGCAATCAATCAATAAACCTTTATTGGCATAATAAAAATAAATACAGAAACAGGCCTAACCAATGGACTTCAGAATTTCTGACAAAAACATAGCGACATTGAGGGTAACATTGGGCTGATAATCACATAAAAGAAAGGAAATAATAGTATCAGAAGAAGAAAAAGAAAAAGTGGAGAGAATTGGTTGAAGCAAAGAGACACGAAGGGAGTGGTGGGACGGACAATTTAGAAGAATATGTTGAAGAGAATCAGGTGAAGAATGACAGAAAAAACAAATTCGTTGATCACGTGGGATCCGAGAAAAGCGTCCCAGGTGGTAAGCCGTTGGAAATATGTTGAAACGCGCCAACATGAAGGCTCTACGTTGAAGGGGATTGATAAGTTGAATAAAATAGTTGAAAGGTTGACCACCTGAAGGAGGAAGATCGAAAAAAAGAGAACAGATAGGATTCATAAGTCGATTAAATTCCTCCAATTCATGATGATAGAGTTGGCTTTTGATGTGACTGAGGGCCACTTCTGGAGAAGTGTAATTTAAAGATTTTAAGGAAATACCAAGAGAGGAGAGTTTATTTTCAAAGGTAAGAAACCTTCTGCATTTCGAGTTAAAATAGCCAACTCTGCCCTTGCTCCCATTTTTGGGAATGGTGCCATAAAAGAAGTAAAATAGAACATGGAGCACAACCCTAACCCTGAGCTGGTATAGCCAGGCCGTGTTGCCTGTACTGTATCCAATGCAGGGTTGGAGGCTGTTGGAGGTCATTGTGGGGTAAGGGGATATTTTCCCTGCATCCCTTGTAGAGCCCCAGACTGCCCTATGGGCTACTAATCTGCGCGAGCTATCTGCACCATGCAGAGTTCCGAGGCTCAGAAATGGGGGTTAAGATATGGTGTGCACTGCCACTGCCAATCCTACCACCCCTTCTGGACCAATGAATGATGTAGTTCTTGAACAAGATGATAAAACGGGTTGGAAGTGACCAAACGCCTTCCATACCAGGGCTGCTGGCCTCACACTGCCACCACATTTTGGAGCAGCTGGAGGCTGGCAGGGAGAATACATTGTGAGCAGGGGTGTTCTGACTGGGCCCTGGGGACAAGGCAGAAGCTAGCCGCTTTCCATTGGACTTCTCTGTTCCTACTCAGAAGTGGCCAGCCTTTTCTTTTGTTTTGTTTTTGCACATGAGAGGCAGTTTGCTGGGAGGAAATATGCTCAGACTCCAATTCAAAAACATACTGCAGCTTTATTGAGACATAACACACAGTGAACAGTTAAACAGATAAGATATTTCTTTCATCTATTTCTCCTTCCTCCAGACCTCCCTCTTCCCTTTCTGTAATTGGCTCTTGTCCCATCTGGAGTGGCAAATGTGACAGGAGGTAGCAGGAGGGAGGGGGGTCTCCAAGAAGAGGGGCCGACCCAGGGGCAGATCTGATAGAAATGGCGCCCATGGCACCCAATGAAAATGCGCCCCAGGGGCGCAACGTCATGACGTCACTATGTCGTGACATCATGACGTCGCGCCCCCTCTAAGAAGCGCGTTCTGTTAGCTCCTGCCGGCCCTTTAAGGCCAGCGGGAGCCAACAGAACGCGGCCGGGGCGAACGTTCTGTTTGCTCTTGCCGGCCCTTTAAAGCCGGCGAGAGCGAATGAACGCGGCTGGGGCACCGCGTTCTGTTCGCTCCTGCTGGCCTTAAAGGGCCGGCAGGAGCAAACAGATCGTGGCACCGCCCAGCACCCTGCCCCCCTGCCTTGAGAAGCGGGAGGGGGCACCGGGCGGCAGCGTGTTCTCCTCGCTCCGGCTGGCTCTTTAAGGCCAGCCGGAGCGAAGAGAACGCTGCGCAGGGCCTGGGCGGGCCGCGGGCGCCATTTTGGGGGTGGGGTGCGCCATGGTTACGGCGCCCTTACCCAAGATGGTGCCCAGGGCTCGTGCCCCCGTTGTCCCCCCTAGATCCGTGACTGGGCCGACCTTCAGGCTGGAACAAAGCAGGAACTAAATGGTAAAGGTTTTCCCGTGACTGAACTGTCTAGACATGACCAACTCTAGGGGGTGGTGCTCATCTCCGTTTCAAAGCTAAAGAGCCGGCGTTTGTCCAAGGACAGTTTCCGTGGTCACATCGCCAGCATGACTATATGCCTAGGCGCACGGAACGCCATTACCTTCCCACCGAAGTGGTACCTATTTATCTACTCACATTTTTACATGTTTTTGAACTGCTAGGTTGGCAGGAGAAATCTTGTCTAGATGCACCTATATCAATAAACTTGCCTTGTTTTATCTCATCTGCGTGTCTGCTTTTGCAATATCACATCTAGAGTTGGAGCCATTGTTTTGTTTTCAACATCCCTCCTCAGCCCCTTCCAAGTTATTTTTGTTAGCATATAAGAAACTCAGACAACAGCTTTAGGATCCAACCCTATCAGGCCTAGTACTGGCAGTAAGCCAGTGTCGTAAAAGTGCCATAAGGCACTTTTAGCTTCGGTGGTAAGGGCTTACCGCTGGCCCTGCGGTGTAATCATTCGGGGCATGGGGAGGGTGGAACTGGGCAGGGGGAGGGGTGGAGCTGGACCCTATACTCTGTGACAGGCCGCACGGCTCAACATGGAGGTTCTCAAGTCTGCGCTGGCAAAATAGCCAGCACAGACTTGAGAAGGCCCATTGCCAAGCCAACACCCTTACACAGGGGAAGGGGACAAACATCCTATTCTTCTGAGGCTCCTCCAGTAGTTGCTTCAGTGCCCATAGGATGCACTGGTAGCTGTTTTGGCACTGCTGCTCTTATGGGGGCCTGACAGTTTAATATTGGACAACCTTGACACAAGCAAAACAGGATTGGACTATTACAGGCTAATTGACTATTACAGCCAAGAAAGGCTGAAGCCCCCATTTGGGTTCTGACAGGGGTTGCAGATTTGGATAGAGCAATATTGGTGGTTTTGTGGCGTTAAACCAATGATTAGCTAAGCCAATGATTAGCCAATGACATTATGGTTGAATGTGGGATCTTCCATTTGGAAAGCATACGCAATTGAGCTATTATGCCCCAAGGGTGCATTGCACCTGGTGCAGAGCTTATGAAACTCTGCGTTCCAGAAGTTCACGGGTGACACAGTGATGTAATCACTTCACCCTGACCTTGTCACCTCTTGTTATGTCACCACGACCCTGAACTTTGCCCTATTGCATTGCTGTTAATGCAATAGGAGTGCTTCCATTTGCTGATCTTCAGCCCTCTCTGGGTGCAATAACAACAATGCAATCATCAGTGAGAACCCAAGGCAGCTGGGCCTGGAGATCGCTTATGGGTGGTGGTATGAGCACATAACAGGATCACCTAATGGGTGGTGTCAGCACCTGCTAAGGCCGGCACCCAGAGAGGTGTGCACTAGCTGATAGTGGTGTCACTGATTATGACCCCTCACAAATTCCAATTCATACCAACAAATATTTGTGTATAGCAGTGGTTCTCAAACCTTTTAGCACTAGGACCCACTTTTTAGAACAACAACCTGCCTGGGACCCACCAGAAGTGATGTCATGGCCTGAAGTGCTATCACTGTGATGCCAGAGCCTGCTGCTTTCCTGAGAACGCAGCAATAAGTTGGGTTATTTCTCAGCCATTTTCCAATAGCAAAGTGGATCAGAAAGAAAAGAAAAAGCCTACTTACAACCTTGACACAAGCAAAACAACCACACAGCCCTCTCCCTTTCCAGCATTCCGTCTTCCCATATTTTCAGTATGGCTGCTCTAGGTGCTTTATGACCCAGCAGAAATTGGCCAGTGGGTCCTGACCAACAGTTTGGGAACCACTGTATTAGGCATAAAGCACTCTCTCTCTCTCTCTCTCTCTCTCTCTCTCTCTCTCTCTCTCTCTGTGTGTGTGTGTGTGTGTGTGTGTGTGTGTGTGTGTGTATCTGTGTCTGTGACTAAGAGGGGGATTTTTAAATTCTATTTTTATAGTCTGACTTTTCTGTGCATGTAAAAACCATCAAAGTGGCTGGTGTCAGATTTGGAACTTCCACTGTCACAGACACTTGTGTTTTCATCTTTGCTCTTATTGTTCTGTTGCCACATATATTAGAAACTACACAATTCAGCTTAGACTTTGATCACAGAAGATGTTTTATTTTTAACCAAATTCCTCACAGGCAAGGCTGGAATTCTCTTTGTTTGAGGAATTCTATTCTTACATGCTTTCTCCGGTCCATGCTGCTGCCTCAGTGTTTGGTTACACCTGGCTTTGAGTCTTATTTCCATGCAATGACATTAGTCAGGGTGGCTCCTAGATCAAATAATGTTTCACTTTGCGCTGCATATAGCCACTGGAACTGAAGAAGATACCGCAAATCAAGTCCAAACATCACATATGGAAAAAACGGTCTAGCTTCTTTTTTCAGTTCCACACATGCTGTTCAGGGGTAATATTCAACTCATTAGGACTGACTTCTGTTTCACAACAAAGTTCTACAACAGGGGCAATATCCATTACTGACTATGAATGTTCCTTTGGTAAAAGGTACCACAGTTAGATGATCCCTTATCTGGACTGCTGAAATCCAGGCTATTCCAAAATCCAGACATTTTGATCACTGGATGGTCTTGTGCTCATTCCCACATACAAGCTGTAAGTTCTGTTCTCTGCTCTATGGTGTCTGCCATCGCTGAAAAATGTCAAAGAGGCCAGTAGACACCCATAAAGGTCACAGTAAAAAGAGCAAGAGGAAGCATTTCTCATTATATTTATGCAGTTACTCCAAAATCCAGACACCTTTCCATCCCAAGCAATCTAGATAAAGGATACTCAACCTGTAAACAGGTAAAGGTTTCCCCACGACCGAATGGTCTAGTCGTGACCAACTGTAGGGGGCGGTGCTCATCTCCGTTTCTAAGCCGAAGAGCCAATGTTTTCCAAGGACAAACCTCCGTGATCATATGGCTATACGCCAAGGCTCATGGAACACCGTTATCTTCCCACCAAAGTGGTACTTATTTGTTGTTCAGTTGCCAAGTCATGTCTGACTCTTCGCAATCCCATGGACCACAGCACATCAGGCCTCTCTGTCCTCCACTAGCTTCCGGAGTTCGCTTCGGTGACACTATCTAACCATCTCATCCTCTGCCGCCCCCTTCTCCTTTTGCCTTCCATCTTTCCCAGCATGAGGGTCTTTTCTAAAGAGTCCTCTCTTCTCATGAGGGAGGCAAAGTATTTCAGCTTCAGCTTCAGGATTTGTCCTTCCAGGGAGCAATCAGGCTTGACTTCGTGTAGGATGGACCAATTGGATCTCCTTGCAGTCCAGGGGACTCTCAAGAGTCTTCTCCAACACCATAATTCAAAAGCATCTATTCTTCAGCGCTCTACCTTCCTTATGGTCCAGCTTTCACAGCCATACATTGCTACTGGGAAAACCATAGCTTTGACTATGCAAACCTTTGTTGGCAGGGTGATGTCTCGGCTTTTTATTAAGTTGTCTAGGTTTGCCATAGCATTCCTCCCAAGAAGTTAACGTCTTTTAATTTCATGGCTGCAGTCACTATCTGCGGTGATCTTGGAGCCCAGGAAAGTAAAGTCTGTCACTGCTTCCATTTCTTCCCCTTCTATTTGCCAGGAAGTGATGGGAGTGGTGGCCATGATCTTAGTTTTTTTAATGTTGAGCTTCACGCCAATTTTGGCACTTTCCTCTTTCACCCTCATCAGAAGGTTCTTTAGGTCTTCCTCACTTTCTGCCATTAGAGTGGTATCATCTGCATATCTGAGGTTGTTGATATTTCTCCCAGCAATCTTGATTCCAGCTTGTGAATCATTGAGCCCTGCCTTCCTCATGATGTACTCTGCATATAAGTTAAATAAGCAGGGTGACAGTATACAGCCTTGTTGTACTCCTTTCCCAATTTTAAACCAATCAGTTGTTCCATTTCCGGTTCTAACTGTTGCTTCCTGGCCCGCATACAGGTTTCTCAGAAGGCAGATCAGGTGGTCTGGTACTCCCGTCTCTTCAAGAACTTGCCACAGTTTGTTGTGATCCACACAATCAAAGGCTCTGGCATAGTCAATGAAGCTGGTGAAATGGGAGAAGGGCAGTATGAGGAGGCTCACCTCTCAGAGAGGCGGGCAGTGTTTGGCCCAGTTGCCCTCCCTTGCCCCCATAGGGCTCCAAAATGGAGCCTGGTGTGGTGTCGGGGCATGGTGGAGTAGTGCACAAGGGCAGGGAACCAGTGGAGGGGGCAGGACTTCCCCATTCTCTGTCCCTGGGTGGCCAATTGGCTGGGTCTGCAACAAGTTGGCAGCAAGTCAATTTTTTGACATAGAGGAATTGGTAAAAAAGCAGTGTTCAGTCCAGCTAGGCTGTATTAGCATTCCACATCCATGGAAGCAAGATTCTGCACTGATATCTCAAGTGGGGAAGAAATCACACACGCAAGTAGGTCCTGCATGCATGATTCCTAGATCAATTGTGTGGCCAGACCTGCACATACACAGGCCTGTTAAAGAATATGGAATTCCACCAATCAGCTGTTTTGGAGCGGACTAGAGGGACAGCTTGATGGAATTCTCTGCTTCCTCTCATTGTGGCATTACTAGTATCACAGCAGCTTAATTTGTAGGGCTAAGTGCGCACAGTGCGAGCTGTTTGATCAGGATGCAAATCCCTTGGATCTTGCAGGTAATGCTAAATTTGGTTTTGCAATAGCCTATGTAGGTTTAAAATACATTAAAGTAAGGATATTTCATAACTGAAATATAAGCAAGATATGTTGCCATTCTCTGTAATATGCAGTTAATACAAAATATTACAATTTTAATTCCAAACTGTTACAGCAATGTATGAAAATATATGGTTGCTAGTATAAGTGTTAATAGTGTAGAGTCCAGTGGTTCCCAAACTTTGCAATGCTGAGCCCCACATCATCCTCTGCAGTGGGTCACTGTAAAGAGCAAAAGAAGGCTAGGCCATGGTTTGACTCCATTTTGTCAACATGACTCCATTTCATGGGAAAGAGCTGAAGCTGCTAAATACCAGCTGGTGGTAATCAGCTCACTTCCTGATGTAATCAGGAGTGTAATTTCCTATGTGCCTTGAGGTCATAGCTGGGGTCAGGGACACTGAACCACCAGCTTGCCATCAGGAAGTTTCCATCCAGCTAGTGCTGCAATCAGAAAGATTCCACACAGCTGAGACCCATCATCATTAGGTTGTGTACGTAACCTTTTCTGACCATTCTGTGACCTCCGAACGTTCCATCACCCTATCAGGAGATTGCCAGCCTTTATCCTGATTGGATAAGTGATTGTGCTAGAGAGGTATAAAGATACCCAGTTTTGGGGGTACAGACCAACCCACTATCAGACCATCAAGACACCATCAAGATCGTCAGACCATCAAGACCATCAGGCCTTCAGAGACCATCAGAGAAGATCATTGCAGACCTTCAGATCTTCTGAACCTGCTACCTGCTTGAGAAGAAGGTGAACCAGCAATGCCAACCACCTTGCATGTACTAGGGTCTACATGTACATGCAACGCCCGCCTGGCGGGCGGGAAAGCAGCGGAATGCGGCATCACGCAACGGGCGGACTGCTGCTCAACGGTAAGTCCCACCCAGCATACCGGCTGAATGCCGCCGCTGGTCTAGTCTAGTGTTAGGCAGCTAGTTTTCTTATTTTAAGGTGTATCTTAGTTAAGTCTCTGTTAGTTCTTTTAAGCCTTTCCTAGTTTTGTAACTGCTTGTTTATTAATAAATCACAGTTAATCTGTAAGCTTTGTTTGTATTTGGAAACAAGCTAAATTCAGTTTTGCTGTTTGTGCACTCTACCAGTTTAAAGTTAAGCTTTATAGCTTTGGAATAGGTTCCTATAGTTGGGGCTAGTTTAGCCTGTGGGCTTTTTAAGATTTAAGAGTCTGTTCATTCCTCTGTTTGAGGCTGTAACTCTTAGCTGTGGTGCTGGGCTGGCAGCAGAGGCTGTGTGCCTTGGCTTGTAACCGCTTAAGGACACATTCTGCTGAACGTTAACAACTCATATGGGCCCTGGGCTGGTTATAGGGCTTATGAGCCTGTGAATTAGTCACTGCACTCCTAGTGGTGCTGGAGGCCTCTCTGGGCCCAGTGACCCACTCTAAAGCCCTTTGCGGGCCTCAGAATAATCTTCCATAAACCACTTCTTGTTTTCAGGAGCAAATCAGCTAATAGGGGTATCAGAGGGCCATTCAGAGGACTGCAGAGGCCTGAGGACTGGGTCGCTGGACCTGGAGAGGCCTCTGGAGGCTTTGGTAATGGGGCCAAACTAGCACAAGTGAGGGCTGGAGGCCTCAGATTACACGCTACTGTGCTGGGGCTCACACTGTTCATAGAAGTGGATGATTCCCTTTTGTGTGGAGATACAGGGAGAAGCCTCTTCAAAGTGTGTGTCCCCAGGCTAGATCATCTATGAAACTGCCTGCAGGTTGTTTTGAGTAATGGATCAATGGGCAGGTTCCTGTCACTGCTGCTTCTCTTCTTCTACCTGCTAACTGGATTTGAAAAGGAAGGCATGGAGTGGAGAAGAGTGGTCTTCCTTTTCAAATATGGAGCAGGAAGTGTTGGGATGCAGCACCTGGTACAGTGCCAGGAGGAAAGGATGGTAAGGGAGGGATGATCCTGGCACCTAGCACACACAATTCCGTAAGTTATATTAAAAGTACAGGGGGCCCGACGTATCTGCGGGGGGCGGGGGGGGGGGCTTCAAGGTCTCTGCATGAATACAAAAAAGGTGCATGTTCAAGCCCACTTGTAAAATGGCATAAAATTGTGTCACCTTATGTAAATTGTATACAATTACATCAATTGCATGCAAGTGCTGGAAATAGTGGGTGTGAGGTGAACAAGATGTGAGTGCTTCAGAGGGATCTGATGCCAGGTCTGATTTTGCTACAGTAGGTTATGTGGAATTTTTGCAGGGACAATGTGGAATGTTTTTGGGTACATTTTGATCCACAGTCGGATCAAACCATGGGTGCAAGTCCTGCAGATAAGGTGGGCCCATTGTAGTTAAGGGCACCATCCTAGGTGTGTTGCCAAGAATCGGCTTGAAATGGTTTCTATCGCGGGGAAAATATTTTAAAAGGCAAACAACCAAATGAGAGAGTATGAGGATCATGTTTATTACACCTGCGCAGGTAGACCAATCTCCCTGTCCCACTCGGCAGGCAGAGAAAAAGGCAAAAAAAAAAATACAGATTACAAGCATTTTTATAACTCCCCCCCCCCTCTTCCTCCAAGCTTCTGCTTGGCGGAAAATTACGACACAAGGGCTGGGACATGAGAAGCTCTATGTTGATTGGGCCTTGAGAATATGCAGTGACCATTTTGATAAGGAAGGAAGGAAGCTCTGCTAGCTTGAACCAGTTCTCTATCTACCGTGAGAATTAGCGACACTGGATAGAGAAAGTTACACGGGGCAATTGAGTGAGAACAATGAGAGCAAAGAGAGAAACAAGTTACATACTTTAGCAACTTTAGACAAGAGACTTTAAACAAAAGTCTCAAGATGGCTGCACTTTGGTTCAACGGCAACAGGTGCCCTGCAGCGTTGATGCTACATCGTGTGCCGATGCCGGAGCCCCAGGCAGACCCCCGCGTCGGCGCTCTGACTCCGAGACTGGTGCTGCAGGCCTTGGAGCGCCTGCGTTCGTCTCCCGCTGCGCCAGCCAAGGCCAGCTGGCACAGAAGCGTGACAAGCCAGGTCGAAGGAGGGAGTAGGCAGGGGGAGGGCGTTTCTGGGCAGGGGGAGTGTGAGCTGTGGGTGGGCTGGCAGGTGGGCCAGCCCGGGAGGGAGGCGGGCCTTGGACTCGGCCATAAGGTCTCATCCAAGGCCTCATCCGGAGACCGCATGGCCCCAATTCGGGCTGCACGGTCTCCTCAGATCTGCGCCTGCTGTTTAACAGGCACAGATCCAAGGAGTCCATAGGGGAGGCTGGTGCCTCCCCTACGGCAAGGGCACGAACGTTGCTGCGGAGAGGCTCCAGACTCGCCTAAGCAGCTCTGGATATGGCGCTGGCTGGCCGGCCTCGCCATTCCAACGCTGCTTAGGATTGCACAGTAAATCTTTTTGAAAAACTTTTTAAACTTTATTAGCAGCCCAATCCTAATTTGTAGCAGGTTGCAGGTAGGCTGGCCAGCCTGCGCTGCAACCTAACCAAGTTAGAAGGTGGCAACAGCTTAGTGCAGGGAAAGGGGACAAATGATCCCTTGTCCCGCAGCTATTTAGCAGGTGCAAGTCAGAACGGGCTGCCGTGGCCTGAATCGGGGCCACGCAGCCCGGGAATGGGGGTTTGGATCTGACATAATAACCTCTGGATCCGGACTTCTACCCCTTTCCAGGCCACCCCAACCACAAGACCACCTTCCCACTGCCCCATTCCGCCGCCTCCCTGTTTCCCTCCCGCCTTCCCCCTGCCCAGAAACACCCACATGCTGGCTGAACAGTGGGGGCGGCTTACCTGCCGCTTCCTGTGGGCATCTGTGGGCTGACTTGCACGGCACAGACATGTCTTACGGCATGTTTCCAACCACCTTGGGCCAATGCAGGCAACTTGTTTTGGCCCAATGGCACAATAGGATTGTGCCCTATATTTTTTTAGACATACAGAAGATTTTTAATTGATTTGTTGTTATCTAACTAAGGGCACAATCCTAAACTGAGTTAGGCTGGCATAAGCTAAACCAGCAAAGTTTGGCCAGCACAAGGGACACTGTAAAGTACGCTGGAGTCAGCGAGGCCAGCACACAGATGTGAGCCATCCTCCCTGACTCCGAGAGTAGTTGAAACATGCTTTATGGTGGCCCTTGCGCTGGCCAAACTTTGCTGGCTTAGTTTATGCCGGCCTCACTCCAGTTTAAATAGTCAATTATTCACCGCAGTAACAAAAACATAAATTGGAAAGAAAATGGATTGACACTTCGGTTAAAAATCATTTCTCTTTCCATCACTGTACACCCTCCCCCACATTCTTATTTTATATCCCTTATATTTCCTTTTTCTCCTATTCATCTAGCTTCTCAAATGAGGTTTCCCTTCGGTTTTTACACTTTCTCCTTCAGAGGGGCTTGCCAAATGATAAAGGGAACAAATGAATTGAAGCAATTAAAAGCCGATATTTGAACTGGTCTATCAGGTTTGCAAGAAGATAATGTCTACTTTGGCAGAAAAAAATATATAATTACATTTTTTGGAAAGGTCTTCAATTTACATTAGGCATTCATAAGTCAGGAGGAAAAAAAAGTCCTAAAACACTGGCAGTTCAGCATGTAAATCTCAGTGTTATCCGCATGTGAATTACTGTAAAATGAGGAATAAATGTGAGCGAAGCAGCTGTAAAAATCATCTGCTCCATCTTAATTCTCAGTGGTTTATAGGTTTATCGAAGGATGAGAGAAGCAAGCTTTCCAGAGTAGCATCAGACTGCTGCTGCATTTCTTTCCTTTGTCTTTCCAGATATGTATTCCTGGATGGTACACATTGATATGTTTAGAGCAAAGTTGATCTGACCTTTCTATAAGGGGGACGGAGGACATCCTCTGCTTCCGCAAGCATGGAAACAACTACAGAACCTTGAAATAAACTACAACACCATGGGCCAACCCCATTTATTCCAACATTTTAGCTCATGGAAAACAACAATTGTTAACACAGATTAGAATGCTCAGTCTGCATCAGCAACCGACCTGGAGAAATAAAATCTGATTCTGTCTTCTGGAACTGGGGGACGACTTTTGCTTTCTTCATGTGAAGCGCCTTCACAGACTCCATTGCAGTGGTTTCACAGGCATCCATGCAAATAGAAAAGTACTCTAGGGCAGGTTTGGATGCTATTCTATCTCCCAAACTGGCCCCACACCAACAGTGCAATCCAAGGCCCAGGTTTGTGCTGGAGAGGCTATGTTCAGCTTTGAGCCATGGGGTCACAAACTGGGTATATCACAAACAATGCCAGCTTGCACAAGATAGATGCATCAAAGACATGGAGGATGTTCCCCAGCAGATGTACCCTGGCCATAATTCAGCACAGAATTTGGGGTGTTGAAGTCCATTACTTGCAGTGGGATGTGATAAATGGCCCAATCCTATTCTCATGATACATTTTGTGCAGGCCACCACTGCACGGTCCACAGAGCACTGCCTACTCTGTGGCAGCCAGTCGCACTGTGCTGCCAGCGACAGGACACTGACCAGTCAATGACATCGGTAAGTTGGTGGCAGGATCAGAGTGAGCTGCCAATGGTTTAGAGTGGGATAAGTGGATCTCAACAGCAGCAGCAACAATGAGATCTGGAACCTGCATCCAAGGCCCAGCATGCCTCCTTTGACCTAACAGATTTATGCCTGCAAAATAGCAGGGATAGCTCTGGGTATCATGGGAGACCAGGAAACAGTAGAGGCAATAATTTACCATTTCCTGCTGGCCTGGTCACCAGTTGGCCTTTTGATTGCCGCAGAGACTGTGGGTGCAATCCTAACCTGGAGTTAGGCCGGCATAGTTAGGCCAGCAAAGTTTGGCCGGCACAAGGGTCACTGTAAAGCATGTTTGAACCACTCTCGGAGTCAGGGGGGATGGTGCATGTCTGTGTGCTGGCCTCTCTGACTCCAAGAGTGGTCCAAACGTGCTTTATGGTGTCTCTTGTGCCAGTCAAACTTTGCTGGCCTAACTGTGCTGGCCTAACTCCAGGTTAGGATTGTGCCCTCTGTCAGTGTCCCTCCATTGAGCAAGAGGGCAGAAAGTAGGATTGGGCTCAAAGTCCCTATTTTTGTCCTTGCTGTGAGGATGTGAAATACAGGAGAGTTGCCAAGTATTTAGTAGGACCTGATACATGACTGGTGTTTGGCTTTAGGGTCACAAGGTGTAGAACAGTAGTGTCATTCATTAACCAGGAGACGGAACGCGAGGCGGGACTTACTGCCTGATTGGCTGCTCGGTTCTAACGCGTCGCTGCCTTGCCGAGCGCCGCGCGGGCACCCCTGGCCTCGGAGGGGGTGCCCACTTGCCTGGGTGGCGCGCTGGGTGCTCAGGAGAGCCGCGGAGGGGCGCGCCACCCGGAAGGAGTCCCCGCAGCGGAACGGCAGGCGGCAACGCGTCACGGGCTCCCTGTCAATCAAGGGGTAAGTCCCGCCTCGCGTTCCGTCTCCTGGTTAATGAATGACACTACTGGTGTAGAAGTCTGCAAGAGAACAATCATATCAGTGATGGAGAATGAGGTCAGAGGCGTCACAAAGGCTTGCTTCACTCAGTGCAAGAGCTCATTGTATCACCCCAGTGATGGGCCTCTTCCTGTACCAGACCATACAGAAAAAATTACAATATCATACGCACAACCTAAATGCAATGGCATCTCTAGGGCTGGCTTAGTAATCATTAACTTTTTAATTTATTTTAATATATAACAATGCAGCCAACAAATCAGTAACCAGCAAAAAACAAACAAAAACTTGATGACACTCACACAACTGAATAACAGTTCTAATATTAGAATATTAGAATATCACACAACTGAATAACAGTTCTAACACAACTGAATAACAGTTCTGAATCATGAAAATGAGAACTTACACTTACTAACACCTTATTGGTGCCCTGCTGTGTCAAAACAGCATCTCATTGGCTCTTGGAATAATTAGTCTCTTTGGTCAGTTTTGAGTTAAGGAATCTACTTTTTGTTACATAAGTCAGTTGTGTTTTATTTTTCTGGCTTTTGATAGAATACAGAAAAGTCAATGTGGTTTGTTTTATTATATTCTGCATGAAATTACTTTTCCAATGATATATAACACTGTGGTATTATTCATAGATACGCATTTTCCAAAACATTAGCCACTATTAGTGGCACTTCCTCGAAAGGTTCAGCTGATGTGATTCTCACTCCCTGCAGTCCTGTAGCAGTGCCACTGAGAACGCAATCCTAAATTGTAGTTAGGCCGGCATAAGCTAAGCCAGCCAAGTTTGGCCAGCACCAGGGCCACTATAAAGTGTGTTTGGACTACTCTCAGAGTCAGGGAGGATGGCTCACGTCTGTGTGCTGGCCTTCCTGACTCCGAGAGTGCTCCAAACATACTTTACAGTGTCCCTTGTGCTGGCCAAACTTTGCTGGCTTAGCTTATGCCGGCCTAACTACAATTTAGGATTGTGCCCTGAGTGAGGTAGCTATGATACAGATTTACCTCATTACAGAGTTTTAAACTTTTGTTATGTGGTTAAGCTCCTTGTTGCACAATTACAAATATGCTGGGCTGCCTACTTAGGTAAACTGCTAAATCTGCTGGATTTCACACTTCTGCAGAAAGCTATAGAAAGCTCCTATTCTACACTTTCGTAGAAGTTCATGTCTGAAATTGAATTAAGTTGTAATTAGTAGCAAGTGATCAGTAGCTTTTCAGCCCAATCTTCTGCATGTCTGCCCAGAAGTAAGTCCCATTATATTCAACAGGGCTTACTCCCAGGTAAGTGTGCACAGGATTTCAGCCTTTGTCCAGTTTAAGCAACTAATGATCCAATCCTGTTGGGCCTCACCCAGTGGTGTCATCTACTCTCGCGGAGACGGAACGCTGGGCGGGACGTACGTTTGATTGGCAGCCCGGTCCATGTGGTTCCGCTGCCTTCCCCCCGCCACGCGGGCTGCCCTCGGTCGCTGCGCCCCACTGCTGCTCGCCTAGCTCCGTGATGGACGCAGGGGGGGACGGGGGGCGCGCTGGGTGCCTGGGCGAGCAGGAAGGACGGCGGAAGCGAACAGGCAGGCAGCCAATCAAACGTAAGTCCCGCCCAGCGTTCCGTCTCCGCAAGAGTAGATGACACCACTGGCCTCACCTCCTTAGGGTGTAAGCCCAAGAGACAGATGGACCACTACAAGGGCCAACCTAGGAATGTTGCGCTACTCCTGAAGACTGCCAGGCCAACGCAAGCAGTTGCGCTGGCCCATAGAGGCTGCCAGGGCAGGAAGTATCGGCCATGTTCTGCTGGCATGGGACGTTGGTGAGGGTGGGGAGACAGCAGAGGGAAAGTGAAACAGGACAGGGGAGGGCCAATGGGTGAGCTGATCCAGGAAGGGGGTGGAGCCAGGATCTGGTATTTAGACTGAATTCAAACTCCTTCCCTGGCCTGGTTGGCCCCCATCTGGGCCACTTGGATTTGTGCCAGCAATTTCGGTGGCACAGATTCGAGAAGCCCTCTGGGGTGGCTAGGGCTTACGCCCGGGTAAGGGCAAAGTATCTCCAGCTGCCTCCTATCCTGTTCTGGATATATCGCAGGCCAACCTGCCTATCTGTTGCAATGCAGGATAGGATTGAGCTGCTCAAGCATTTTTTGGCAGCGAACGGAGTAATGTGCTGCTGAGATGCTGGCAGGAAGGCTGAAGCCTTCCCACTCATGTCATTGGCTCTCCCACTAAAGCAGGTGAGCCAGCAGGAGAGGTGGATCTACTCCTCCTCCTGTGCCTCCTGTGCCTGTTTTGGCCCAGCTGCACCAGCAGGGTTGGGAAAGGATGGGATTGGGTTTTTATTCCCGTACGGTAGGAGCAGAATATTCTGTGCATACTTTACAATAGTGAGGTTTACCAGCAAATTAACAATTGGCCCATTAAAAAGAGTTTCTTTTCAGCATTCCCGAACCTCTCTACCCAAGAATTTCTGGAAAGCAATACTTATTGGAAGGTAATGGTGTATCCAGTATATCCAATTGGCTCCGTGAATTGCCCTCTGGAGTTTTTAGCATGGTTAAGAGACCAGTTATTCACTTACTAATGGCCATAGAAGTGAAAATGCTTACTTGATTATACTGTATTTTAATTACAACAGAGTCTAGTGAACTCCTAAAGACTGCTTATCTCAGCCATGTTAGGAGCACAGAATTTCTTGTAAATACAGACATAAAAATCTTAACTACCTCTTTGCCAGTCCTGAGAACATAGCTAGGATTTTACTTCCAATTCCAATATTCATTTTAGTGTAGCACAGAAAGTGGGAGAACTTCCCATGAGTTTTTACTAGCCACGATTTTAGCACACTACACATACATGGTGTGTGTGTGTTTGTGTGTGCGCGTGCTAAAATGTTAGAGACGGTCTCACATCAAATCAGGTTGGAAATTAGCTCTTTCCCTAACTATGCCATGAGTATTTCCAAACTAGATCAAAGTTATCTGCCTGAAAGAAATCCTGACTTGGTTTTTCTGGGCCACATACTAAGCCATCAAAAGCCTCCAGAAATCTAGGAGATAATCATAATAATACAGGCATGTCCCTATATCCTCTGGGGTTCCAGGCCCCCACCCCAACCCCCATTGATACCTGAAATGATAGATATTGGGGAAGCCGTTTTAAAGATAGGGGAAAATCAGTGGTTTTGCTTCAACAAGATTTCTAAAAAAGAGATTTGTTTAATGTTGCCCTATTTTTTTTAATATGTGTCCCAGTATCCATGGTATCCGTGGATAACTGAAACTGGATACCAAATCAGTGGATACCAGGGCATGCCTGTAATAATTATTACTATTATTGATAATATTTATAGAATACATTTCTAGGGGAAAAAATCACAAATATGACAAAACGGAAAGGCAGTTTTCTGTCCCAAAAGGCTCACAATCTTTAAAAGGCACAAGGGAGGCACTAGCAACAGGCCTGGAAAAGGAGCTATTTTGGAGTGAAGGATAGTTACCCTGCCCTGTTAAATATAAGATAATCATCACTTAAAACGGTCGTCTCCAAGGTGGAGATGGCTGTGCAACAATTTCTCACTGTCCCAAGCAGTGCTCACCATTCCGCCACACAGCTGTGTCTGTTTCCCCCTGAGCAGTGCATTGGGACACTGTGGGTAGTTCCAATGCATTATTGCCCATTGTCCCAGCAGGCTTTGCAGCAGTATTTCCAGGCAGATGCAATTGCTCATATGTTCCTATACACTGATCGAGGGGAAAGAAGCAGCAGCATGGCGGAATGGTAAGTGCTGCTCAAGGAGGGGAGGGCTTTTGCCAAACGCAGGATCTGGCCTGCAGCCATACTTTGGCAAGCCTTGATTTATAGCGCAATCCTAACCTAGAGTTAGGCCGGCAAAGGCTAAAGTCTCTGTTGAAGTGCACAGCGGGACAGAAGGAGTCTGCATTCCTGAAAACCCCATGAGGGTGAAAATCAACCCTGCACCAGAATACCTTTGCACTAAGAGTCTTCAGCATGGATGATCTTTTTCCCACCAGAGGTCTTCAGGATCTGCAGCCTACTTATTTCCATCATCCAATTGCTACTGGCTGTCACTAGCTATTCCAAACAAGTAATTTAAAACTGAAGGGCTGACAGACTTTGAGGACTGTGAGTTGAGAGGCTGGGGGAGCGGAAGCAAACCAGGAATCCTTCTCTTGTTCAGATTTTGTGTGAACGGAGAAATAATTTGGGCTTTCCTAATGATCATCTGTGAGATGAGCACTACAAGCCCATGAAGCTTGCATCTGGGCCAGAGTCCAGAAAACGTCTCCAGATTCCTATTTATTCCTGTAAGAGTTTTTGGGCATCCTGCCTGGTGATGTCACCTATATTACTTCTATCTGAGTCATCTCCATTTGTTCATCCACAAACAGTACTTAACTTCTCATTTTCAATTGCTATTATTTCCATTGCTGACTGCAAAGTTTTTGTCATTGGTCTTAGGTTTTCCAAGGTCTTAGGTTTTCAGAGATAGATTCAATTCCTGGAAATCTAACCTGTACGGTGAGAGGTCTACAGTCATGTTTCTCAAACTGTGGATCAGGACTCACATGGTGGGTCATTAACCCTATTTCTTGTGTGTCCTGCAGAACTTCCAACAAGAACATGTGTGATGGAAAGATTAGATAACTACCTAATTATGGGCACTATCCTAACCTGGAGTTAGGCCAGCAAAGTTTGACACAAGTGATGTAATGTTGTAAAGTATTATATGTTTGGGCCACTCTCGGAGTCAGAGAGGCCAGCACAAAGACCTGCTCCATCCTGCAGCTAGATTACTATTTGCGCAAAAGTGGAAAAATGAGGAAGCTCCAAAACTGGAACAGCTGATAGAAAAAATTTATGAAATAGCAGAGATGGATGTGTTAACTGAAATTTCAAGAGAGAGAAAGATAAACAAAATTAGACAATATTGGAAACCTTTTTATGATTGGATCGATACACAATGTTGAGATACGAAGTTAGATAAAGGATTTAGAATTTTATTTGAAAATTTATAGCTAATGAAGATAAGAAATAGTCCTAGGGAGTTACAAAAAGAAAGTAGAAAAATATGAGTATGTTTTTAAGGCTGATGTAATGCACAACAACAGTTTACCTTGTGTATGTACCCTAGTCATATCCTTATCTCTTTATGTCTATATATTCCCTGCCCAGACCTTTAATAAAAATAAAAATTTATTTTAAAAAAAAGACCTGCTCCATCCTCCTGACTCCAAGAATTGTCCAAACGCACTTTGCGGTGGCCCTGGTGCCAGCCAAACTTCGCTGGCCTGTGTAGGCCTAACTCCAGGTTAGGATTGCACTCTGCTTCAAGCTCTGAAGCTATTCAAAAATCAGATAGCTGCTAACTCCCCTGCAAAGAGCTGAGCTCCTATAGTTAGCAAGCCTGTATAAATATATAGAGATAAATGTTTGAGCATCTTTTTTCTGGCGTTTTTTTCTTCCAAGTCCTTCAGTAATGGGGAGTGGAGGCAGACGAAGCCTGGATCACATTTTGTAACTAAGCCCCTCAAGCCATGAGGCTATTCGTTTCAAGGAAGTTTGAGGTGTTTTGCAAATAAATAAAATGTTACTTGTAAATAAATACATCAATTACCATATTATTTATTTCTAGCTCACTTTTTTAAAGTCTCGCAAAGCTAGTTAGGTCCCAATAGCATGTCCCAGTACTATAAAGGTTTGGAGTCAGTCGTATTGGGATACTGAAGGAAGTCCCTGGAAATTTACAGGCCTGAGTGGGGAAAGGCCTAACAGTAGGCCGACTCAGGGGGTAAAGTGCTGAGTCATTCAGGCCTAGCAGACCAGCAGTAAAGTGCTGAGTCATTCTGACTCAGCTTCAACCTGGGGATGAGATCATCTGATCTCTGATTGGATGCTGGGGACTATTTAATCAACACCAGAAACACTTGTGGTTAGTTGCTGGAGATGTAAGTGTTGCTGTTGGAGGAGCTTTGCTGTACCTGTTTGCTGTTCTTTGCTGCAAGAAGCCTCCTTCTGAGAATACAGAAGTTCTTTCTACCCTAATCTCTGTTGTCTGAGTGATTCCTTGCCGGAGCTCTGCGACCTTGAAGCCTTTCCAAGCCTCACAGCTGTAAGCTGCTTCCATGTTATCATCAACTCATCATCAAGTAGTCTATACACTACTCCTTATCATCTACTACTAAGATACTACTACTATCACTACTACTTACCATCAAATAGTCTATACACTACTCCTGTGTTTTTTGATGTGATATATGGTCATGATAACATATTTTTTGCACATAACATTGTTTGATAGTTCTTCATATCATAAGCTGATAAGCTTAAGGGTGCTATCCTAACCAACTTTCCAGCACTG
>JAJKFI010000001.1:11117200-11142576 GCA_029204185.1 Lerista edwardsae
AGGTTACAGCACGTGCCCCAGTGGCATGGCTGCATCAGTGCTGGAAAATTGGAGAAGATTTGAGCCCTTAGTGGTGTTGCTTTTAGTCTTCACTGGAAGTTCATCCAGAAACTCTAATGACTTTATTCTGTTAAAGCTGGCGTGTGTTGCCTTTCGTCTTCTGCTGCATCGCTTTCCAAAAAATGTTGGTTTTAGTCATTTATTGGCCAACGCAGATGGAGCTCTCAGCTTCTTCAAGCAATGGCAAAGAAACTGAGGAAGCCGAGAACTGCATCTACCTTGGCCAACAAATGACTAAAGCCAAGTTAGTTTTGGAAGTGGGTGCCATTGAAGAAAAATACACTGTGGACCAGCTGTAACAAAATCATTATCACTTAATGATGAACTGCAGTGAAGACTAAAGGAAAGAATTACCAATCAAGCATCATGCCTGTTTATGATCCTTGGTGTGAAATGAAGTGCTACCATAAAACGGACAGTTGGCATCTTCCAACTGAAATGGGTCAAAGAAATGCCACTGCCTGGTTTTAGGCACTTCAAGAATGAACAGGCACTTTACCAGTCCCAGCCCTTGCTGAATGAGCCCTTCTTCTTCTTCCACACTTGTCAACCTACATGCAATAGAATTTTTGGAGTAAAACTACACAATTAGGAGAATCCTGTGCTGCAGAGGCTGCTTAAGACTGCAGGCGAAAATATATGTGTGTTTTAATATCTTCTTGCAGATGGCTTAGAAAACTCACCATCTCATAAACAGAGGGATTTTTAACAGAGGTGGTCTGGGGCAAAAGGCAGAGAGGCCTTAATCAAATCTACAGGGTCCATTCCTGACTCCCCCAGGTACAGCCAAGTCATTCCATAGTCTTCTAAGAGCAATAGGTATGATAGACGCTTTCAAATTATGGTGTTGGAGAAGACTCTTGAGAGTCCCCTGGACTGCAAGGAGATCCAATCGGTCAATCCTCCACGAAGTCAAGCCTGATTGCTCCCTGGAAGGACAAATGCTGAAGCTGAAGCTCAAGTTCTTTGGCCACCTCATGAGAAGAGAGGACTCTTTAGAAAAGACCCTCATGCTGGGAAAGATGGAAGGCAAAAGGAGAAGGGGGCGGCAGAGGATGAGATGGTTAGATAGTG
Source organism: Lerista edwardsae (assembly GCA_029204185.1). Taxonomy (NCBI): domain Eukaryota; kingdom Metazoa; phylum Chordata; class Lepidosauria; order Squamata; family Scincidae; genus Lerista; species Lerista edwardsae. The sequence goes on from JAJKFI010000001.1 coordinate 11,118,335, forward strand.
TCACCGAAGCAATGAACATGAAATTGGGTGAACTCAGGAAGCTAGTGGAGGACAGAGAGGCCTGGCGTGCTGTGGTCCATGGGGTCGCGAAGAGTCGGACACAACTTAGCGACTGAACAACAAAGGTATGATAGTAATCAGGAAAGGGAAAGGGACCAACCCCACCTGGCCTCCTGTAATCTGGGCACAGTTTAAGTCTCCTCTTGACATACTAGTTTCCTACTTTCTAGAGAGGGTGGTTCATTCAAAAACTTGCAATTTTCCACACTATTTTGTTCTAGCGAAGGGCAGCCCAATCCTGAACCATTGGCTCCCGTAGGAGCAGCGGTACAGAATGGCTGCCATTGCATCCCATGGGAACCAGGCAAACACTGGAGGCTCCTGGGAAGAAAGGGGCATTTGTCCCCTTTCCCTGGGGAAAGCCTGTCACCCACAATAGGGCTCCTCAGCTCACTGCTGGCTATTTTGTTGGTGGTGAATCGAGCAGCTCTGTATCGGGCTGCCCAGGCAAGGCAAGAGGATAAGATCCGGTGGCGGAAGCCACTGCCAGGTCCCACCCCCTTGCTAGCCCATTTCTACCCTTCCTCCGCCTAGTTCCTCCTCCCCACCTTCCCCCACTCCAAATGGGCTTACCAGTGGCCGGCACTGCTGGAGTGCCAGCCGGCTTCCACTTGCGTTGGGGCCAGGTGCTCACTGAGCGCCACTCCAGCATGAATGGTAAGGTTTCATGGTCATGCTTTATGGCACTTCGCAACACTTTTAGCCAATAGTCATCAGAAAGTACAACCGGTGTACAGAAGTACCACCGGTGATAAGGCCTCCTGGATCATCCAGAAGTGATATACTGTAGCAGTGATGTCATGCAGGGGGAACGCGGGGGAACTCTGTTCCACTTGTTAAAATTAGGGCTGACTCCGCCCACTTCACTCTCCCCCCTCCCCCCTCCTGATTCCTCTGCTAAGAGTTTTTCTTCTTGGTTGGCCCACACTCAGAGGGTTAGAGGGAGCAACTCCGGATTCCTAGGGGGGCGAAGGGGGAAGGGCTGCAGTGGGGAAGTCCAGTCCTGCACAGCCCCCTTCCTCGCTCCCTTCAGCCACACACGTGGAGTCAGCAGCCACTCTGGTGAGTCTGCAGCCCACTGGGGAGAAGAGGCATCCTGGGGGTGCGGTGGTGAATCGAGGGGGCCCCCGGAGGGAACGGAGGGGAGCTGGGACTTTTTGAAGCTGCCCTCCTGACCTGCCCGGCATAAGCGGGCTTTGGTGTGGGGAAGGGTGCCATCCGGAGTGGTGCCACCCCTCAGCCCCTTCCACAGGTTCCTGCCTCATTCTGCTCAGCCAGCCTCGGCTTCGAGGCTGCTGCCCCCATGCCAATTTTCAACTTCCCTGGCACTTTTGAATAACTCCACCTTGCCTAGCCGCGAAGACCAAGGAAAGGCTTTCGCCACTGTCTCCAGTCCAGAGCGTTTCACTGGCGCTCTGGGTGTGAGGCTTCTTTGGGAGACTGTCCCCATCGCTATTGGAGCTGCAATTGGGGAAGGGGGAATTCTTTGCTTTCTGTTCTGTAGGCGCCAGGTGCTGTACAGAATCGGCTGGCTCCGCCCACTCATCGCTTACGTCGTCGCTGGCTAGGAACCAGCTGCGGGTAGACCTGGGCTCCGCCAGCCTCTGGAGCCCAGGTCTACCCTTAGGAACCAGCCACAGGTAGACCTGCGCTCTGCCAGCCTCCGGCTTATGACATCACTTCCGGTGGGTGGGTCCTGACATGTGCCAATCAAAAGTGAGTTCCTGTTCTTAAATCATTTAGATGCCACCACTGTACTATAGGTACTTCTGTTGTATTTTTACTCCGTCTCTTTTATACCAGGAGGGCTTTATTTCTACCTAGCAGAAACCAATTTGTAATATGGATCTTGCTGTATCAATATTAGGGTTGTCATCCACAATAAAAATTTCTCTCAGTTTGAGAATTCAATCTCTGACCTTTGAATTACATTCCTAAAATATGTTTACCTCTTAATCAGAGGAGCAAAAAGCAATTGCTAAAACAGCAATCCTATTGACAATTACTTGGGGGTAAGTCCGATTAAAACAGTACTTAGGGCCCAATCCTATCTGAGCATTGTGCTGCTGGAACTTCTGGGCTACTGGAACAGCCAGGCTGCTATTTTGTCCTTCTGCACCACTGCTGCAAATGGTGAGAAGCACAGTAGTGGCTCCTTGAGGCTCCATTGGTGCTAATAGGCTACCGGGGGGTCATATTATGAGCAGGGAGGGGAGTGAAGGGGGAGTCTCAGGCTGAGGTGGGCAGGGTTCAATAAATATGATCGGAGGGGTGGATATCAGTAGCACCAGCAGGCAGCAGGATTGTATTCCCTCCTTTCCATTTCATCTGCCCCTTTTCTCTCCTAAGACTTATGCCAGCTATTTGGCTATCTTGAGTCCAAGCAAACCCATCGGCGACCAGAGGGTTATCCAGAAGTAAGAGGGTTGTAGTTTTACCTGCCTTTGGCCTTCTGATTGCTGTACCCTCTACCATTGGATGCAGCGACTGCTCAGTGCATTGTCAGTAGTGGTGGGAAATATAATTGGACAGTTACGTTCAAGTTTATAGGAATAAGATTGGGCTGTTTTAATACTCAGTGTGTATCAGGAAACACTAATGTTATCACTCTACATTTGAACTGATATACTTTTGTTGAAGTCAATACGTATGACGTCAGATTCATGCAAGCTGAATATCTAATCCAGACCCCATAGGACGCTATTCAGCAACCAATTTGCCTAGAAGACCACTTTTGAGAAGAACAGGAGGCGCTTGAAAACCCAACATGAGCTTGCTTGGCCACCAGCTCTAGCACTGCCCTTTGAAGTGGCTCGTCAGCAGGTTCTATTCCTTGTCCTGGAGCTAAGGGACAGATGTTCTAAGGAACAGAAGAATGTTCACCTTTGCCATTATCCAGAAGACTACAGGACCTTGGAAGGTTCTTTACTATCTTCTAAGAACAATTTGGCAGTGGAAAGTCCAACCCAATTCCAGTTTGACTGGATAAGGAGTCGCTGTGGGTGATTCGCCACACATGCACTGGCAGAACTTTTGCTCTGGCTGCTACTTTCTCTGAAACTGCACAACAAGAGAAGCACCTTCTGTCCTCTCAGTGGCCAGAGAACTCAGGGCTGCTGGAGTGAGTGAGTGAGTGAGTGAGTGAGTGAGAGCAATCCTAACCTGGAGTTAGGCCGGCACAGTTAGGCCACCAAAGTTTGGCCACCATAAAGCATGTCTGGCCACGTTTGGTGTCAAGGAGGATGGCACGTCTGCATGCTGGTCTCTTTGACTCTGAAAGTGGTCCAAATGTACTTTATGGTGTCCTTTTGCTGGCCTAACTGTGCTGGCCTAACTCCAGGTTAGGAATGCACTCTCTCTCTCTCTCTCTCTCTCTCTCTCTGTGTGTGTGTGTGTGTGTGTGTGTGCACGTGCGCGCACATGTTGTATTAGTCTGTGTATTAATGCAGGCTATTATAAGCCATCATGGGAGCCATTTGCTCTAAAAAGTATAGATCTTTTAAATAAATACATAAAATGATTTTCTTTACACCTCTGTTTCGACCAATGGAAACATACAGGACATCTTAGAGGCCTGGATTATGTCCTTTAGGGGTCAAAAACAGCATTCTGAATTGGACTACTATAGGAGAAACTCATTTCATGCCATGAAGAGAAAAATCGTTCAGAAGGTATGTTGCAAAGAACTCTCATATATTTTCACTCACATAGCAATGCATATGCCTTTTTCAAATAACAAACCATGCTAATCATTTAAACAGGGTGCTAATCATTTAAACAGGATTTAAAGAAGAATTAAATGGAATTCTATTTAGGAAATGGAGGCAGTTTGCATGCAATGGTAGAATTGGCCTTTTGTCTCGACAGATGTGTTTATATAGTAAATATATCTGGGGGAAACAAGCCTCTTATGCTATATAAAAGTCCTGCGTGTTGGTTTTATGAACAGTTAATGGATGGCCTCCAGCAAATACTTACCTATAACCAGGAACTCATAAATTTGGGAAATGATACGAGCAGAGATTAAACAAAATGTCAGTCAGAAAGGCCAGTTGGACTGTCAAAAAACGCAGTTACACATAAACACCCAGATGCTGCTGCCTCTGCTGGGAGAAGAGATTTCCAGACTTGGCATCTGGATCTCCATCGCCAAGTGCCTCCGTTGTCAGTTTCTTTGCTGGAGCAAGTTGAAGAAAAAGGCAGGCAGCCTGCCAACCGGACAGGATAATGAGCATTACAAGTCGCCCAACTGCTTTGTCTGAAACTAAAATAAGCTTCATGTGGGCAGACGTTGTGTGTGAGAGCGCAACTGCTTCAGGAACGGGTGTCTCCAGCACTCTATTTATTCACTTGGATCGACCACCTACATGAGTTCAGGTTGGGTTAGAATGACTTTCTTTTATAAAACAAGGATATTTCTGAATATAACTGCGGCACTCCTCCCCCCCCCTTATGTCAGTTTGTGAAACACCACACATGGGTGCCACGATAAAACAACAATTGCCAGATGTGAAACGGAGGGGTTGCAAGGCCTTTTACAACGTATCAGTAGGGGTGTAGGGTTTTTCGTGATTTCCCCCCCCAAAATTTATTGATTACAGTGTTCTGTGTTTTTGTTCTATTTTATTCCATTCTCATTCCAAGTTCTCATTTTTATTCATGTTAAATGCTTTAAAATGTACTAGGCAGAGGATAGAGATGATACAGTGTTAGCGGAGGCAACCACAGTATTATTTCTAATTGGAAAAGCAGTCTATTTTAATTTCTGGAAAATATCTGAAATCAAAATGTGGTGTTGTGTGTTTTTATTCAAATATTTTAATCACCAAAAGGCAGTGTTTAACCAACAAGTGGTCTTCAACAACAACAAAAAACCACCCCTACGTATTAGTAAAGCAAACCCCAGCTTATCTTTGAAGTTGGGTGAATATGTGTCCAAATAAACACCATCCATCATATGAGAACCTAATCTAATTCCATGGTTTGCAATACCATCTTTGTACAGATGACTTACATAGCTGCACCTTTCCACCCAAGACCTATCCAGGTCCCTCTCAGTCCAGCCCCATATCTCCCCCTGCCTACATGATACGTCCACTCTAATGTCTCACTGCTGTCTCAACATGTTCAGGACTGAACAACGTATCTTTCTTTCCAAGCCTTCTTCTCCTTGATTGCTCTGCTTATCTGTCACCAACGTCACCATTCATACTGTTGACAAGGCAGGTAGGGTTGTTTTTAGCTTTGATTCTTCTTTCTCCTTTGTATTCCACATTCAATCCATTTCAAAATCATATCACTTCTTCCTGTATGACACTGAAATAAAAAAAAATTCCATCCATTCTCTTTGAGCTCTCAGGTGCAAAGTCAAGCTTAGGTTCATGCCCCGGTCATCTCCTGCCTTTATTACCATAATATAACCTTCTTCTCTTTGGCCTTTCACTCTTCAGTCCTCACCTATTAAGCCACTTTGCTGTTTTCTTTCAAATCTCTCCTCCAAACTTTTTCTCTGTGACCTTTGGCTTAGCCTCATTCCAGCTGTAACCAAATTGTATGTAGGTGTAACTGCCTTTTCCCAATTCATCACCAGCCAACTTTTGTTGTTTTCCTTGTCATCTGCTTTAGATTGTACAGTATGTTCTTGGGAGGCAAAGACCTCTCTACTTTTTGCCTGTGATACTTTTATAAGGTACTGTGTACAGCAACAGCATAACAATAATAGAAGCTGGCACTTGATTAAAGACATTGCTTCATTCTATGAGTTTCAACAGTTATACATGCGTCAGTGGCGTAGCTAAGCTATTTGCCGCCCGGTGCAAAGATTTTGTAGCCCCCCTCCCCAGTGTCTGAGGACCTGCAGAGTGTATTTCCATACTCAAAAACCATGGCCAGCCTGTGCTCACACATCTGGGACTTCCGTGCACAGAGATGGCACGATGTTCAGCCTGAGCCTTGCCAGGATCCAAGGATCAATGATCAATGAAACACATCAGAAGGAGTATAGCCCCAGCCTGCAACCTTGCAAGTCACTTGTGACAGGTCCCCTCCCCCAGTTTGCAGTCCCTAGAAATTAAGCAGTGGCTGAGATGACCTGGGAGGGGACTGGAACATAGTAAGAACTAGCTTACCTTTTTTGACAGAACGTTTGGGTGCTTGAATTGGATTCGGATTTCTCTCTTGATATGATTGAAGTTCTCTCTCTCTCTCATTCAATTCTTTTATACTGCAGTTGGATCTCTCTTTCTCACACACTAAGGTTTGCGTCACCTGGTGCGGGAGGCCAGTACGTCACCTCCATGATGGACCTCCTCCCATACGGATCAGAACAGTTTTGTGCCCCCCCCATATGACAAAATTTAAGAAAGGAAGAAATTAATATGAATTATATTAGTCCAGCATTAATTTAATTCAGATCTTTAAAATATATTATTAATACACAGCTATAATTATAAGTGATCAGTCACTGATCACTGTTGGAAACAAGATTCATGTTTTTAACATTGTAATCATACCAAAAGAATCACCAAATGGACTTCGTTAACAACCAATCTGACCAACATTACACACACATACACGCACCCTGCTGTCCCCAATCCATCTAGATAGTTCTCCTACTCTCCTTGAATAGGTTTGAGCCTTTATTTAAATTCCTCCAGCATGATGTGTGACTATTGGCTACTTGCTGGTTATCTTATCGTTTTTATGTTTTATTTGTGTGTGTTATTTGTGATGCCAATGAAGGTTTCTGATCTGAAATCCTCCAGCAACTAGTGAGGAAGAGACAAAGAGGAATGAATTGGTAGAAGGCAGGAGGGGGGTTAAGGGAAAAAGTGATTACTGTATATATTTGTTTACTTTCCCCCAACCCAACCAAGCACCTACACACAAAGAAAGACTTTTGATTCTCCAAATTGAGGAGAAAAAAGCCAGTTTGCCCACCAGGTAGATAAGGGGCAATTTCCTCGTTTTCTGCCCAAACTAGGAGGAATGCCTCTGGAGCTTTTTCCCCTTCTCCCTCTCTCCCTGCACTGCAAAGGGGAAATAAAGCCACTCCTCTTTCAAGCCCAGCTATGGCCTCTTTCAAGAACAGCTAAAGGGAATTACTTTCACCACCACCACCCAAGCCTTGGGGCATACTGAGAGAGAGAGAGAGAGAGAGAGAGACCAGGGCAAACCACTCTTGGACTTGAGTTGGCAACTTTCCTACCCCCTCCAGGGTGAAAAAACACAGTCCTCCAGCAGCAACATTTCAGCAGGCTTCTCTAAGCGCCAGTCTTCTCTTGTGAGACCATGCCCTGCCTGCACCAATCACTGCAGTAGCTTTTGGGAGGAGAAACGCCAACAGGGATAGGAAGGAGGGAGGACAGGGAGAGCCAATAAGACGCAAGGAAGTAGGGGAGGGAGGGCTCTTAGCCATGACTGGCAGGTATTGTCATAAATAGGAAGAGGAGGTGGGAAAAAAGATGAAATATAAGGAATCTAGCAGAGGGATGGCTCTTGAGAGTGATGGGCAGGACTTCTCACCAATAAAGAAAGAGAGAGGGAAGCAGGAACTGTAGGAAGTAAATGATTAAAAATTGGATTTGATTAATTAGATTAGAAATAAGGGAGCTTTAAGAAGCCAAAGTAGCTGGAAATACAAGTCTCAGGTGAAGGATTCAAACCTCACCAGAGAAAATAGCTGTGCCAGAGCCCAAAACAAGGGTAGAAAAGCCAGGCTCGGAATTCAAATTTCCCGCCAAAAAGATGGTCCGCCGATCAGCTGGAGATCAGAGATTGTTGTTGTTCAGTCGCTAAGTCGTGTCCGACTCTTTGCGACCCCATGGACCACAGCACGCCAGGCGTCCCTGTCCTCCACTAGCTTCCGGAGTTCGCCCAACTTCATGTTCATCGCTTCGATGACACTATCTAACCATCTCATCCTCTGCTGCCCCCTTCTCCTTTTGCCTTCCATCTTTCCCAGCATGAGGGTCTTTTCTAAAGAGTCCTCTCTTCTCATGAGGGGGGCAAAGTATTTGAGCTTCAGCTTCAGGATTTGTCCTTCCAGGGAGCAATCAGGCTTGACTTCCTGGAGGACTGACCGATTGGATCTCCTTGCAGTCCAGGGGACTTTCAAGAATCTTCTCCAACACCATAATTCAAAAGCATCTATTCTTCGGCGCTCTGCCTTCTGTATGGTCCAGCTCTCACATCCATACATTGCTACTGGGAAAACCATAGCTTTGACTATGCAAACCTTGGAGATCAGAGATAAGGGGCTTTAAAGGGCCAGCAGCATTTTCCGCCTGAGTCCAGTGCTTGAAATGTCGCTTCCTTGGAGGCTAGGAGGAGTGTGAAGCCCTCCCATTAGTTAAGGACAGTGGTGGCATTCAGGCAGTTCTCACCTATTCTGCAGAACCGGTTGCTAATTTTAGGTTGGGAAAGGGAAGAAAGGCAGCGGCCGCCCTGAAGGACATAGAACCGGTTGTTAATTTATTTGAATCCCACCACTGGTTAAGGAGATATCCCCTCCCTTATGTGATTCCCTACTGACTTCCATTTTGCTGCTGCTGGCCAGTGCTACCATTGCTGGCAGGCACGCAAACTTGCGTAATGATCGCAACTAAGCCGGCCAGCAGCAAAGGCTGCAAATTGCAGGGGAAAACTTGTGTGCGCAGAAGGGGGCAACAGTCTTGGTGTGAAGCCAGACTGTTGCCCCCTGGGAACGCGTAGCCCGGTGCAGCTGCACCCCCCTGCACTTCTTTAGCTACACCCCTGATGTGCGTACACTTAACAAAATACCATAGATACCCAGCTATAAGATGGGAAATTTTTGCAAATAAATGAGCTGTAAATTACCTTCTTGTTTTATGACTGGGTCAGTCTGGGGTCAGGGTAGTTCAGGAGTGTCAGCTGCCTGTTGATTGTCTGTGAAGAGTCTGCAGAAAAAACTTTTATGTTTGCAGACAGTTTCCAAGATTTAATTACACTCTGAGCTATCCTTTCCTCTCCTTTTCATTGTTCATTGTTTCTCCTTTCATTGTTTTTCAGGTGTGTTTTTAAACCTGTGGTTTTTTTCCCCTACAGTATGAATCTTTTTTTATTTTTTTGCATTATTCAATGCATGCTTCACAACGAGTGACCAATTAATTAACCTAGAATAACAGCCCAAACACTTGGCAGTCTGGGCTAGGTGAATAAACTGCCATCCAAGGCATATCAGGATGACAGCAAAAAATTCCTACCCCTTCCCAAACAGCAAACAGCTGATCTCAGACTGAACCATAGGGTGGGGCAGGCAGGGGTGCCAGTCTGAGGGAGCAATCCTAACCTGGAGTTAGGCCGGCACAATTAGGCCAGCAAAGTTTGGCTGGCACAAGAGACACCGTAAAGCACACCCAAGAGTCAGAGAGAATGGTGCACATCTGTGTGCTGGCCTCTCTGACTCTGAGAGTGGTCCAAACATACTTTACGGTGTCCCTTGTGCCAGCCAAACTTTCCTGGTTTAACTGTGCCGGCGTAACTCCAGGATTGCTCTCTAAATGGACTGAGTTTATTAGGGAGCAATTTACCAGCCCAAAACACAAATACTGACTCCTCTGTCCTTAGTAACCAATAGGAGGAACAGCCCCAGCCTTGGTGCACAAGCCTGGGGCAGGGCAATCGGCCGCTACTGCTAAATAACGCTAATGACTTTTCCCCTGTGAAAGGAGGAAACCTGAGAGGACGACTGATACCCATAGATTTGTAAGGATTTCCATTCCAAGTGATATTTTTAATCCACTGCCTAATCCACTGTGACCCTTTTTAATTGATCAGAAGTTTTTTTAAAATCCCTTAACCTATGGCCCAATCCTCATCCACTGGTGGAGCTAGCATTCCACCAGCGGACACTGCCTTATGGCAGTGGTAAAATCTAATCTGTCAATGCATGAAGCTGCATACTCCTGGAGTACTGGGAGAGAGCATGAGAGGCCCTGCATGCAGTGGCAATCAGGGAAGGCCCACAAACCCATTTAAGCCAGCAGGGGAGATGGAATGAGGAGGAGGGATGATAGAGTTGGGGGTAGGGGTGTGCAAATGGGGCAACAATGAGAGCAGGGAGGAGGGTGGATCTGGTCTGGAAAGGGGCGGGTTTGCGGCAGTAGCTCCTGCCAAATCCAAACTCTCTTCCTGGACCTGATCCCCTGATGTGGCTCCAAACAGGCTTGTCCTCCAGGCTAGCCAGCCATGCGGCTAGCACCCACATTGAATCAAATCCATGGGTGCTAATCCACAAATAAGCAGGGACCACTGTATACTCAGTTGCAAGCCTTATCTGAGACAGGCCTTTTGATCAATCAAGAAGACACCTTCTGCACGCATCTCAGGATGCTGCACAATAGAAGGTGACCATAAGCCACCATGACACAAATAAAAAGGATGGTCCAAGATGGGCTTATGCCACAATAGCCTTGGTCTTGGTGTGAATTTTGTGAATGTTCTGGAGTTTGGGCTATATTTACTGTTTATAGGGGCTGTTTATAGGACTCTTTGGACTATATTTACTGTTTGTAGGGGAGGCCCAGATATTAGCCTTAGGCCTCCAGTGCATGGTGCAAAGCGAATCACTGCTTCCAACATTTCCTTCTTGGAGGCTTGAAGATATCAGTTCAGAGTTATCAGATCAGAATCCACAGAGCACATTACAATAGAATACTCTTGAAGCAATGAAGGTAAGAATTATGCATGTCAATGCCAAATCTAAGAAAAGAAATAGCAGGTTAAGTGCTTTGTATCCACTGATGAGAAACACTCTTCACTATTGTGGCAAATCTGGAAATTCACTTCTGCATCAAGCAGAAACAGTCTTTTTGAATTCTGCAGCTTGCATAGGAATACCAGAAGAGGAATACCAGAAGGAGACTTGGCTAAGCATTGCACTCAACTAGGTGCTGATTGAGGGAGGACTCCTCACTGCAGGTGGATTTAAGGGACGAACATCAGCCAGAGAGTGAAAAAAAAAATTAGAAACATCTCCTATTATACTCTCACTCACAGCCTATACACACCTTCTTGCTATTAATCTGGAATAAATACAGAAGATATCCCTGCCAGATAAATCCCCCTATGCACAGATGTTCTCTCTCTCTCTCTCTCTCTCTCTCACACACACACACACACACACACACACAGAGAGAGAGAGAGAGAGAGAGGGGGGGGGATCTGTTTTCTGGTAGGGTTAAAATGTAAAAGAACTGTATCAAGATTAGATTATAATAATCACTATACCTTATAATGGTCAGATAGAAGGCAGTCAAGAGTTTTGCCCACCTTTCTACAAATATCTGCAAGTGCACCAGTATCTCCAGAAACTAATTAGTCAGATAGGAGGTTTTACAAGGCCATTCACATCATTTGAGAAATTGCTTAAATGCAAGACTACACATGCTAAAGCTGTGACTACACGTTCTCTACTTCCATTGCACCACAGGATCAAGTCTAAGGTTTCTTACACGGCTAAATGTAAGAATTGAACCTTATGCTGTAAGACTGGGAAGAACATTTGATCTGGTATAACTGAATTTACTATCTCTTCTGTCTTAAAAGAAAATTGTTGTAAGGTTGTGACTTTCTGGTACTTGTGGCCCTTCAGACATTCAGAGTGCAATCCTAACCTGGCATTGTGCCAGTGCAGTGCTCTTGTGCCAAACCAGCACTTTCACAAATGTGCTGGTTTAGTTCTGCCAGGGCAGGGTCACGCCAAGGGCATGCCAGAGGCATAATGGAGCGGAGGGAGAGTGGAGCCAGAGAGGGGACAGGGCCATTAGGCTGTATCCTAACCCCCATCTCTGGGCTAGGCAACCCCGATCCATGCTGCTCCTGGCTGCGTGGATTTGCGCCTGCTATTTTGCGGGCGCAGATCCAAGCAGCCCCATAGGGCTGGCTGGGGCTTACCCCAGGGCAAGGGGAAAATATGCCCTTGCCCCATGGTGAGCTCCAGCTGCCTCCCAGCCTGCGTTAGGATACAGTGCAGGCCAGCCGGCCGGCCTGTTCCAGCGCAGATTAGGATTGCACTGCCCAACAGTTATTCAGAGCTTAGGCATGACTCTGCAGGTGCCATGAAGTAGCTCCCGACTTCACCCTGCCTACCACACCAGTAAGTTTAGGGACACATTTAGGTGTAACTCTGCAGGCACAACCTGTGTCCCTCATTCCAGATCAAATTAGTAACTGAATTGTTTTAAAAACAAATTTAAAAATTTAAATTGAAGTGTAAGTTGAACTTGAATAAAAACACAAGACGTATCTTCTGCCCGTGTTTTAAACACTTTTTTTTTTCCAGCACAATTTTGAATCCCACCCAGGTCTGGCCAAGCCATGAGGTGAGATGAGAGGAGCAGTGAGATGCGGGGATCTGCTACCTCTACAGCAGTCTTGACTAGACTCCATTGCCCCCTGAATTGTGGCCCCTTTCTCTGCTGCTTTATGGTTTCCTTGTTCTATGGCTTCCTTTTTCTAGCCCTGTTCTGCTGAGTTATTTCAAAATGGCAGCAAAGTGAGGGCAGAGGAAAATGGGGCAAAGTAGAGGAGGGGAAGGTAGATAATGGCAGTAATTTCAATCCCTGATTTGTATTTCAATCACCTATCACGTACATGGACATACAGAGACTCATCTGAGTATGACTGGAGATGTTCTCTGGTCGTGTACAAGAGCCTTGTTGAGGTCCACTGGGGCCCCACACAGGCCTCAAAAAGGCTCCAGTTATGACTGAAACAAGGGTTCTGGGCATGTTCAGAAGCCCTGTTTGTGACCCGGAAGTGTTTCATCACATCCAAGTCACTTGGCTCCATGGCGCTGTGCCTTGCCAGCACAGAATGTCACGTCACGTCAGAGGCAGATCTAAGGGAGGGCAAAGCTCTAAGTTTTGCAAGAAGCCTTACCTTGCAGTGGAAATCACTCCCCTCCTGCACCATTTTAGCCAATCCTCAGAGGGAAAAGCAACATCTTGGCATTGCTTACTGGCTACAGCAGGAAGGGAGAGGAGGGATTTACATGACAGGGTAAGGCTTCTTGCAACACTTAGAGCTTTGCCCTCCCTGTAGATCCGCCTCTGCGTCACATTAATGATGTAGCTTGCCAAAACATTATTGCTGCCACTAATTATGGCAATTTTGCTTCAAATGCAAACATTGGATAGATAGAATGTTTCTATTTCCAATGAAATACAACTCATCAGTCACACAAGAGTCTAAGGCAGTGATGGCAAACCTAACTTGACTCTGCTGGTGTGTCAATCCCCCTCCGAAACAAAAAAGAAACAGTTTTTAATATTCATTTATTTAAACAAAAAATACAGTCCAATCATGTGTGGTGCTATGTATTCTATAAAGAAACATCAAATAATTGCAAAACATTATTTTTTGAGTCAAACTGAGTAAAATACACTCAAATTTTGTCAGATGTTGGTCAACACTGGTGTGTCACCCCAAACGTTGTGGTGTGTCACTTTGACACGCGTGTCATAGGTTCTCCATCACTGGACCAAGGCCTAAATGAGCACTAGGTCACCTAGCATTTGCAATCTAGTTCAAGTTAGTTAACTTTAAATATGTCTGACTTGGATTAACATCCCAATTTATCTAGGGTTCTGCAGCCCTGATACAAAGGGCCATATGGCAGCATATGTGCACTGCAACCACTAATTTTGGGGCTGCCACAGCCAGCTACATCAGGGAGTGAAGCTAAGCCAGCAGCGGGCAGAGACGTCATCTGGGCGCACCAGGAAGTGGAACGCCCGGATGATTGACAGCCCTCCACCCCAATGGCGGAGGGCTGCCACGCCCCCCAGCGCCTCATAGAGCCCAAATCGCTCCATTTCAGAGCGATTCGGGACGCAAGGGAGGGAGGGCGGGCCCAGCAGCAGCCCGCCCGTCCTCCGGAGAGGCGGCGCAGCTCGGGCCCGTCCGCCAAACTGGCAGAATGGAGTACCGGGCCATTCCGCCTGAATGACACCGCTGGCAGCGGGGGAAGAGGGAACAATGGAGGGGCTTCTGCACCAGGAGGTGTAGCTGCATTGAGGGGGGATGTTTTTAGGACTGGGCTATTTTTTTCTTTGCTGTTCCACATTGACTTATGATGCACTCCCATGTGCTCTAGCCATCATCGAGACATTTCTGGCTGTGGGTTTTGCTGCAAAGTGTTTGCATGCGTTTCTTTTACATGTTGGGTGTTATACTTGCACTTTAATTACAATCTTTCTAAAACGGGTCCATGAATTTTAATATACATGAAGCCACTTGGTTTAACAATTTCATATAGCAAAGCCCATACAATCTAATAGAAAAGAAACGAGTAAGTGATAAAAGAATGTCTTGGACACTGAGAGAAATTATTTCGTAGGAATTCGGAACTTAATACAAAATAATAACCTTGGTGTGTGGGTCTTTTGACCACTCCATACAGAATTCAATAGCAAAGCTATCACATCTTATTAAAGTTGCTGGCAGTGACCAAGATACGTATAGAAAGGTTGTCATTTTCCATGGACATCCAACAAATTTCTCCACAGCAGAACAGTTTACCAGTTGCTAAAACACACCTGTGGTATCTGCCATAAGCATCACTACTGTCAGGCCAAGCTGTCTATCACTGGCAAAAGTTCACTTTCCCAAAGCCTTCAGCAGGATTTATTTATACAATTTCTGAATCATCCTCCCAACCCCACAGGGCACTCAAAGCAACATATGAAGACACAATAACATCAAGTACATACAAATGTACAGTGGGTGATATAATGAACTCAACAAAGCAATACTCAACTAACTCAGCAAAGGGACAACAAAGCATAACATTTGACTTAGCGATAGCCATCAAGAGCCTGGGAGAAAAGAAATTATGATTGTCAACCATGTTTATACAGTATAAGGAAGAGACCAATCAGACTGCTCTTTAGTAGACATTTTGAGTGAGATGCTTACTAAAAAGCCCCACTCCGTTCTTTTTCCTCTCTTAGAGCGCAATCCTAACTTGGAGTTAGGCCAGCACGGTTAGGTCAGCAAAGTTTGGCCAGCACAAGGGACACCATAAAGCGCATTTGAACTACTCTCAGGAGGGATGGCACATATCTGTGCCATCATACTTTGCAGTGTGTCTTGTGCCAACCAAACTCTGCTGGTTTAACTGTGCCAGCCTTACTCAAGGTTAGGATTGCACTCTTACTGAGCTAAAAGAGGAATAAGTAGAGTTTTCCCAAGTATGAAAAGGCATCCTGAGGTATCCTGGCAATGCTGTCATCCCCTTCACATTTCCTCTTCCTCTCTGCTCCCTCTTTCTTTTCCAACTAAGGGAGTGGCACATTGGAGGCAAGTTATGTGGATAGATATGGGAGCCCCCCACCAATCTGCTGCCTGAAGCAACTACTTCAGCTGACCTCATGGATGGGCCGGGGCCGGGGATGAATGTGGAGACATACAAGATAAGGGTTTCAGACAGATGCAGGATCTCCAGAATCACAGGTTTTCAAATTAAGGACACAATCTGAACCTGGAGTTAGGCCAGCACAGTTAGACCAGCAAAGTTTAACTGGCACAAGGGCCACCGTAAAGCATGTTTGGACCACTCTTGAAATCAGAGAGGATGGTGCATGTCTGTGTGTTGGTCTCTCTGACTCAGAGAGCGCTTCAAACATATCAGGTGTCCTTTTTGCCGGCCAAACTTTGCTGGCCTAACTGTTTGGGCCTAACACCAAGCCTAAGAACGAGTACACTGAACCTGTTCTAAGAAGGAAACAGGAAGCCAGGGGAAGTTTGGCTAGCAAAAGACCCAGTTGGACCCTAGGAATACCAGTGTTCTTTACTGCCTAATGAAAAGTTCTGAGATCTTCAGCGTTTTGCCACACTGCCAGCTCAACAAGTCCAATGGCATAAATTACCCAGCGAGCCATTTTAATTCCTCTCTTGCTTTTGGAACAACAGAGCAAGTGCCATCTTTCCCCCCCCCCCCTCATTTGTCACATACAGTTTCGATCTGAAGTTCTCAAACTTTCTAGAGGCCCTGGAAACTGTTGCCTGATTTCTAAATTCTAATGTGTGTGGCTAAAATGGCGATTGGGCAATAGCACTTCCCCCAGCAGCAGTTTGCTTCATCCCTTGATGCACATAGCCTAATCTGCCATGTCAGTTTTGCAAACTATCAAAAATTGGGTCACAACCCAGTGGTGGGTCCCAGACCCCATAGTTTGAGAACCGCTGATCTAGATTACGGGACAGCCAATCTCAGTATTGAGAGGATTACTCCATTTTTCAGACACTAGTTTTTAATCCAGATTAATCCAACCCAACCACAAGAGACCTGAAGAAAACAACTCCCCAATAACCATCAGAGCTTCCACCTTCTGGAGTCTCTCGCTTAGAGGGAGAGGGAGAAGGGAGAGGGAGGGAGAGGGAGAAAGGAAGAGGGAGGGACAGGGAGAAGTGCACAAGAGATCAGAATGTCTCCCCCACTTCACGCTATATTTCTCCTCTTCATCTAGTTAGCAGCAGGAAAAGAGATTCAATGCATCTTAGTACCTCACCCTCTTTTAAATTCCTGTTGCTCACTGTTGTAATAGTATGATGCACCACAATACCTGGTTACGTTACCATTCCACATCACAAAATTCAAAGTGACACACTGACACTAACAAGATCTGACACCGCGTTCGAATGAGTCAAGCCCAGGAAATTTTTAAAGATGCAATTTGTTTAAAAACTCAGCAAAATGCTACCAGAAAACTGCCGAGTCTTCCTTCACTTTGGAATACAGTATACATTTCTAAAGGTATTTTCGTGGCTCAAGACTGAATGGGTGGAACCTGGAGGAAGTTCAGCATATTAAAGTCCTTTGGAATCAATAATAATGAAGTGTTAAACTGATTTCAGTTAAACTAATTTCATTCAGACTTCACTTCCTCTAGGTGCTCTGTCTTCCATGGTAAAATCGGGTCAAAGTAAGAGACCTGTCTGATTGCCAAGGGTCAGTACCAAGGAGCATGAGCCATGCCAAGGTGCGGGCAGTGCCATCTGTGGACATTTTCAGTGTTTGGTCCTTTTGCAATCTGGAGTTGTCATCCTTTGCTCATTCATTTTCTACAGCCCAGATGATGTTGTTGTCAGTTGTTGCCGTCCATTTCTCCCCGGTGGTTTTTTAAAACTGGTTTGCAGCGGTCTTTTAGGAGTAAAGCACAATTGCAGATTGAGCCTGTCCAGGGTGGAAAGTCAATGCACTATGAAGACTCTTCAGGGCTCCTGAAACTTTAAATTAAACATTTCCTCTTTGCAAGTTCAGCCCTTTTTATTGCTTCTTGTTGATCCTAGCTGGGACATTGATGAGTAATGCCCTCTGAATTGCCCCATGCCACTTTCTGTTTCTGTGTAGGGGAAAGGGTGTTAATTACTGATCATTATTTTGTTTTTAAATGAAGAAAAAAAGAAGGAAATCAGAGCTTAAAGCGCCTGACTTTCCCCATGGGAACAGAAATAGACATGCAACTGCTCAGAGAGGCTATTCAATCAATGGGCAATCTCACTAAATAGCCAGCCACATCAACAGGAAGCAATAAAATGTGCTGACCCTGCAGGCAATAAACTTTTATTTGAAATTGCCAGGGATGTTTACTGAACTTACTGGTGAGTAGACATTATAGAAAGATCTTGGCTATGTGGAAGATCAGAGAGAGAGAGAGAGAGAGAGAGAGAGAGAGAGAGAGAGAGAGAGAGCTAAATTAACCCTATTCAATATTTTAACTGCTGTATAGAACCTATATTTTAAATGCACTTCCAGCTAATTGTGGAAAAGCAATCCCTCAAGAACACCAAATGGTTCTAGTGTGGAAGCAGCCTGTGTGGGCCTCCCATATTGCCATAGAGCCTTCCCTCTCCTCTTGGTGCACTCATATCCTGGACCTTGTATTAATGTGAAAAGGAGCCTAAGATGAGGATGTGCACAGCTCTCCTATTCACTCTAAGTGAACCCTTGCAGGTGTATTGGTGAAGAACAGACATGCCTTCCCCTTTAAAAAAAATTCCCCTGCACATAGAAATCTAGTATAGCAAGGGTGGTATACTCCCTGCCATCTCCAGAGCAGTGGCGTTCCTGGGGGGGGGCAAAATCCTAAGTTTTTCGGGCTCCTGAATGTCCATGTAAAGTGGCCCCTCCCCTTTGCCTTCAAAGCCATTTGCAGCTGCTAAGAGTTATTCAAACTGTGGGCCGGACCCACTTGGTGGGTCGCAACATGATGCCAGGTGGGTCATGGCGGTGGGAGCGGCCATCTTGGAAGCTGCAGACTTTACTCTTGCTATATTCCTGTTCTGAGTGTTAACCGTTTGAATTTTCAAGTGCGAGGTTTTTTTTTTTAATTGTTTTAAATTCAATGCTTTTATAAATTTTGTCCTAATCTGGTTTCTGTCAGAGATGTTTCATGGATGTACAATTGCTGCAGTCCAAGAATACCAGTTTAAATTCCAGGAGTGTCATTTTATTACATCATAATGACAGCACCTCCTGCTTGATGATGTCACTTCCGGCTATGACATCACTTCCAGGTTAATGACATCACTTCTGGTGGGTCCCAACATGTGTGCCATTCTAAAAAGTGGATCCCGATCTGAAATTTTTGAGAACCACTGTGTTAAAGCAAGGCAGAGGGGACGCCCCCTTGCTTTCACAGCCACAAATGGCTCTGAAAGTGAGAGTAAGGGGCCGCTTTACGCAGGCTTTCAGGAGCCTGGAAAACCTAGTGCTCTGCCTCTGGGAATGCCACTGCAGCAGAGTGCAAAGGGTTATTTAGGAATTGGGAGAGACTGAACTGAGGAGAGTTCCTGGCCAGCAGTCCTACTGCTAGAGTGGAGGTGACAAGAGTGGTGGGGAGGGAGATGGGTGAAAATTAACCTTCTTCTGGCTGAGGTGCTGGGTGTAAGAAACACCCTCCCACAACAGGGTGGGCAACCTAGGAATACTTGTTTTAGAATAACTACTATCCCCATTTGCATTAGTTATGGCATGTAACAGCGTTGATTAAGAACGACGCTCCCACATTAGTTTGAAACTATGTGGCTTTTGTATGCCGCTCAGGCCAAATCCTTCATACTGTTTTATACTTTTTTAATCACTGGAAGCATTACAATCAATCATGTTTATGGGTACTTAGGGGCTTTTAAGTATGCAGATTGTTTGGGGGACATGTATGCCTGCTAATGAAATTTTACTAAATATAGAGCAAATCATTATACCAAACAGTTTCATGGCTTTTTTTTTTTAATATGCACATCCCTACGAAGGACATTATGCTTCTGATTAATGACTATACAGAATTTATTTCATAGGCAGAAACCATGGGAAAGTGGTTGTGTTGTGTTGTGTTGTGTGTGTGTGTTTTTAATACCCATGCAATATTTAATGATACAGTGCAGAAATGGTAGTTATGAATTGCAGTGTTGTGCCTTGCAACTCTAAGCCGAGCCATCTACGTATTTGGAGAAACTTTTTTTTCGGCTGGAGCTGTTTTATGTTTTCTACGGTAGCTCTGGATTCTCGGGAACTAATCAATCACAAGCAATTGCTGCTGGTTCAGGCTTCCTTGCAGCAGGGCTGTGAGACCAGCACACAACGTAAGTGGCCATCTCGAGTGAATTGGAACTTGAGAGGAGGAGGCTGACCTGAATGTTACCACCCGTAATTTGGAGCACTTCGGAAAGGAATTGTAACGGAGGCACTTCCTCACCTCACCTCCTTGCAATTTGAATCAGAAGTACCAGAAATATATTCATGATCTTGTTTTCACAGATTTAAAAGTTGCAGTCAGAATAAGAACGGGGTGGGATATGAGACTGTTGCCTGTTCAAATACACAGATTTCTCCTTTTTCTTTGGCTTTGTGCATGCTTCATTCCTTGGATTCAGGACTGTTACATGGTCAATATTTTATTTTCTCTCATTCCAATCTGTGCAAGAGACGCATAGCTCTGCACACGCACTTGATGCTAAGAACTGCCAGCCGTGGCGTCCCTACAGGAGGGGGAAAGTGCTAAGTTGTTCAGGCTCCTGAATGCCGGTGTAAAGCGGCCTCTTCCCCCTCTCCTTCAGAGCCATTTGCAACTGCAAGAGGCAAGTGGAGGTGTCTCCTTTGCTTTGCTTTCGTTGCCCCGAATGGCTCTGGAGGGGAGGGGGAGGGGCCACTTTACACTGACATTCAGGAGCCTGAAAGCCTTAGCATTTTGCCCCCTGTAGGAATGCCACTGTCTGCCATGAGAGCATGGGCCAAACCAGTAATGTGGCTATTTACAGGATTGATGGCAAGAGGCCATCCTCCCCTTAATGGAGCTAACTGAACCCAGTGCACACCAAATTCAAATGGAGTATACACAGTGCCAAAATTCAAATGGAGCACCCATCCTGGTACTGTTGATTGAGATACATAACAGTATGCATTGGATGGATAGAGTGGCTAGAAGGAAGTTCTTTTCTATTGAGCGTAACACCAAGACCAAGAGACATCCACTAAGGTTGACCAATGGTTGCGTCAGAACAGACAAAAGAAATGTTTCTTTACCCAGCATGTAATTAATCTGTGGAACACTTTGCCACCGGATATTGTGATGGCCTAGATACCAATAAAGGAGTACAGATTTATGGAGGGAAAGTCAATCACAGGTTGCAAGTCTCAATGACTACTGTAAATACAACCTCTGGGTTTTAGAGGTAGCCATTTCTGAATGCCAGATGCAAAGGGAAACAAGTTTCTTGTGTGCTCCCAGAGGCATCTGGTGGGCCTCTGTGAGATATAGGAAGTTGGACTAGATGGGCCCTTGGCCTGATCCAGCAAAACTCTCCTTATATTATGTTTTAATGACTCTCTGTGCATTTTCCTTGGTGACACCAAAGCAAGGAGATAAGATAGGCATCACATTGCTGCATCAATAGCTCTCAGGTCTCACATCCCACTACAATCCTTCCTATTACCTTCACTCAGCTGGGAAGGAGAGTGAGGGCTTCCCTTTTAAAAAATACTTTTTGATTCACTGCCTTAGCACTGACACGGGGGTGCCGATCATGCTCCCGTGTCAGTACTAAGTGCACAGCGTCGATACAACCCTGTTGCGTTGAAGCTGCGCAGGTTATAGAATTGCACTGTCAAACGGATGCTGCTGCCTGTTTCCCCTAGAGAGAGAGAGAGAGAGACAGGGGGGATCTTGTGTTTATTGTGTGTGTACACATGTAAAGTGCCTCCTTCATGGGGAAGGAGATGGTGTGAGAGAGAACTGTGCCGCATTGGCAGGCACAGTTTTTTTCCGATGAAGGAGAGTGCCTCTCACCATCTCTTGCTTCATCATAGTTCTTTCCAGCATTCCTCAACCACTTCCCATCTCCACCCCATCCATAAATTGATACAAGGGGATATGCTTCCTTCCTTGTCCTCAAGAGACGAATGGAAGATGTTGCCTAAGGGATCTTTCTGCGGGTGCAATGCTAACCTGGAGTTAGGCTGGCACAGTTAGGCCAACAAAGCTTGGCCGGCGCAAGGGCCACTGTAAAGTATGTTTGAACAATTTTTGGAGGGAGGTCAGCACACAGACGTGCCCCATCCTCCCTGACTCGGAGAGTGGTCCAAATGCTCTTTACGGTGGCCCTGGTACCGGCCAAATTTTGCTGGCCTAACTGTGCCAGCCTAACTCCAGGTTAGGATTGCTCTCTATGTCTGGTTTCCAGAACTAGCTACTTACCTGACTCTCTGCCCCCCTCTCTACACACCAAAAGGTCAAGTGGCTTCTTTGTGGACTGTCAGACTGTTTTGCATTTGCCAGCTAAAAAAAGACTGGGTTCTGCTTTTTGACAATGTCTAGTTTTTGACAGCGCTCTGGTTCCTAACCTGTCAAGTAAGCGGGGCAGGGCATTGCAGAATTGTAAATTAAGTACACCTGAACAAGAACATCGTGGGCCTCAACAAGTTTATAGATTTTGGATATTCTCATTTCTCTTCATTACACAGAAACTGCAAGGTATTTTAATGGAATGAAATGTTGCTTTTGTTTTTGTTTTGCAGCTGTAATCTTGAAAAGAAATTGACTCAGTGGTTTGAGGGCAGGTTGCTAATAATCTTGTGGCTTGGAAATATGAAGTTCATTTTGATGTAAAACATACTAAATGATACTGAGATATATTTCTCACAAATATACTTGAAACTTCTGCTCTCTCTTAAGCAAGCACACAAAATCTGATTTTTGTTTGTAGGTGCACAGGATTGAGCTGTTACTTTCGTAGGCTGCTATCCTAAACACACTGACCTGGGAGAAGCTTCCATTCAAGTCAAAGAAACTTACTTTTGAACAGACATAGGAGTAGGCACAGTCGTGGACCTACCATTATGTGGTAGCTCTCCTGGGGCAGGAGGAGAGTGGCAATGAGGCAGCTCGCCTCTCAGAGAGGCAAGCATTTTTTGGCCCTCCTGCCTGCCACTGCCATCATATGGTTCCAAAATGGAGCCTGGTATGACAAGGGGGCGGGGCGGAGTGGCACACGGGGGCGGGGAAACAGCAGAGGAGGTGGACCTCTGTCCCTGGTGGCCCGTTGGCTGGGTCTGCAACTGAGAGCGCAATCCTAAACTGGAGTGAGGCCGGCATAAGCTAAGCCAGCAAAGTTTGGCCAGCACAAGGGCCCCCATAAAGCATGTTTAGACTACACTCGGAGTCAGGGAGAATGGCTCACGTCTGTGGGCTGGCCTCTCTGACTCCGAAAGTGGTCCAAGCATACTTTACGATGGTCCTTGTGCTGGCCGAACTTTGCTGGCTTAGCTTATGCCAGCCTACTTTAGGATTGCACCCTGAGTATGCATATAATCGCATTGTTGGAGTGAACAATTGCAATGAACTCCTCAGTTTAAGCTTTGCCAAATGCCACAAGAGAGAGAGAGAGAGAGAGAGAGAGAGAGAGAGAGAGAGAGAGAGAGCATGTGCAAAAAAAATTGTCAGGAAAGCATTTTGCAAGTAAAAATAATACATAGCACTCAAACAGTTACTGAGAACTGCAAGACACCACACTCTTAATATTTGACTATGTAAGGAATTGAATGTCATTTTTATTGCCTTTAAATTCCCTGTCTTTTTACAAGTAAAATGCTAGGGAAGTGCACTACACTACAGTACACTATTTCCCACCCACCAGTATTACAGCTTAACCATTTTAAATTCACGCATTGCGGCCCAACTGTTCCCGAGAGTCTTGGATTGTCTTACTTTGCTTTTGTAATGAGAATATACTGACACATTTTCATTATTAGATCAAAGGAGCAGGGCATTACATGAAGCCACTTGCAAATGAAATATCAAAATTGGCTGGGGTATACACTTTCATTCTAATCAAATATATTCTCTTTTTCTTCCCAAAATCAATAAAGGAAACCAAAGAAAGGAGACAGTGTGTCTGAAATTAATCCAGCTAGTGAAATCAGACTTAAAGTAGGTTCATTTAGGCACGGCTGACTGGAATAACTGAAACATGGATTTTTATAATTAGAATGCCTTTTGGAAATATATACCTAATTGATAGAGCATTTTTTATCCCAAAAATGTTTTAGCTTAGGTTGTCTCAAGGTAGAGTAAATCTATGTACTTAACTCATTGGTTCATGCTGAAATTAGCATCAGACTCTGTTGTGCTCTCCAAAGCAAAATCAGTCTGAATGCATTGGGAGTGGAGACTTCCTCGCTCTTGAAGTGGGTGGAAACTTCCTTCCCCCTGTTCCCCATCACCCCTTTCCAACTCCATTGCTTTAGATGCCTGCCTTTGAGGTTGTATGATCCAGAGTCAATTGGGGGCATATAATTAGATTAGTCCTCATTATGATCATCGTAGGCTGTGGCACATCACATAAACTCCTCATTAGTACATAGAAAGGAGCAAATTGGTGAGATCACCAGAGTCGATAGGAATTAATCAGTCTTCATGTATTCACACACCAAAGCCTCTTCCTCTCTTTTTTTCACAGATTCAAAAAAAAATCATCGCTTACACAACTGAGAAAACCCAAATATAGCATAGAATTCTCTGGATTTGCAAGTTTGAGTAACAAGGTTCAGTCACAAACTTATTAGTAAGCAAAATCTATTTGTCTCTCTCTACACACACACACACACACACACACAGAGAGAGAGAGAGAGAGAGAGAGAGAGAGAGAGAGAGAGAGAGAGA
>JAJKFI010000001.1:11142586-11172213 GCA_029204185.1 Lerista edwardsae
AGAGAGAGAGAGAGAGAGAGAGAGAGAGAGAGAGAGAGAGAGAGAGACTGATCATATAACTTCCTGCCTAGAAAAGACCACAGCTCACCTCCACAGAGAAGTACCTTAGCACACCTTGCTTACTCAGTGATGATTAGCTTCGTTAAGCAGAAAGGACATAAGGAAAAACAGTATTCAATGGAAGAAGGCACTCTTCCCCCCTCCCTTTTTTTCTTTTTTTTTTTTGCAAGTAACACATTTTTATGACAAGGTCATCACTCAAAAAATACAAAAAATGAAACGTTCATGCAATGTTAGCATCTAGGAGGTGCATTCAAATTGGTGTCAAGAAGGTTCTGCTGTGCTTGCTAAACAAGACTGCCGACTAGAGTCCACCCCCACCCCCACCCGCAAGCCACTAAAAGCTGTGGGACTATCAAACAGAAAACAGGTGGCCTTCTCCTGGCAAGCATATCTAGATCTATACTTTTACCAATAGAGAATAAGTTCACTGTTAATGGGAAGGACTGGCCAATGGAATTATCGTATTCATCCCATAGTCCTGCATGCCAGGTCTTCCCCAGTATTAACGTTTTCCTCTTATCCCTGAGGCGGATAAGGTGGACCACTGTGAGAAGGAAGGAAGAAGGAAGTCCAGGATGCTGGACTAGATGGGCCCTTGGCCTGATCCAGCAAGGCTATTCTTATGTTCTTATCTAGCTAATACAATTGTATTGGTAGTGGTGGTGGAATGCTATTCTCCATCAAGGGAAGGGCCATTATTTGTTTTAAAAGAGATTCTTTGTTTTAATATATTAATTTAAAACACGTATGCAGGTGCCCCCGTATCCGCAGTCCTACACCTGTGCTTCCCCTTATCTGAGGTTCTCAAATTCGCCTCACTGCGCTCATGAGTCATGACTCATCTCACTTCAAATGTCAAAATATATGATTTTGGAAATAGTCCTGTGCAAGCAAAATGGAATGAGGAAGTAATAATGCTAGTTAAAACAAAAAATGAACCTCAAAGCTCATACACTAGCACATCTGAGACATTTAATAAATTAATGGTTCTCCGTGGGTGGCAATAGCCAGTGGTCAAGTCCAACTTCTGCTGCTTTACTCTTCTCATATCTTATTGTCCAAGTCAAAGTCCAGATGTATAATAAATTAAAAAATCCCCCCTGGGTAGCTGCAGTTTGTAGCCAAGTCCAAAGATTGCTGCTTTACTCAGCTAGTCTCTTATTGTTCAACTCGATGAGAATCATTTATAACTATGAAAGCCCCACAACAGCATTGAAAAAATGCTGGACTGAAACATTATATAAGAGAACATTTACCCTGTGGGGGATCACTAAAAACTGAAGAAGATAATAACTGCTCAGCGACTCTGAAATAATTTACTCATACAAGAATCTTCATTAAAATAACATTACGGGGTGTTTTCGGCGCAGTGTGCTGGGATTTAGCTGCTTGATTCCTTGTAATATGAACAGCGAGGTGTAAAAGCAAACAAATTCACAGTTAAGGCATCACTTTGTTCTGCCCGGTTACTTCAGCTAATAAGTGTGATCAATGCATGAAAATCCAGTATGCATGCTAAGTGTGCCTTGGCTCTTCAGTGTCCCCTAAAACATAGGGGGGATTTGGTGCGACCCAGATAGTATCTCAGAGTCCAGAACAGACTACCCATTCCATCAAAATGTGGTGCACAATGGAGGATGTGGATCATGGTTTCATTGTTGTTTCCGCTTCCTTTTGCTTTTCACCCATTGTTCAGAGGATGAATCTGCACGGTCTCTTGGGTTTGCAGCAACCCATTCTCTTCATAAGCTGACGGGCTGAGCCAGTTTCCACAATCAGTCATTTATTTATTTATTTATTTATTTATTTATTTGAAGAATTTATAGCCCACCTTTCCCATGCTGAAGCAAATGCCCAAGGTGGCTTACGTGGGCAGGCTAGTCTAAACCACCATTTTTCAATGGATTTATTTTATTTTTTTACAAATATACAGTATTCTGTGATGCACAGAATCCTCAATCCCAGATGTAGCCTTCACAATGTGGTTCTTTCCTCTGGCTGTGTGCCATTGAGCTTCAGTTATCCTTTTAATGGAGTGACCTGCAGGCAGGGGAGGCAGGGCCTCCCCAGATCCAACAACTAAAAAAAGTCCAAGGACCCAACAAGTAAAAGGAAAAATTTCTTACCCTTCCCGCACCGCTCCTATCTTCTCCAGCACAGATTTAAGCGGAGTACGCACACACATTACAATACACATGGAAGCAGCCATCAGCCAATTAGCTGCAATCATGGCTAGCTTCCAATGCAAACTCAGGCAGAGTGCCAGTGTCAGCAATCTCTGGGGAGGCAGCAACCAGAGTTGCCCCCTGCAGTTTAGGCTGTAATCATGGCTGGATTCCAAGAAAAAAAAGGCAGAGCAACTGGCTTCCAATAAAAAAAAATGCAGGATATTTGCATCAGCAAACTCTGGGGAGGCAGTAGGAAGTGTTGCCTTTGTTCTATTTTTAAAAGGCATGAAAAAGCAGTGAGCCTGCACAATGGGCGGCTCTCTAAAGCACCAGGAGAGGCAGCTTTTCAGTTGCCTCAGGGGGCGTATTGCTGAACTCTCCCCAGCTCCAAGTGGGAGGAAGGTGAATTTTTATTTATTTCTGGGGGGGGGGAGAGTTTCAAGGAGGGTCCTGAGCTTGAGGGGGAGGAGAGAGTGTGTATATTCGTGGCTGTACCTCTCTGGCCTGGACGTCACTGTGTGCCATTGTTTTCTGGTTCCACTTCAATTCTGCCTTGATTAAACATTCAAAACTGAAGTGAGTTGAACGAGTCAACAATCATGTTAAGATTACGTTTCCATCTCATTTCTCTGAGTCTGTGTACATTACCTTGCCATTTGACAGCATTCACTTCTGATAGAGAAATATAATAATCAGCCAATGACGGCATAGTAATTATGTCATCAATTCAGTCAGGGGCAGCCTTATCAGGACCTGGTCACTTGATGCAATAAATCCCAATAGGATCAGGAACAGGAATTTCAGAACTGCATAGCAACTACCCAGAACAAGAGCTGTACAGGGATCTATAGGCAACATGAATAAGCAAAGCAGGAGTGGTTTTTGGCTCGTAACTGGAACTCCCCATGTGTGGCAGTCCAGATCCAACATTTCTCTTCTCTTTTATATTGTGCAAGTAATCATGCTTTAATAGGCAAGGTATCAACATGAAATGGAAATAGTGATGCAATTAGCAACATTGATGGTACATTTGTGCATGCACAGGTGTTGCTGAGAAAAATTAGGCTGTCTTAGGATTTTCCATAACTATCCAAGAGGGTGGGGGAGGAAAAGCAGAAAATCCAGGAACTATAGGGACAAGTTTGCATATTCCTATCTAGAAGATCTAATATGAAGTATTTAGATACTGACAGCACGACCACTCCCCCACTCCCAATAATTGGGGTAGGTGCATCAGTCATCAGTTAAACTCATCCCAAAAGACCTCATCCTCAAGTCTTTCGTCTCTGTGAATAGCATCTTTACCGAGCAGACAGCTTCACCTGGCTGTTAAGACATCTGTGCTCTTTTCAATATGAACAGATCTAGGGCAGAACCCTGGATTTCAAGTCCCATTGAAATGAATAGACTTGCACAAAGGCATAATTGTGACTCAGCACAGTGAACCAAATTTGTGAACCAAATTTCTATTTGTGTTAAAATAAAAAGAAGAGAGTGGGAGAAAGATGAAAATGAAATCCTTTTGCAGTGTTTTTTTTGGGGGGGGCGGGGGAGAAACACACTACATTCAGTTGTTACATTTTCTCTCAGTGTCTGTGAGGAACCTCTGCAGGAACCTCTGACCTAAATTCAGAGGAGGTGGGCTTGGAAACAATTCTCCAAAGACTATTTTTGTGGTGTTTCTGTGGAGGCCAAATGAAGATACCTTCTCAAGAGTAAGGGTGAGGCAGAGCCACCAAAAACACCTGCCATTAATGAGGATGTCCTTGTTATCTTCAGAAATCCTTTGGATTCCTCTCAAAAGCACAGAATTCAAGGCCAGGGAGCCCAGCTCTCCTTCTTTGCTGGCAATTTTGACCCAGGCAGGTATGAAAGGGCTTTAATTTGCTAAGACATTAAATTGGGAGTAAATCAAAAAGAATATGCAGAAAAGTAAAAGATAGTGGCGGGCATAACATAGATAGTGTTAGTACCATGAGAAATGGCTGCATTGTTAGCTATGGAGGCAAGTGAGGATGTAAGCGTTATTGAACTAAGGCTTCTCTTACTGCAATACAATGGAATGCTGTTTCGGGGAGAAAAAAAATCTTTGAATTCTTTCAGTGTTATCTGGGCTTTTAATAAGAGCTGCTGCCCTTCTGAAAATAAGAATCACCTACACAGCTAACCCCCATCTGCTCAGCTGGTACAACTCTTGTTCATTTGAATGTGGGTTTCACCTGAATAATGGTTTGAAATTTGCTGTTATTTATACACAGCGATAAGAGCAAAGCATTCTAATTTTTTCTCCAGATAGGAAACCCCGCTTTTTAGTGCGCAATACTATAGTATGATATATATCTTAAAGGTACAGAACATTTGGGGAGATGGATGCTCTTATTTGCACCTAAAAAGAGCTTCAGCCAGAAAGCAGTTGATGTTCTGGGGAATTGGCGCATCAGTTACTGTGCTGGAAGGAGCGTTCAGTTCATCGCTGAATGCTGTACAATACTGATATGACTCTCTCTAGCTCACTGGTTCCCAACCTGGAGGTCGGGACCCCCCAAGGGAGTCACAAACCAATTTTCAGGGAGTCACAAAGAGCTTGGAGCAGCCATCTTAAAAAGCTGGGCATCGCCATCTTGGAAGCTTCATTTTGGCTATGGAAGAGGCTTCCTAATTAAACTGCTGCTTCCTCAATGCTTGTGGCTGCAAGGGAAATTAGCCTTGCTATGGGCTTATCCTATTGTGTATGTATGGGTGCGATGAAATCTCTCCCAGGTCTCTCTCCAAGCGGGCATTTCATGCCTTCCATGTGCATGCCTAGGTTAGTCTCAGCACATAGGGAAGAGAAATATAAATACTCTGAAGACTATCTAAAATTTGGCTTTACCACCAAGATCAGCAATGGCATAGAGAAGCCACAATGCTCTCTGTGCAATGTTGTTCTATGAACAAATCACTGTACTCAAAACTCAAACATCACTTGGAGGCAAAGCATTCAGAACATCCTAAAAAGGATGTGGAGTTCTTTTGACCTTCAAAAATTGTGATTTATTAAAAACAATCACTTCCTGCTTAATGACATCACTTCCAGCCCTAGGTCTTAAGGGTCTCCCGAAAGGTTATCATATCTAAAAAGGTAGCCCAGTGCAAAAAATGTTGGGAACCATTGCTCTAGCTGATTATCCAAATTAATTCAGATTTTACAAACCCACGGCAGCAGCTGGAATATATGGAATGTTGTTAGAGCATTTTCCCCCTCCTCTTTCTTCTTCGTGGAGCTACTATTAGGGCTGGAGCTCAGGTTAGCAGCCCAATATAAGATACAACACAGAGATGTTATTTGACTAACTTGCTTGTCAACTATTTAAGAACATAAGAAGATAAGAAGAGCCCTGCTGGATCAGGCCAAAGGCCCATCTAGACCAGCTTCCTGTATCTCACACCAGCCCATCAGGTGCCCCAGGGAGGCATGAGACAACAAGATGCTTGCATCCTGTTGCCACTCCCTTGCATCCAGTACTCTGAAGTAGCCCACCACCAATATAAAGAGGTTGCACAATCCATCATTGCCTATATCCCACAATGGACCTTTCCTCCAGAAATCTGTCCCATCCCCTCTTAAAGGCATCCAGACCAGATGCTATCACCACCTTCTGTGGCAAAGAGTTCCACAGATTAACTACCCGATGGGTAGAAAAGTACTTCCTTTTATCTGTTTTAACTCTCCCAACCCTCAGTTTTAGCAGATGCCCAGGGGGCATTTCCAGGGGGTTACCTGTTTGATGGCCCAATCCTTACCGCAGGTCTGTAGCAGTGGAGCGCAAGTTCCAAGGGCATGAGAGATGCACCACCACAAGGCACTCTGGAGCCGCTGGTGCAAACTACTGGAGGCACCAGGGTTTTCACGAATGGCTACCTAGGCCACATTGAAGCAGATAGTGGAGGTGGGTCATGGGCAGTTCAGGGAAAGATTGGAGATGGAGTGTGGGAAGGAGTAAATCCAAATGGCCACAACACATGTCAGATTGTATTCCCCTTTCCTGGGGATAGGCCCCATCCCTGACTCTCCTTGGACTTAGATTAACAAAACAGCTGGAGTGAGACCCTTTGTCAAATATGTTTACCTCTCCTAGGTGCCTGATCACCACCCCACCATAGCATGCAACACATGCTCCTTTGGAGGCACTGCATGCTGTGGACTGGCGGGAGATAGGATTGGTCTTAATATGGTATTCTGAAACTTGAAGAACTGGTAGCAGCAACCAGAATACCTGGGATCAGAGAAGGACTTTTACCATCTTGAGACCTTCCCAGCGCCTTCTGATTACTGGAAGGAGGAAGAATGATCAGCCAAGGGCTATTCTTTAATCTCTTCACCAATGAAAAAGACCCAACACCTATAATGATAATCAAATGTTTTTGTGCAGATATTTTTTGGGATATTGGACCTTGTAGTCGTGTACAAGTGAGGGGGGCAATCACTTTGAGCACAATCCTAACCTGGAGTTGGGCTGGCACAAGTTAGGCCAGCCAAGTTTGGCTGGCACAAGGGACACCGTAAAGTATGTTTGAACCACTCTCTGAGTCGGAGAGGCCAGCACAGAGATGTGCATCCTCCTCCTTGAGTCTGAGAGTGGTCCAATCACGCTTGACTCAAGGAATCATGTCCTTGTGCCAGCCAAACTTCGTTGGCCTAACTTGTGCCGGCCTAACTCCAGGCTAGGATTGTACTCTTTATCGTCTTATCTGGAGCCATTTTGGGCCCCAATCCTATCAGGGCCTTTTCCTGCTGGAACTTGTGTTCCAACAACGCCCTTTACTTGGCGGCAGCATGAAAGCCAGGCTGTTTCTGGGCCGCAAACAGCGAGAGTCATGGGATGCATGGCAGGGGCTCTCGAAGGCTCTGCCAGTGCCAGTATCTTGGAAGCAGGGCCAGGTCATAGGCAGCGGTGGATCTGGATAGCACAAGTGTGTGCCAGGATACTATCATCTCTTTTTGAACCCACCCTGCATCTTTTCTCTCCCCAGACAGGTGCAGGTCTGAGAAGACCCATATGCAACAAGGAGGTTTACACAGAGGTAATATTACCTGGTTTCCCTCCCCCCCCCAAAAAAAAGGAAACCAGTGGATGCATTGTACACTCTAACAGCATGGCTGCATAGTCAGTAATAGTGGCGGATTGGGCTAGGGTTAGGCAGGAGAGCCAATGACGTGGAAGGGAAAGCTATGGCCTTCCTGCCAATGTTCTTTGCAGTGTACTACTGAGTGCGCTGCTGGAGCACCCTTTACAACTGGCACTGACTGTTTTACAGCAGCCAGTGCCAGTGCAAGAGGAGCGGCGCCAGCAGAAGGTAAGTATAGGATTGGGCTGCTGATCTCTATAATGGCACCCGTATACTACTTAAATTCAGCTATTGCTACTGTGATGCTTTGTACGGTGCACCTCATTCCCTATTATTGTAAGTGATCCCTATGATGAACTGTATGCACCTGCGTTTCAAGTCCCCTTTTCTTTAGTACCACTCTGAGAAGTGGGTGCATTGTGGCCAGGGATCAAAGGCAGTTGAACTCACATGGATTAGGGAAAATATGCTTTGCTGGTACATGTGGTACCATCAGCCAGGAAGGCGTGAGTTGTATTTTATAAGGAAATTACAGGCAAACAACCCCTAGGGATCGGAGGCACTTCTGTTTGGCATTCATCTCTCACAAGCTTGTGTTGATATGTATCACGTACAAGTTTCACAATGAACTTCTTCCATTTTCTCTTTTTTTCTTTTTTTGAAACAGAGTTGGCTTAAAAATAAAGCCTGGAAATAATACAAGTGCTTTAACACAGTATTGAAGTCAATGGGATTTGAAGGCATGAAATGAAAATACCGACAGATAAACTTCTATTGTATTCCCCCTTGCAGGCCCACCTACGATACCAGGAGACAGAAATGTGAAAAGGAAGCTCGGAGTATAAAGCATTGATTGTACTTTCCTTCCCATTTAAAAGCAGTGTAAAAGACCATCCTCGATTGCTGCTACCTGATTGACACAATAAGTGTTTCATTTTAATTGGCACTTCTGTGATTTATCACTGTACCATGTTGGGAACACCCCACTAAGCCGTTTGTAAGTGAATAGCAGGCTATTGCACATTTGACAATACTTGGAGATTTATAATGATAGCTTTGCATAAGCGAGAGGTACCTGCTAGGAGAGTTCATCTCACCATTTGATCCAATTAATGAATTAGGCTAAATTGTGTCCTTCCCCTCCGAGGAAGAATGCAGACATGGTGTTCCAAACTGGTCCCCGGTGCCATTATACTGTCATGTTTCCTTGTTCTAAAACGGTGTGAACAATAGCATATTAGGGCCTAAACTGAGAAGAGAATCAGGCAGTCTTGTCCCGTCAAAAATAATTGCCTTGACCGTTTCAGCTCATTACTTTCAATATAACCAGAGAAGAACACGCTGCCTATACCGCTATAATCATACCGTAGGCAAACAAGGGGCAATTTCGCATCTTGCTTGTAGATTAAGCAGGTAGTCTCTTGAAGATTGAAGACTGGAAAATCTATAGTACAGTTTCCCCCACTGTCACATGCAGTTTCTTTCATAAAAACTCAATTGCAGTGCCACTTAAAAGGGGTCCAGCCCAAAGCTGGAGGTGGAAAATAACGGCAGCCCGGCTCCCAATGTTTCTGCGCAACTGTGTGTTCCTGCAGATCTGAATTCATGTTTCGCTGTAAGTGGGCAACATGTCAAAGCACCTGTTTAGTATAGGTGAACAGCCACTTTTCTGAGCAAGTCGGAGGTTTCGGGAAGGGGAGGGAGCAACCCTGCTCCATTAACACTGTGTATAAAATGCCAGAAGGAGACAGAAAAAAGGTAGCAATTTATCTTCTGACTTTGTGATCTATACATTTTTATCTTGGCATTTTGATCTGGCCCAGACGCATTCTTGGCAACTCCTACGCTGCACATTGCATGTTTTACATTAGCAGTGCTCAGTCACCATGCCGTCTGTCTTTTTTCAACACCTAGTTGCACAGATATACTGTTGATGTGAACATCACTGTTAATCTTGAATCTACCCTGTCATCCCTATAAATAACATATTGTATGACGCGGACATAATGATACCTAATTTTGTGTGTTTCCAAAGGTGTGTGGTTTGTTTGTTTTTAAGTAGCAATAATTCACATTGCCTCAATACAGCCACTTCATCCAACAAACACTCAAAAAGGTGTTCAAGATTATTTGATACACATGTTTAAAGAGCATACAGACTTCATAAACTTATTCAGTACCTGCAAGAAATCTGAAGCCACTTAAAATACTGCTGACAGTATTCTTAAAATCGGGGGGGGGGGAGCATTTCAAGGTTTTTTCGTCATTTTTTCCCCCCCTTTTTTGGTATTCTTTCTGGTTTTCTGCTAGTAAGCTATTCTGTCAAAAATTGGAGATTTAATGAAAAACAAACCTTCAAAATGGAGCCTTGCCAGCCAAGTTGATATAAAAATCTCTCCAAATGGATAAGAGTTGCGGCAGTTTCCGTCAAAAACACCTTTGTCTCTTTCCCTTTCCAGAAAGCATGTAGGCAGCATGTGCTCGTATATGCTAAGCAACTAGAATATGAGAGCTGTTAAAAACTGTCAAAGGTGATTACAACTATGACACAGGCCTCACAGGCAGTTTCTGACAGGAATTGTAACACCAGCGTTCTACCAGCAGTGGTGTTAATAATCTTGCTTCCAAAATTCAATGGGGGGGATTGAAATCTAGCATTTGAGTTGAATAGTATGGTACTGCAATTGGGCTCCAATGAGAAAATGTCACAGACAGAAGAAGAACAGGACAAAGAGGAAAGCCCCCTCTTTCTCCTTCTCAAATCCCTTATTTTTCAGCTTTATGGAACTGGGGGTGCAATCCTAACCAACCTTCCAGGCTACAGTCAGGCATGGTGAGAAACATAAACATAGAAGCCTACAACTTGAATGCCTACAACTAACAGCTGCGATGAATGCTGTTCTTAGGATCCTGGACTAAGTTGCAATTGCTAGCTTTAGGGTGCAATCCTAACCAACTTTCCAGCACCAGGGTAAAGGCAATGCAGCTCTGAGATAAGGGAACAAATATTCCCTTACATTGAGGAGGCCTGTATGGCAACTGCTCCACTGTAGGATGCAGCACTTGCCCCATTGGCACCGCTATGTCAGTGCTGGAAAGTTGGTAAGGATTGCGCCTACAGTGAGAGAAAGCTTCTGCTTCATTGGTTTCTCTGTTCAAGACTAAACGAATACCACTCACAACCCAATCCTATGGTTTTCCCACCATATAATGCAGTGTCAAAATGGGCTGTGCTACATGCTGTGGTGGGAGAAGGTCATTAGGAGGCTTGGGAGGGGAAAGGAAGAATATGCTCCCTTACCCCTCTATTAGCCCCTTAACCTGCAATGGGTCTCCGCAGACTTACTCCAGCTGTTTAGCTGGTACAAGTCCAAGGAGCCAAAGAAGGCAAGTCTGCTAGCACCTAAGGGGATAGCATCTGACACTAACTAACCCCTGCTAACTGGGCAAGAGGCACTTTTTCAAGTGGTGTCCTCTTATATTTAGCAGGGGGAGAGCAATTGTCCCTCTTCACCCCAGCACAGTGTCTTTCTCGTGGCTGTTGCTGGTGGTGTTCTCCATTCTTTTAGATTGTGAGCCCTTTTGGGACAGGGAGCCATTTAACTTTAATGTTATTATTTGCCTGTAAACCGCTTTGTGAACTTTGTGTTGAAAAGCGGTATATAAATACTAGTGATTGATTGATTGATTGATTGATTGATTGATTGATTGATTGATTGATTGATTGATTGATTGATTGATTGATTGACACAGGTTACCCACGCAAGGTGCCACCCCTGCCTTTAATAAATCCCCAGGCCTGTTATGCCCTGCTATGCTCATCCCCACACTGTTATGCCCAGCCCACCAGCTCACCTCTCTTGTGGCTATGGGCAGGGCCTCCATGGCTTATCTGCTGGTGGTCCAGAAGCACACGGCTCCAAGCCCTTCCAGAGCACTTTTCATGGCAGTTAGCAAGCAGATTATACCATCAAAACACTAGTGATGGCCCATAGGATTGGGCTGTCAGAGAGGTAATGCTGTAGAATTTGGAAAAGCCACATTACCGCAAAGCCTGCTGTCAGTGTTGATTCTGTGTTGCTGTTGATACTGGGATCCCTCACCAGCCTCTGAAGGTGAACTGGGTGTTCATCAGGAACCCTGGCCAGGTGGACCAGCTGATGGGAAAGGATCCTCAGCCATCAACATAGTTATTGATGGCTGAAGGTCTTCGCGCATCAGCTGCCTCACCTGGTGATGATTACCTACGGAGCCTGGTGACACCCCTGACAACCTGAATCCCAAGTGACACCTGTGGTCACTGCTGTCTTTCATTGGGTACTCCATTGGTGTATCAGAGATGGAAGGAGAGGGAATCCAGCCTCCTTACTGCTATCTGTGAAAAGACTACAGCCAACCCTTCTACACTGGGCAATTGTTTTAAAAGGAGGAAGGTGGAGAAGTGGAGCTCCTAGTGCTTGTCTCTTCTTTGAGCACCCTGAGCCCATGAAGCTGTTATGCAAGCATAATTATGGCAAGCTTTGCTGACATCTCACATTTGGAGAACTTGATGCTGGAAAATAACCTTTCAACATTGCATGATATCATAATTTCAAAAAAGGTTGCATCTTTGGTTCCATCTGGGAACTTGCCAAGCGTATTGCTCCTGCACACAGTGTCAAGCAACACAGTGGCAAAGCCTTATACAGCACAGCCTGACTATTTTTGCCTGCCTTGTCACAGAATCATCCACAATCATTATCAAATAAAATAAATTGGAAAATTTGAAAAAAAATAAACACACATACACTCAAGAACAAATGAACATGTGAAAAAGCTAAATAATTTTAATTCATGCATGTCTCCTTTTTCTAAAAACAATGACACCGTAAGTGGAAGATAAAAATATTTAAAAAACTATGAATGTTTCTGACATGGGCAGCCAGGTTCTATCAGACAACCATTCCATGGTCTTGACTTACCACTGGCTCCAGCATCATAAAAAGTGCTATAAGGCACCCTGGAGCCAGCAGTAACAACACTGGGCTGGTGCAAGACAGTGCTGGGCTTCAATGCCGCAATGACATTCACTGGAACCTCCAGGGATAGGTTAGCCTTTTTGGCTGGCAGTGAACCTTTTTGGGACAGGGGAAGGCAGGGAGAGGACAGAAGGGGAGGAGGGAAGGTGGACCATGGGGCATACCATGCCCAAGTGGGGATGAAGATGGCAGCAGAGTCTGCCACAATATCCTATGCTCCCTCCCAAGCCAGGAGACCCAACATGGGTCTCCTTGGTTCTGTGCTCAAAGACGGGTGCAGATCTGAGTAGACCCACTGGGGCTAGAATAGGTCAACACAGGGTAAGGGAATGTTTGTTCTCTTACACCAAGGAGACCTAGAGCTGATTCCCTGGCCCCACACGATACATGGTAGCTTTTTCTGTCCCACTGTAGTCCTGGAAACTATGGAAGGTTAGGATTGGGCTCTGGTTCTCATTAGACAAATAAACTAGCATTTTCAAGAATATTCCATTTATTGGAATATTGTGCTGAACAAACAGGTCAGGAATCCTAACTTTGTAAGCAGTACCGTAACACAGTGGATCAGTAAACATGTTACTTTTCAATGCACAAAATGCATCTTGTGCTCACATGTGCTCTTGTTTTCCCTCACGCTCACAGTTCCTTTCTGGCTTAGCCAAACCATATTTTGCTATTGCTATAGAAAACCACGGTTTTGAAATCCATGAATGGGGAAAGGGGACAATAATAATAAAAATAATGAATTTCAAAAGCTGCAACTTCAACCCATGGTTTCTAATCCAAGTGTAGAGCACAAGCAGAAACAAAAGTTTGTGTTTGGATGCAATGACAAAGTTATGGTTGGTCTGACTCATAATGTCATTGATTGCCTTGCAGAGGGTGGTCCATCTACAAGGGTGGTTGAAGAAGTTTGAAGTATTCAAAAAGAACTCTGAGTAGTGGGCTGGGGGAGGTGACAAACTGGCAGGGACCTTCACCACCTGGCAGGTTTTACAGGAAGCAGAGGCAGCAGGGGAGGGAGTAAGGTGTCGTTGTGATGGGGAGGAGTGTGTGCACACAGGTGATGGGGCCAGTGGCAGAATTCAGTGCCAGATCAGCTTGGGCCAGTCCTGATACTGTGCATACCCCCATTCTGTGGCTCAGTTGTGGATCCGTGGATCATGGGGCTCAGTTGCACATGGTGCAGAATGTGTGTAGAATAAAAGCCACCATTAGAAAGACATTAGAAAGCCCATTAGAAAGACAGACATCATAAATGATAAGGCAGGAAACTGGCAGTGATTGGTCCACCCTAGCTGGAATAAACTGCTCCATTGGCAGCAATTTGAGCAGTATTACGGTATCCTGCCTCGGCTCCTTGGCTCCTGTCTGGATCTCAGCCTAGCTCATATCCTGGCTTGTCTTGCCTGCTCATCCATGTTATATACACTGTCACGATTAATATTTCCTTAAAATATTACGAGTATTATGACTGATTCAAGAGGCAGTTAGAGCCAATTCAAGAGTCAATGACTGTGTCAGGGTATCTGGGTTACTGAGCCATTCGCCCAGCTTCACAATAGTGTTTATTGAGCTTTCAGTTCACCTTTCTTATGCTCTTCAGGGCGCAATCCTAAACTGAGTTAGGCCGGCATAAGCTAAGCCAGCAAAGTTTGGCCAGCACAAGGGACACTGCAAAGTATGTTTGGAGCACTCTCGGAGTCAGAGAGGCCAACACACAGACATGCGCCATCCTCCCTGACTCCGAGAGTGGTCCAAACACGCTTTATGGTGGCTCTTGTGCCGGCCAAACTTTGCTGGCTTAGTTTATGCTGGCCTAACTCCAGTTTAAGATTGCGCTCACAGTATAGTATTTCTTCTTCTTTATTTGGTCTTCATTTCTAGTTTTATATGTATATTATCACCGCTGTGTAAGGAATCCTGAGTTGTGGAGAAAAAAGTTGCTAAAGCAAACATGAAAAGGAACAGGAGTCCTCGGTCATATTCTGCTGATCCTACAGAGCCAGGATCAGTCCACAGCATTAACAACTAGAATTGGGCCCAGTTTTACATTCCTTGCCCTGTTACTTGGTCCTTACCCACATTTCTAGTACTGGCTCTCATTCAAGATAGCATCTACAACAGTGGTTCCCAAACTGTGGTTGGGACCCCCCAGTGGGTCATGAGCCCATTTCAGGTGTGAAATTTTCCATTTCAGCCAAACCCATCTCTGCCAGTGACTTCCCCTTCTCCTTCCCCTTCTCCTGATCGTTTTGGGAGCAGAAAAGCAATTGGGTGAGTAGGAAAGCAATGGTTGGTGCGTTGGCCCAGCAGGAACGTGTTGTAAGTGCTGCAAACCTGCAGTGTAAGTAGCCCCTCCCATTCACCATCAGAGCCATCCAACAGCAAGTGGGACGGAACACTTACACGGCATGTTGCGACACCGACAATACTTAGCCCACTGCCCTCCTATACCTACACTACTGACCCCTACAGCTAACCATCCGGGAGCTGGTCTGGGGCTCCGCTCATCGAAGCGGCCAGGATCCCGGCCAGCACACCTTCCCATGGGGACCGAGGCCGCAGCCCAGTGCTCCCTGCCCCATTGGCAGGTCAGGCCATGAGAAGCGCCTGGCACTGCCGCAGTGGACAGGCAGCCCACTCCTTCCCCCTCAATCACAGTCAGGCCAGTCCTGTTGAGACTGAGGGAGAAGCCCACCTGGCCTGGGGAGGCCAGGAGCAGGTAAGAGAAAGCCCCTGGCTGCAGTTGCCAGAGAAGGCAGGGTGGTAAGTGCTGGCAGGATCAGGGACCTGGAGGGATATCAGCCTGGGCTTGTGCAACCTGGCTGGGAGGAAGAGGTGGAGCAAGAGGGCAGGGCAGCTCTATATAACCCCAGGCAAGCCAGTGATGAGGGCAGCCTGGAGGGGGCTGGTTAGCAGGCAGGAGGCTAAGACAGCCAGTGAACCCGAACAAGGCTGCTGGAAGGGAGGAGGACCAGAGGGTGAAGGAACCCCCTCCCCCTTGCCTATCTCTGAGCCTCAACAGATTGGGAGGCCTGAAGGAGCCTAGCCACACTCGGTGCCTGCTCCTGTTGCCATCTCTCACAATGCCCTAATGTCGGCTACTGCAAGGGCAGGCGCCTCTGGCCTGACAGCACCGACACCAACCTACTGAGCGGGGACACTGCTTTTCTGATCCTCTTCTCTCAGCCAGTGATAGGGGAACAGGAGTGCAGGATGAAATGGCTGGGCAGGTGGCGGGCTGCAAGAAGGCCACGAACACCTTCATTGGGCCGTGAGCAGAAAGTACTGAATCGACCACCTCTCTATGCTACATTAGCTGCTTTCAACAAGAAAATATGAGTGTAAGGATGAAACGCTTGAATTTATCAGACCAGTGAGAAAAGAAAATGTCTTCTGTCCAGGCTGCAACACATAAAACGTATTTGTAACAAAGAAAGGATTGATTTGATAGTCAAAAGTACAAATTCAACTCTATTGAAGTTTAAGGATTGGGATTTGAAGCTCTACCTTCTACCCAGCACGTATCAATTGTGAATATTTTCATTAGATCTGTCATATACTTGCTAAAATATTCTCCAAGTGCAGCTGAGGACTGCATGTGCGTCATTTCTCCACCCCTTTCGCTTTTTTAGAGCTGGACATATCTCTGATACAGACTAAGTAGAAAGTGATTCTACGACTGGCATCCAAAGGCTTAAATTAATCAATTTTGTGGCATGGTTTACAACACACCTTAAGCAGATGGTTATGGGAATGTTCTTAATGTCAGTATAGCTCTATCATCCATGATTGACAGCGATGCTTTTCAGGTAAAAACTCCCATGCACTGTTATCATCGGTCTAGTCAAGAGTATCAGATTGTTGATTAAAGGCACCTACAAAGTGTCATTGATGCCTTAAGCCAAAAATGTTCCTAAATATGAATGGATTGTAATAAATTCCAACAGTTTTACAGTCTGCTCCTAAGCGCAACTATGCTTCCAAATCATAGAATCACAAAGTTGGAAGGGCCTTTCAAGGCCATCGTGTCCACGCCCCCTGCTTGAAGTAGGTAAAATCCTCTCTAGAGCATGTACAAAGTGGGCCCATCCAAGCGTTGCTTGAAGATCTCCAGTGAGTGAATA
Organism: Lerista edwardsae; assembly: GCA_029204185.1. NCBI lineage: Eukaryota > Metazoa > Chordata > Lepidosauria > Squamata > Scincidae > Lerista > Lerista edwardsae. The sequence goes on from JAJKFI010000001.1 coordinate 11,159,075, forward strand.
TCTCCCCACCACTTCCCTTGGTAATTTGATAGACTGCTCAACCTCTCTTATTATCAAGCTTATCTTCCTGACATCCAACTGGAATCTCTTGTTTTAAGATCATTCCGAGCACAATCCTATACTGCGCTAGATTGGCAAGGCTGGCCAGCCAGTGCCAAATACAACGCAGTATAGTGGAAACTGAAGCCTCCCCATGGCAAGGGAGCATTTGCAGGCGCAGATCCAAGGATACTGCGCGGCCCAAATCAGGGCCACACAGTCTCGGAATTGGACTTAGGATGTGGCCATATGGCCACCCCCCCCAAACCCACCCATGTCCCGCCCACAACCTCCCTTCCCCCCACCAATCCCTGTTCCGTCTCAGCACAGAGCCTCCCTTGCGCTGACTAGCTTTGGTTGGCTCAAGAGAGGCTTCCCGTTAGTGCTCTCAAGCTGATGCTACTTGTAGCGTTGGCTTGAGAGCTTTAGTGCCGAAGCGGGGGTGCTGCTCAGTGCTCCCGCGTCGGCACTAATGCAGTAGCACTGAAGCAATGACGTTGCGTCAGTGCTTCGCGCCATATAGGATAGAGCTATCAATCTAGTTCTATTGAGACAACAGATAATAAATTTATGTTCCCCTCCATGTGACAACTCCCTGTGAATGCACCGAATGCAATGCAAAGGCAGTTTGCAAAGAGACACACAGCCCGATTCTATTTAAATTCCCCCTCACTGATGCAGCCCAAAGGGGAATTTTTGCTGCTGCAGGCCTCCTTGAGATAAGGGATATTTGTCCCCTTTCCTTGCAGTAAGCCTCAGCAGCTGCAATGGGTCACCTCGGACCTGTGAAAGTGATGTCAATGGTGCAAGTCTGCATTGATCAGGAAGGGGGATAAGCTCATTGGTGCTTCCAAACCCACCCCCTCCTGATCCACCCATGCCCCACAGTGAGAAGGTTCTAGCCTTCCTGCCACAGCTGTTAGAAGACACACTGTCACAAAGTGCTTTATGGCCCTTTTGTGACAGAGCACGCTGGCAGAGCACATGTTCTACTGGTGCAAGGTAAGGTTAGGTTTGGGCCAATATGTCAGTAGTGTGAGAAATTAATATTTACGGGGCATCTGAAAAGGTTTCACTGTTCTGTAACTGTGGTCAGTAATTGCAATGGTATTGGAACATTAAATGAAGAGCATGGAAATACAGACCTGTCTCTTCATCATGTCAAACAAGATATGAACCTAAACACATTGCTAGAGCTTCTGCATTGTGGTTTTGTTTTTTTTTCTTAAATAGCAGGCAGGGAAAGGGGGCAACAAATCAGTCTGAAAGCACAGTGGAGGAGCAGGGAAGCTTTTGCAAGGAAATGTTGTCCTCATTGCCATTTTGAGCCTGATCGTGCTGCCCATGCACTATTTTTAATGGTTTGCTTGCTTTACATATTTCAACCAAAGAACACCAGCACTGCCTGGGAGCTTCCGATTTGCAATAAATACAATGGTCGCAAAACGAAAGAAGGCTCCTCAAGTCTAGCCACTCAGCAGCTCAATGCCTTAATTTAATCAAGGTGTCCGTCAGAGCCGTAATTGGCTCACAGCGTGCCAGGAGTGGGGCATCATCACCGCACCTCCAGCACAGCTGCCCCGCCCCCATGTGTCGCCCAGCCACACCTCCTCGCGCCCAGAATCGCTCCATTTAGGAGCAATCAGAGCGCAAGGGGGGCGGGCCCCCCGAAAAGCACACGGGTTTTTCCGTGCCGCTGCACCCAACCTCAGCCAGTGCTCTCCTCCCCTTGCAGCACCCTCCCTATGCCTCTGGTGTCCATACTAATGGAACTACTGGTTTTGAAATTCTTTTCACTACTTTCTCCACCATCTTTCCTCCTCTTCCCCCATTCCCATCAACACTGCTGGTTCCACAAACCTAGTTTCTCCTGGGTGACCATCTTGATTTCTTTATGTCCTTACCAGCCTCCCTCCTTGCTTGCTCTATCAGACAATATTTCCCCTTTAAATATTTCCTCCTCTGTCTGTCTGCCTGCCTGCCTGCCTGCCTGCCTGCCTGCCTGTCTGTCTGTCTGTCTGTCTGTCAGTGGAACTGCTTATGGTTACAGCCTCGTCATAGGAATACTTAAGGAATATGCTCATTCTTTGGAAACCCGTTTTTCTTCCCATTGCATGATATTGCTGCCTAGCTATATGAAACTTCAGGACAGAAATGCAATTTAAAAAGCTCCCTCCACTATTGTTTGCCTTTTTCATTGTTGCCAACTTCCTCTTCTACTTCCTGTTCTGGATTCACATTATAATGTCATTATCGTTCCACTCTTTCTTTCTTTTGTTCAATTTTAATCTTTCCTTCTCTTTTACCATAATTCTCTCTCTCTCTCTCTCTCTCTCTCTCTCTCTCTCTCTCTCTCTCTCTCTCTCTCTGTGCGTGCACGTGTGTGTGTGTGTGTGTGTGTGTGTGTGTGTGTGTGTGTGTGGCCATTCTGTCCTTTCCCTTCACTGTCCCATCTACTTCTCTGTCTATGAGTTTACCATCATAGAAGCATTTTCCCTACCAAAAGAAGTAGACCTTGTCCTGGAGAGATAAAACAGTCCATCAATGCACACATGACATAGAGATGAAGCATGAGAAGCCATTGTTAAAACACGGATGATGAAACTCACCTGCTGAGGCAGGCTTGTTTTAACATTCCACGGAGGTGCCTCTCTCTGCTTGAATCCCAAAGAGTATCATTTATGCTTGAATTCTAACCATTATTTATAGAAATCTGCATGACCTAAAAAAATGGCATGTCACTTACTGTGCTTTGGCTGTTGTCTTTCAAGCATATTTAACCCCACTGGAAAAACGGCAGAGCATTTGTGGTTCTTTGAAAACGGCTCATCATGGTACCTAAGGAATAGGCTAGGGCAGATTTATAAAAACAGCCGTACGGTTTTTACACAATTTTTTTTTAATGTTTGTTCAACTTTATACAAATTCATGTTCAACAGGCAATAAAAAAGCGCATTGCTCAATAAATCCTTCACTATCTGACCCTTTGGATTTCTATAACCAGTTCTGGCTAGACCTGCCTGCAATACAAAGGTTGCTACTGCTGGACAAGTTAATCGGCTCTTTTCATTCCAATGGCTAGAGGGCAATTTTATTTGTAATGTATTTGCAACCTCGTAGGGTTTTTATGCCAGACATGAGGAAAACACACCGTTGCATGGATTTAGTAATGATTTTTCATTGCGTTTGAAGAGTTAAATGCAGGAGCACTTATATCTTGAAATAGGTTTTAAGGTTTTGGCATTTAAATCCAAACACATGAAATATTGTGTTTATAGAGATTGCACTTTGGGGTAAAACGGAATGCCTTGATAGTTACGTTTATGATTTTCATGAGTTTCTTTTGCCTCAGGGAACCAATTATGTGACCAAAATAAAACATGATTTGAACTTAATGTGGAATTCCCACTATCTAGTGGCTGAAGCGCTTCGTGAAGGCCAGAGCACGCATTATTTGGTCTCTTAAATAGTTCCCTGGGGCATTTGAGAAGTCCATGACAACCCAACAGAAATAACAAATAAACAAATACCAGCACAAATAACAGGCACTTGACATGCTCCAGCTTGATGTTCATTTTTATTTCAAAAGGTTACTAAAGCGACATGTATCCCAAACTCTGGATTCCTTTTATTTTTTTCTGTGCCATAGTCATTAGCTACATCAGGCCTTTTCTGAAACGATGCTGAGGAAATGTTGGTAGGCCTCAATCCTATCTAACTTTCCAGTGCTGATGCAGCCACAATTCAGCACCAAAGTAAGGGAACAAACATTCCCTTATCTTGAGGAGGTCTTTGCTGTCCCACCACCACAGCATTCAAAACTTGCCCCTTCGGCATAGCCGCATCAGCACTGGAAAGTTGGATAGGGTTAGGCCCTGAGAATCTAAAATTCCTGGCGCCTCTCCAAAAACTCCCAGGGATAGCAGGCCAGGCTTAACCAACCCAGAGTGCAATCCTAATCTGCAGTTAGGCCAGCACAGTTAGGCCAGCAAAGTTTGACAGCACAAGGGACACCATAAAGTATGTTTCGACAACTCTCAGAGTCAGAGAGGCCAGCACACAGACGTAAGCCATCCTCCCTGACTCCAAGAGTGGTCCAAATGTGCTTTACAGTGACCTTCATGCTGGCCAAACTTTGCTGGCCTAACTGTGCCAGCCTAACTCCAGATTAGGATTGTGCCCCCAGTCAATGGGCAACCCTAATTTGTAGGTTCCATCCAGCAAAAATTTGATGGTGACTGAGAGCATTGTAAAAACTTCTCAAGTGTGTAGGCCAGCACCAGCTTCTACACACCTTATGCCTTGTCTAATGCTTTACAACCCAACTCCACACACGTTTTTTGCCACATATGATGGAAGTATGCAGTCCAGAAAATGATGAGACACCACAGTCTGGCCAAGACACACATTATGAAGGAGCAGCATGATTTCTCGGTTGGTCAGCAACAGGCCAGTCAGGTTTCCTGCAGGTGGAAGAGATACAATGCCTAATCACATCTTCTTTGGCTTCAGGGGAGTCCTTAATGAAGCAACAACAGAGGGTCATTTTCTACCAGTGTTCAGATTGGTATATTCTCTGTGACTCCAATTCAAGAATTGTCTTCCATCCTTACCTCCAACTTTGCACTTCTATTTCTGACATTAATTTATCCTACTTATATTTCCCAATAGCCCACACTTGACATCCAGAAAGCCCTGGTATTGAATGCCTTCTTGCTGGAGAAGCCCACGGAGGCAGGGAAGCCAGGAGGCAGTTCATGGTGATCACGCATCCCTTTCCAACCTCATGGCTCCTGAAGGGCTTGAAGACCTACCTCCTTTTGAAGATGTGCCATAGAAAACAAGAATATTATACAGTCTACATGTTCAGAGGAAGAGAGCTGCTGAAACCAGCTAGAGTGAGCTATTGCTTTAAAATGAGCTTAAGCCACATTGTCCTCCTTGCTGAATTGCACCAATCCAGGTTTGGATAAACCATGGTCACTCTTCAAAGTAATATTTTCTTTCTCTCTTTTGAAGAGGGCAAGTTCCGCCAAAATGCATTTCACTTGACCTACATTTCCTATCCTGCACTGTGGGACACTGTGACTGAGGAGGAGGTTAAGGTTGTCAAGTTTTGATCCTCTCATCACAAGCACACTGAAATAGCTGCTTTTGCTCTTGAATACCGTCCTGGCAGAGAATTGCCCTGGAAATTTCAGGTTGCTTCAATGGTTATTTGAACTCTCTTTGTAAAAGCCAACATAGGAAGAAGGTCAAGGAGAGAATATGGTTCCTCTGATAGTACAGATTGGCTTCGGAATTGAGTTTAAATGTTTCAGGTTTCCTGTAAATATTTTGTACGGCACAATCCCATTCATATTTGTTCAGAAGCGAGCCCATTTACATTCAGTGAAACTTTCTCCAAGGAAAGGGTGCATAGGATTGCAGCCTATCGGCTCAATCCTATAGGGTGATTACAGCAGTGGAACTCCTGGTCTACCTCTGTAAGTGCTGCTACAGCATCATAGAAGTTGAGCATCTGCCATGTATTTTGAGGCTGCAAGCAAAAAATAATAATGCTGGAAGCCCTGTGCACATGGAAGAGACCCTCAGACACTGGAGCAGGTAAGGTGGCAGATGGGGCAGCTTGTGGGCAGTCTGGGGTGGGAAGTGGAGTGGGCAGGGTTGGGGGACATAGGGGTGGATCTTGGTGGCACCAGCATGCATCAGATTCTATTCCCTTATTCCAGCTCGGACCTCACACCAGAGATCTCCTAAGATGTATGCCAGCTAAAGAGTCCCATTGATGGACAGGTAGCTTCTGGTGAGATAAGTAAACATGATTTTTACTTACCTCTCCTGGGCCATTTGGTTGCCCCTATCATAGCATGCAGTGCGTGCTTCATCAATGATGCTTCATGCTACGGACTGGTGATGGGTAGGATTGGGCCCTTTGTTACATATCTTAAGTGCAATCCTAGGCATATCTACTCAGAAGTAGGTCTGCCAACAGATAGCTGTGACTGTGCACGGTTAACACATGATTATTGAATCCCAAACCATTGCAATGTGACCAGTTACTTGCACTAGTCTCAGTGGGCTTCTTTTGCTAGATATCTCCCCACTTTGGGCTGCAGTCTTTTCAACTTATTGTACATCTAACCAGCAATATATGTTGTGCATACATACAAAGCACTTCCAATTATCACTTTACACAGGTGGATCACGTTTCCTGTTCTACTTTTGTTAACAGTTTACTGAGTATCTCCTCCAGGTTAATTCTTGGCCATTTCTGCTTATTTTTAACCAGAAATTTTAACCTGCTTATTTTTAACTCTGCATCTCTGAGCATCTTGCTTTTTCTAAGGGCGCAATCCTACCCAGCGCTGGAATGGCAAGGCCGGATGGCCAGCGCCATATCCGACACTGGGTTGGGGGGGCTGGGGCCTCCCCGGGGCAAGGGAACATTTGTTCCCTTACCGTAGGGGAGGCTCCAGCTTCCCCTATGCGCTCCTCAGATCTGCGCCCACTAAAGAGCGGGCGCAGATCCGAGGAGACCGTGCGGCCCCAATTTGGGCCACGCAGCCTCTCCAGCAGGCCTAGGATTTGGCCTTATGGCTGAATCTGAGACCCGCCCTTGTCCCGCCCTCATCCCGCCCACATTCTGCCCTCCTCCCGCCAATCACCGAAGCCAACCAGCCCTGCACCGGTCCTGTGGCCTTAGCGCCGATGCAGAGCAGCCGATTGTGCCGACGCTGCGTGAACTGTAAGATTGTGCTGCCCGTGTGTGGAGAGTTACTTTTTTTTTTCTTTTTCTTTTTGCATTTGCAGCTTCTCTAGTAGTTTGTGCAATTGATGATGGGTCAAAAGATGGTGTGCAAGAATCCTTATATTTCCATTAAGGATACAAAGCACATCAAACCCCTACAATAGGAGAATTTCCTTTGAACAGAGAAGCTCAAACCTCTCGGCAGCATGAGCCCAATTGGCACAAGAATGGTGGAGTGTAAAATTAACCTCACAGAGCACCGTCTTACTGCAATAACACGTAAAAGATATTATTAAAGGTAGCCCAAGATTACAAGCATTTCAGAGAAAAGATGGGAAAATAAAACAAAAATGTTCCAAAGGGAAATCATAAAAAGCTTGATACGTACCAAGTTTGATATTTTTGCTGGGAGGGTTCAAAAATTCTTAGGTGTGGTAAAATATAGCTCAGAAATCATTATATTCTCAAAAGGGGGAGAAACCTTTTATAAGAACAGAGGAAGCTCAAAGGTTCACGTGTACTATTATCACACCTGCTCAGGAAAACATAGAAATGGACCTGCACAGGTACCCAAACAAGTGCTTTAGGGTACTGCTTCCCAAACTCGTACAAGGGAGTTGGGAGCACTGTAAGTGTGTGCAGGAGAGGGGCTGTGGCAGCTACATGATTCCCAGGATGAATCATCCTATTGGGGAGAAGAGTTGTTTAAAACTTACCTCTGCCAGTGCCAACCTCCAGGGAGTATGGGGGATCCCACAGATGCCTTTGCAGGGCTCCCCAAGCCTCAAGAACACTAAAAAAAAGCAATTGACAACCACTTCCAGTTTTCGAACTTGAAACAGGAAGTGGTTTCTGATTTTATTTTTTTTACTGCTCCTGAGTTTTTGGGAGCCCTGCACCACCACCACCATCACCACCCGGAGGCTGGCACTGGCAGAAGTAAGTTAGAAAAAGACCCCTATCCTAGCAGTAGCGCAATCTGCCTTCCCCCCTCTTCTCCCTTTAAAGGGGCAGGAACAAGTGTATCCCTGGCTGGCAGATTGCAACTCATCGGTTTGGGAACCACTGCTTTAAAGAATTGTTGATTATTGTTCCTGGTGCCCTTGGGAGGCATGGAAGATTATGTGAGAAACGCATACACAGTTTATTTAAGGGCTTTTTACAGTAGTAAGAATAGGAATCAAAACAAGTGCAGGAATAGAGGCAAAACAGTAATACAGAGAAAGGCAAACTAAGCAATAGCATAATAGTCCTCTCTCTTGAGAGCTGGACCATAAGAAAGGCAGAGCGCCGAAGAATAGATGCTTTCGAATTATGGTGTTGGAGAAGACTCCTGCGAGTCCCCTGGACTGCAAGGAGATCCAATTGGTCAATCCTCCAGGAAGTCAAACCTGATTGCTCCCTGGAATAGAAGGACAAATTCTGAAGCTAAAGCTCAAGTACTATGGCCACCTCATGAGAAGAGAGGACTCTTTAGAAAAGACCCTCATGCTGGGAAAGATTGAAGACAAAAGGAGAAGGGGGCGGCAGAGGATGAGATGGTTAGATAGTGTCACTGAAGCAATGAACATGAAATTGGGTGAACTCAGGAAGCTTGTGGAGGACAGGGAGGCCTGGTGTGCTGTGGTCCATGGGGTCGCGAAGAGTCGGACACGACTTAGCGACTGAACAACAAACCTCTCTCTTGAGGTGTGTGTATTTCAGTCGAAAGAACAATCTAAGGTGGGATGATACTTGGAGTGGAAGAAGGGGGGCTATGAGCTCTGCAGAGGAGGGAGAGAAGGAGGGTGGGAGGGAGAGGGAGAATGTGATGAGTGGGAGAGAAACTGGTGGTTTATGGTCACAAGGAGGTTTCCTGGGAGATAAGCAAGATTTTCAGAGAATTACAGGCTCTTGGTCAAGAGAGATGAGGGAAAACCGGGATGAATCACAAGGAATCAGAGAGCTTGGCCTGTCATGGTTCAATCAAGCCTCAGAACCAGAGAATTTGGTACCTGAGAATTGTGGGACCTCTCAGAGAGGCAGGCAGGATACCCGGATGGGAGACTGCTGAGTCACAGCACAGCTGTAACTGATCAAGTCATTATGTTAATCCAAGCTACCTGGTTGGCTGAAAGGATGCATATAACCAGGGAGCTCTAACAATGGATTGTGGGTTGTTTTGGTGGTGTGGAATGCTGTATCGCTATCCTCAAATAAAGTCTGGTGAAGGAAGCCTGTTCTCCAGCCGTCTTATCTCGCCTTCAACGTCCTTGCCTGCAAAATTCTTGCTGCGACTTCGTCTCTGCTTGGTGGGTCACTATCCATCATCCGTGACAGGTTATGTGGGCTCAGCCGCTTGCAGCTGCGAGGCTTCGTTGAGCGAGGAACAGAGAAGACCCTTCGGTGAGTTATGTCTGACTCTGAGACCGAGGGAGTGGCGGAGGAGGCTCCAGCCGACCGGGGGATACAGCCAACCATGACGACTGCACCATATCCAGTGTGCAAACTGAATGACACGAACTATGCAGCATGGTCCCTCAAAATGAGAGTGCTGCTAAAACGTGAGTCATTGTGGAGGTTCATAGAAGACCCCCCTGCAGTCCTGAGGGGGGTGAACCGGCAACTGGATGAAAGAGCTCAGTCACACATAATACTGAGCATGGAGGATCACCTGTTGGTTCATGTCCAAGGGCTGGACACGGCAAAAGAATGCTGGGACGCACTGAGAGAGATATATGTGAGGGAGTCTGTTGCCTCAAAAATACGCTTGTCAAACCGTTTGTATAGGACAAGGCTAGAACCAGGAGGCAACCTAAAAGAGCACCTCCGGATAATGAAACAAACGTTCAAGGACTTGGACGACAAGGGAGTGAGGATTCCAGAGTTCCAGAAAGCGCTGACTGTCCTTGGCAGTTTGGATAGCAGTTGGGACACTTTCGCTTTAACGCTGGAGTCAGTGCCAGAGGCAACGTTAACCCTTCCCTACCTTACCGGGAGACTACTGGAAGAGGAGGAGAAAAGGACTGAGAATGCCTTCATCAGGGGGAGTAGCTCAAACTCTCACCCAGCACCAAAAGCGACGCAGAAAGCAGCAGAAGACTCTGCACAGATCTACGCCACGAAAAGACGCTACAAGTGTGGGGCTCCAGACCATCTTCAACGTTTCTGCAAGGCAAGAAAGCCGAAGAGACAGGGCAAGGCACCTGCAGAGACTGGACGGTCCCAAGTAGCATTGGTGCAGACCCAGGAAACCAAGAGTAGGTGTTGGCTAATCGACAGTGGTTCCAGCCAGCACATTTGTAACAACCCTGACCTGTTTGCAGAGCTGCAGCCAGCTCGGAAGGCTCATGTAAGTCTGGCCAATGGCGAGCATGCCATGGTTCAGGGGGAAGGGAATGTGTATGTGCCTGGGCTGGGAACTACGTTGAAAAATGTGTTGTGTGTACCCTCATTGAGACAAAACCTACTGAGTGTAGCCTGCCTAGTGCAGGAGGGGTTCACTGTCACCTTTCAGGACACAGCATGCTTGCTAAAGAGAGATGGGAAATGTACCAAGGCACTAATGGGGGAAAATCTGTTTGTACTGGGTGGGAACTCAGGGGCAGAGAGTGCACAGGCACTCTCTACCAATGCAGAACCTCATCATTCCTGTTTACATCTCTGGCATCGGCGACTGGGGCATGTAAACCCCCGATATTTACAAAAGACAGCTGCACTGGCACGGGGCATGCAGATCAAAGAGTGTAATAAGTACCTTGCCTGTGATGCATGCGGGCAAGCAAAAACCAACAAAGCTCCTGTAAACAAAAGGAGTACGAGGCTAGCCAAGAAAATATTTGAGTTAGTCCATGCCGATCTTATTGGGCCCCTAAGGCCAACAATTGGGGGCGCCAGATATGTGTTCCTTATCACTGATGACTACTCGAGATATGCCTTTTGTTACCTTCTGAAAGAGAAGAGTGAAGTGTTTGAAAAGTTTAAGCACTGGGTCAGCATGGTGGAAAGGAGGTTCAACTGTAAAGTGATACAATTGCAGACTGATAGAGGTGGCGAGTTTATGGGAAATGTGATGCAAAATTGGCTTGAGAAAAAGGGAATCCTTCATAGAAAAACAAACCCCTTCTCACCAGCTGAGAACGGTGTTGCTGAGAGGAGAGGGGGCTGGATTCAAACAATCAAAGATACGCTTTTAGCCCAGTCAGGACTCAGTCAGGGGTTTTGGGGCGAAGCTATACTTTGTGCAACGTTCCTTTCTAACCGAGTTTGGAGCTCAGCTATAAATGACATTCCGTATAGGCTACTGTATCAGAAAAGCCCAGACCTATCCTTTTTAAGGTGTTTTGGCTCCAAAGCATGGGTGCATATTCCTAAAGAAAATAGAAAAAAAGGAGCTCCCCGAGCGCAGAGACTTACATTTGTAGGGTACCAGAGTCTTACAAAAGGATTCAGATTCTTATCAGCTGATAAAAGACAGATAATAATTTCAAGATCTGCAACTTTCTGTGAGCAGGAAAACTTTCCTCAGTCAGAAGTTTATTTGCCAGTCTGTGAAGAAGTTCCTTCACAGGACAGCAGGCAGGGGTTGCCTAGGCAACACAATCAGCACACAGAGATAGTGAAAGAGGAATCTGAAGAGCAGGAATTAACCCCTCAGTCACCAAGGCAGCTGCCTGGGGCAATCAAGCAAGAGGCAGTAATACCTACAAAGCATAGGACCCCAGCACAAAGGAGGGTGCCACCAAACAGAGTTACTAGAGGTATTCCACCTCAACGTTTTACAGTGGGGGAGGCTATTGCTTGCCATGTGCAAGCAGAGCCTGAGAGTTATGAGGAAGTACTAATGTTGCCACAACAAGAGCAGCAAAATTGGATCAAGGCTATGGAGCAGGAAATGTCTGCTATGAAACGGTTAAATGTGTTTACCTTATGCCAGCTTCCCTCTGGAAGCAAAGCAGTAGGTGCTAGATGGGTGTTTAAAATTAAGCAACAGGAAAATGGGTTAGAGCCAATATACCGTGCACGCTTAGTGGCTCGAGGATTTACTCAAGAGCAGTTCTCTGACTATGATGAAGTGTTTGCTCCAACAGTAGCAGCTCCTGCTATTAGATTAATCCTCACCCTAGCAGCCCATCGCAAATGGAAAGTGCGTCATTTTGATGTACTGACAGCTTACCTAAACGCTGAACTGTCCCAAACAATTTACATGACTCAAGCTCCAGGGTTTGAATGCGAAGGGCCAGAACCGTTAGTATACCGGCTTAATAAATCGATTTACGGGCTTAAACAGGCCGCAAGGGAATGGAATAAATATTTAGACAAAGCATTAAGGGGCATAGGTTTTGTGTCTACCAAGGCAGATCCTTGTGTGTACACCAAAGGATCAGGAAATAATCAAATAGTGATCCTTACATTCGTCGATGATTTATTGATAGCTTGCTTAGATAATAAACAAATAGAACTTACTGCCCAGAAGTTGGAAAAGTCATTCAAATTAAGGGATCTAGGCCAGGTTCAAAATTACCTGGGAGTAGAAATTCAGACAATCCCTGGTAAAGGATATGCATTAAACCAGTCTCAGAAAATTGAACAGCTTCTGGCAAAGTGGAAAATGTCTGACTGCAAAGCAGTAAAAACCCCAATGGTAGATGGAAGCCAAGAAATAGAGGGGGAAGAAGGTGAACTTTGTGAGGAGCAGAACTACAAATCACTATTGGGTAGTCTGCAGCACCTTGCACTGTGGACACGACCAGACATTTGCAATGCCGTCAGCATCCTGAGTAGGCATGCAAACAATCCCACTCAGAAAAACTGGTCAGACCTCAAAAGAATTTTAAGGTATTTAAAGGGGACAAAAACCCTGCAACTGACCATTCAACCTGAGGGCCATTTATGGCTACAGTGTTACGCAGACAGTGACTGGGCAGGGGATGTAGATAGAAAATCTACATCAGGAATAGCTATCAAAGTAGCAAATGCGTTAATTGGATGGAGAACTAACAAACAATCATGCATAGCAATGTCAACCTGTGAGTCAGAGTTTGCTGCACTGTCCAGTTTGATTCTGGATCTAGTCTGGTACAAGAGCATGTTAACAGACCTGGGAATACTGGAGCAAGAAACATTCCCGGTATATGAGGACAACATGGCCTGCATACAATTGGCCACCTCAGAGAGAATTAAAACTAGGAGTAAACATGTTGATTTGAGGTACCAAAACGTTAGGGCAGCAGTACAAGAGGGCCTTATTAAGCTGCACTATTGCCCGTCAGAACAAAATGTAGCTGACATATTGACCAAGCCTCTGACAGCACCCAAATACAAGGAAGGGGTGAAAATGCTGGGTATGCAAACAAATGTCTGTAACTGT
>JAJKFI010000001.1:11174539-11225256 GCA_029204185.1 Lerista edwardsae
ACACACACACACACACACACACACACACACACACACACACACACACACACACACACACACACCTACCTGTAGGGACACTACTGATGCAGGGTCACACACTTAACAGTCCTACCTCATGTATTTGCCATTGGAAAGACATCAAATACAATTGCCACCTCAACTGTGGAAGTGCCCTTCTCACCAAATGTGGCCAGTGCCATGTTTGCCAGTATGACTTTCCTTATTGCAGGTAAATAATAAGAAAAACTAACCTAAAATTTCCAACAATGTGCTTACAAGCATACTATACGGTGAGGAGCAACGTACGGACATATAAGAATGCAGTAGCAGAGCTGTTCCCGACTCGCAGCATGCCTGAGGGCTGGGCGATGTCACTGCATCCCCAGTGCAGCTGCCCCGCCCAGCGCGTTGCCTGCCCATGCCTGCCTGCACCCAAAATGGTTCCAATAAGGAGCGATCCGAGCACAAGGAGGGGGCAAAAAGTGCACAGGTTTCCCCATGCTGCCGCACCTCGCTGCAGCCAGCCGCACTCGTCACACTTGCCACTTCCCACAGCACCCTCCCTCTGCGTCTGTGCAGTAGGATAAAGCTGGAATGATTGAATGCTTGACTCACAGTTTTCATTGCTGGATGTTGCTGAAGCAGCAAGTCAACAACAGGTCGCAGGTTGACTCCACAGAGTAGCCTTAGGCACGCATGGAATCCTACCATTTAAGTTGCAGAACTAAAATAGCCACTATTAATGTAGCTGGCTGTTAAGAGCTCTCGGTGTTAAGTATGTGGATATTTCAGGCTATTCCATCTCAAGGTAAACAGTGCCGAAGTTCAGCACTATGCATGTATCTTTAAACTGTTCCCTGCCCCCAAAGGAACTGAGCAAGATTGATACACTTTCAATTACATTCTCCAGGATCCCCCTAAATCCAGGGACTCACCCACCTAAATATACAACAAGTACATTCACTGCCTTATGATTATGATGTATGTGAGTTTCCCTGAAAAAGAAACAAAGATAAGTGGCACAAGGGCAAAGCATCAATTATATGGATCAGTGTGCTAAAAAATAACCCATCTCTTTATAAACGTATTTTGCAATGTATACTGTTAATAATATGTATAATTTAACACAGGTAAATCCAAGGGTGCCTGCAGGAGTTATTTGTCCTCAATAATATGTGCCCATCTATCCATTTTCCAAAGATGGCAAAATTAGATGGTACTCTTGTGAAGCAGCCCAGACACTCCTGGCAAGCTGCAAAGAATGGATGCTTGACATAAACAGGCACCATTTATCCTCCACTTGTCTGATCCTAACAGCCCAAAATTCTCCCGTGCCAAAGCAGTGGGGCCAGCCTGGCTTGCCTTGCATCCTGTGGGGGTATTTTGCAAGACAGAGATCTCCTCGCAGTAAGGGAACATTTGTCCCCTTGTCCCAGGGTTAATGCCCCAATATATCTTGCACTATGCCAGCTGGGGCACTAATCAACCTTGTGCTACACCATCTGGCTTCCTCGGCTGTTAGTGCCCCAGGTGGCACAGAGCATGGCATGCTGGGGCACTATCCAGCAAGGTAGCCTGCTGCACTGTGACCCCGATGTTAGGTGAGAGAGGCCAAAAACAGCGCAATCCTAAATTGCATTGGATTGGCGAGGCTGGCGGGCCTGCATCAAGTCCAGCACTTGATGCACTGGGAGCACTGGGGAGCCTCCCTGGGGCAAGGGCATGTTTGTCCCCTTGCCCCAGGGGAGGCTCCGGCCTCCCCATAGGGTTCTTTGGATCTGCACCTGCTAAATAGCAGGCACAGAACTGAAGAAGCCGCATGACCCAAATCGGGGCTGTGCAGCCTCCTAATGGCTGCATCCCAGCCCCGCCCAGTTCCGCCTGCCTGCCCTCCTCCCAGAACCTCCCTTGTGCCAGCCAAGTTCAGCTGGTGCAAGGGAGGCTCTCTGTCGGCACTCTCGGGCCGATGCTACTGGAAGTGGCAGCCCAAGAGCTCTAGCGCCGCTGCAACATTGTTGCATTGGTGCTATGGGAGTGCTGGGATTGCACCCACAGTCATTTTGGTGTCACTCCCAGGGTGCAGCCCATACCCCATGCCCTCAAGTAGCGCCCCTGGAATGGAGTGGAGCTGGCTGCACTGATGCAAGCCTCTGATCAGATGAACTGGACTTTTTCCCGCCGGTCTGTCATACAGCTTTAGAGTATCATATACAATGACAGCACTGTCCTTGTGATAGTGGTCATTTTTCACTAAATTAAAAATAGCGGCATCTCCTTTAAGCCTAATTACATTTAATTTTATTCAGAGGATTAGCAATTAAGGTACTGCCAAAAAATACACAAAACCAGAGTAACAAATCCAATACAGATTGAAATACATTGAGCCAGTAACCCTCAACTCCACAAAGGCTGTGCAAAGCAGCCTAGTGTCAAACTCCATGCTACTTTAAATACATGCTAAACAAGCTGATCCATGCTTGGAGTGTGTACCTGATCCAGACCACTGCTAAACATTCTCTGTCCCTGTCCACAGATTTGCTGGTGCTTAATCTGGAGAAGATTTAATGTTTTTTAAAAAATAAAACCACAAGGATGTGTTTAAAATATTATGCAGTTTGACCCTAAACCAAAAGGTTAACTGAATTATTGTAATACTGTCACTCTCAATATTATCATTTAGGCTGTTTGGCTGCATCCAAACCTCTGTCCCTGGGCCGCGCGGCCCTGATTCAGACTGCCACCGCTTGCTCGGACTTGTGCCTGCTAAATGGCGGGTGCAAATCCAAGCAGCCCCTTTGGGGCAGCTGGCACCAACTCCAGTAAGGGGACAAATGTTCCTTTGCCCAATGAAGGCTCCAGTGCAGTCCCAACCTGTGTTGGATACAGTGCAGGCCAGCTAGCCTTCCAGCGCAGGCTAGGAGTCAGCCTTCTGGAAGAGAGAAGCCAGTCTGTCTCTTGAGAGAAATATATACTTGACTCTCACTTTTGGGGTCCTTCTGCACTCCAAGATGCCTCCTAGTGTTGAAAAAAGAGGGAGGGAAGCAGAGTAATCAGTGGAAGGACACAGTTTCCTATGATAAAATCTACCACCCACCAAGGCTGCTTTCAATTAAAATACACAGAGGGAGATGCTGGTTAAGGTTTCGTAAGAAACACTTCAGAAGATGTACATTCAGCTCGAAGTATTATCTTACGGTAGATGTTCTCCTTGTGTGCATGTGTGTGGGAGGAGGTCGCCTGGCAGACACGGAGCCCAGGCAGAGGATTACCTCCTCCTTTGATGGTGTGGAAGGAAGAGAGGTATGTTGAGAAAAGGCAGGAAGGAAACAGTAAATTATCAGCAGGGTGCCTAAATAAAGGGTGGAGCAGGCAGTGGTTTGAGAAGCCTGTGGAAAGGGTATTTAGAGAAGTCAGGCACTTAAAGGAATGGAGGGCAGATGAAAAGGAAAGGTTGGATGGAGAGTCCCAGGAAATCTAAGAGGCAGGGAGACTGCTGGAAGAAAGGGAGTCACACCTGTCACAGCACCTCAGGTACAAGAAACCATAGAGCTGCATTTTCCAGGAACGAACCCAGGAAGTGGCAATGGATATAATGAAGGCCAAGGAGGAAGGCCTGTCTTCTGTGGCTTTAGTGGTGATAGAGGACAGACAGATCATTCTGGGCAAATCCATTCGGAACCCAGCTTGACAATTGGATGGTTTGATTCAGGGTGGCAACCTGTTACAGTCATTTTTCAAAAGGCCCCTGTTCTGAAATTTGGCACCATCACTATGGGAAAGTGAAGGAGAAAGTCAAGAATCAGGTAGTGCAAGGAAGACGGGTGGGAAAGGTAGAGGGATGACTAGCAGATAAATGGCACACCAATGAATAGGAGAAACGTTCCCTGACTGTGCAGCTGGACTTGCACATGTACAGCTGATGTGTACATAGTCTCTTTTGGACATTATATGCAAACCGTGGTTATTGGGTGAGTGTAGGAGCCACAAACCAATGTCTGAACAGAGTAAGGGTACAATCATAAGCTGCACTGGAACAGGCAGGCCTGTGGGCCTGCACTATATCCAGTTCAGCCTAGGAATAGGCAGGAGCCTCCTTGCACACCCTTGTCCCAGCTGCACCTATGGGCTCCTTGGATTTAGCAGGCGCAGAGCCAAGGACGCCGTGCAGTCTAAATGGTTCCATGTGGACCTTGCAAGTGTGCAGTTCAAAAGCAAATGGCAGAAGCTGAAACAAATCACTTCTTCCATGGCAACATGACCTTCAACTTCTGAAAAGTCCTGAAGGTATTCAGGACCTAAAAAATACATGATTCTTCAAGGAGCTATGGAAATGTAATCCATGAAAAAACCTCTTGTGCTGGAGAAGGCTGCAAAGCATAGCTTTAACCGCAATGATAACACTGGCAAGGTAGTGATAAGGTCCTTTAAAAAAAAAAGGAAATGGCACAAACAAATTATATCTCAAGATGTATACAGTAGCTGGCTCAGACTAGAGAATCATGAGAGTGTTAACTTCTTTAGGAAAATAAATAGGAAAAAATAGAATTTAAACAAAAATTAATCTCATCTTCAGATAATTTGAATTAAAACAAAATCTAATTTTGTCCTCAGCTTCCAGTTCCACTTCTAGTGTAATTATTCATCAGTTGTTGCCACTAGCGGGTAAGCGATACATTTTAATTAGCAAATGACAATGGTTAAAAGTTAGGCGATGATTCCTGAAACTTGTCTGCCATTTCGCCCCACGTCTCCCTTGAACTGTCTGCTAGAGGCACAGTGTGATGCCAAATGTCTTCTTTCCATAGCAGTGTGAAAGTCGTACGTGTGACACACAAAATTAGGCACAGCTGGTCAACATAGGGTCGATTCTGCTTTAGCACCATTTTCAGTGAAGGTCACTGGCTCTAGACTGCGCCGCAATACCGAGCCATTAGTCGGACTGAGGTGCCGTGGCAGGCGTACCTTTGACCTTAACAGATAAGAGTTGTCTCCTGTGGACAGCGGTGAGCTTCCTATAGAAACAATGATTTCCAATTACCACCATCTGATGCAACGTGGCAAGTGGTGGCTGCAAAGATAACTTGTATCATCCCTGCATGTCTGAAATGTGTCGCATCTGGATTTGTGTAGATAAATCCACACATCAGTGCCACAGTGGAAATCTTATAGAGCTTATAATTGAAATTTGCTAGTGTGAAGCAAGTCCCGACCTGCATGAAAAATTGCATTCCTACAAATGTGATCCCTCCTCCTCTGCAACAATCTACACAAATATGTATTTATTTTCAGGGCGAATCTCGTCATTCCTGAAAGACATACCTGAAGTCATGGATCGCTAATTTCTTACCCCTATAACAAAATAAGGCTTACATGTGCATTAGGAATCTAACCCTATATATTACTGTCTCCCCTCATGGTTCCTTTTTTTAAACTGAACTTCTAAAGAAGTTATTTAGGGTGTTTAAACATGTGGGTTGTAATGTGAATGGCACATTCACCTGATTCTTTTTTGGGGAGTGAGTGGGAGAAATGACACTTGTCCAAAGTCCCCTATATCACCATTGAGAAACAACTAAGATGAACCTATAATGAATGTTCTGCACTTGGGCTTTTTAGGCCCAAATCCTAACCAATTTTCCAGCCCTGACACAGCTGTGCCAGTGGGGCATGTGCTGCATCCTGCAGTTGAGGGGCAGCCACAGAGGCCTCCTCAAAGTAAGAGAATGTTTCCTTTATCTTCGAGCTGCATTGGCCTTACCCCAGTGTAAAGAGCAAAACAAGGCTAGGCCATGGTTTGACTCCATTTTGTCAACACGACTCCATTTTGTGGGAAAAAGCTGAAGCTGCTAAAATACCAGCTGGTGGTAATCAGCTCACTTCCTGATGTAATCAGGAGTGTAATTTCCTGTTTGCCTGGCTTTCTGCAAAAAGGTGTGAGGTCATAGCTGGAGTCAGGGACACTGAACCAGCTTGCCATCAGGAAGATTCCATCCAGCTAATACTGCAACAAGGAAGATTCCACACAGGTGAGACCCATCACTTAGGTTGTGTATCTAACCTTTTCTGACCATTCTGTGACCTCCAAACATTCCATCACCCCATCAGGAGATAGCCAACCTTTGTCCGGATTGGATAATTGATTGTGCTAGAGAGGTATAAAGATACCCAGTTTTGGGGGTACAGACCATCTCACCATCAGATCTTCAGCACACAGCACACATCAGACCAACACACCACCATCAGATCTTCAACACCATCACACCATCAGACCATCTTCAGAGATCATCAAAGAAGATCATCAGATCTCCAGACTTTGAGATCCCCTTCTCCACATCAGTCCAAGATGCCCCAGCCTGGACCTGCTGCCTGCTTGGACTTGAGACAAAGGTGAACCAGAAAGGCTAGCCACTTTGCGTGTACTAGGGCCTAGTCTAGTTTTACGCAGCTAGTTTTCTTATTTTAAGGTGCATCTTAGCAGACGCGTATCTGACCTGTTGCCCAGGATGGCGCGAGCCATAGGTGCCGGGCAGCGATGGGGCGGTGGGATGCCATTGCACACAATCCACGTGCAAAACAGCATGCTTGTTGGCCCGCCCACCCTCCCTGGTCTCTGTTACGCTCTGAAATGGAGCGTTTTCGGGTGCACGGAGGTGTGTCGGAGCAATACACAAGGGCGGGGCGACGTGCTGGGGGCGCAGTTTCGGCACCAGCCATGGGCGCGCTTGTGTCTCCGTTCGGGTCTGTATCTTAGTTAAGTCTCTGTTAGTTCTTTTAAGCCTTTCCTTGTTTTAGTAACTGCTTGTTTTCTTAATAAATTACAGTTAATCTATAAAGCTTTGATTGTGGTTACTTGGAACTGGACTAAGTTCAGTTTTGCTGCTTGGGCACCCTACCAGTTAAGCTTTATAGCTTTAGGATAGATCCCTGTAGTTGGGGCTGGTTTAGCCTGAGGATTTAAAAAGTTAAAAGGCTGTTTATTGCTGTGAGAGGCTTTTGCTCTTAACTATGGTCCCAGGCTGGTAGCAGAGGATGTGTGCCTTGTTGCCTTGGCTTGTAAGTGCTTAAGGACATACTCTGCTGAACATTCACAACTCTTATGAGCCCTGGGCTGGATATAGGGCATATGAGCCTGTGAATTACACCCATTGCTGGAAAGTTGGTTAGGATTGTGCACTTAGTCCCTCAAGGATAATATGCATTCACTTCAGCAATATGATTCATTCCAGTAATAGGTTGTGTTCAGCGGTGTTATGCTGCCAGAATGCTGGGCGGGACATCCGGGTGACTGACAGCCCGCCCGTTGTGTTCCGGAGTGTTACGCCGTTTGTGTAACCAATTACGCCGCTTGCATACGTTACGCAAACAGCGTAACGCTCTGGAACGCGACAGGTGGGCTGCCGATCACCCGGATGTCCCACCCAGCGTTCCGGCAGCATAACACCGCTGGTTGTGTTTAACAACTGGGAAGAGGAGTCACTGAAAGTTACCATGGTTCCATCTACAGTACCTTCACCTCCCACTACCCAGGCTAGTCGCTATCAATAAAACATGTGCAGGAGTGGCTGCTGGGTTAAGGTTTCAAAAGAAATGCTTTACTCCCAGTTCATAGTTGATCACATACATCTTCAGATTGGATAAGAGGCCCTTTAGAACAGAAACATCTAGATGCGGTTCCCTTTGTGTGCTGGTGTTGGGGAGGGGAATGTGGTCTGCCATTGCGGAGACAGAGTGCACCACCATCTCCCGCGAAGATCTGGAGAAAAGAGATAGTGTGAGAAGGAGAATAGGGTTAAGGTCTACACCTCTTGCAAGAACCATAGAGAGGACAGGTATATGGTCTCAGGTGACTGGACAGTACACAGCCCTCGAGAGACCTGAAGGCAGCATTGCATCCAAATTCTAGCAAAAACGGTATACCTTTGCTTGTAATCAACCCCTCCCCACTTGTTCAGGCTGTGGGTATTAATCCAAAGATAACTATTTTTTTGAAAATGCTTCTGTTTCATATATCAGTACTAGCCCTTGGAATGCAGAGGGGGCCAGTTTTTAACTTACTGAAAATGTGTCTCTGAACAGGTAATAGTTTCCTATTATCCTTAAACCCCACTGTGACCTGACATTGAAAACTACCTGGAACTAATATGGATCGTCAAGAGTTTCTGAAGTGGACACAAGCTTGAATTCAAGCGGTTTTTCAAACACCAAAACACTTTGTCAAAACAAAATAAAACGTCAACGTTATTGAGAAATGAGAGAAATCTGGAGTAAAGAGCACTGTAGGCTGATAACACTTTATGCAAATCAAACAGTTTTTCAACACCCTGTATTTAGGCCAGGATGAAACAAACATCTGAACGTATCTGTTCTCTCAGAAGAGATGCAGCTGGGATTTTGATGAGAAATCTCTTTATCTATTTTCCGTTTTGTGCAGAAAAAGAAAAGCGGAAAACTTTATCATAACGTGTGGATTTGCAAGGAACAAACAGCTAATTCTGTGGCTGCTCTTCTGGGGTCAGAGAAAGTGAGGCTGAGAAGGCTGCAGAAACAGCCGAGTTGGTAGAAAAAAATATTTCCTATATCATCCTAACCACTTTTACAGAGATAACGGTTATCCAGCGGAGTAACCCAGAGGTTACCCAGTTACCCAGAGGAGTTCCCATTCTCCTCAAAGACAAGCGCTCCACCAAATCCTTCTCCAGTGCTAGACCTGCAGCGACTGTCGCTCGGTTGTAAAGCGCATGCTTTGCACATGGAAGGTCACAGATGGGAAGCCCAAACCTGAGCTGCCCATGAGCCTGTATGAGCAGCGGTAGCCAAGCAGCATCCCATGGCAGCCAGGCAGCCATAGGAGGCTCCATGGGAGAAGGGAACATTTGTGCCCTTCCCCTGTGGCAAGAGCACAGGCCTGGCGATGGGTCTCCTTGCCTCTGTGCCACCAATGGTCAGGATTCAGCAGCAAAGGTCCCTGCTTGTCCCACCTCCACTCTACTCCTCCCTCCACCCAGGAATGCCCCCTCTGCCCTGCCCGGATAGTGTACAATGCCTGTGATCAAAAAAACTTACTGCTTGCCAACTTGTGTTGCTGTCTCCGACAGGGCAAAGCCAGTGCTGGCCTGGTGCTGGCGGTAAGGTCTTTCCACTGGTGGTGCAAGTGCTTTACAACACCTTCACAACAACAATGCAAGCGGTATGCTCGTACAGACTGTATTAACCCCAATAGGATCGCGCCCTCAATCTGTAGATAGGACTGAAAAAGACCCGTCTGAAATGTTGGAAAGCTGCTGCAAAGAACATATACACTAGCTCAGTGGCTCCCAAATTGTGGCTCTGTGGTCCACAGTTTTAGGTGGGTCATGAAACAGACAAGGCAGATTAAACTATGTGCATCAAGGGTTAAACTGCTGCCCAATCACCATTATAACCAAAGAGGCTTGAGCAGCTAGTAAAGTGAAACTATTTTTTTCAGGTGAGTAAAAAGTTTGGGAAGCACTGCACTAGCCCAAATATTTACAAAAATTTAATACCCTAAAGTATCTCACTGGGCAAATAATTAACACCTGGATGAGTTTATGTTCTCCCAAATAACCAGGGTGTCAAGAAGAGAAAAATTACGGCTATTGGCCTGCTTCAATTTGGTGAATCAGCAGAAGCACCAGCCAAAGACAGAGTGCCAAATTCGCCAGTCCACCTTACTGAAGAAGTTCTTTTCCAACATTCTGCTCTCTGCCCAAGAAGGCAGGCCTCTCACCATGACAACTGAATGTGGATGACCAATCTGGACACAGCCAGGGAACGAAGCCAGTGGGTTGATGGATAGGCTGGGTGACACTCCTGGAACCACATGACTCCTGCCAAAACGGTCAGAGATGCTGCCTGTAGCTATTTCAGCAATGAGGGGCTGTATTAATAGCCAGTGGCTCAAGTACAGAGATTGGTATTTTGGAACAATCAAGCGTTTATTTCTAAAACCGTTTACTGCCATGTTACCTGTTAACAAACATTCAGAAATAAAACCTGACTGGTGTATTGACGGCATTCCCACGCAGCAACAGCTATCTGCAAATGCACACAAGACAGGTGCTGTGTCCCTATGTAACATCAGGTAATTACAACAACAGCTATTTACAGAGCTCACAAAACAAGTGCTGGCAGATGGGTTCACGCCTCAATGGCACAGCTTCCTAGTGCTTGTGGAGATTCACACCTGAGCAGGTATCCCGGGATCTTTATGCCCTGGGACCTTTGCTCTGCCAATGGCTCCAGCCCGGGGGTGACATTATCTGAGGCTCATTCCTACCTGGCCACTGCCCTGTCCAGCACACATCCCGGGCCTCAATGTGCTTGACCTGGGTCTCTGTGAGCTTTACTCCCCTCCCTGTTTGCCTAAAACAGTTCCCTGGGCATCTTGAGTCACTGCTGCTTCTGCTTGTCCCTCAGACGCCACACCCATTCTACCTGGTCATCCCAGCTACGAGTACCTCTTTAAGTGATGCAAGGTGTTAAAGGTGGGATGAGGTGCTTTTTGTCTGTCTCCACCTGTGGCTAGAGATCAGTTTTGTGGAGTAGCTGATGTGGGATCTAGACCTGCCTCCCCCTCATCTATTTGTCCCTCCCACGAGTGTTTCTGGCCAGTCAGGTAAAAGGTGAGGGCCTTGCAAGTCAGGGAAAGCCCCTTGACTGAGCTCCCACCCATCTTGCTGGCCTCCCAGCTTGCAGCTTTGTGCAGTGAGCTACCAGCAGCCTGTTTGAGCTGCGTGTTGTTATTGCGGCTTGCCTTGTGACTTGCCCTAGTCCAGCAAAAGGCTTCCTTCCAGCCACTGAATGCTCCTGCAGGGATTCAATCAGTAGTGGAATTCAGGGGGGTCGCCCAGGTTCTATAGAACCGGTTGTTAAATGTCCGGGCCCCGCCCACTCGCTTACCTCGGCTGGCTTCGGGTTTTTTTTTTTGGCTCCGGCTATGACGTCATAGAACCGGTTGTTAATTCATTTGAATCGCACCACTGGATTCAATCCCTTGCTATGGAGATGCCTGCATGTTTCTTTCACATGCTCTTTACTGTGTACTGTACTATACTCTGCTGCGTACTGAGGCAACTGTCTTTCTCTTCATGCTGTGCTCGTATTCCTTGGATATGTGTTTGTGTGCATGGGCTAAGGGAAGGTAGGCCCAGGATGATGATGATGATGATGATGATGATGAT
Source organism: Lerista edwardsae (assembly GCA_029204185.1). NCBI lineage: Eukaryota > Metazoa > Chordata > Lepidosauria > Squamata > Scincidae > Lerista > Lerista edwardsae. The sequence goes on from JAJKFI010000001.1 coordinate 11,185,741, forward strand.
GATGATGATGATGATTTATTGGATTTATATCCCGCCTTTCTGCCCGAAGTCACCCAAGGCGGCATTACAATAAAAGAAACAATAAAAACAGAATTTAACATTAAAAAAACAATTTAAAAACAATGTTAAAATACAATTTAAAAATTTAAAAAACAACAAGCCCCATGGATCATAAGATTAATCAAGATATAGCCTGTCAACAGTTAAAAGCTGGAGAGGGTCCTAGAAGCTCTTTAGTGCCATAGTAACTCTTGTAGGATGCGGGAGTGTGGTGGTATCCTTGTTTCGTGTCGTGTGCATATATGTCATGTTCAATCAATCAATCAGTCAATCAGTCAATCAACAGGTACTTATATACCGCTTTTCAACACGAAGTTCACAAAGCGGTTTACAGGCAAATAGTAATAATAATAAAATTAAATGGCTCCCTGTCCCAAAAGGCTCACAACCTAAAAAAAAAAAAAGGCAAACCACCAGCAACAGCCACTAGAAAGACTGCGCAGGGGTGAAGAGGGACAATTACTCTCCCCTCGCTAAACATAAGAGAAACACCACTTGGAAAAGTGCCTCTTGCCCAGTTCAACCTCCCACATGGTTGCTGTGTTGCTCATTCCCAGTGACTGGCAGAGAGGCATGCCCCTCTCATTGGCCCCTCCCTGTTTGGTTCACCCTGGCTGTGCTTCTCACTGTCAGTGGTTGGGCTGGGCGGATGCCCTGGTTGGCTCCATGGTCATCACAGTGATTATACACAGAAAAAACACCAATGGTGCACTGTCTGTCATCAGACTGATGAGGCACTGGCAGTGCACCAATGATGCATCAATGTCAGGATGCTGCTTCACGGATGACAGGATGTCTTGGGCTTTCTATGGACACTCTTCGTGTTACTGGGAAGGGCTGCACCAGTGCTACTGGGAGGCCGCACTGCCACAGTATTGCCTAGATGGGCTTAGGATGTGACAGACATTGCACTGGAGTCATAAACAAAACAGTAATAGTGTATATCATCACAATAAATAGTGCAATATTTGTGAAGTCAAATTAACAGCTCAATAGTCTTATAGTCTAGATCAGCACTCATTCGTATGTAACACAAACTATCTCTCTCCTCAGTAAAGTGACTACAACAAATCCCATATATCTGATGTATTTTCTTATAGGGGTATTATGTATATTGATATGTGTCATTGATATCCATGTCTGTCCCTCTCCTTTCCAAAACAAATAGGTGAACCTTTTCAATAGGTTCAAAACTTTGGGCCATTATTAGACAGAAACTGCAGTCCGGGTAGGATGACACAACACAAAGCTGCATCCACCAGTAATAACAACCACGACTGAAGTGCTTGGAGCAGCTTTCCAAAATAGCATTGGAAGAGACTTCCAATGTCATCAGATTTTATTCTATTGTGAGGCAGTATAATCTAGATTTAAATCATGCTTGGCAGATGCTCACACATTGTATAACTAAAAGTGTCCAGGGAGGGAGATTCTACACCAACTGTAGACAACTTCTTGTACTGGTTGCCTTTTATTAGGAGTGATGGGTGAACTTGTTCTGGTTTAAATTGTAATTAACTCCGTCTTCCTGAAAAAAGCTCAGGGTTCTGACTTCTGAGTATTCACCATGGACGCTCTCAAAGGTCAAGCCTAAAGAGTTCATCCCCAGATCTCCCTGCCTGTCCAAAGCAAATCTCTGCAAAAGGAGGAAGCTAGTGGTGGGGCAGGCTGGCTAGCAACAACAGCTTTGTCACCATCTATTGACGGCCATTGACTTATCTGCCAGCCCAGAATGTTACACTTCCCAAAGCAGGAAAGAAAATATGTCACATTACTTTTAAGCATTAAGGGGCAAATCCTATCCAATTTTCCAGCCCTGGTGTAGCCTCCTCAGTAGGATATGTACTGCATTCTGTGATGGGTGGAGGAGGTCTCCTTACGATAAGGGAACATTTATTCACATTGCAGCTACATCGGCACCAGAAACCTGGATAGGATTGGGCCCTGAGTCGTAGCACTGAGCAGAGGCACTGCCAAACCAATACTTTGGAGTAGAGTGAGGGTTGCGTAGAGGGCTGCCAAAGATTCCTCCTCCTTTAGCTGTGGTTTTAATTTTACTTTTTCTGGAGTTTTGCACGGTGAAGGAGTGTCACCGGCGTTGTGCTGGAACACAGTGAGAGTCACCTGATTGCCTAGGCAACCAGTCCACTGTACCTTTCTTCCTGAAAGAAAGATGAGGCACCCAATTGTCTAAGCAATTCCCTTGTTTTCCATGCCCTGCTGTGAGTCACAATACAGCCTGGGCAAACCAGGAGAATCAGCAGCTTGTCTGGGCTGTGCAGATACTTCCTTGTCTTCCTTCTCTGTGCTTCCTACCCATCTTTACCGCAGCCCCTTCAGCATCAGCAAAACACTTCTGAAAAAAGTCTGAATCCGGAACTCAGCCTGCAAACATAGTGACCAATTAAGGTTCAGCCCTGGTGCGCCAATCATGTCTGTCCCCAGATCTACAAACTGAATTGTCATTTAAACTCTGTATTGTCTCTGTTTCTCTGAACTTTTCCTCATTTGTCCACTTCCTTCTTCAAATGTCTCAACTGAAGACAAAACAAGATAAAATAGCGTGATCCCGTTACTTCATTTGCCTTGATATACTATTTTCATAAGGTACACCAAAAATGATGACTGGGTGCTCTCAAATGCTGTACTATTATTAATTAATGCTAATACTGCTTTTTCAAGTAAAATATGAAAGAAGTGATTTACAATAATAAGAAACATACCTAAAGAAAAAGCTACAATAAAAATAGACAAACTAACAATATAAAATCATTGTGGGTATAAGCCTAACCAATATTCTAGCACCAGGGTGAGGGCAATGCAGCTCCAAGGTGAGGGAACAAACATTCCCTTACCTTGAGGAGGCCTCAGTGACTGGCCCCCAAGTGCAGGATGTAGCACATGCCCCATTGGCACAGCTATGTCAGTGCTGGAAGTTTGGTTAGGATTGCGCAATGGACCAACTAAACTGGACAACACTACTGAATTTGATCTCTTGCTCTACAACAGTGGTTTTCAAAATTGTGGGTCACAACCAGAGGCGTCATTCAGGCGGAACGGCCCGGTACTCCGTTCCGCTAGTTCCGTGGAGCTCCCGGGCCGCGCCGCTGCTTCGGAGGACGGGCGAGCTGCTGCTGGGCCCTCCTGCCCTCCCTTGTGTCCGGAATCGCTCTAAAATGGAGTGGTTCTGGCGCAGTGAGGCTTGGGGGGGCGTGGCAGCCCTCCGCCATAGGGGCGGGGGGCTGTCAATCATCTGAGCGTTCCGGTAGCTGGCGCGCTTGGATGACATCACTGGTCACAACGCACCACTGAATTAGAAAAGGGCATTTCCCCTTTAAGGGGAATGGCCCAGGATGGGTGCACCATTGGCACTGCAGCAATTACGGCGCCACAGGGACCCAGGGGATTGGGAACGTTACTGGGAAGTGGTGAAGCCTTTCAGAAAGTTCTGGATGCTCACAGCCCCCTCTGCAATCCTCCTCTCTGCAACAGTGAGATCTGTTTTGCAATTGGAGCTCATTTCCAGTTTTCGATCGGAGTTCCCATCAAAAACTGAGAGTGAGCTCTGATTTCAAATCGGTCAACTGGAGTTAACTGCACACAGCTCTGATTTCAAATCAGAGCTTACTGCAGCAGAGGGGAGGGGCACAGAGTGGGCTGCAAGCCTCACAACCCCCCACCAGGATTTTCCCATGTCCTTAGGTCCCCACGGCACAGCAATCACTGCAGCACACACCCCCTCCAGGTCCCTGCCCCAGCCAACACGTAGCAGTTCTCAATCTCCTGAAGTGTTTGTGGACCACTGCTCTAGAGTATTACTAATCCCCCCACTTGTGTTCAATTCAAGTGATTGTGTTTGTGTGCATGACGTGTGTAGGAACAAACATGTCCATGTGAATGAGCAGCGCTGGCAATGCTTCCTATCCCGACCATCTATCATATTTTCTTCCTTTGAACCTGACAAGGCTATGTTGTTCATATTGTTTTGTTGCAATTCAGCTTTGTCATCGTAAACCTGCTTAGTCAGCAACAGGTCAAGGCTTGCAACAGGCGTTTCCTAATAAGTGCACTGAAGATGGTAGCCAGGCTGCTAATGTACAATAGAGTCAGGCTGCTATTGTACAAAAGTACTGCAGTGATATAATTTGCTAATCATTATTAACAACTACCGTTTCACTAAAGTTCCCTTTCACCAAAAGGTCAACTGAAGTTAACTGCATAAAGAACTCAATTAAAAACTGGGAAGCCAAGAAAAATGTTTCTCTGTCCATTTTGCAGCAAAGGTGAAAAAGAAGACTGTCATGATTTGCTTGATGGGTAGGTGTTGTCTCCTCATTTAATGATTCTTACTGAACTGTAAAACCGTTTTCTAACTGGAGAAGACCTGCAGTCGTTTCTCTGCTGGGATAGTCTGTCCAACAAAGAAGTATTTTATTACATTTCACAGCTGCAAAGCAAACAGTCACGCATGATCTCATGGGAAACAAAATCACCTGTGATTTGTGACCTTTTGGTCAATTGGTTGTGTGTCTGTCGCAGAGTATTATGCAAATAGCTCAGGCTGGCCTTGCCACCCTGATCATATCAAAGGCTTAAAATATCACCGTAGGAAGGATGTATGGCAGTGCGAGATACCCATCGATTTTAACAAAGATCCTATCTGTATCAGTGTCAGTCAGCAGTCAGAACTTCCAAATGTGTATACACCATGGACCAAATCCTGCCCAGACCTGTTTTCTAGCAAATCCTTCAGTACTACAAAGAGTCCCCCTGTATAAAATCAAGCACTTGGATTAAGCTGCAGGCTGTAACTATATTGTAGATCTGACTACAAAAGCAAAGAAGTTGGGTATCTGCTATTTTTATTCGTTTGCATTTTGATCCACCCAAATGTGATGACTTGGAGTTTCAAATAATTTGCAGTCTGATCAGCATGGGGCGGGGAGGGGGACAAGGATAGGATTGGCTCTTTTAGGATTGGGCTCTTATGGCGCAATCCTAGCCCATTTCCAGCACTGGCATCGCTGTGCCAATGGGGCATGTGCAGCATCCTGCAGTTGGGGGGGGGCAATCACGGAGGCCTCCTCAAGGAAAGGGAATGTTTGTTCCCTCACCTCGGAGCTGCATTGCCCTTACCCTGGTTAGTGCTGGAATATTGGTTAGGATTGAGCCCTAAATCTTACAGCAAAGTAAATTCTCAAATCAGCTCCACAGCCTTTCTTAAACATGGTGCATAATTAGCTATGTATGGACCTCCGCTGTTATCAATTACTTTGCTCCACTTTCTGCCAATAGGAGTTTCTGTTTCGGTTACTTTGTTCCCTGAGCTAAAGGCTGAATGACTATTCTGGAAAATTATCTATCTTGGATCTTGTTTCCTGTTTTTGTTTTAATTGGATACTGTTGAAATTGGTTCTCCTGATGAGTGCCTCTGCTGTCGTTTCTGTGATAAGGTTGCTGTTTGTGTCCTGCAGTTCTCGAGAACACTCTGCCCAGAATCCAAAGATTCTGGCTAGAGCTCATGCAAGGCACTTTAGCTAGCCTACTAGCTGAACTTTTCCTTTTTCCTTTTCTGACTTTTTCCTTTCCAACAGCAAACACAGACCCTGAACGCCATCTCGCAAACCACTACTGTTTAGAATGGCTTTGCGTGTCTGGAACATATGAATGTTTAAAGCAGCAGTGGCAGGTGAGGCAGTTTGCGGGACAAACCCAATGAGGGAAGTAATGGCATCTAAATGATTTAGCAACAGGTACTCACTTTTGATTGGCACTTGTGTTGGGGCCCACCCACCGGAAGTGAGGTCATAGCTTGAACCCAGGAACTGCCCCCAGGAACCACCGCACCTCCACAGTAGGCCGCGCGGCAGCCCAGGAGAAGGCCCGGGAGTCCCGTGCCTTTCCCGGGGCCACCACGTGGGCTACCAATTCCCCCCCAGGAACTGCTGTGCCTCCTCGGGAGGGAGCCCCAGGCAGCCTATCTGCTCACGCTGCTGCTGCCGTCGGTCTCCCTCGCTCCGCTGCCTGCCTGCCTGCCTGGCTCTGAGAACGTGCAGGCAACTCAAACATGCAGGCAATTCAAACATTGCAGGGGGCGGAGCGCCGACGGAGTCGACAAGTGGGCGGGCAAATGGGCGGTGCCAGCCCTAATCCTAGGAACGGGTACTCGCGTACCCCCGCGTACCCGCTACATGACATGTCTGAATGAGGGCCACTACCTGGCAACTGAGAGTGGATGAAATTTCCATCTTCTCCTTTTTGGTGCTGAAACATGGCCGCAGAGATAGAGGAGCTGCAGCTGGCACCATGCATGGACATGGTTACTGTCTGGAGAGATGCCCTGGCTGGCAGTAGTGGGCACCAGTCCTCTTTCATGGTGCTGACTGGGGCCCCCGTCTCTGACACCACCTCCTTGTGCCAGATGATGGGGCGAGGAATTCCTGTCCTCATCACTCAGTAGTGGCCACTAATAGTTTCATCTACTGTGCAATCCTAACCTACTCTGGAACAGGCTGGCCGACTCACCTGTGCTGCATCCTAACCAACCAAGATATTTTCCCCTTGCTCCAGGGTAAACCCCAGCCCCCTTGTTATAGGGGGTGCGGCTGCTCAGATCTGCCCCAGCAAAATGGCAGGAGCAAGTCCACGCAGCCAGGAACGGCCTGGATTGGGGATGCCCAACCTGGGTACAGGGGTTAGGATACAGCCCAATAGCCATGTCCCATGTCCACCCCCTCTCTGCCCACGGTGCTGCCCCGTTCTGCCTGCCTCCACCACACCCTTGGCTCGGTTCTGCGCCGGCAGAAGAAAGCCGGCCCTCAGCCAGCGCAACTGGCAGGTGCCACAACGTCAGGCACCAGAGCTGTTGTTTGTGCCGGCCCAGCAATTGAATCTGCAGCGCAGGCAGAACTTACGGCACGTTTGCAACCACACTGGTCCGCCGCAAGAGCGCTGCTCTAGTGTAACACCAGGTTAGGATTGTGCTCTTTATGAACCAATTCATACCCTGCCCCTGGTCTCAAGCCCCTTTGGGTTTATGGAACTAGTTTCACGTTTTGTTTTGCTTTTGTTTGTTTTGCTTCTGTTGCTTGCCCTTGCTGTTTCTACAACCAGCTATAAAACTGAATATATTACTAACTTTGACATCATTTGTAGCTGTTTGGACTGAAAATGACTAGTTAGTGTTTGCAAGTACCTAATCCCCTCCCATCCCCTTGTTACATTGGGGTGATGAGGGGGAGTGATCATAAGCCAGTCGTTTTCAATTTGTATGTTTTCAAGAGGACTTGTGTCCATTGAAATGTCTAAAGTAAGCCCCGGGGAACATTCAAGACTCAAATCCATGAAGTACAGATAGGTCCTGTTTTGCCGCTTCACAGCTCTACAAACATGAACTGAGAGTCAGTTGCAGACCCAGTCAATGGGCTCCTCCTCCTCTGGTTCCCCACCGCCATGCACCAATCTGTCATGCCCCCATGCCAAGCTCCATTTTGGAGCTGCATGAAGGCAAAAGAGGCCAAGTGGGCAGGTGTGCAGCACTGCACCCGGGACATCTGCCCCCTCCCCCAAAATGGTAGGACCGCAACTGCTGCGCGTACAACTTAAGAAGAACCCCATGCATCCCAGCAACTCTGGGCAGAACAGTAATGTTACATTCATTTGTCACTCAGTAGGCTTTCCGTAATCACCAAAACAAACATGCAGGGAATTCTTGTCACCAATACATACCTTATTTAAAAGCCAAGAAGGGAGAGAGAGAGAAAAGATTCCGCATCACACCCACATCTTGCTATCACAGCAGATAGCAAAGTTATCATAGCCTTGTTCATACGTGCATCAAAGGAAGAAACAAAGAAGAGAGGTTTAAAAATGCTCAGTGTCTGTCCTTAAGTGAGGACTCGATTGAAGGAAAAGATGTGAGATGGAATGTCAGCACTGCTGGTGTCACATCACTCATTTTTATTTAAGTATGACATAACAAAGCTTTTTTTTTGTGATATAGCTGTGAGCAACATCAAATTTTGATCAGCAACTGAAAAGGCTAGAAAGTGAAAGAAATAACTACAGCAGACCTGAATGAACAAAATCATGTGAGTAGATATGCAGGTACCCGTGCCATTGACTTCATGTGACTGAACAAGACGTACTTTTCCTGAAACACAGTAATGCTGTTGGTGAACCACCGGAAGATGGGAAAAGAGGCAAGGCACTCTGGGATGAGTTCATTTTGAAACCTACAAACCTCTGCAACAGCTTTGGGGTTGTCAACACTAATGGGGCACAAAAATCACAGTTCCTGTGACACCACCCAATACAAATTGAACCATTTGTGGTGAGAGATTCAGGCTGTTTCATTCAGGGTGCAATCCTAATCCAGAATTAGGCTGGCACAGTTAGGCCAGCAAAGTTTGGCCAGCACAAGGGACACCGTAACATACGTTTGGACCACTCTCAGAGTCAGAGAGACCAGCACACAGAGGTGCACCATCCTCCCTGACTCTGAGAGTGGTCAAATGTGCTTTACGGTGTCCCTTGTGCATCCCAAACGTTGCCCCAGGGAATCTTCTGCCTGCTCCCAACCTGCTCTGGATATGGGGCAGGCCCATTGGCCTGCCTGTTCCAGTGCAAGTTAGGATTACGCCCTAAGGGAGGGTGAAGGAGAGAAGGGACAATGGTAGGATACTAGCGCAAGTCACTGCTGCTGGGATTCAGCCCCTCCCTTCCCAATTTTCCTCCCTATTGGATTGGGGCCTTAGGTAGTTTTTAAGCAGCTCTCTTTAAATTCTGATTTGCAGATCCATTCCCTTGCTATTGACAGTAGTACTGTGAGCCTCTTCCTAATCTGTGATACAGCACATCTTGTATCTCAAGATACAGCACAGGCCAGTTGGCCTGCCTGTTTCAACGCAGGTTATGATGGTGATTTTGTTATCATGAGTAATTTCTTCATAGTAAGAGTAGTTCTGCAATAGAACCAGTTCCCACGGGATGTGCTGAGTTCTCCACATAGGAGCTATTCAAGCAAAGGCTTGACAGGCACTTTTGGTGAAGCTCAAGAGAGTTTGCATGCTTCAAGCATTAGATGGCCTTGAAGCTCCCCCTCCCCCAACTCTATGACATTTATATTGTCAGACTTGTCTCAAGGACTTCTTTTGCTAGTATTGAACCCATGCCTTGCACTGTTGGTATCAAAGACATGTGCTCAACCCTGCTTGGCAGATACGCTGTATCTTCACTCAGGGCGCAATCCTACCCAGTGTCGGAATGGCAAGGCTGGCCGGCCAGCACCATATCAAATGCTGGGGGGGGGGAGGCTGGAGCCTCCCGCGGTAAGGGAGCGTGAGCTCCCTCACCATAGGGGAGGCTCCAGCCTCCCCTATGCGCTCCTCGGATCTGTGCCCGCTAAAGAGCAGGCGCAGATCTGAGACCACACGGCCCAAATCGGGGCTTCGCGGACAAGCTTAGGAAGTGGCCATATGGCCACCTCCCAAGCCCGCCCACGTCCCACCCACATTCTCCCTCCCTCCCACCAATCCCCGTGCTGCTCCGTCATGGCACCTCCCTCGCGCCGGCTGGCTTCGGCTGACGCTAGGGAGGTGCTGTGTGGGTACAACAGGACCGGCGCTGCCAGCAGCGCCAGTCCTGTTGCTTTAGCACTAACGTGGGGGTGCCACTTGGCGCTCCTGCATCAGTGCTAGGCACGCAGCATCAGCGCAACCCCATTGCACCAACGCTGTGCAATCCTTAGGATTGCGTTGCCCATGTCAAGATTAGAGCACAGCATTATAGTTGTTCTCTAATGCTGTTCTCTAATGCTTATAACCTGGAATTTCTACCTAGGTTCAGAGCACCAGATGTGTAATCCTGCTGTTGCACATTCAGCACTGGAGAAAAGAAGGCCCCCCTTTTTTTTTACTGCCCCAAATTTTAACGGTTAACTTCTTTTGTTGTCCTGAAGCAGTTCCATTGAATTAACTGCAGTATGATTTTTCTCCCCGGTTCTTAAATAACTCTTCACAAGAAGTACAATATACTAAGCAGAAATAAGCCCTAAGCTTATTACTTAATAACACATGGTAATATGCTTTAATTTTGCAGTGTTAAGGTGTTTTTCATGCATTATCAGATCATCGTCAGGCGTACAAGAGTATCTGCCCTGAATGGCATCATCTGAGCAATTTTCAAGCATCCTGGAAGGTAAAATTGACATCAAAAGACACCATTTCTCTGTTCTCTGCATCACCAGTTGCCTGTGAATTCTTTATATACCATAGGCAAGAATTTTTCACCTGCTTCTTGTACCACACGTGGATTATTCCATTACAGCAGGAACAGTATATTGTTGTTATGGATTATTTTTGAAATGCTGAAACGAACGTTGCACCTGAAAGCACTTTTTGTGTTTCACTGGAAGTATTAGGAAGTGTTTTGAGAAAACAGAAAGGCATAGAATTGCTCTAACTGGGTCCCTGCTTAGATGCTACACTGCAAGGCAGTAGATATGTGTGTGTGTAAAATAGTTAAGTTCACTGTTTTCATTTTTCCCATTGTTTTTTGTTGATGTAGTTGTTTTGCATTGTTACAGATGAAAGCACAATTAAGTTGCTTATTTCAAGATTTATAACACCTCTCTTAACAGCAGGGGCGGAAGAAGGGTGTAGCGACGGGTAGCGGGAGCCATGGGCGCCTGCAGCAGCGAGGCGCCATTGCGTGGAAGAACCCGCACATATTTTGGTCTGCTCTCCCTCCCTTGCTTTCGTTTCACTCTGTTATGGAGCTATTCCGGGCACAGGGAGGCGTGGCAGGGCGATGCACGGGGGTGGGGCGACACGCTGGGGGTGCGGTTTCATCACCCTGCCCCAGGCGTGTTCAGAGCTTCGTCCGTCTCTGCTTAACAAGAAGCCAAATAAAGGGAAGTGTAAAACTGAATAAGGGTGCAATCCTAAGCTGCGTTGGAACAGGTAGGCCGGCGGGCCTGCGTTGTATCCAGCACAGCTTGGGAGGCCATGGGAGCCTCCCTGCCACAAGGGCAGCTCTCTGCCAGCACCTTCGGGTCGATGCTACTTGTAGCACTCTAGCGCCGATGCACTAGACTGTAAAGTATGTTTGGACCACTCTTGGAGTCAGAGATGCCGGCACACAGACGTGCACTATCGTCCCTGACTCCGAGAGTGGTCCAAACACACTTCATGGTGGCTCTTCTGCTGATGAAACTGTGCCTGACTAACTGTGCCGGCCTAACTCCAGGTTAGGATTGCGCCCCCATTCTCTTTCTGTCCTTCACATTAGAGCCGTTTTTCAGCTATTTAGTTATGATCTACAGGGATCCTCAGGCATCTGACATTGTGTTCTGCAATATGAGCTATCAGGTAGCAGAATCTATAAAGCTGCAGACAGACTGCTGTAAGACAGAACAAATTTGACCCGGAGAATGATGATTCACCAAACCCGTGTTCACCACCAAGAATATTTTACATTAGATGTTTCAGAGACTACAGTCTGGGGAGGGGGATGCTGAATAATGAAATTGTCATGAGATCAGCCATCTTTATAAAGCTGTATCCAGATCACAAGCAAAGCTTTGCGGTGGCTTTTTAAGATGAAAACGACACAGAGCCACTTTATCACCATTTCTCAAAATTCAAGGCAAGAGGGTCTTTGAAACAAGTTCTTGCCTTTGACAAATCACTATGAGGCCAGTCTAAATCCCACAGAAGCCAAGGCTAACATAGCTACCAATTTCAGTGAGTTCTTCCCAAGTTCATAAGGGAACAGTGCTATTCATATTCATTATTTATAGCCATGGCATTAACTGGTAGGCAAAGGTAATTGATTTTTGGCATTGATAACATATTATTTTTGTCTGAGAAGGAACCACTTGTGCTAGGTACAGAATTAACAGATTACAGGGATGTTTCCTATGTTAGAATAATATAATTTTTAAAAAAGAAAGTACTAAGTAATGGAGACAAGCAAACTGTCTGAACCATGAATCAAATGCTCTCTACACACCTTAAAACAGGGGTCTCCAAACTTTTCAGTAGGAGGACCACATCTTATATTTACGCTGCTGCTGATTGGCTTTAACTGTGTTTACTTATCTACATGTATTTTAGAGTTTATGTATTTTTAACGGATTGTTAGCCGCCTTGAGTGCCCTCTGGGGAGAAAGGCAGAATACAAATAAATCAATAAATAAATTTTACAGTTTCCCAGCCCCCCCCCCCAAAAAAACTGTTTTATATAGGGTGGAGACAAGTGATGCATGGATGGCTCACAGTCTGTATAATGTTCCGGTGCGAAACCCAATTAATGATTTTTTAATTCATAATTATTAATGAATTAATGATATACAGGTGCAAAAAGGTTTTCCCACTGCAATCGTTTGACGGTGTTGTTGAAAAGTCATCATGCAGAAACCTGATTTGTTTTATTGTTAGGAATGAGGTTAACATTGAACCTCACCCCTATGGTTTGAGAATCTTAAAGCTTCTGGCCCAGGTAACTGAGGGCGCAATCCTACCCAGCGCCGGAATAGCAAGGCCGGCCGGCCAGCGCCATATCAGGAGCTGGAGCCTCCTGCGGCAAGGGAGCGTCCCACGGCAAGGGAGGTTCCAGCCTCCACTATGTGCTCCTTGGATCTGCACCCACTAAGGAGCAGGTGCAGGTCCGAGGAGACCGCACGGCCCGAATCGGGGCCACACAGCCTCTGGAATGGGCTTAGGATGTGGCAGTAAGGCCACCTCCCAAGCCCGCCCACGTCCCGCCTACGTCCTGCCCACCCTGTCCCTCCCTCGCCCAATCCCTGTGCCACCTCGGCACGGAGCTTCCCCTGCGCCAGCTGCCTCGGGCTGACACAGGAGAGGCTTGCCGTCGGCGCTGTTGGGTCTGACAGTGGGAGAACCAATGTGGGTGTGGCGATCGGTGCCCCCGTGTTGGCGCTTTGCCTCTTGCGTCGACGCAATGACATCGTGTCGACATGAGAGGGATGGTAGGATTGCGCTGTGAAAAAGAGAGGTAGGCAGGCTGACACCACTCTGACCGTATGGAAAGGAATACAGCAAACTGAACTGCACCTGTTTGACTGCATAGTTGGGAAAAATACTTTAAGTTGGCAAGGGCCAGATAAACTCTTGTGATCGGCTTAATGTGGCCACCCAGGTCATAGTTTGGAGACCCTCTACCTTAAAAGAACATCAGCAGGCCAGTCCAATGTTGGCAGTTGTTTGCCTTCCTAGTCCCTCTTACCAGGCTTCTATCCCCCCCTTGCAAGCAAAAAACTGGGCTAAAAACTGGAATTTTCCAGGTATGTCCAATTCCTGAGCTAGTGGTTCTCAAACAGTGGGACAGGATCCATTAGGCGAGCCAATTGCGAGCCAATTTCAGGTGGGCTGTGCAGCATCTAGGACAACCATCATTGAAAGTATGGGAAGATGGGACACTGGAAACAGGGAGGGCTGTGTGGTTATTGGGCTCAGGCAGTGGTGTTATTCTACCAGAACGCTGGGCAGGACATCCGGGTGATTGACAGCCCACCCGTCACATTCCGCAGCGTTACACTGTTTGCGTAACCAATTACGCCGCTTGCGTACCTTACGCAAATGACGGAACGCTGCGGAATGCGACGGGAGGGCTGTCGATCACCCGGATGTCCCGCCCAGCGTTCCGGTAGAATAACACCACTGGGCTCAGGTCAAGGTTGCAAATAGAGTTTTTTTTCCTTTCTGATTGACTTTGCTATTGGAAAATGATTGAGAAATAACCCAACCTATTGCTGCATTTTCAGGACAGCAGCAGGCTCTGGTGTTACTTCCTGTGGGTCCTGAACAGACTGTCATTCTAAAAAGTGGGTCCCGGTCAGTGGTGGGATTCAAATAAATTAACAACCGGTTCTGTGTCCTTCAGGGCAGCCTTCAGGGCCACCCGCTGCCTTTCTTCCCTCTCCCAACCTAAAATTAGCAACAGGTTCTGCAGAACTGGTGAGAACTGGCTGAATTTCACCATTGGTCCCGGTGCTAAAATGTTTGAGAACCACTGCACCATGCCATCGTGGCATTCTCCCCCTGCCAGCCTCTTGGTGCCTTGGGTGCTACCACTACCATTTGTAATGAGAGTCCCAGAATCAGCCAGGCCGGGCAAATCCTCAGCTGTATGTGCACCCTCATCTAGTTCCCAGCCTGGCCAACCCCAAATGGTACCTCTGATCTGAACTGATTGACAAGAGATTCAGGGAGAAGAGAATACATAGACTGAATAACAGACATGGAATCTGCAGCATGTTCTTAAGTGCATCATGCTTTACAATATGGAGATAGAGATTTGTGTTTTGTTCAGAATCCCACACTGCTTTTGATCATTTTCAACTTCTTTGGGGAAATAGACAACATTAGGAACATTTCCTGCCATTCAAACATAAACTTGCTAACTGCTGCAAAAAATAAAAAAGGAAAGTTTCACTGGTGCTGAATCATACATGTTCATATTCATATTTTTTTTATATTCATCTGACTTCTTCCCTTACATTAATTACACTTCTTCAAATATAATTAAAGTACTACAAATATACCTTTGGAAAACTGGTTTCCCTAAAAGAGTTAGTGTTTTATTATCTTTGTCTACTTGTCTTATTTGCAGACTAACAATATTCCATTTTTCTAGAAGCTGGTATTGAAAATGCAGGAGATTGTTAGGGATTTATATAGATGGATTTGGCAGACATTTTATGTTTGCTTAGATTGTAAGATATAATTAGAATTTAGAGGTCAGTTTCTCAGAGAATAAGTAAATCTTAACAGAATAAATGTTTGTTCACTAATTCAGTCATGGATGAATTTTGATAAGTGAGACAAGGAAGGGATGGGATTTGTTTATTCTGAAACATCTCAGTGATTTACAGTTGACTCCCATAATTTGTTTTATAGCCTTCCAAGCTGCAGGACCAGCCAATGAGTATGGAAACTCAGTTCACTTGCAGAGACTCTTGCCTCAGGGCAGTATAGGTCAGTGAGGGCGCAATCCTAACCTGGAGTTAGGCTGGCACAGTTAGGTAAGCAAAGTTTGGCCAGCACAAAGGCCACCGTAAAGCGTGTTTGGACCACTCTCGGAGTCAGGGAGGATGGCACATATCTGTGTGCTGGCCTTTCTGACTCCGAGAGTGGTCCACACATACTTTACAGTGTCCCTTGTGCTGGTCAAACTTTCCTAGCCTAACTGTGCCAGCCTAACTCCAGATTAGGATTGTGCTCTGAGTCTATACTAGCAGCCTCAGCCATTCCTAATATAAGTAGAACAAAATGACAGGAATGGAAAAGAGAATGGTGGCAGCACTTTAGAGAATGGATAAGGCTGTGGAATGTTGCCCTGCTGCCTTCGGATGGGGGAAGGGGCATTATTTGCCCAGACCCCTGCAAGAGGGAGGGCACTGTGCTGCCACATGATTGGTGCCTGGGCTGTTTGGGGCAGGGCCAGAAGACCACAATCTGCCCATTGCCCCCATCCTCAGCATTCAGAAGCTAGGTGACCTTACAAACAGACGCATGTAGCTTACTTCCAGCTCAACGTGACATACCTGGTTTTAGATCAGCAGCTGTAGGATACCAGGAGATGCAAGAGAAAGAAAAATAAGAGAGAAATGTGCTTTGGAAGGATTGTAGAAGGAATAGGTCACTGGGAAGAGGCAGGAAGGATGGGGGAAGAGCTGCCCCCCCTCAATCAGGGAGTTTTGCAGGCAAATCTGTTCCCCTCCCCTTTTTCTATTGTATAGATATAGGGTAGGAAAGTACAAACATAGCGAAGGGTAGAGGAAGGGGGGTATTGCTCAGGGTTCACACATAAGGTTACTGAACAAGAAATACTATTTTATGTCTAGAATACAAATATTCTTCTATTATTAATTTAAATACAACAATAATTCTCTTCTTTAGGCCTCTTCTTACAATTTACTTTCTCTTCTCTATCCAATCAGATCTATCCCAATTGGCCAGTTTGGCTTCCCTCCCTTCTCCACTAGGCTGCTGGACAAGGGTCACAGTTTGGCCATTACTTTATATTACCCCCCCACCCCCCAAGTATATCCCAAAGAAACCTGATGCTCAAGTTAGAGAGGGTATGGGGAGCTGATTAAGGTTGTTCCTTGGGAGCATTTTTGTGGCTGGTGGGTATGAGTCTCCTGTCCCCCCGCTATGAAGAGGGCATAAAAAAAGAAAGCAAAGGGGCGAGGGAGTGGGTATGAAACAAAGGGCTAGTGTACCTGTCAACAGAATAAAGAATGGGTTTTATTGTCTCGTTTCTGGTTGGGACAAAGTGTTTAGAGAGCAGCATTTTGAGCTGATTGGAAATGTGTATGTAGCAGGTGTGATTCACACTGATTGGGCATTGTGAGTGAGATTCCCCCCCCCAAAAAAAATAAATAAAATAAAGAAGAGAAACTCAAAAACCAGGCCTAGGTACAGGTCGCCCTGAGACACTAGATTGGGGCTACTCAGAACCATCAGCTTTGTCAAGCTGTAGGTTGGTCTTAACATGCCCAAACATGCTCAGAACGTAGGGGTCTGGTATGTAAGCCCCTCGTCTGCCTTTTGCCTATTACTGGTTCACCTGGACCAGAGGTGGTCGAGGTCGGGAGCACGCCCCATGGCAAGGCGACGAAACCGCGCCCCCGGCATGTCGCCCCACCCTGTGCATCTCCCCGCCACGCCTCCCTGCGCCCAGAAGAGCTCCATTTCGGAGCGTTCCAGGCGCAAGGGAGGGCGGGCGGGCCAAAAAGCGCCTGGACTCCATGCAATGGCACCCCCCGCCACCGCCGCCTGGCGCCCATGCAGATTGCCATCCCTGCACCTCCCTGGATCCGCGACTGACCTGGACAACACGGTTGCTGAGTTTTTTGTTTGACTGCCTTTTAATGTTGACAGGACTTTACTCATGGCATGTTCTATGTCAAGAAGTTCAGCTCCTTGGTAAAATGGGTCCTTCAATGAAGCACTGGGCTACACACAATCGTCCATTACCTGGATGAATTTTGTTGTTGTTGTTGTTAATGGGCTGATGTTCGCACTACAAGGGGAGTTTCTGTCCACGACTAACACCTTAAGAACATAAGAAGAGCCCTGCTGGATCAGGCCAAGGGCCCATCTAGTCCAGCTTCCTGTATTTCACAGTGGCCCACCAGATGCCTAAGGGAGCTCAATAGACTACAAGATGCTTGCATCCTTTTGCCACTCCCATGCACCTGGCATTCTGAAGTTGCCTACTATTAATGTAAGGAGGTTGCACCATGGCATATAGCCCACGATGGACTTTTCCTCCAGAAATCTGTCCAGTCCCCTTTTAAAGGCATCTAGGCCAGGTGCCATCACCACCTCCTGTGGCAATGAGTTCCATAGCTTACTTACCCACTGGGTAAAAAAGTATTTCCTTTTATGTGTTTTAACTCTCACAACACTCAATTTCAGTCCCCTGGTTCTGGTATTGTGAGAGAGGGAAAAGAACATTCCTCTATTGACTCTATCCCTCCCTTGCAGAATTTTGTATGTCTCAATCATGCCCCCCCTCAGGCGCCTTTTTTCCAGACTGAAGATGCTGCAGTCTTTCTTCATAAGAGAGTGGTGACCCAGCCCCATCGTCATTTTTGTTACTCTCTTCTGCACCTTTTCCAGTTCCACTATGTTCTTTTTGAGATGTGGTGACCAGAACTGTACGCAATACTCCAGATGTGGCCTTACCACTGATTTGTACAATGGCAAGATAATATTGGCTGTTTTATTCTCAACCCCTTTTTTAATGGAATTTTCAATTCCCCAAGCATGGAATTGGCCTTCTTCACTGCCGCCGCACACTGGGTCGACACCTTCATCGAATTGTCCACCAGCACCCCAAGATCTCTCTCTTGAGCTGTCACAGACAGCTCAGAACCCATTAGCCTATAGGTGAAGTTTTGCTTTTTTTTGCCCCAATGTGCATCACTTTACACTTATCTACATTGAAACGCATCTGCCATTTTGCTGCCCATTGCCCCAACTTGGAGAGATCCTTTTGGAGCTCTTCACAATCCCTTCTAGTTTTCACCACCCGGAAAAGTTTTGTCATCTGCAAACTTGGCCACCTCACTACTTATGCCTGTTTCCAGGTCATTTATGAATAAGTTGAACAGCATCGGCCCCAAGCCAGATTTTCACCTCTTTTCACCTCAGATTTTCAGACTACGCTTTTCACCTCTCTCCATTGTGAGAATTGCTCATTGACCCCCACTCTCTGTTTCCTGGCCCTCAACCAATTCTGAATCCATAAGAGGACCTGCCCTGACTGAAGTTTCCTCAGCAGGCATTGGTGGGGGACTTTCTGACGCTTTCTGAAAATCCAGATATATGATATCCACAGGTTCTCCCACATCCACGTTCCTGTTGACGTTTTCAAAGAATTCTAAAAGGTTCGTGAGGCAAGACTTACCCTTACAGAAGCCATTCTGACTTTCCTTCAGCAACACTTGTTCCGCTACGTGTTTTAGGATTGTATCTTCGATTAGGCTTTCCACCATCTTACCCAGAACAGATGTTAGGCTGACTGGCCTGTAGTTTCCAGGACCCCCCTCCTCCCTTTTTTGAAAGGTTGGTGTGACATTGGCTATCCTCCAATCCTCTTGCACCATGGCTATTTTAAGGGACAAGTTGCATACTCTAGTTAAGAGGTTGGCAACTTCATTCTTTAGTTCCTTGATAACTTTTGGGTGGATGCCATCTGGGCCTGGCGACTTCTTTATATTTAATTTATCAATTTGATCTAAAACGTCTTCTTTAGTAACCATTATCTGCCTTAGGGTGCAATCCTAAACAGCGCAGAACTGGTGAGGCCGACGGGCCAGCGCCATATCCAGCGCTGCTTAGGACAGGCTCCAGCCTCCCCTATGTGCTGAGTGAGGCATCGTTGGCAGGAGGTGTGGCTAAGCTAGCACTTCGTCCCGCAAAGAGTCCCTCACACATTCATTTTCCACAGAACAGTGGGAGGGTAACACTATACTGGTGCTGCACTTTGGCGCCGATCCAGCACTGTTGCAAACGTGCCATCAGGCGTGTCTGCACCAGTAAGTAGGGTGCTGGACCGGTGCAAACAGCAGCACCAGCACTCGGGCGCCACTGTACCTGTCGGCTGTGCTGGTCATGCACCAGTCGAGTGCCGGTGGCGCTTGGTCAGCACAGGGCCTCACCAGGTGAGTGCCAGAGGTGTGCCGTGGGCGTAACGGAGCGGCGCAGTGGATGGTGATGGGGCAGCAATGGATGACGGCCATAGCCCTGTATCCTAAGCCCCGTCCCCAGCCTCGGCGGCCCCAATTCGGGCTGCTACTGTGCACGTTGACCTGCACCTGCAAATAAGCAGGCACAGATCCAAGCAGCCCCATGGGGAAAACCTCCCCACAGCCCAGCACTGTGCTGATGCTGCCTCCTAATGGCCTTAAGATGCAGCCCTGCTGTGCCGGCCTTAACATGCCAGCACTGCTTAGGATTGGGCTGTCAATGTTTGCATAAGGTTAGTGACTGATCCACAGTCAAGTGGAAGCTTCACGTCTCAGAGGAGGTTTGCTCTTTGGTCTCCCTGGCCTGAGGCCTTTCTGAAAATTGTGGTGTTCCAATGAGGCCACACAACTGAAATCTTGCATTTACCAACTGGCAGTCACACATTTTGTGTCGCACATTAAAAAGAAGTCAAAAATAATTTTTGTCCATAAATAAGTCACTGAACTATATGGCTCCATGTGACACGTTAAAATTAAATGAAGACATGTAACTGAAAGTACCTTCAAGAAAAAGAAACAGACGTCACATGTAACAATTACCGCTTTCAAGAAGGCAGGACTTTTAGATACAACAGTAAGAAGTAATGAAGCTAAATGTGACAAGGGAGAAGGACAGAGAGATATTTCATAGAGTTAACAAGGGTCTCTGCCCTATGACACATTTCTCCAGTTTGTTGAGCCACTAGTCATTACCATCATTCATTGGCTAAATCTTCCCATGTTTGACATGCCACTCGATAGTCTTGCAAGGGTCTTGCAGTGGAAGCTACAGAACAGAAAAAAGTGGTTTTGAGGAAGAGTATTTCCTGTCTGTCTATACCAAGTTCATAGACCCCAGGCCTATTGTGGCCTTGCACCATTGTATGGTGGTGTGAAGGCCAAGCTGATGTTGTGCGCTTTTGGGCCACTGCCACAAATGACGAGAGGCATGGTGTGCACTGCAGCAGCTCCAGAAGGCTCCATAGGCGCTGGTAGGGCAGCTGGTAAGGATGGCAGGAGAGGGAGGGGGTGGTTCAGGGCTATTCCAGAGAAGGGCAGGGAGTGAAAAAGATGGAGGATCCTGGTAGCAAATGTGCATGCCAGGTCCTAACCCTCATCTTTTGGTCTCCTCAGCCCCTTCTCTCCTTAGACATATGCCGTATGGGTCTGAGGAGGCCTATAAGCCACCAATGCGGAGATAAATTAACTATGCAGAGATAAATTAAAATATTTACATACCTCTGGCAGGTCTGGCAGATCTCCCCATCCCACCAGTGGCTGCAGCACACTCTCGGTCAGTGTCGTTGCATTGGCGCCAATGGTGGGGGATAGGATTGGGCAGGTATTTTTTGTTTTGATTAGCTTTGTCCTACAATTGTTTTGAGCTTTGCTGGTGTCCCTTGTAGATGGTGGGGCATGGTATACATTTTTGAATAAATACATGCATAGTTAAATAAGCCTAGACACACTGTTGCCATTGGAGGTATGAGAGATGGGATATTAGAAATCATTTATTCTTATTAATAAATCTGGTATAGTGTCACTGGCAACACAGGATCCCTCCTTCTGTAGGCTCATGTTCTAGTTCTCTGAAGATTCAGAATTGATGATGATGATGATGATGATGATGATGATGATTGATTGATTGATTGATTGATTGATGATGATGATGATGATGCAGATATAGGGAGAAATATTGAAAGATTTCCTCCATTGCTTGACTTTCACTGTCCACATCAAGAGTCATTTCTAATAGCATGAACATTTAAGTATAAAAGTTGACCATTTATCTATCTAGGATACTTCACAGATATAAATTAACCTAAATGAATAATTAATTATATCTTATTACCTCATTAGCTTAATTATAACATTAATATTCATTAACTCCTGTGTTTGGAACAGTATTAACATTTTGGTGATGCTCCAGTAATCTGATTATCAGTTCTTACTCATATTCCCCAAGTTTTAATAAATAGGAGCTTTACATCTTTACAGTATTTTTAATTACCATAAAGTGAAGATAAACCAATATTCTGCCCATGTAAACCGCCTTGAGTTATAGTCATTAGAGAAATGTAGTGACCTAAGAAAGGCGGTATATAAATCCAAGTATTATTATTTTTATTTATTCTTATTCTTTCTCACTTCCAGTCAAGAGGACCATCCTACCTTTTTAAAATGAAGCCTGCAAACCCAGAAATAGATCTCAATCAGACTTCTGATATGTCAAAGTGCCACCTCAGGTGCATTGAGACAGCACTCCAGTTACCATCTTGTGACACCTGCACAGCTTCAACATTAGATGGAGTAAGGCGCTCTAATGACAAATATCCTAGGACTCTAGCTTTGGAGGAGTTGCTTTGGCCAAGCCCCTGCTCGGTCTCCTACCCACCTGCTACTCTCCTTCACACTGGCAGAAGGCCAAAGACCAGCCAGAGTAGATAAGGCAACGCAGGGGGTGGAATGGAGAGAGGGAAGGCAGAATGGGGGAGGGGTGGGTGGGATGGGGCAGTGACTGGGTCATGGTGGATCAGGCCAGGGAGCGGTAAAGTTTGTAGGTGGCAATGCACACCAAATCCTGACCCCTTTCCAAGGCCTGATCCGCCTACCTCAGTCAACGCAGACTTGTGCCAGCCATTGTTAACACACCAGGTCTGCAGGGGCTTATCCCAGGGCAAAGGAACAATTGTTCCCTTACCCTGAGGAGGTCTCCTGAGGTGTAAACTCATCCACACATTATGGCAGAGCCTGCACCAGTGCCACGGCATTGCCGCACAGAGAGTTACAGTGGATTGGACTATCTGAATGCTACATATTTTTGACTGCAAATTTTTTTGCAATTGTCTCTACAATTCATCTTCAATAGTCCCTAGAAGATGCAGTTTCAGAGATGCAATCGTTCAAGGTAATGTAATGAATATCCTTTGCATATTCATTGTGCATATGGTGCATATGCATATGGTGGTGGGGTACAGGGGACCCTTGCCTTCATCTCTTCAGCCACACTGCAACTCCTTGCCGCGGGGAGAGGGGAAGAAACAAGCATCGTAGCTTGAGTCATGGCTGGTTATAGCAAGGCTGTGGAGTCGGAGTCAAAGTTTCCTGGTGGAATTTTGGGTGGAGTCACAGTCTGAATCTGTAAAAATGTACCAACTCCAACCGCAACACAAAATCTTAAGGAGATACTATTTTAACCCTTTCACTACTGTGTAAGCCACATGACTCTATAGTTCTCTCTGTAGTTCACAGGTCTCTCTATAGTTCATGATAAAAAAATTATATAATCAGAACAGTTAGCTTCTTAAAATCATACTTATGATTATTATAGGTTTTGAGTCTTAAGAACTTGCCCCATGATTCACATGGTGGTGATGAAATATCTTTTGGTTCAATTAACAATTTTGGCAAGCTGACCATTATTAATGCATATGACAGAATTGAAAACAGATTTAAAAACAGCGGAGTTGGAGTTGGAGCTTTTGTGTCCCGACTCTGCAGCCCTGGGTTGTAGGTTCTTCTTGCCCTTGAAGATTCTTCTTAATCTTCTAGCACCCCTTGGTCATCCGGCTGGTGACAGAGGCCAGAATGACATTGGCATGGCTACCGTAATGATCGGAAAGTCAGCTGAAGCCATGTTCAGGGACGGATGGGAAGAAGTGCCTTCAATGAGCGGTTTCTTACTTATTTCAAAGGTCACTGATTTACTTGTATCCGGTGCTATTCCCAGATAGCTTCGGCAGAGCTCTGAATTCATCCGCTCGTGCCATGCTTTGTTTGTGTTTAACCCTCCTCCTTCCCACTTGCATCACAGAATCATGCCCAAGTGGCACATTTGAACCCCAATTGAGCATCTTTGTACTTGAGGTCAAGTATCATTTAGTGGAGGACTCAAGAGGGGCAAAAAACAAACACTGGTCAGCTGCCACTTTTGCAGGTGTTCTATTTTCACCCTGCTTGAGTGAGCAGGACGATGCCGGGCTCTGCGTATGTTGACATTTGACTCTGGGTGATGCTGGAGGCTTAAGCAACCGCCACAGCAGCCTTGCATCAGCACCGCTGAAATTACTTTCCTGTTTATTACCACAGTTTACTTCGGATTCCTTAATGAAAGAGGCACATTTAGTATTCTCTGGGGTGCCCGGTGTTACACCGAAATCCTTTGCTTAAATTGCTCTGGCTCATGCAGCAAGTAGTCAAGCAGAAAATAAAGTGTCACTTTCAACAAGGCTACTTGGTTTGTGGGGAATGTTATTAAATAATTCAAGCAAAAACAAATGTAGCGTTAATTAATGGGGCAGAGGAAATGGATTTAATGTAGCAATATTTTTGAAGGGCTATTAGAAGGAGCTTGAAGATCTACTGAGCTTTATCCTTAGCAAAAGTTATGCATTGTGTAATGTAGCATAAATATCTTTGTGACTAGAAACTATTATGGATTGGTGATTTGAATGTTAAATGTAAGTGTTATTAAGTCTAGCTGAAAGCCACAGAATGAAATTGAAAGGGAAGCTTAATTCATTTTCTGTTTAACATCAATATATAGCCTTCCAGCTGAGCCTTAAAACCACTCCAGAAACTATGGAAAATTTGACAAAAATCAAGGAAGATAATTGAAAAGGCAGTCCTTGTGATGTGTTCTAAATGAGCTGATTTTCACATACTAAGGTCTGAGAATCAAAACCGGGTCATCACCATTGGGCAGTGGAGTGAACTTGGGATATGTGTTGTGTTTATGTCTCCCATCCATCTTGCTAAATCTGGACTGGTTCAGCCCTTCAGACAACACAGAACACCTTTGCAATCAGTTATTGAACATCTTTGCAGTCAGATTAAATAGTGCATGATTGTTCATTTATAGTCTCAAGGGCAGGTGACAAAAAAGGAAGAAGTCGGTCTTTGGCTAGATCTTTGGTAGCTCTTGTTACTGGATTTTAGGTGGAAGGGTTGGAAAGGATCTCTGCCTGGTGTCTTGGAATGACACAGCCTGCAGAATAAATACACTAGGCTAGATGGTTTAGACCGCAATCCTATATGTGCATTGCGCCAGCGCTACACTCTTGCACTGCGCATCTGCGCTGGCTAGTCGGGCGCTGGACCAGTGCAAGCAGCAGCCAATGCGCCCATCAGCAGCGCTGGTCAAGCACCAGTCGAGTGCTGGCGGTGCTCGGTCGGCGCAGAAACTTGCCAAGGGCGTGCCGGGGTGCAACAGGGTGGTGCAGTGGACAACAATGGATGCATGACAGGCCTCTTGCCATATCTTAAACCCCGTCCCCAGACAGGGTGGCCCTGATTCAGGCCGCTGCTGTCCGCGTTGTCCTGCGCCTGCAAAACAGCAGGCGCAGATGCAAGCAGCCCCATAGGGCGGACTGGGGCTTACCCGGGTGCAAGGGGAAAACCTCCCCTTGCCCTGTACTGATCTGCTGCTGCCTCATAATAGGCTTTAAGATACAGCCCTGCTATGTCACTATCAGTCACTGCTGTAGCCTTTAGGTCAAATGGACTCTCACAGAAATCATGCAGGCTTCATCATAACACAAATTCATAAATAGTTTTTGTTTTTCTGTACTGTATTGATGTTAACATGACTATGGGCACAATCCTAACCATTTTTCCAGCACCAGGATATGGGCAATGCAGCTCCAGGGTACAGGAACAAACATTCCATGACTACTACTTCACTGCAAGATACAGAGTTTGCCCCATTGGCACAGCTATGTCAGTGCTGGAAAATAGTTTAGGATTGTGCCCTATCTTTTGTTAGAAACATACCTTCTGTGAATATTGCCAGATTTGTTTCACCGACTGGGTATTTTCTTGGTGAATAGTAAATACCAAATCGGAACGAAGTAAACATCGCAGGAACATAGGAACAGCCCTGCTGGATCAGGCCAAGTGCCCATCTAGTTCAGCTTCCTGTATCTCACAGTGGCCCACCAGATGCCTCAGGGAACACTCAAGACAGCCAGATACCTGCATCTCACTGCCACTCCCCTGCATCTGGCATTCTCAGGAGCCTATGTACCCTTGCATTGCCCAATGAAGATATCAGACTATGGCTTGGGTTTAGCTTTATTAAACACAAGTAACCTTTTTTTAAAACACACACACACACAACATGAAACCTACTGAACACACCGCCTCTCCCTTGCCAGTCTGGTAATAATTCGTCGTTGATCAGGATATTGTGAGCACTAATTATCTTTTGGAAACCTTTTTTGCTATATTGGCAGTACATCTGGAACACTGGCAGAGTTTTTAATTAGATTACATGTAGGTGAAAAAAGTGGACACTTAAATAAACAAGCTTGGAATTTTTAAAGTCTTCATAACAAGAATGTGTAATTTTGCAACATTGCCATGATAATATTGTTAGGTTAAAAGTGGTACTTAATTTAAGACTGTAGAACTCAGATTAAGTGGTTTGTCTCTTCTGGGTTTTTTTCTTCCAAAAAAGCAATCGCTATAAAATAACTCTCTTGTGCTTGAACAAAAGCACCACTTTTCCAAGGCAATTTACTTATCAAGAGGTTTTTTTATGCGTAGAAAAGAAGAAGGCTGATATTTTTCCGTATATTTTATAACGTTACATTTCTGTGGCATTTTTGACATTTTATTTACCTCTGGTTAGGGCTGTCTTTATTATCACTTAATGCATGCGTGTCAGACTAAGTATATTTTCCCTGGCAGCACCAATTAGAAAGGCAGCCTGGAGGCAGCTGCCGAGCCAATCCTTCGGAACAGGTTGATGGGGAGAGCTGGGTGACTGTATGGTGATGCTCCCCTGCTGTGTCTAGTATTCAATGCCATCCAAGAAAAGGGCAGGATCTGGGAGAAGTGTTGCAGCCATGGAGCCCTTCCCAACTAGATACTCTGCTCCTTATCAAGGGGTACAGCAGAGAGTTTGGGAAGGGCTCCAGGCAGCAGGCTGACACCCTCCCTGTGTTCAGATCTACTCACAACCAATCATCCCTGGGACCCTACTAGACCTCTCAAAATTCCAGGTGAGAGCCAGTATTGAATTACTGTGTGAAAATGGGATCTGTGTCAGTCCACCTGGGGACATATACAGGTTGAAAATGACTGGACACTATGCACTGGCGGACAGAGTGCCTATACCTTTAACCACAGTATAGAAGAGGGACTTTGGGCAGGTGCAGCTTTTGAAACCCTTCAATGATGAGCTGCACCTGCCCAAATTCCCACTTCTATACAATGGTTAAAGGTATAGGCACTCTGTCCTCCAATGTATCTGATTACCCTGGGTCTACTTCTAAACACATACTGTACACATAATCACATCAAATCCCTATCAAACTGTACTTGAACCAAGTTGGAAAATACTGTCATCACAGTTTGGATGAGGAAGGCAAAGGAACTTTTGTCAATGATGTGGAAAAACAAGCCACAGTTGAAACATGAAATTTCAGTCATAAAACCACATGGAAAACATGCATGATAAAAGAAGCATCTATTCTGGATCTGCATTTCAGGATATACAGAGAGGGTTGCATAATACTTTGTTTATAAGCTCATCTTGGGTTTTATCTGAAAAACTACTGAGGTTATTGCAAAGCCAACCCTTGAGGTGTTTGTACGGCTCTTCAGTACTTTTTGCACCCTTTCAGGAAAGGGCTCCACACCATCCACAAGCAAACATGTAGATTTTTTCTCAATTTTCACATCCTCAGTAGCACCATATTTTGAATGGAGCCAAATCTGATTGGCTATATTGTGCTTTGATATCATAATGCTTATTACATGAACTCAAGATGAACTGAACCAATGCAAGTACAATTCAAGTTAAATGAAGTGTGAGAAGTTGTGTACATTCCATTGGGGTTCTTGGAAAAAGTGAATGCCCCTGCTTGAGGCTTAAGCATAAAATGTCCACCACTGATGCCATTATTGCCTCCCATTCCCTTTCCTCCAAAGCAAATGTCTCACCTGTACATTCAGAGGAGCAGTGGGCACTTCCAGGACAATCTGCTTGCTGATGTCTTCACCACCACTAAAGTTAGGCACTTTGCTTTGGGGCAGGGGTAGGCAACCTTAAACACTCCAAGAGCCATTTGGACCCGTTTTCTGGAGAAAAGAAAACCTCGGGAGCCACAAAACCCTTTTGACATCTAAAATGAAGATAATACTGCATATATAGTTTTTTTTACCTTTATGCTATTTTTTTTACCTTTATGCTCCCACTATAGGGAGTGGCAACAGGATGCAAGCATCTTGTTGTCTCATGCCTCCCTGGGGCACCTGTGGGCCGCTATGAGATACAGGAAGCTGGACTAGATGGGCCTTTGGCCTGATCCAGCAGGGCTCTTCTTACGTTCTTATGAGCCATTGCGGCTGAAAATCGGGTCTCGACATTCGTCATTCGCTGTCTCCAGCTTTCTTTCTCTCCCACCCCTCCACAGCGTTCCGATCACGCGTAAAAAAACGAACGGCAGAACAAAAACCAGCCACCATGCTGCACCTTGCAGGGCAACGCGGCGGATTGCCCGCTTGCAAAGAGCACATGTGACAAGCAGCAGCAGGATGGGCGGGCAGGGCAGACCCCAGAGCCGAGTTGAGCAGCTGCCCGTGCCACTGCTGCCACTATGGGGTGTGTTGTTGTTTTTTCAAAACGGTGGAGGATTTTTTATTTTTAGGTTTGCAAAAGGGGGATTCCAGGCTCGTGCACAGGAAATTTTGCAACTTGCACGCCATCAATGCAAACAATCCCTCCATGTTGCAGAAAGAGGGACCGGGCAAAAGATCCTGGAAAACGGGCGGGGGACACACATACACAACTGTGAGACCCGGCGCTTTCCGTGCTTGTAAGCAGGAGCTGCCCCAATGCGTGCAAAACCAGGGGCAACTTTGCAACCCAACCGAGAGCGAGCCAGAAAGTTTTCCCCACCGGCTCTCTGCTGCACGCCGCCGCCCCCCACCACGCTCCATCCCAGCTCTGCGTGCGAAGCAATGCAAACACATGGAACATTCAACACAAAAAGCCACGCACCCTTCCAGCCGGCGGATCAGCTCTGGAGCTTCGCGGGTTGCCTTCTGCACAAGGCTATCTACGGACCAAGCAGGAGACCAGTCGCCGCCGCCTCCAGCACGTTCTCCCCGCTTCCAGGAGCAGCGTGCAGTGCGGGACTGGTGCCGAGCGGAGAGCGCTCTCGGTAGCAGCTCCCGGCTCGGGGGGCTCGGAAGGAAGGGGAGAAAAGGGGGTGATTCCCAACCTGCAGCCCTGAGCACAGTGCAGCCTACCGGGAGGGAGAGCGAGCCCGCGGTCGCAGCTAATGCTGGCGCCTCCTTTGCTACTTTCACCCGGACTCCGGAGCCGCAGCAGACGGCTAAAAGAGCCACATGCGGCTCCAAAATCATAGGTTGCTGACCCCAGCTTTGGGGGAAGGGAAACAGGGAAATGGCCATACTGGTGCTTTGTATTTGAGCCTTTGAGAGCAGGGTGATCACTCCCCAAAGGCTCAAGGTTCTGCAATCACTTCCAAGCCATTGTGAGCACTCAAATCTACTGCTCAGAAAGGCTTGAGCTTTTGCAAACTTTCAGGTCAAACACTGGGATGATTGTATCCCTAAAAATGGTGCTAAATTGGCAGTGGATAAGAAAGTTTGGATTTTGCCAATAGGTATGAAAAACATTGAAAGGTGGGAAAGTTTTTCCTACAAATATTTTCACACCCACCCAAATGACACATTTTTGTGAAAGCCAAAAATGCTTTCATAAAAGTTTGGGAAAGCACTTTTTGGAGATAGCTTTAACAAGGCTGTCACAACTCCAACCTTGCATGCCCTCAGGTGCCGTCTGGCTTTTCCAGGTTCATCTGGCCGCAGAACAATCCGCCCCATGCCACCCCATGCATTGCAACTTGGTGTCGCTTGGCCATGTTTGCCATGGTCACTTGGAGTCACTCGACTATCGGACAAACCCAGAACAGCCAGGCGGTACCTGCAACTGTACAAAGCCTGCTAGGACATTCCCTGGCTGGCTTGGTGAAAGAGGCTGTCGTGGGCAGGAGAGCCCGTGACTCTCAGCCCATGGGAACCCACCAAGTGAGACGTGCTCAGTGGTACTCCCATTCAGGTAGATGTGGGAAGCATGTGGGACAAGGAGGTAGGACCCTTTTTTGGAGCCATTGGGGAAAGAAGGAGGGGGTGGACCCCAAGCTCTGGGCTATGAGGTTTCTGTTTTTAAAGACTGGGCTCAAAATGTTAGGATGGAATGGCATGGCATGGATGGACTACTGTAAGAAAGCCCAGGGCCACAAATTACAATGGGCTGGACCAGTAATGGCATCTAAATGATTTAGCAACAGGTACTCACTTTTGATTGGCACTTGTGTCAGGGCCCGCCCACCGGAAGTGGGGTCATGGCCGGAACCCAGGAACTGCCCCCAGGAACTGCCGCGCCTCCTCGGTAGGCCGTGCGGCGGCCTGGGAGAAGGCCCACGAGTCCCGGGCCTTCTCCGGGGCTGCCGCGCGGACTACCGATTCCCCCCCAGGAACCACCGCGCCTCCTCGGGAGGGAGCCCCAGGAAGCTTACCTGCTCACGCTGCTGCTGCTGTCGGTCTCCCTTGCTCCACTGCCTGCATGCCTGCCTGCCTGGCTCTGAGAACGTGCAGGCAATTCAAACGTTGCAGGAGGCGGAGCGGAGTGCCGACAGAGTCGACGAGTGGGCGGGCGAATGGGCTGGGCCAGCCCTAATCCTAGGAACGGGTACTCGCGTACCCCCACGTACCCGCTACATGACATGTCTGGGCTGGACCTACCCAAGACGGTCTAATGTGGCCAGTCTAATGCCTTCTGTCTAGCATGTCACTAGCAGCTATGCAGGGGTCATATTTGTGATGCCATTCCAGATTTTTGCAGCCAACTGTCCCCATTTTTAATTCTCTTCATTATGTAAGCTAGTGGACACATAGCAGTTCATTGGCCTTCCAGTGGCCCCAGTTTGTCTGGATCATGAGAATATATATTTGTGTGTGTTTGAAATTGTCCTAGTACTCATAACATTTATACGTATTCCTAGGTGCCAACTCTCTTTAAGCATCTCTACATCCATCTCTGATTTTGTTCCTGTCCAAACACACACCATCATTTCTTTATAGCATGTTGTTTCTTCCATCACCAGGAAAGAAAATATGAGACTAATGTAGCCATCAATACTTCCTGAAGCAGGAAATACAAGAAGCACACTTTTGAAAGGGCAGATAAAAACTAGTCCACAGTAATAATCATAGCACTTAAGGTCTGTTCAATTTTTTATTATTGCCTTTACCTTGCACCAGCTGTGATCCTGCTGTGCAGCCTGGAGAACGTATTAGTTCCGAGTACCAGTGCAGCCCACAGTTCAGCTCACAATACATTTTGGATCCCAGAAGTGATCACTGGTGCTCAGCAGACAGTGGTAACAAACTGAAGCCACCAAAGCCTAGCTGATGAAAACATGTAGTCCATGTGGTCTTGATAGCAGCTCTAATTAGTGCAGCCTATCAAAAATTCACAGGTGAACAATTCTCTTGATGAAACTTGAGATGATTCAGGCTGCAATGCTATCCACACTTACCTGGGAGTAATCCTATTGACTATAATGGGACTTTCTTCTGAGAATTGGGTTTTCAGTTGCCCATGTGAATGTTTTACCACCCTACTTAAACACATTTGAATTGGTCCCAAACACATATAGATAGATTAATAGCAATGCAAGACATAATGTTCTCATTAATGGGCCAGAATATAGAGGGTTTGACACTTGAAATTGTACTGTATAGGTGGAGCCTTCTCATTGGCGGTGTAATGCATTTTTTCGCCTAGTTCCAGGTCAAAAGGTCTTATCACAGAGCTAATGGATACTAATCTGCTCTAAGCCCCTGAACAATGGCTGCAGCCCACGTTGCTTTTTTAAAACACTAACTGCTAATCAATGGCACATGTTTTGCTTTTATTTCTAAAGGGATTTCATTGAACACATTTTTTGGCATCTAGGAGGGTTACTGGAACAGGATAAAAAGGCTCCACCGGTACATAATACCATGGTTTTAAGCTCACCCTTTCCACAGTAATTCAACAAACACAGCAGTTCCCTATTCAAATAATATGTACACAGGCATCTTGAAAAATGAGAAGTAAGATCATGCCATTTTCTATTTGCTAAAAAGACAATAACCGGGATTGCAATTTTAATGCCAACATGTAACACTTATTTTGTTGTTGTTCCTGCCTGAACATGAGCATGCCAATGACAAATGCATTCATGTGCATTGCAGCCACTTTCTGTAGAGAGAGTCACAAATCAAAAAGGAACGTTGTGCCCTATTGGTTTTAAACAAGAAAGTTCTTAATGAGGGTAGAGAAGGCGAGTGGGCACCAAGAAACTGTGTATTATTAATGGCAACAAAAAGCAGGGGTAATGATTGGTGGAGTTGTCACCTGGAAAGTGATTGTGTGTGATGAAATTTTCATTGTGTGTGATAAAAGAGTTCTCATAGAAACCTGGGTGGTTGTTTCTGTTTTCCTGGACCAACCGCTATTACAGCAGCAGAACAAGTTGGCCGCTGGAATAGGTTATGTTTTGATCACATACGTGAGTCATCTCACTGAAACCAATTTCTTAAAATTAAGAGATTTCAGAATCATTGCTAGCAGTGACAGAATTTTCTTGTTTACAGATTCTGAATTGTTTTAACAACTTTAAAGCAATTCTGACATTTGCCCTTGTCTCCATTCCTCCTCCTTGATTTCATTCTTGCTGCTGAATGAATTTATGGTCTTAAAAGCTGTGAGAAGTAGTATTTCAAGGGGTTAAATGATCACAGAAATTCACTTGCTTGCCTAAGTACCATCCTTTAAAAATAAAACTGATAGCCCAATCTTAAACTGTACTGGCACAGCAGGACCACATGGCTTCCGTTGCATCCAGTGAAGCTTAGGAGCAGGCAGGAGGTCTCCTAGAGATGAGAATATTTTTCTCTTACCTCAAGTAATACCCCAGCATATCCTATGGGACTACTTGAATCTTCACGCAGAGAGGCTCGGGCAGGGATTAGGAGGAGGCCTCTGCTCACCTCACCTCATCCTGGGCCTGATCTGCCTACTCTCCCCCATCCTGAAATGGCCCCTCCTTGCCACCATCTCCACCCCTCTACCACCCATTGCAAAACCTACCTCCACTGGTGGCTGTGGGACTGGGTGCCAGTGGCGTCTCTACAGGGAGGGCAGAGCTCTAAGTTTTGCAAGAAGCCTTACCTTGCAGTGGAAATCACTCCTCTCCTGCACCGTTTTAGCCAATCCTCACAGGGAAAAGCAACATCTTGGTGTTGCTTACTGGCTACAGCAGCAAGGGAGAGGAGGGATTTACATGACAGGGTAAGGCTCCTTGCAAAACTTAGAGCTCTGCCCTCCCTGTAGAGATGCCACTGCTGGATGCAGCATTGGCAAGGTGATTTAGGACTCCCCATCAGTGCTACCTACTCTCTGGGTGTTGTGATGTGCCTTATGGTATGTTTACAACACTCTCTGCTGGCATAGGGACCACTGTGCCCCCTGTCCATCGAAATACGATTATGATGTGATCCTCTTTGGCACTTTCAACTATCCTCTGAGATTGATATTCTAAAAGATAAGAAGGAGGCACTTGATAATAAAAACAGATCTAAAAGTTAGAACCTGAAAGGAATGGAGAGAATGTTCTAACCCTGTGTAAGAACTATTCTTGGATACAAAGGAGAAAAGTATTCTTCACATTGTGAAGAACAAACATTTATTAACACGGCATTCAGGGATAGTTCAGAGGTAGCTAATACAAAAACATGTTGTAGAGATGACAGTGTTGTCTTTGAGAACATTGGATCAAAAGAACATCCCCGCTCAGCTTAGTCGACCCTGCAGCTTCTTTTTCAACTGTCGTCATTGACAGTCAATGCTGCTGCTGACGGAGAAGGCATATGCCCCTCTAAGGGCCTGAGCGACCGCCACATTGCAAAAGAAAAGAAAATAACATTTTCATTCCGCTCAGCTGAAAGCATGTGTCATGTGAAAACAGGCTTCATAGGAATCAACAGTTAAGCTACTTGAAGTCAGACAGTTCTCAGTAGGCCTTCGTCACATTCGTCACCTAGTTGTTCCATGCCAACTTTCAGGTGGTTTGCACAAATGGCTTCGATACGTCACAGATGGCTTGGAGTGTTCAAGGCTTAACATGATTGTAGAATGCAGTTTGTATACCTCACACTAACTATGCCAGGGGTCAGGGAACTTTTTTACCTTTTACCCCAAAATATATTTAGATACGCCAACATTACCCCCTTGACGTTAACCGCCCCCCCCGCCCCGCCAGAACAAAAGAAAAAAAATTACAAATTGGAACCCATTGCTTTTTATTTGATTAATTAATGAGCTTAATTAATACTATGTAAATATGAAGTTGCAAAGAGTTTGGGTACACCTGCAGACCTTGAGAGAATAGAATTCAACCCTTCTGGGTTACAACTAGCTTACCTTTTTGACAACAGGTTTAGGTGCTTGGACTTAAGATTTCTCTCTATAATGAATTCAGATTGGGGCTGGCTCTCTCTCTCTCTCTCTCTCTCTCTCTCTCTCTCTCACACACACACACACACACACACACACACACACAGAGAGAGAGAGAGGGGGGGGAGAGAGAGAGAGAGGCCAGCAACAGCAGTTCTGATTTTGTTTTTGTTTTCTGCTGTTCGCCTTGCCTCGTTGCCTCCTGCCTCTCATTGTGTCCCTGCGCAGGTGCAGGCACCCCAGCCCTCCCCCTGCTTGCTCGCCCACCCGCCCCACTCCTTGGGACAGCAAGACAAGGCAAACCCAGGGAGAGCCCTAGCTGCTCACAAGCAAAGAGGCACGTCCACAGAAGTCCTCTCAACACACACACACACGTGCGCGCCTGCGGGCACATGGACACACACACATCAGCCGCTCACCAAAGCCTTCCCCACGCCTGCATGCCTCGTGTCCCTGCCAGGCTCCTGGGTGGCGGCGACGGCAGCAGCTCCTCGGCCTCCCCACCAGAGCTGGTTCAGGCTCTTCCCTGGCATCGAGCACTGCCGACTCCACGGCTACCTGAGTGCCAGCCAGGAGCAGGTCTGAGCCGGCCTCGCTCCCCGGAATAGGCTTGGCATTGCTGGCTCCCCCATCACCTGGCACCGCTGCAGTTGCAGCCATGGCCGCCATTTTCTCTGCTGTTGCTTCCTTCTCCCTCTACCAGCAGCGGGATCGATAACCACGGCTTTCTTCGCCGCCTGGGAAGGGAGAGGAACGCTGCCTATTGGGGGCCAAGTACCTTGCCGCTTCTAATCTGCTATTGGAAGCAAGGGAAATCCATCAAGCGTGAGAGGAACTTCCCATTGGTCAGAAGAGAGAACATTGGTCATGAAGGAAGGATGAGGGAAAAGGGGGCGGGGCATACGCCTATCTGTCCATTACCCCCAGGAATTTCATTTTTACCCCATTTGGGGTAATTTACCCCTGTTCCCTGACCACTGAACTATGCAATCATACGTACTGTATCACTACTGATACTTCTGTTTCAAGATTGAGAAGAGCTGTGTGCTAATTAGAAATGGGCTGCCGGTGAGATTTTCCAGTATTGCCTTATTGTTGGTGAGAATTAAGGGCCCAATCCTAACCCCCTTGGCACCGGTGGCATGCTTGCACCACTGGTGCTGGCATCGTAAAAGTGCCATAAGACACTTTTAGCGCCATCTGTATGATCATACCACAGGCACTAGGCCAGCGCCAAGAGGCATTCGGACCCAGAAGGACCTGGCGCTGGAGCTGCCTAGTGGTAAATGTTACTGCTGCTGGTGGTGTGCTTTTTTGGGGTGGGGTGAGGTGGGGGAGGGCATAACTGAGCAGAACGGGGAGGATGGGGCTAAGGGGTGGAACCAGTGGTGGAACCAGTTGTGGCCTCCGTTGGCGCAGACTTCAGGAGGTCCATTGTAAAAGCATAGACTTGAGGTGGTTCATTGAAGAGACATTGCCCTTACCTGGGGGGAAGAATGTACTCTTCCCCTGAGGAGATTCTGACAGCTGCCGCAGCTCCCGTTGTATTCAGCGGTAGCCATTTTGGCTCCAATGCTCCTATGGGAGCTGAACAGTTTAGGATTGGGCTGTAATTCATCTAAATCCAGTTTTTGCCATCTTAGCAAAAACTGGTGTTAGTTTACTGGTGTTGAGTAATTGAATACTCAAGGGGACAAAGAACTGAACTCTTCGTGTTTGTGTTGTGCTGAACTCTTAAGGAGCGAGGGCAGTGATGTCATCCGAGCGCGCCAACTACCGGAACGCTCGGATGATTGACAGCCCTCCGCCCCTATGGCGGAGGGCTGCCACGCCCCCCAAGCCTCACTGCACCGGAATCGCTCCATTTTAGAGCGATTCCGGACGCAAGGGAGGGCGAGTGGGCCCAGCAGCAGCTCGCCCGTCCTCCGAGGCAGCGGCGCGGCTCAGGAGCTCCGCGGAACTAGCGGAACGGAGTACCGGGCCGTTCCGCCTGAATGACGCCTCTGAGTGAGGGTACCTAGGAGTGAGGGAGAACTTCAGTTTACCCAGATCTGAGGACTAGCAGGCAAAAAGGCAGGGTAGCATCCTACCTTTGGAAAGAGGTGGGCCTAGGAGCAAACCAAGTAAGTGCAGGACTGGGACTAGCTGTGTGCTGGAGACTGGGTTCAGTGCATGTTTAGCCTTGTGGGTGATGTGACAGTTAGTCAAAGTTCCTTATTTACCATAATCCTAAATTAAAGAGAAAACAGAATCCCAAGATAATCTAGCACTGTGGACAGTAAGGTACTTTATATGTGCTGGCATACATCAGCATTGTCAAAGTGATTTTCTATACATCTGGTGGAACTGAAATAAGGCAAAACTTTTTAAAAAACCTGGTAGCCACTATCCATGTGATCTTCAGTACCCAAATACCTCTCTATCCTTAAAGGTAAAGGTTTCCCCACAACCGGATGATCTAGTCGTAACCAACTGTAGGGGGCGCTTATCTCCATTTCAAAGCCTGTAGAGCCAGCATTTTGTCCAAGGACAAGCTTCCGTGGTCATGTGGCCAGCATGACTCTACGCGTAGCACACGGAACGCCGTTACCTTCCCACCGAAGTGGTCCCTGTTTATCTACTTGCATTTAGGTGCTTTTCAAACTGCTATGTTGGCAGGAGCTGGAACAAGCAACGGGAGCTCACTCCGTCACGCAGTCTTGAACTCCCAACCTTCCGGTTGGAAAGCCCAGCAACAGCACATTAACCCGCTGTGCCACCATGTCCCTATCCTCTTTATCCTACAATGTACTTAATTACACTAACATTCAGAAAAATACCAAAATCTGTCCTTTGTAGGCTAGAATCCTCTGTGCAAAGAATGGGAACAGTAAGGCATTCAAGAGTAACCCATCCAAGGCAGACTCATTGGACAGAATCCAAGAACAGTTAACACTTGTCAAAGAAATAGCATTCCATGCAAAAAATACAAACAATCAAAAGATCTGTCAGTCTTCTGAACTGGCGGCACTGTTGTTAACAACAGTGATTCATATTGCTCCAGTTTCACACACTTTTTTTTTTGGCTTCTATTATATTTCTCTAGTAGTTCCCAAATTGTGGGACAGGACCCACCACTGGGTTATTATGAGCCAATTTCAAGTGGGTAGCAAAGCACCTAGACCAACCATATTGAAAATATGGGAAGATGGGATGCTGGAAAGGGGAAGAACTGTGGTTGTTTTGCTTGAGTCAAGGTTGTAAATAGGCTTTTTCCTTTCTAATCCACTTTGCTATTGGAAAATGGCTGAGAAATAACCCACCTTATTGCTGTGTACTCAGCAAAGCAGCAGGCTCTGGCATCACAGTAATGGCACTTCTGGCCATGACATCACTTCCGGTGGGTCCTGGACAGATGTCATTCTAAAAAGTGGGTCCCAGTGCTAAAAGGTTTGAGAACCACTGCTTTAATATGTCTCATGTACTTTATTAGTATGTACACAGTTTTGTAGACTTTTCATAAAAAGGGAGAAACTTCCCCCTCTCCCCGCCTCTTAAAGGGGCATAAGCCAATGTTTCCAGGCTGGTGGATCTCGACCCACCACATTGGAAAGCACTGCTCTAGAGTATGGCAAGTTTGTGGACCCCTATCTGCAACGAGGGACATGGTGGGTTAATCCAACCGGAAGGTTGGGAGTTCAAGACTGCGTGACGGAGTGAGTTCCCATTGCTTGTCCCAGCTCCTGCCAACCGAGCAGTTCGAAAAGCACCTAAATGCAAGTAGATAAATAGGGACCACTTCGGTGGGAAGGTAATGGCGTTCCGTGCGCTACAGCGTATAGTCATGACCACGGAAGCTTGTCCTCAGACAAAACGCCGGCTCTACAGGCTTTGAAATGGAGATGATCACCGCCCCCTACAGCCGGTCACGACTAGACCATTTGGTCATGGGGAAACCTTTACTTTTACCTTTATCTGCAACTAAGGTTGCAATCCTATATACACTGCTGGGACCCTGGATTGTGTCCCAGTGAACACGATGGGACTTACTTCTGAGTACACATGCATAGGTTTCCACTGTAAAACTCCTTCCACAAGCATCATCGGGGACAGCAGCCATATGTTATGGATTTCAAATAGAATCTTTTTTTTTTTTAAGTTAGCATCTATGTGTTTTTTAATGGCTGGAAGAAGTTTGCTTACATCAACAATGATGGTTGGTGGCTACTAGCCAAGCGTGCTCTGCCTGCTTAGGGAGGGCCTGGGGAGAAGCAGCTGGAATGCAGCCAGTGAAGAGGCAGCAGTCTAAGTGTTGTAGCTACCAAGAAGGCATTTTTGGGGTGTTCTAAGGGCATGCTGTGCTTTTGGGGAACCAAAGCTATTTCAAGACCAATACTTTCTTTTAGGGTGCCTGTTAGCTCCTCCATTTTCGACTTAAGTAAGCTAATAATAACAACACAAAACACAAAAACTTCCACGTCTTGGAAATAGTCTATTCAAAAGGCAAGAGACCTTTTATAAAAACTACTCCAGAACTTCCTACCACTTGGAGAAGGAGGGAGTGAAAACATGAAAAATGAAGCTGCGTTTTCATTGCAGTCAAGGAGTTCTAAAACATCATTAAAAAAGCATAATTGTCCTCTTCAGCATATGCTAGTCATCCCTGATTCGATTTATATCCCTTGGCTTTTGCACTCTATTATTGTAGCTAAATTCCACTAGTTAATGCTGATATTGGACAAGAAATATTTCCCTAACTAACATGGTAATGAAGCTGCTTTGCATATGCTGCTTTATTGTTCCAATATAATTAACCATCTTGTTTGTTAATCCAGAACTTTTTTTTTTTCACAGCCCTTATGGTATTGGGGTTGCATTGTTTATTGCACACTTTCTGCAAGTCTAAATTCAATCAGATTTTTCAGCCAAATTTCTCCCATCCTCCATTGTGTGCTGCTATTTTATTTGCTTTTCTGTGAGAGAGGCCTGTCTGTTTTATACACTTCCCAAATTAAAGTGCTGGCCCAGTTCTTTATTTGTTCAGTAGAGCCTGGTAGCCACACATGCCTGCCCTGTGTATTAAAATAGCAAAATGGTCATGGACCTTATGAGTTGTAAAGGGCTGACATTCATTTCCCCTGGAAACCACAGGGCTAGGCTAATGTGCCATCGGATCTATTCACGATTCAGCTATGCCAGGACATTTTTGAGAATAACTCTGCTCTACTTTGGACTGCTTGGTCTAGATACCACTTTATGGTGGTTTATGGTGTTTTTGATGCACTGGACCAAGTAAAGGGTCTCCAAACCTTTAGGCATGAGGGCTTCGAATTGAGAACTGCCCCCTCTTTGTTAACATTTCGGCGGGGGCTGAAGACCCTTTTATTTCAAAAAGCTTTTAACTGTTGACAGGCTGGCTGGCTGGCTGGTTATACTTTTATATTTTTATATTTTATGATCCACTGGACAGGTTGTTTTTAAAGTCTATTGTTTTGTTTTAATTTTGTTTTTTGTATTGTTTTAATATTGTTTTTAAATTGTTTTTAATCTTAAATTTTGTATTTTATTATACTGTTGTAATGCCGCCTCGAGTGCCTTCGGGCATAAAGGCGGGATATAAATTCAATTAATAATAATAATAATAATAATAATAATAATAATAATAATAATAATA
>JAJKFI010000001.1:11225266-11254406 GCA_029204185.1 Lerista edwardsae
TAATAATAATAATAATAATAATAATAATAATAATAATAATAATAATAATAATATTGTATAAGGGCATTGAAATGGTGAACCCGGTATCTGTGGAGGGCTCTGGAACAGAAGCCCAGCAGATACCGAGGTGGCGCTGTATTTAACCCCCTGCTCAGCGGGTTGCTGTGGGCCAGCCCCACCACCTGCCAAGAGCTGGATAAAAATCTTCCAGAGGGCCAGATTAGATAGGCCCTCGGGCCAGGGCTTGGAGACCCCTGCAGTAGATAAATGCAGCCCCTCCTTGGGAACCAACTTTCTTTTACTTCTGCCCACAGGAGCCTCTTGCATATCAAGAGTTGCATGCACCCCCACCTTCTAGTTCCTACATGTTTGTCCTAAGGGAGGAAGAGTCGGAAGGATAAATAAGAAACAACCAGGGACACAGGAAAAGAGAGATGGAGAGAATGTAGAGCTGGCCCAAGACCTTATCAATGCCAAGGGGTATGGCTATGATGGTGACTGGGAAGCAGTGCTCCTCCCTCCCTCCAAGTAGCAACTTGTTTAATCTTTGATGCACATAGCCTATAGTAATACGCACTGTCAGTTTTGCAAACCACCAATAATGGGGGCATGAGCTTCTGGTGAGTCCCAGACTCACAGTTTGAGAACGGCTATGCTATCACTTAGATGGGCCGGGGGGGGGGGCTGCGTTTCAAGAGCCAACTTTGCTTGTTCAAATTTTGCTTGTAGCATCTTATTTACGAGAGGCCTGTCACAAAACCTCTGTAAAGGAACAGCAAACGACTGTTGCCAAGTCTAAGCAGGTAAAAAGAACCTTGACTCTACTGCCAACTTCCTTGTTACTGTCTTTGAGAGTCAAGCTCCTAAAAGCCTACCTGCCTTTGTGCACCCCGTGGAGAAATCTGCATATGGCTTGGATGCAAGCTAATGATATTCTCTGAAAGTGTGATAAATATAAATGTTGTCTATATGCAAATATACAGAGATATACAAATGTTTGTGTTCCTGATAGAATGAATATCACATCTTGATCAAGTGATACAATTAATATAACAATGGTTATATCAGCATTTTACTTTCTGAACTCTATAATCTCTTGGCCTAATGCAAGTTAATCTGGAAGGTGAACAGGTAATCAGGAAAACTATAGCTATAGGCCATAGAAGGGTCATGTAGTACACATCAAACATGGTTTTGGGTCAAAGAAAAATATCTTATTGCACACAGGTGAGACTACATGTAGAGAAGGAAAACAGCATGAGGTTGAGTTAGCAGCAGTAGCCACACACCTTTGGCCTCAAATGTTCACAGAGAAGCATTTTATTTAACGAAACAAAAATTGCCTTCTCAACCTGTTCATGGCACAACACAGTGGTTCTCAAACTTTTTAGAACCAGGACCCAGTTTTTAGAATGACAATCTGTCTGAGACCCACTGGAAGTGCCATCATTGTGATGCCAGAACCTGCTGTTTTCCTGAGAATGCAGCAATAAGTTGAGTTATTTCTCAGCCATTTTCCAATGGAAAGTGAATCAGAAGGGGGAAAAAAGCTTATTTACAACTTTGACACAAGCAAACTAACCACACAGTCCTCCCCTTTCCAGCATCCCATCTTCCCATACTTTCAATATGGCTGCTCTAGTTGCTTCGCAACCCATCTGAAATTGGCTCACAACCCACTGGTAGGTCCCAAACCACCGTTTGGGATGCACTGGTATAATGTATAGTGAAACCTTCAATACAGGATTCCATGACACCGATAGATTGAGAAAACTGCCAAGCTGGACAAAGAATTGTTATATATTGTGATGGATAGAATTTACACCAGCGGTGTTATGCAGCCGGAACGCTGGGCGGGACATCCGGGTGATTGACAGCCCGCCCGTCGCATTCTGCAGCGTTACACTGTTTGCGTACCGTACGCAAGCGGCGTAATTGGTTACGCAAACGGCGTAACGCTGGGGAACGCAACGGGCGGGCTGTCGAACACCCGGATGTCCCGCCCAGCGTTCCGGCCGCATAACACTGCTGATTTACACTAATGCTATTTTGCATTTTAGGTGGTGGTGGGTTTGGTGGCAACAAAGAAGCCACACCTGCAATGCACCCTCACTGAAAACATCATTGAAAGTATTCTATTAGAATAAGAAAGACTAAACTATTATTAGAGACATGTGGGAACTCCCGAGTTACACAAAATGTCCAAATTTAAAATAAGTGCCCATTGTAAGACTTCTCCCTGTCCTGAAACCCTACAGAACTAGGGAAGAAAGTATTCCATACAGAACACAGAAGAGTTGTGGGAGTTAAGAACCGCCTTCGAAATGTGTGAATGCAACTTTTAATTCTTAGTCATTAATTGAGCTCAAGTGCAGTTCAAGCAAATCTTTTTACAATATTAAACGGTGCCCCTGTAATTTCCATTGTTCAAGTTCAGTTGAAGTATATAATGAGAGACAAATCAAGAGTCAAGAAAATAAAGAGATAGGATTAGGAAATTGACGTTTTAGTGGATTAGAATGATTTTACCTTGCATCTGTGTGTAAGCATGGCATTTTTTAAAAAAAATATGGAAGAACCTACCAGTGTGTTGCTGTTTCAGAAAGAGCCCAAAGAATGGTCCAAAGGCATAAGATATGATTTAGGGTACAATCCTAAACCTGGAGTTAGGCTGGAACAGTTAGGCCAGCAAAGTTTGGTTGGCAAGAAGGACTCCGTAAAGTATGTTTGGACCACTCTCTGAATCAGAGGCCACCACACAGATATGTGCCATTCTACCTGACTCCAAGAGTGGTCCAAATGCACTTTACGTGGCCCTTGTGCTGGCCAAACTTTGCTGGCCTAACTGCACCAGCCTAACTCCAGGTTAGGATTGCGCCCTTAACTTCTGAAGCTATAGGAGGCTGATCCAGAGGGCCCACCTGCATGTGATCAGGCCTAGTCCAAACTCAGCTGGCACCTAAGCAACACCCATATTTCTCACCCCTTTGGGGAGGGGACTTGCTCATTAGCATGTGTGCCCCCGGCCTCCCCACACAACAGTTACTACTACTGCTGCCGCCTCTTCCTCAATCCTCCTGCCCAACCTGTTTTGAAGAAGTAGCAGCAGGAGGGAGAAGAAATGCGGGCAGCAGCAGTAAGCATTGCTGCAATCACATTTATGATCACTGTCCTCTAGCAATGCGGATTGCACAGGCCTCCAACTGTTGGGATACTGAAGGAAGTCCCTGGAAATTTACAGGCCTGAATGG
The DNA here is from genome assembly GCA_029204185.1 of Lerista edwardsae. Taxonomy (NCBI): domain Eukaryota; kingdom Metazoa; phylum Chordata; class Lepidosauria; order Squamata; family Scincidae; genus Lerista; species Lerista edwardsae. The sequence goes on from JAJKFI010000001.1 coordinate 11,228,518, forward strand.
GGAAAGGCCTAACACTAGGTCAACTCAGGGGGTAAAGTGCTGAGTCATTCAGGCCTAGCAGACCAGCAGTAAAGTGCTGAGTCATTCTGACTCAGCTTCAGCCTGGGGATGAGATCATCTGATCTCTGATTGGATGCTGGGGACTATTTAATCAAGACCAGAAACACCTGTGGTTAGTTGCTGGAGAGGAGTGTTGCTGTTGGAGGAGCTTTGCTGTACCTGTTACCTGTTTGCTGTTCTTTGCTGCAAGAAACCTTCTTCTGAGAATATAGAAGTTCTTGCTACCCTAATCTCTGTTGTCTGAATGATTCCTTGCCGGAGCTCTGTGACCTTGAAGCCTTTCCAAGCCTCACAGCTGCAAGCTGCTTCTACGCTATCATCACGAACCCCATCCTTCAATCCAGCTGCTGTGTTTGCTTGCCCTCCACAGTGGTAGCAGCACTAGTGGAGGAGCATCTTGTGCACTGTAGGGAGGGAGGGGAGTTGCCAGGGCCGGGTTACCCAATCAAAAAACTGTTCCATTATGGAGTTATTCCTCCCACAAGGGAGGGGCTTCTATGGGTGCTGCCGCCTCCTGCTCACCCCTGCTTTGCACCCTTCATGCCCAACCTGTAGCACTTCTGAAGGGCCTGACTGCCACATGACCACCCTTTACTACCAAGTGTATTGCCAAGTACCTATTTCTAGGGGTTCAGGCCAGGCACAGCAGCGTCATGCAGCCTTCGTGGCAACGGGGCCAAGAACCACCTGAAGTGCCATCTGTGATGCACACACCACTGACGGAAAAGCTGGGTCTAGATGGACCAATAGCCCAACTCAGCAGGGATCTTTTCATGCATTAATGTTGAAAGACATGTCAAAACAACAACAACAACAAACCAGTACCTTTTGGAGAGGAAAAGTGGCCTGTTCCAAAAATATGCGTAGAAGCAAAACCGTAGGAAAAAAGAGAAACAAGAAATTTCAGCCTGAACATTGTCTGCTAGGCTAGTCCACATTCACAGGGTATAGTTGGGTCCATTGATTTCAATGGCACTGAATCACATAGGCCGCATTCAATTCAGATAGGAGAAAAACACGAGAGAACATGCTGGAATGATTAGTTCCCCGATTATAGAAGGATGGCTCTTACAATTGGAGCAGTCATTTTTCCCTTTTCATTTTTCTGATTGATGACGGTGCTGGAGACCTCACAGGTTACACATGTCAGATTGCTATTACACATTTGAAATTCCCATTTAGCCGAATAATAAACCATGCTGTGTTCTGCACTGAAGCACTAAAGCCTAGTAAAGTACATTTAGACCCCCCAAAGTTCACCCATGCTGTCTGTTCAATACATGCGCTTTAGGCAAAGGTGGCTGCATTTGCATTATCAACTGAATTAAAGATTTTTGAGCAGTGCATTATCTGAACTTAAAGACCTTTTCCTTTCCAACTTGTCTAGTTGTAATGAACATTAAACTTTTTAATTAAGGGTTTATATAATTTTCTTATGATTATTGCAACTCTTAAACTTTAATCATGGCTTGTAATGGCATTTAAATTAAAGACTTTTTGCCTTTAAAAAAACATTATTTGTCTAGCAAGAAATCATCGCACATTTATTTTACAGAAATTTGTAATTAAGGTTTCTAATTTTAAACTTGAAAGAAATGCTTTGATTCAAGTGAAGTGGCATTAGTAATGACTTATAGATAAAAGAATAAGAACACAACCACGTACTTTAGATTTTTATTCTGTGTTCTTTATTTTAAATGGTGCAGGTCATATTAATTATATATTAATTTGAGAAATTATATCTGAACCAGAACATAAGTAGCCTTCCAAAATGTTTGTTTGGAACGTTTGCTTTTCTTAAATAAAACAACACAGTCAGCTTGAAAGAGCAAACATGGAAACACAAACACAGTTGTGGACAAATGCCAAGTATATTCCAGCGTATTGACCTGAAGGCAACCTGTCTGCACTTGGATCAATAAACCATCTTCCAGAGTGTTTAGATACAGGCATCTTCTTTTCCCCCTGAAACTATACTACATTTAAGGGGACTGTGCAAGCTGCTTTCTTAATTCCAAGGTAATGAATTATTTCCAAAAGTCAATCTGAGGTTTTATTCGCCAGTGATTTTCCAAATGGCAGCAGGTCATGGGAGACTGCCAAAAAAATGGACCCTTGGGCTATATGTTACAAAGATCTAAGAAGGATCCATGTTGGTTGATTTCAAATACAGGTGAAGCTTTCAAATGTGGATACCATAGGAAGCCATTTCAGAAGTATTCTTGTTTGATTGCAGGAATCATGAGAAGATAATAAAAATAACAATGAGTGCCAGCTTCCCAAGGCACACAATCACACACACCACCACAGCCCCAGAATATTTTCAAAATGTCTCAGTATGTAATTTTTTTTCTTTTTTTAAAAAAGAGGAACAATTGCATTTGGATAAAGTGCAGGCAACAAACAAAATTAGACGGTGTTACTGTCATTTCATTAAAGTCAAAAATGAGATTCATAATTACATAACCCAGTGTTATTCAAACTGTGGGTCAGGACCCACTTGTTGGGTTGCAACCTGATGTCAAGTGGGTTGAGGAAAGCTGGGAGAAGCCGTCTTGGAAACTGCAGACTAAGAGTAAGCTCTTGCTATATTCATGTTGTGAGTGTTCACAGTTTGAATTTTCAAGTGAGAGTTTTTTAAAAATTATTTTTAGTTCAGTGCTTTTACATAATAGTTTGACCTAACCTTGCTTTCTGTCAGGGATGTTTCATGGCTGTGCAATTGCTGCTCAAGAATGCCAGTTTGCATTCCAGGAGTGTCATTTGATTATTTCACACTTCCTGCTTGATTATGTCACTTCCGGCTATGACATCACTTCCACGTTAATGACATCACTTCCGGTGGGTCCAACATGAATGCCATTCTAAAAAATGTGTCCTAGTCTAAAACATTGAGAACCACTGGCATATCCAATAATAGCACATTACATGTATGTAACAAAATTATTGCTTTTGAAACCCAAAAGAAACTCAAAAGCAGCCTTGGGAGACGATAAGCTGTGGTGGGGCATGGGTAACAGGAAGATCATTGATCCATTCCAAACCTTCCATTTCTCGATTCTTAATTCTCTCCAAATTAGATTAGCTTTGTGGCTAAGGTTGCAAACCCATACACACCATAACTGGGAGAAAGGCCAATCCATCTGCACTGATCAGCTCAGACTTGCACCAGTGATATCACAGGTCCAGGTTGACCCACAACTAGGGTTACCAGATACAAACTGGGACAGAGAGCCTAAACCTTTATATTAATCATTGTATAAAAGAGGGGATTTTGGCAGGTTCAGCTCAACATGCATGGGTTTAAAAAGCTGCACCTGCCAAAATTCCCTCTTCTATACAAAGGTTAAAGGCTTAGGCACTCTGTCCCAGTTTGTATCTGGTAATCATAGCAGCTGCTGGTCCTTACCGTGGGGAGAGCTCCAGCAGCCAAAGATTCCCCACAGGATACAGCAGTAGCCACGTCAGGGTGACTGATTTTTTTTTTTTGTAGTATCATGTAGGTGCTCTGAGTCTGCACCTTAACCTGTTCTGTGAGTATGAAGGCCTATCCATCCATGCACTGCAGCCACTAGTTCTTTGTTTAAAGAACATAATATCTTGACCCCAGGAAGTTGGATTGTCCTGGGAAGTTGGACAATTGGTTGGACCAGAGATGATCAGACTCAAGCCCAGCCCAAAATCATTTCTAAGAGGGTCACTGCCCAGACACAAATGTTAATGTCCGGGTCAAGAGAAGGGCTTCAAGCAACCTACACTGATCCAGGGTGGTAATGGCTAGTTGTCAGCACTCTCACCTTGTTCCCCTCTCCTCCAAGCAGTTTGGACTCACCACTTACTGGGGAAAAGCACGGGCAGACTGACATCCCAATCCACATTCCAATCCTAACCACGTCCATGTTCAGTGCCATGGCTACAGGTCGTGTGCTGCATTCTGTGGTGGTGGTGGAGGATCATGGAAGCTTTCTTAAGGTAAGGGAATATTTGTTTCCTTACCTTGGGGCTGCCTTGGCACTCAATTGGCTGTTCATCTCCTGCCATCAGGCTAGCCAGAGGGGCTCCCTGGGCAGAAGCCCCCACCTAGAACCAGAGGTGTCAGCCTACCGGTTCGCTGGGCGGAGTTTCTTCGCTCACTGGGAGGGTTTCCGTGGTGATCAGCAGCGTGCTCGCTGCCTCCCGTTGCGTAATGGCAAAAGCCCACCCGCTGCAGCTGTACCATACGTACTCAACGTACAACCAGCATGGCCAGCTCTGGTGTATTTAGTGTTTAAGCTGGGAATTCCGACACAGGCATATTGCCTCATTCTTTTGGTCAGTTATCACCAATGAACTGCTCTCTTGGGTTTCTTTTGAAGGCTTTTCGCAGGCCCTTGTTTTATTTCTCCTTGCTGTAACCTCTGAAATGCTGTGAAGTCAGGGTGTTTATGTACAGGTGTGCCTTGGTATCCACTGATTCGGTATCCATGGTTTCTGTTCTCCTAATAAAAACACAGGGGAACATTAACCAAACCTCTTTTTTTTCCTTGTTGCAGCAAAACCACAGATGTTCCTCTATCTTTAAAAAGGTGCCTCCAGTATACACGGTTTCAGGTATCCACAGGGGGCTGAAGAATGGAACCCCAGCAGAAAATTGGGCATGCCTCCCTCCCTCTCTCTCTCTCTGTATATATAATTTTATTCTTTTTTAAAAAGGTACACATCTAAAGACGTACGGTGTTTGTTCTTATATTCTTCACTTTGTAGTTATGTTCTGTAGACAATAATGTTTCAGTCCGTCCTCTTCAAATCTTATGTAAAGTTATTTTAGTGATGTTGTAACGCAAACCTCCTCCTTTATGTCACCGCCCATTACTGTGACAGTGACAGTGGCAGAAAAGGAGGATGGTTGTACCATCAGTGGCGCTCAACCAGGTAAGTTAACTCAGAAGTAGGCCCTGGACATGTGGAGTTCTCCTTCCCTATAGCAGCATGAAGGAGAGCTTGCTTCTGCTTGTTGCCTGGTTCCCAGGAACTAGAGGAGGGCAGCTTAGCTGATGGGCACGTACGCATTCTGAAGCACGGGGGATTATGACCTTAGCAAAGCCACTGTGGATGACACAATAAACGTTAAACCCTCAATTTTCTTTCACACAAATATATACCCATATTTTTTTATATGGACAGATTTATTTAACATATCTCGAGGTGGTGGTGGTTTTTTCTTATTAGCGAATACTGAAAAGTAGTGAACCTCACATATGAACATGTTTATGATGGCAGAGAGGTGGCGGAAGTTAATCCATGGGCCTTGTTAAAATGCAGATCATTTCTATTACCTATAAATAGCTTCATCTCCCAACTACACTGCTAACCCTGATATAATTCAAAATGCTGAATTATCCAACATCTCTATTAATTTAGTTACATGGAAAATAAACAGTTCCCTGTCACTTTTAAATTAACTCCCTGAGTGGTTTCTAGCCCCGGACTTGTTAGCCTGCACTGTATCAATTGGATGAAGCATCATAAATTGAAATGAATATTGCATTGACAAACATGATCCTTTCAGCCCCTAAGCATGTGCATTATACCTGAACTAAAAGGCTGAAAGTGGTTTTGATGACAATTCAGTGCAAATGTTGTATGGACTTCTGGGACCTATGGCCAGTCTACCAAAACACCAGATTACATGAAAAAAAAACAGTTCCTGGTCTATACCACTTTAAAGCAGCAAGGCTGTATATTTAAATCTTCCAACATTGAGGGGGGGGAACACCCTGCACTTAAAAAAGAGGTGTAACCCTGCTTCCTGACTGAAATGTAGCCCTGCTAAGCTATATGTTTATATGTGGATTCAAGAAGCAGTCTCATGTCTGAAAAAAATTCAAAAACCACCACTAATTTTGTGCACAATGAAATCAACACAAAAAGGCTAACTGGGTGGGGGGGGAAGCAGGGAAAGATGCTGAGGCAGCAGGACGAAGCTCTTACCATTTCTCTTGAAGCTGACCTCTTGTACATGGGCCCTTGAACAGATTCGAAGAAATAATGAAGACAGTCAGCTGACTTGTGATAAGCTCTTTCTTTCTCACTTTGGCACATTTTAGCACAGTGATGGCAAACCTTTTGGGCTTGGTGTGTCAAAACTGTGGAAAATGCTTAATTTGACTCTGCTGGCGTGTCAATCCCCCTCCCAAACAAAAGAGAAACAGTTCTTTAGGTTCATTTATTTAAACAAAAAATACAGTCCAATCATGTGTGGTGCTATGTATTCTATAAAGAAACATCAAATAATTGCAAAAATGAAAAATGAGTAAAATAAACTCAATTTTTGTCCGGTGTTGGTGAACACTGGTGTGTCAACCTAAACGTTGTGGCGTGTCACCTTTGACACGCGTGTCATAGGTTCGCCATCACTGTCTTAGCATAAGAAGGCAGGAAAGCTGAAAGTTTCCACGATTCTACATAAAATAAATATCTGTTCTGCTACTGTGGGTCTTTGTTTCTTCAGTCATGACTTTATGAAAATGCATGCATGTTGGAAGTGTCTTTTCTTTCCCCCTACCCCAGTCTCATCCATGTTCCTCCCCCTCCCTTCCCTGTTGCATCGTGTGCGGACTTACTGGTGCTTTTCCTGGGGCCACTGGCTCTATGCAACCATGGCTGCTCACTACATGTGGAGACAGCCTGGCTGTGTGGAATGGCATGTTGCCTTTTGCGACCACTGTAAAGCATGCTGCTGTAAAGCACGCTAGAAGGCAAGTTTCTGTTGCAAAGCCTGCCCAGTGATTGGGACCAAAGTTCCTCCCCTCACTCATCATTAAACTCAAGTTGTTCATAGCACCTGCCTTCATGCATATTTCTTCATGTTTAAATTGATTCCTGCTCTTTTTAAAAAATCCAGGTAAGAGCTGCTACATATGACTACCAATGAACATGGCTAGAAGTGGCTTCAGTTGGACATGTGCATTTGTCTTTTATTGTTGTCTTCCCCCATCCCACAGCGCTGTGAACTATGCATAAGTGTTCACTGTGACCCTCATTAGCAGCACGGTTACATAATAATGCCAAGACTTGTATAGCATGTTTTGAGTGTGCAATGCACTCTGTGTGCATTATCCTGATGCTACCTTCACAACAAACCTGAAAATGCTATTATCTCCATATTCCAGTTGGAGCAGACAGGGAGTAGTTTGTGTGAGGTCATCTGGTGAGTTCATGGGAGGGTGAGCGTTCAAGCCTGGGAAGTCAGTTACTACTCAGTCTTGTAGCTACAAATGCAACACTAGCTGTTGCTCCTGGTTCTTGTCTTTGCCCTTAGCCTGCACACATGATTTATGTGGTGTTTCTGCTTCATTTATGACTTACTTAGAGGCTTTTCACTAATTGGTTGCTTGAAGTGAGTCTCTGCTTGGTGATTCAACTGGTTTCAGTCTGATAGGCCAGAGCTGCAGTTGTTCTGGGGGCGGGGGGAATTATTGCTTTTTTTTGTTTTAATAGGAAGCCATTGGGCACTATCGTGGGACGTGGTGGCGCAGCGAGTTAATCCGCTGTTGCTGGGCTTTCGACCACAAGGTTGGGAGTTCGAGACTGCGCAACGGAGTGAGCTCCCGTTGCTTGTCCCAGCTCCTGCCAACCTAGCAGTTCGAAAGCACCTAAAAAATGCAAGTAGATAAATAGGGACCACTTCGGTGGGAAGGTAACGGCGTTCCGTGGAGTCATGCCAGCCACATGACCACGGAAGCATGTCCTTGGACAAAAAATGCCGGCTCTACAGGCTTTGAAACGGAGATGAGCACCGCCCCCTACAGTCGGTCACGACTAGACCATTCAGTCGTGGGGAAACCTTTACCTTTATTGGGCACTATGGTATTTAGGTTTCACTGACTGTTAGGCCTCAGATTCTGACACAACATTTGCACTGAATCTAGCACAGCATTAGGATCAGCATTTTTGAATAATGCTAAATAAAAATGCATTTCAGGCATTGAATTGAAGGGAACCTTGCACTTCAGGATTCTCTCACAAACTATTTTGCAAAAACCAAACAACTTCATTTATTACACTACTTAACTGTGGCATGTTCTAAATTCCAGTTTCTTCAGGCCTCAGGTTCATCTCTCTGGACCAAAGAAGATCAGGCCCAACCTCGTAGGAAGGCCTCTGCTGTGAAACGGAAACTGCTAGGACTTGAACTCACTTCTGGCCTTGTATTGCTCTTAAACACAACATGAATAACAGCAATTCAGTTTTATGAAGATGTAGGAAAGGGGGTTGTGGTGGGGAGGGAGGCAGAGAATAAATGAATGAGAAACAGGACTGGAATAGAGAAGAGGATTATATGAAGCTACAAAAGAACAGGAAGGAGAGAATGTATGGCAGGAAATGAACTGGAACTCAATTGGCTCTCTAAGGCACAAATTATTCTGGAGGCGAGGGGGAGGGTCTGCGTTAAACAGGAGCTCAAGCTCCTGCAAAACCTAGCAAGTTGGCCCCTCCTGCAAGAACGCCACTGATCTAATACCTGCAAGGTCCTGATCCAGTACACAAAGCTCAATACAATAGATGCCCCAGAAGTCAGTTTCCCACCATAGTAAAAAAGGACAAAATCATAATCTAGAGCAGCTGGTAATGGGGGAATGGGCAGCCAAAATGGCAGATGCGTTTCAACATAGACAAATGTAAAGTGATGCACGTTGGGGCAAAAAACCAAAACTTTACCTATAAGCTAATGGGTTCTGAGCTGTCTGTGACAGCTCAGGAGAGAGATCTCGGGGTGCTGGTGGACAATTCAATGAAGGTATCGACCCAGTGTGCGTCAGCAATTAAGAAAGCCAATTCCATGCTTGGGGTCATTAAAAAAGGGGTTGAGAATAAAACAGCCAATATTATCATGCCATTGTACAAATCGATGGTAAGGCCACACCTGGAATATTGTGTCCAGTTCTGGTCGCCGCATCTCAAAAAGGACATAGTGGAGTTGGAAAAGGTGCAGAAGAGAGCGACAAAAATGATTACGGGGCTGGGGCACCTCCCATATGAAGAAAGACTGCAGCGTTTGGGGCTCTTCAGTCTAGAAAAAAGGTGCCTGAGGGGGGACATGATTGAGACATACAAAATTATGCATGGAAGGGATAAAGTCGATAGAGGGATGTTCTTTTCCCTCTCTCAAAACACCAGAACCAGGGGGCATCCACTAAAGCTGAGGGTTGGGAGAGTTAAAACAGATAAAAGGAAGTACTTTTTTACCCAGCGGGTAGTTAATCTGTGGAACTCCTTGCCACAGGAGGTGGTGATGGCATCTGGTCTTGATGCCTTTAAGAGGGGATTGGACAGATTTCTGGAGAAAAGGTCCATCATGGGCTATAGGCAATGATGGATTGTGCAACCTCCTTACAAAGGTGGTGGGCTACTGGTACCGGGTGCAAGGGAGTGGCAACAGGATGTAAGCATCTTGTTGTTACATGCCTCCCTGGGGCACCTGGTGGGCCGCTGTGAGATACAGGAAGCTGGACTAGATGGGCCTTTGGCCTGATCCAGCAGGGCTCTTCTTATGTTCTTATGTTCTTATGGTACTATGCTACATTTTAAGAGTTTGGTACAGCTACGGGGGTCCTAGAGTGTTGTTTAAAAAAGTGGGTCCCAGTGCTAAAAAGGTTGGGAACACTGATATGGGTTATCTCTCCCATGAAAATCATGAGAAGCTATAAGAGTGGCCAACCTTTCAACTTTAGAGCTCCTGGACTTTTTAAGAATTGGGTAGAAGAGTGAATTCCATCAGGTGCAGCTTGTCATCTCACAGATTTTGAAATTTCCTCATCTACACAATTGTTAAAGGTCCAGGAGCTCTGAAGTTGAAAGGTGGGCCACCCCTGAGCATGGTATATACAGCATGATATACAGCAGAGTGGCAGGGGGGCAACAATCTGAACACCTCCTCCCACACAGCTGTCCACCAGCCTGCCCCTTAAGCACATATTAAGCAGGCTGGTTTCATTCCTGGGGTTGGCCAGATGGGTGGGCAGAGTTGCTGTAGCCACCCACTCGCCGGCCCCTTTCAGCACAAAGGAAGCACTTTAAGCAGGGGCGGGTGGGCAGACAGCCTGGGGAGGTGGTGGAAATAATTACGGCGTGATAATGTCACTGCAGTTATTTCGGGGGGGGCAGCAAATGGCTGGACTTGACCCCGGCCACACATCCTCCAGGACTGCCCCAGCTGACATACTCAAAATTGTGATGCTATCCGTATTGTAGCTTGGATGTGTATCTGGTTTATGATTTGGGAAATCAAGGATTCCCTCCCAGTACTTGGAGCTTCTCATTGCACATTAACTGAGCAGATGCAGAGGCATGTCCTGCTGAAGCGACAGAATTAGAAGCTGGAGGACACAGTCAGTTCCTTCATCTCTCCACAGCAAGCTTTGTTGTTGTCTGAGAACAAGCAAATCCTGGCATGAGCAACTGTTCAGGTTAAAATATGCTTTGGCTGATCCTTCTCCAACGTTTTGAGATTGGAATTGAGACGAGGAAACAGAACTGGATAATGCAACCATTGTTGATTGATTTGCACAGTTAGCAGGCAATTAGCATAATATGCAAATTAGGTTGATCAGATTCAAGGGAGATTATAACGTTTTTATTATTTATATACAGCTTTCAATGAAAGTTCACAAAGCAATTTTTGCACGGTTCAGATCACGCATAGAAAGCCTAAACTCCTACCTCTGTTTGTGTGGGCATGCGCATGTGTGGGGATGTGTGCGCACATATATACACACACAGGCCCCTGTGCGTGTAAAATTTGAAACATATCTATTTCAGGTGAGGCAAAGGGCCTGTTTCCAAAATCCTGATACTTCCTCTACTTATTTAAACCTACATTTTGCACAATGCTCAGGTAAGAAAAATATTCTTGTGAATGGTACTGATGTGACATTTTTTTCAGACATGCCTGTAAGAACGAGGCTTGTTGTGTCACACTGAAGCTGGAGCTTTCAGGAAATTGGAATGTTTTGAGTTCTTGGTTAAGGTTGGTAGCTGAGCAAAAAAAGAGCTGCGTTTAATTTAGCCTTCTGCTGCTTTAAGTAAGGGTGTAACTCAAACATGAAGATCCGGGCAGTGTTACTCTTTTGCTGAGCTTTGGCAGAAAACGCTGCTGTTCCGAATTGCTGTCTCGCTTGACCCAAGATGTAACTGGAGGGTACAGGAGGGAAGTGTTCCTGCTGCTCCCTCTGTGCGAAGGTTATTGTAGTCTGCAAAGAGCAAACGAGAAAAGGCATAATGTCTGACTCTGTTATTTAGGTGTAAATGTGACTGGAGGGCATAGAACTGCAAATGCCATCCCTGTCGGTAAGGGGGAAAGAAGCACGAAGGCCTGACATAGCAAACTCTCCGAGGGTTTGTTAAAAGTGGGGAGAAGTGTTTAGGCTTAAGCTACTAGGAACGGCTGCTGTTTAAATTTGCGTTATATATATTTTGCTTCAATCCCCTTTGGGCGAATTACTTCTAAGGAGAACGATCCATTTGGCTTGCCACCCTGCCTCCCCCTGCACGCTCAGCCAGGCTTCTGGAAGAGGGTTTAATTCCTCCTGCTACCCCTTCACCCCCCCCCGCCAACCCTATTCAAAGATGAAAATGCTTATATTGCTGGTAAAATTCCAGTCCACAGCATGCCAACGTGGCTGCTTTTCAGAACAGTTGCCTTATGAAAGCAAGCAGGTAGAGGAATTGGAAAAGTACGGATTGGGGGGAAGGCAGTCGAGATGCAATTATGAGTGACCTTGCAATACTAAACTGGCACACTCTGCAGAATCAATAGCCAGACAAGTTTCTGTGGCAGATCCAATAAAAGGAGCACGAGGGAGCTGGCATGGGGTGGGTGGAAAAGAAAGCAAGGCGTGTGTATTAAAGTGAAGTGGTGATAATATTACTGTTCCAACCACCCTGCCTGTGATTTTCTTGCTTGTATTTCTGAAACCATATATTTTGATTAAGGCAAAAATGGCAGCTGTTGCCTCTTTGGCCAATTAAGGGGACCAAAGATGTAGTAATTATATGCTCCGCTTGCTGCAAAAATGGGTACTTGAACACCAAGCTGCTAGTCAGAAATGATCGGTTAACATGCTGGTTATTGCGGAGAAACAGGACTTTTCCTCCATAAAGACATTATTAAAAATAAGCAAAATTTAGCTTCTCCAGAGAGAGAGAAGAATTGTGCGTGATACAAGGATTTATATATATATCAGAGCTTGAAATTCGAGAGTTTATTAAGCTGGCTGGCAAGTCTGAAATGCATATGGTTTTTTTCTGCACGCTGTTGGAGTGTGAAATGATTATTGACATGTGGCAGGGTTTATATTTCAAAAGATATTCTGCACATGCTTAACGGCGGTCTTGTAACAACCAAATCTGACAGCTCTAGCCACATCCTCAGTTCTGACACTGGAGATAACCCCTGTTTTAAGATGCCTATAACATGGAAAAAATGAAATAGTTTTCTCATTATGATGAGAAATCACTGCTGAGTTCTCCATAATGCATACCTATAACAAATGGCACCATATCCAGTTAACAACAGCTATTATTTCCTATCTCCAAGAACGTTTCATGATAGACTTGCCAATTCTTGATATTTAAAAATAAAATAAAACAAATCTAGTGGGTGGAACCTGAATGGGGAAACAGAGCCAGAAATGGAGCCCAGTAGCTATTGGTGGGTCTGGGGAAGAAACTTAATCCTGAATTTTCTGTTCACATAAATTATACAGCTTAAAAAACAGCTGAGAGGGAACAATACCTTGGCCACTTATCTTTTGGCAACCAGCCCCAGCAATATAAACCTGACCAGACCTTTTTTTTTCTGATTGGTTGGCAGTCCCATTTTATAAGTCAAATTCCTGAAGCCTGTAGACAAGATTTCTTGTCTTTTCTGGGCAATTATCACTGCAGTAATAATGAAATAAAACTGGCATTTCATCATCACGTCATTTTGGTAAGTGAAATGCTATGGATTTTCAAAGTAGTCTCTGGAGATTTGTCTATAAGTTTAATGGAATTGTGTGCGGTAGAATTATCACACAGCTTGATAAAACTACATTGTATTTTTGATCTGAAAATTCTCCATGTGCTAAAATAATGTTGTTGTTTTTCTCTTTTGAAAGCCTGTAAAAGGGGCCATATGTACTGGTGTTTACATCTAGTGATTTGCTATGCTGTTTTAAAATTTAAAATGGAACACAATCAAAACTAATCAACTTTTTAATAGTTGTAAATGTTGCCCCTTCAGGAGAAATGAATGGAGCAATCAGTGCAATCACTTCTATAAATATATTGCAGATGAAATTAATTTTGGCTCAGGGTATGTTTGAAAGATCAGGATTAACACAGTATTTAGACCTAAGCAGCAACCTTGCCCTAGGTTTGCTAGCTCAGCCTGCTAGGAAATTTTATCAATACCTGTAACCTGGGGTTGCTTCAGTGGTATGCCCAACTCCTCCTATCAAAGGTGCTGACCTACATTGATATTTACTGATTTCTATTGTTCATTTAATCAAAGAATTGGTTTGTTCAGCAAAAGAAAGAAGGCGCTGAGCTGTGTAGCTGGAAGGTGTGCCACTCCGGGGCACACCTTTCAGGGCTGTCCCCTTATGTTCTGGACATGTCCAGCGAGTGTTCTGGGGTGTTCTGGAGTGTTCAGCGAGTGTCACCTGTGGCTTCCCTGTCCCTCAGAAAATCCCAAGTGGCAATTTTTGGCCTTCCAGAGGTGTTCTATGGCCGGGGAAGCTGTATGTGACAGCCCTCAGAACACCCTCCGGACGTGACAAGAACACAGCTCTGGTCGCATTCAGAGGGGGGTGGCTGCAAGCGAAGGGAAGTAGGTCACAGTATTGTCACCCCCACAGAGAGCCACCCGGGTCCTGGAACCCCCTCCTCAGCTATGCCACTGCAGTTGCTCTGTTCCCTCAGTGGCACAGCTAGGACATTCGGCACCTGGAGACCATAAATTCTTGACACCCCTATGACTATTTTTTATTTCACATTTTAATACCACCCTTCTTCCAAGGAGCTCAAGGTGGTGTCATGGTTCCTCCCCTTCATTTGTCCTCACAGCAATCCTGTGAGGTAAGTGAAGCTGAGAGATAGAAATAGTCATAATATGAAATGAAAAATAATAATGACAGAAAATAAATATCGTGGATCTTTTCCCAAAAGCAGTGGATGAACTTCAGTGCCCTCCCCTGCACATACTACTCAGTGACACGCTGCATCTGGAGATTCATTTTTTTGTTTTGTTTTTTGGGCCATAAGTTTGCATAGAATGAAGATATCACACTCCAGTTCGTTTCATTGAATTCCTCATGAAATTCTACATCGAATGACGTAATGGCATGATGGAATTATTCCTAAAAACCAGGAAGTTAACAAATTGTGATTTTTACATAAGAAGTTGTATTTTTGTTTTTATTTATTTGGCCATTACGTTTGATATAATGAAAATATTACACTCCGGTTTGTTTCATTGAATTCCTGGTGAAATTCCACATCAAATGGTATATAACCAGTGTAGTCATGCACCCGGTTCTCACCGGTTCCCGAGAACCGGTTTCTAAATGAGCTGGCCCCGCCCACAGCAGCTGGCCCGCCAGTGCTGTCATGCAGCTGGAACGGCGTTCCTGTTGTTACAATTAGTGGACTCTGCCCATTTAACTCATTGCTGGCTCCTTGTTTTTTTTGCTTCGGGTTTTTTTTTGCTCCGTTTTTTTGCTTTGCACTTCGTGTTGGTGTTTTTTTTGCTTTGCACTTCGTGGGTTTGCTTTGCACTTCGTGGAGGCAGGCATGGCGGGGTGTGTGCAACACTAATGCTTAAGTCATAGTGGAAAAGGCATTCTGCTGAGGCAGGGCTCTCCAAACCCAGTCTGCAGGCCAGATTCTGGGTTTGGATTAACCCTTCCCCGTATGAGCGGTGCTTACAGTTCCAGAGAAGCACCGCTCTGTTTCTTCGCAGATCAGCTGGCAGGGACGCTCTGGGCAGTTGTGTCTATGCCCAGCATCCCAGAAGGCTGTGCAGCAGGACACCAGGCATACAGACAAGTGCCCTGAGTGTCCCTGCCAGCCAATCTATGTAAGAATGGAGCAGCGCTTCTCTGGAACTGTAAGTGCTGCTCAGAACGGGGAATAGGTTTTTGTTGGGCAGCAGTCGCCAGTTTGGCGGCCACTGTGCGAAGGCGTTAAAAAATCCCATCTAACTAATCTGGTCACTGGGCAGTCAAGCTTGGTTTATTATTCAGGAAGATGAGTGCTTACAAACAGGATTGTGCCAAGGTGGAGAACCCATATTTGCAAGACCTCAGAGAATGGTGACACCTACATACCCCAACAGTGATTCAGCCTTCTGTCTCACTCAATGGTTCTTACTTCACATGCTCTTGACTAAGAGCCTCACTCCTACTGGGACATGCCTCACTCCTACTGGGGCGAAGTCCTGGCTGACTTTGGAGAATAGTTGTAAGGCCCAATCCTATGGGCCTTGTCACCGGTGGTACGTTCATATCCCCAGCTCTGGTGCTGTAAACATGCCGTAAAGCACACTTCCGGCACCTAGAGAGTAAGTACTGTCCATGCTGGGGCCATGCCGCTTGGTGATGTGCTTCAGCACTGGCAGTATGGACAGACGGCACTCCAACAGCTCCGGGCAGTGGTAAGGCCTGTCAGGGCAGGGGGAAGCAGGGAGGAGGAGGAACTGGGTGATGGTAGGGGACAAGTGGGCCGAGCCAGAGGGTGGGGCCAACAGTGGCTTCCACCATCGAATCCTGAACTCTTCTGACACAGGGCTGCTCCAGTCTCTGCCAGCAAAATAGCAAGTAGACTTGAGTAGCCTCATTGCAGGGACTGGGCTTTCCCTGGGACAAGGGAATGAACAAGTCCTTCCCCTGAGGAGACTCTCACAGCTGCCATGGCTTCCACAGGACGCAGCGGTATCCATTTTGGTACTGCTGCTCCTCCAGGAGCCGGACAGCTCAGGATTGAGCTCTAAGATTGAGTAAGGAGAGACTGTGCATGTTTGGGAAAGGAGAGTGTAAAATATTGGGTTCTTTGCAGACTCAACTCAGACGAGGCAGGTGCAGCTTGAGCATTTTATTGTAACGGCAACAGAACAAACACTGACTGAACAAGGGCAACAGGCCCAAGTCCCCTGCAGGATTCATCTAGCACCGGTCTGCTGATTGGAGGGTGATTAGCTCCACCCCTCCAGCCCTCTAGCTGAAGTTTAACCTCTTGCTATCCTCCTGCCTACATAACAGAGGCCATTGGCAACACTGCCACTGCAGTCACAATCTCCATCACATTTGAACAAGAGCTTTTCTCACAATTAAAAGTATAGCATTCTTTTTTCACTTTTTCTTTCAGGGTTATTTTAAGGAATAGAGTGGTGAGTTTAAACTGCAACCAGTTTAAGAAGTTAAAAGAAAGAGTAAGCAAGAAGCACAGGCAGCTTCTGCTTGCCCACGCGACTGTAACATCTAAACTAGGACTCCTGAACCTCTGTGGGGAGAAGATTGGCAAGCCCCACCTCACACATTTCGAGACAAGCATTAAAAGGAGACACACAGCCAGATTACTCTCAGCATGACCGGATGTCCCACAGTATCGATTACTCGTAGACTATGCTTTCCAGTGAGTGGTGATCAGGCCTGAACGTACTCCTTTCCAGTAAATTGTCTAGCTCTTAAAAGGAGGTGTTTCACCAATACATCATTGAAAGAAACACTATAACTCACAAAGGGAAAAAAAGTAACTTCCTGGGGAGAGACTGCTATGTGAAGATTAAATTTTTGTTCCCGCAGTTACAGTTTGGTTAACTGATTGAAATATACAGTATTTATAATGAAACTTTTTTCTTTCCAAAAGTCGTCTCCCTTTCTTTTCTGTCAAGTAATGTCATGTCAAAGTAGCTCCTTGCCCTGTATTATTGTGTTGTTTGCCCTTGGTGTGGCATGGCAGTAGCTCTGACAGACCATCAGCTCTCCACATGTTCAGCACATTCTGTGCTATGAGCTGATTGGACATTTGCAAACTGCTTTGTTCCTGGCACCATACAGGTAATGTGGTTGGCATGATCTTCATTCTGAAAAACTCAGCTCCTGACGAGTCAGTCATGTGCTTTTAAAATACACCGTGCCTAAGAGGAGCTCCAGTTTTTGTCAGGGGTGTTAGTTATCGGTATGTATAAGCCATCTTTCCAGCAATTATTGCCCTAGAAACTTGGAAGTGGTGCAATGAGCTATAACTAATTGTGGCCTGTACATTCGTTTCTTCTCTTATAACCTCCTTTATCTCCATAGTGCTTCAGTGCAGAGTAACTCCAACCTGACAATCTGCAGAAACAAGGAATGGACTGCAAGAACATGGGCTTCGGACATGCTTTGTTCATTAGAAACAATGATGGGGGCAGGGGACACAGTGGATTGGTCCTGGGAGGGGGTGGGATCAGCAGTGGTGGAGCAAGCCAACTCTTGACACACATGCCTTCCTGGGCCTGATCCACTTCCTAGGACAACATGCACAGGGGAAGTTCGGGCGCATGGAGGGAGTGGATCTTGGCAGCACTAGCATGTACTGATCTCATCCTCTTTTTGAGCAAGACCTGCCCATTTTCTCTCTTTGGACATATCCCAACTGTATAGCGGCATAGGTCTGAGAAAACCTATAGGCCTGTTTCTCAAACTGTGGGTTGGGATCTACTAGGTGGGTTGCAAACCAATTTCAGTTGGGTCCTCATTCGTTTCAATGTGTAGTTTATCTTTAACAGACTTGATGACTGCAAGCAACTGCATCTGGGGGAATGTTACACATCTGTACTTCTAACAGGCGACTACGTCTATGCTATTAATGATAGTCAATGGGGCTTACTCCCAGGTAAGTGTGGATAGGATTGCAGCGATTGTGATGTTTGGGGATTTTTATTTTTTTTTAAACAAATGAGCAACTGCTGGAGAGGGTTAGGAGGGTTAATTTTTTTAAACTTATACCTATTGTAAACTTGGTCATATGGGAGTGTATGTGGAGTCATATGGGGAAATATCAAGCATTTCCTGCTTGATCTCACTACTATTTATGACATCGCTTCTGGTGTGTCCCGACAGACTTTCATTCTAAGAGTGGGTCCCAGTGCTAAAACGTTTGAGAATCCCTGCCACAGGCCTTCAGGAACCTATGCAGAAGTAAGTAGAAAATATTTGTACTTACCTCTGGCAGGCCTCCTCATTGCCGCCACAACCACTGGATGCAGAGTGCACTGTCGTTAATGGTGGGGCATAGGATTGGGGCCATAGTCAAATACATGGTTACACAATAGTCTCCTTATACTTTCATTACTGTGTTCATAAATTATTCTTTTTACTTATTTATTTTGCTTTTTTGTACCATTGACGAAAGTTGAGAATTGGATGCTACTCAAAAGGCCATTTAATCCTATCCCACACTGTAAGACTGGACTCCTGTCTCCCTGCCCTCTTACAGTTCAATTTATACCATTCCGTCTAGACCTTGAAAAATAGTTAAAGATGACCTCAGCTAGTAAGTCAAAATCCTTATCGTTTTTTAAGACATGTACCTTCACCTTGGTTTCCAACGCTCTGTGACTTTTTCCTTTCATTATTGCACATGAAAGGATGCAACAACACAAGAAGATCATTGCTAGGTCAGACCAAGCAGGAGACCCCTACTAAGTGGGCAAAGAGGCAGCTTTTAAATGATGGGTTCACTTATATTTAGCAGAAGGAAAGCAGTTCTCTCTATTCACCCCAACACAGGGTCTTTTCCACTAACCATTTTCCGGTATCTCATTTGTGCTTTTTTTTTTTTTAAAGATTGTGAACCCTCTGGGACAGGGAACCATCTTTTGCTACAGAAATGCTTTATGACTTCTTTTTCATTGAAAAGCTGTATACAAACGTTTTAATTAAACCAAGTAATAATATCTAGTCCAATCCTGTTTCTAACAATAGCTAGGCAGAAGCCTCCAGGAAGCTCACCAGCCAGGTATGAGTTGACCCCCTTTGTCTGCCCTCTTCATAGAGGTCTCAGTTAGGTATAATAGTGGAAAGGTATTCGTCATTATAATGTCATCAAAGTTCATAATTTCCTGGTTCAGAATACAAATACGTCCATCTACTGATGCTCAGATATAGAATGGTTTGAGTTTGCATTCCTGACCACACTTAACTGACAGTAGGTCCCATAGATAGGGGTTGGGTTTTTTTGATGATATTTTTTCCAAAATTTCTTGATTAAAAATAGCAAATTGCAGTGTTATGTGTTTCTGTCCAAATTTTTATTGCAAATTGTACAAACAGCGCAATAAATAAAGATGAATAGCCCTACAAAGGCAAGCAATTACTGGCACACACAGCCCGAAATAACCTGCTCAAAAATTCCCAAGCTGCACTCTGATTACTGCTACTTACTATTTCCACATTCCATTAAAATCGCCCCAACACGTACTGTGAACAATGAACAAGCCTGTTCGTAGTTTAAGCAAGCTTCCTCCTGTTTCTGCCACGCTTCCTCCTGCTCCCTTACTGAAAACTATTTGTGGATTCCTCATAACTGTGTCAAAAATAAACCAAATGGTGTTATTTTTGTGAAATTGATCTAAATTTGTGTCAAACTCTGTCAAAATAAACAAAAGCAGTGTTTTTTAACGTTTTGACCTAAATTTTGTTTTATGTAGCATTTTCAGTAGAAATTCTTATTATTTATCATTCTGTGTTAATCATTGAAAAGCTACCCGTAGAACTCCACAGAACTTTCTTCTGGATAGATACGCATAGGCTTGGGCTGTGCGTATCATTTCCTGGTTATTTTCTGGTTTGGAATTGTTGCGAGGCAGCCCTTCTTTGCCTCTGCATGTTTCTCTTGGCATGAGCTACTAATATAAGGAAGTTTGACTGAGACAGACTTTGGCCATGATGTCACCTCTCCTGAGGGTGACACCTGGTGTGCCCCCACACCCCTGCTGTGATACTACTACATGGGGCCAATATGTGACATCTACAGCACACCCACAAATCTGAGAAGACAAGGCTTATGCAAAAGAATGAATGGATGGGGAAAGTGAGACCTTTAGCAAGCCTGACTGGGAGAACTTGTCCCCTGCTCCTAAGCAAGCACAGAGAAGGACCAGCAGTGGCCAGACAGCCTAAGACATTAGCAGCATCTGGACTTGCCAAGAGCACAGATATTTATTTATCACAGTTTGTATATACTGCTGTTCTCAAAGATTTTCATCAGACTTTCATCAAGGCAGTTTATGCTGGCAGGCTGTCATAACCCCCCTCCCAATAAAACCCTATATGGTTTTGTTCTACTCAAATAAAACCCTTTAGAGCAGTGATATTAAAATTGTGGGTTGGGACCTACTTGGTGGGTCGCAATCTGATGTCAGGTCGGTTGGGGAAAACTGGGAGCAGCCATTTTTGAAGCTGTAGACCTTACCCTTCTATATTCCCTTTGTGAGTGTTAACAGTTTAAATTTTCAAGTGAGGGGTTTTTTTAAAAAAATAATAATTTCGTTCAGTGCTTCAACATGCTATTTTGTCCTAATTTTGCTTTCTGTTAGGGATGTTTCATGGTTGTGCAATTGCTGCAGTCCCAAGATGCCAATTTGCATTCCAAGCATGCTGTTTGATTATTTCACAGTGACGGCACTTCGTGCTTAATGATGTCATCTCCATCTATGACATCACTTCCAGATTAATGACATCACTTCTGGTGGGTCCCAACAGGAGTGCCGTTCTAAAAAGTGGGCCAACACTTTCTTGTGAACTGACTACTTTCACATTCCTTCCATCTCTCACTGCAGTTCACCAGCGACTCCTCTCTCACACAGGTCAGTGACTATCACAACTTGTCAGTGACTTCCGGTTTCGCTTCCAGGCAAGATCAGAGCAAATCCGGTTCAGCTTTCTTCAGGCAGACAGCAGCTCAAATCTCTGGACCACACCTCCTACCCTTCAGAAACCTTTCAAGTTTTCCTTGAGAGCATGTGTGTAAAAAATGTGTTTAAAGCAATTATTGTACGTCTTTTCTAACTCCAGGAGCTGATATGCCACTTCTAAGCTGTTATATGGTTTCCAATTTTCATGTATACAGTAGGTTGTTTACAACTTCCTCTCTCTCCCTCTCTCTCCCTCTCTGTTTCTAAAAATTCGTTTGGCACATTCGTAGCTACAACATGAGAATGACTTTCTGCTTAGCTATAAGGGGTCACATTTTAATAACTAGTTAGTGTGTAATTTAATTCTAAGCAGTTTAACAAAACAGCTTATAAGCAGAAAACAAGGCAATTTTATAATAAGTAAGGAGTATTACTGGATTTTCTAATGGGATGCCCATGATAATTGCTTAAGCACTGAAGACTCACTGTTGATTCCATTCAGAAATACTGTTTGTTTTTTATTGAAAACAGCATGCCAAATCCTGATTAAAAGAGATCAGCAGGCAAGTTCACTGAACTAAATGAGCTGAAGAATGTAGATTTTGTATTGGTAATGTAATACAAGCTATGATTAAGAAAAATCGCCAACTGGTTTAGGTAGTTAATTGTATAATTCTCACAATTCCCAGAGTGCACTGGATCCTGGTGGTGGCTGTGAGGGTCTGGTTCCCATGGGTCCATTTCTGAACAGATTTTGGGCTACCCATGTCTTCTCTGAAATAAATCTGGATGTAATTGTTGTGCTTAGAAGCCTTCTATATCATTTTCTCATCTTGAGGTTTCAGTCCTAAAGTCTCCATGATTCAGAATTTCACACTATCCCTATTTTGAATTGCTCTGAAGGTGCAAAGATCAGCCAAAAGTATCTGATTTCCATTATGGAGACCATCAGATTTTGGATGCTCCTAGCCAGGGAAGACACATATAGGGCAACTGAACCAGTGCACTAATCTTGAGCTGCCAAATATTATTAGTTTAGCACTGAAATGGAAAAAAACTGATGCAGTTAATTAATATTTGATTTTTTTATTTTTGTAAAATTATTACAGTAGGAAACGGTCTCATTAAAAATGTTAACATTTCAGTATTCCACTCCAAGTGTTCAATTCTGTCCACATCACCAAAAAGCATGAGTTGAGTGAGAAGGTGAGCTGTAGTCAGCACAAAAGAAAGCTGTGTGTCTATGGCCAACTCTTGCTGTCCATATCCATTTCATTGGAACTAACTTTTGTGCCACCATATGAGTGGTGAGGGCCTGATTGGTGGACCATTCTGGATGGAGTGAATTTTTCATGAGCTATACAGAGTCTGTAGGCCTTACATTATGGGTTCCTTATCTAGATCAGTGGTTCTCAAACGTTTTAGGCCAGAACCCACTTTTTAGAATGGCACTTGTGTCAGGACCCACCGGTAGTGGTGTCATTGACCTGGAAGTGATGTCATGGCCAGATGTGCCATCATCAAGCAGTAAGTTCTGTCACTGTGATGTAATCAATTGACACTTCTGGAATGCAAACTAGGATTCTTGGACTGCAGCAATTTCACAACCATGAAACATCCCTGACAGATGTATTAGGACATAATAGTATGTCAAAGCACTGAACTAAATCAATTCTTAAAAAAAAACACCCTCATTTGAAAATTCAAGCTGTTAATATTCACAAAAGGAATCTAGCAAGAGTAAGGTCTGCAGCTTCCAAGATAGCTGGTCCCAGCTTTACAGGACCCACCTGACATGAGGTCATGACCCACAAAGTAGGTCCCAATCCACAGTTTAAGAAACACTGATCTAGTTTATTAAATTACTGGTTGATAAGGTTCCAGTTTTTAAAATGTTGTAACTTATACACTGAAGGTATATTGCATATTTCATTTTTCATACACGATGGTACATTTGCTAATATAAATACTACTAATGTGCATACCCATATTTTTCAGAAGAAAAAAGTAGTGGGTGCGGATACTAAATACCGGAATATACTGTATCTCCGTTCCCTGCTCATTCTACACACATATACAGCATGATTATCTACTTTAGAGCTATTTGTATTCTAGGAAGGAAGCCATTCTAGTGATGGTTTTTAAATGCAGCTCCAGTACTTATTTAGTAGGTGGAAAAGGGCCTGTTCCTTATCAACAATAAATTACACTCCTGTTAAACTTGCTGCTAAACAAGGAGTTACACTCCTATTAAAATCCAATTAAACATGCATCACAATTGATGGATGTAATTAGAACAACTGTAGAGGGTAAATGGTTCAAAGAACAGTAAGTAGAAAAAAAATTTGGTGTCCAAATAAGCGAAATACCCAATCACGTCAAGGGAAATAAATTCCTTCTGCTTCTTTTTGACACTTACAGCCCAATCCTAACTAGGATTAGGCTGCCCTTTATGATAGTGGAACACAGTTCCATTGTCACAAATGGCCATACAACAGTTTGTGCAGCATGACACCAGTGTTCATTTTTAATCTGTTGCCACAAACAGCATATATGCCAGAGGCCTGCTGCTGCTGTCACTTACCTCCAGCAGTGAAGATAATCTGGCACTGAGGACATGGAGGGATGGGTAGGGTCAGGGAAGAGAGAGGAGGCATTGGGGAGTTTCTGGGTGGGAAGGGGGCAGGTGGAATGGGAATTGGAGGGGGTGGATCTCAGAGACACCGACATGTACAAGGTCCTAACACTAGTTCACTCAATACCCAAGCAAAATTGGCCCAGACAGACACCACCAACTTCACAAAGGAATCACAATACCCATACCAAATGCAAAGACTCTGCTGTGATAGATATGCTTTGTTTGAGCATAAGATCTGGATAAAATCTGCTATGAACAGAAGGATTAGAACAAAAGTTCTCTTACTTCACTGATGCCTCCAGGTAGCTATCCCTTGGCAACACCTGCTATACATTGGCGGAGGGGGATTTAGCTAGGATTGGAAGGTCCTAGAGATTAATACTAAAAATTATTAAAGATTATGGCCCACTGGAAGGACAGTCAATATTTATTTTTCTCTTCAAAATGGACACAGCTTTCTTTAAAAACACAGGGTGAAATTGAGTGCCACAATTAGATTCAAGATCAAGTATGGAACCACAGGGCAGCATGTAGATGCCAAATTGATGTGCATGTGTATCTATCTTACCAACAATGTAAATCAGTGCTCAGCATTTCTACAGAGGACATGGCCATTTGTCTCCCAGTGCAGTTGGAAATGTACATTGACACAAGAGTCACTGGACGTATACAATACTGACTACACAGTACAATTTGTGTGTGTGTGTGTAAACATAGTATATGTTTTGTAATTTAACAGTTTTAACCACAAGTTAATCACACACACAAATCTATGAGACTACAATTCAATGGAACTGATTAGTATTTCCAAAAGATCAAAAGACTCAACATTTAATGATCACGAAGTGATTAAAGTTCTATTTATCAGGACTTGGTCAAATTTACAGCCCAATCCTAACTTCGGCTGGAGCAGGCAGGCTGCGCTGCATCCCATCCCAACCCAACTAGGACGCAGCAGCAGCTTAGCATGGGGCAAAGGGATGAATAGGGCTGCTCGAACCTACACCTACTAAATAGCAGGTGCAAGTCCAAGCAGGCTACAGTGGCCCAAATAGGGGCCATGTGGCCCAGGGACGGGGGTTTGAATCTGGCATAACTGCAGGATCTGGACTCTTCTCCCCTCCCTAAGCCCATGGGATTGCTCTCCCTCTGTCCTTCCCCCCACCTCCCTCCCTCCTTTCCCCAGGCCAGAAAAGCCCCCACACTGGTCAAACTCAGTCGGCGTGGGGGGGGGCTTACCTGCACCCATCTTCAGTGGAGCAGTGCAGACACTGCAGCCAGCATCAGCCCAGCACCACTCA
Source organism: Lerista edwardsae (assembly GCA_029204185.1). NCBI lineage: Eukaryota > Metazoa > Chordata > Lepidosauria > Squamata > Scincidae > Lerista > Lerista edwardsae. The sequence goes on from JAJKFI010000001.1 coordinate 11,253,434, forward strand.
CGTTAGTGCAAAAGCGCCCGATGGCACTTTCACAACAGCATTAGGCCAACACAGGCTATTTGGATTGTGCCCTTAATAACTGCGATATTTTTATTTTCGCTTCTGCAACAAATCAGACTTACTAATTAATCTCAGTTGCTTCAGAGATGTTGGAAATCACAGAGTATCCAAGCAAGATTGGCCCAGATAATCTTTGACAGATGCCACTAACTTCACAAAGGAATCATAACACTCATACCAAATGCAAAGAGTCTGCTGTGATAAGGAGGATTAGAAAATGTCCTTCAAAGGATTAAGCTGTTCTCCTAGAGGAAAAGAGAACCTCAAGGGTAACATTCTGGCTCATTTGAAGTCAAAGGAATGTGGCCATCGATTTTTGTTTCTTCAGATTGAGAGAGTTAGAAGTTATTCCAGGTCCATCTAGTCATTCATATATAAAAACTTTTGCAAATGCCTGGGTTAGGGGATAACATGAGAGGGGCCGTCTGGAACTTTCATTTTGACTGAAAGTGGTAGGAAGAAGCAGCCAAAATGCTTCTGCCTTTATGCTGTTGTTTTTGTTGTTTTTTTCATTTGTCATATCAAGTTTTACCCATCGTCTTCATTCTCAGCCAGTGGTTCCCAAACTGTGAGCCATGACTCCCCATGGAGCCACAGAATTCTCACTAAAGAATTCTTTACAATGTATAGGATTGTAGTCCCAATGGGGAACCATGGCTAATGGCCCAGTAGGTCAAAGAAGCCACCAGTTCAAAAAGTTTGGGAACCACTGCTCTAAGCATTTTCTAATGTCCTCCTCACCTGCCTTATTACTATTGCTGCAACCTTCACTTGGAAGTTTCTTACTATGAAATGCTAGGAATGACAATGCTGTTAGGTTACAGTTATTAACCTAGAAAAAGCTGGTGCACAAAGAATGGGACAATCTCTCTCTCTCTCTCTCTCTCTCTCTCTCTCTCTCTCTCTCTCTCTC
>JAJKFI010000001.1:11254416-11265327 GCA_029204185.1 Lerista edwardsae
CTCTCTCTCTCTCTCTCTCTCTCTCTCTCTCTCTCTCTCTCTCTCTCCTACCCAAACTGTTCAAGGGGTGATCCCCACTAGATTCTTTTGGCCTAACTGTCCGTGCTAACCCTAAACCCAACCCAATTTATTTATTTATTTGATTTTTACCCCGCCTTTTTGCCCGGAGGCACTCAAGGCGGCAATACCATAACATAGCTGCATAACATAGCCACATAATGACATTGGTTTGTGAGGCAGGGATAGCACAGCAGATGGTACATCCTATCATCATTAAGCTGGTTTCACAAGTTTGAGGATCAAGCAGATAGTGTGCAGCCCTGAAAACACTTTCAAGGAAGAAAGTATTAGCGTCATTGTTAGCATTTTCAAGATTAAAGCCAGTAGCCCATATGACAATCACATTACCCTCCCCACCGCATCAAAACTTCAGCCATCATCTAGTTGGGATGCTGTTCCTTTGAATGCCGACAACCTGATTAGTCTGTTTGGTGGCTGATGAAATATGGGAAAAATAAAATGCACAGTAACAATGCAATAAGCAATATTTTATACATATTACGGTAAATATTTATGGGTACTAAGTAAATATTTCTTTCCTGCATACTAAATATTAAATTTTATTAGTTTACAAGATTGTTGCTGAAGTTGTTATTTGTCTTTCCACAAACAATGAAAGGATTTCCAAAGTGAGTTTTCAAAAGCTAGCAGGCCTTTGAAAAGGAAAAGGGTGGGGGGAATGTCACATTAGCCTTGGACAGGATGGTTGAGAAGAGACACTGATGTGAAATACATCTTCTGTGTGTAAGCTTATTCAGACTACAGAAAGCCAAACAAGGATTCAAAGTTGATTTTACTGAACGATTTGGACAGTAACGGGTCTGTACAGGGAGAACTATCAGAAGCTTCCATTGCTGGCAGACCTGGTCTGGTCTGTGTGTAGTCAGCTTGAGCCTTGAATACAGTTTCAGTTGGAATGGCTTCAGATTCTGGAATATTGGTGCTAATAGGAAACATGGAGTGTTTATGTATTTGAGAGCCCCTCCTTCATTTCAACCCCCAACATCCATCCACAAATATTCAAATTTTTAAGCAGACCTTATGCACATATGCATAAGATCTGTTCAGAAGTACCCATGAGTAGATCTAATGGGCAATATGTACTACCCCACACCAATGTTGGTATGAAGCTACTGAAGACCTGAAGAAGGTGGGCTTTTTGCCGGTGCCAATGAAATCTGATGCCAGCCCTATCCCCCACATGCATGGTCAGTCACCACAAATGCATTGTCTGAACAGCTGAATGGATGGACTTGCTGTTTTGGAAAGCATAATACAGTATTTGAGTTAATGTGGAGTGATTTTTCAATTTGTGACAAATGGTATTTGCCCTTGATGCCCATTGACACATGCATTTTACAATAGTGCTGTAATCATGCAGCATGCTGAATGTGCATGTTCGTACCCATCCTGCCATTTCACCAAATGATTTCCAAATTCTGTCAAACTTAAGATTAATGTAATCATTGTCCTTGCATCCATTGGAATCTAATGAATTAATTCAGTTGTGTCACTTAGGGCGCAATCCAACGCAGCACCGGAATGGTAGAGGCCAGCCTGCCATCCAACGCTGCGTCAGGGAGGCTGGAGCCTTCCCTACTGGAGGGGAGGCTCCAGTCTCCCGGGTGTGCTCCTCGGATCTGTGCCTGCTAAATAGCAGGCGCAGATCCAAGGAGACCGTGCGGTCCGAATCGGGGCCGCACAGCCTCAGGATGAGGCCTTGGGATTTGGCCTTATGGTTCGCTCCCATCCCAGGATGGCACACCTGCCGACCTGCCTGTAGCCTACCCTCCCCCTGCCCAGAAATGCCCATCCCCTGCCCTCCCTGTTCCCAGAATCTCCCTTGCGCCAGCTGAGTTCAGCTGACACAAAAGAGGCTCCCCATCAACACTCTCAGGCCGACACTACTTGTAGCTCAGCGCCCCCTGCATTGGTGCTAATGACGTAGTGACAACGCAAACATTGCGTCTCCAACATGTATTCCACGCATATCTCCTTCACCCATTTTATGTGTTTGTGTTCTACTGCTGTGTCTAGGCTGCACTGTGACGAAGTCAAGCAGAAAGTTACACTTAGAGCTAAGAATGGTACCAAGAATGGTACCGAGTACCAAGAAATGAAAACTTAAAACACAGGGAACTGTACACCCACATTGTTTAGTGAAATGTGATTGGATGGATGCCCTAGGATGAGCTGCTACTTTACTTTGGAGTGAATTTTGTTACAAGATGGTTAAAAACATTTCAGAAGCAGGCAGTGCACTGTAATGGATAGAGCAAGGAGACTCAGACTTAAAATCCCACTCAGCCAGAACGTTGACTGGATTAATTTGGGCAAGTCCTTATTCTCAGCTGACCCTGTCTCACAGGGAGGTTCTCAGAGCAAAAAAATAGGGGACACATGTGTACCATCCTGAGATGTCTGGAGAAAGAGTGGGATGCAATTATAATGATATAGTTTCCCACTTTAGAAGAAATGTGAAACGTGTTAATTTTTTCAGATAATTGTTCACACATATCCAATTTCATATGTATAATCGGACGAATGAACAGCGTAAATGTAAGTTGGAAAGAACATAAGCACAGCTGGCAGTATGTATTTCTCAAACGTTAAAACTTTTTAAGTGCTGGAAATGTAGAGGAAGGGAAAATATTTCACAGAATGATTAAGGATGGCTATAACTTGGGATCGTGTCAAGGATTTGGCATTACCAATTGATGTAGGTCCCAATCAATATCAAGCAATTGCACCTTATTTTACATCAGTCAGCATGCTAAATCCTTGCTGGAATAATAAGTACCAATCAATACGCATGTTTGGCTGCACACCCTTCCGATGCCAAATAGCAACATGAAAGGAGGGCTTTATGGTTATACCTCCCACTTGAAAGTGATCCGCCATGGGTACTTGCACAAACCTCCCAGTTGTTTCAGGGAGGTGTCTGACTGCTACTGGAGTGGAGTTCCCTGTCTCAGGCCTTAATGGAGCAGGACCTTCATGCTGCTGCCCCAAGTGACAGTATACACATGTTCATTACTCCGTGGAGTCACCTCCACTTGACCAGGTCCACACATTTCTGTGTTCTCATATCCGACACGCAGGGTCTTGCTGGCATCTAGATGGCTTTGTGCAAGCTGGGCTTCTATTTCCTTCCTCAGCAGATATTCAATTCCACTTGAACGAGAACTAGGCCTTTTGTTTGCCATAGAGATTTACAGTGTGATCACTTTCCATACTGGCACAATTGGGGAAACTAGCAGCGCAATGGTGCCAATTCATGTTCTGAATTACACTAGCAGTGCCGCCAAAAGGTGGGAAATGAACCAGAAGGATGTCAATCCCCCCTGGATCACAGAATGTCTCAGCTAGTAATGTAAGTTTTGCTCTGTGACAGTAAAAGTATTGAGGCCCGTAATGAGAATGGTGGGGGTGTAAATACTCCTGGGATCTGTCTTTGTCAAAATAAGTGCTGTGAAGTCCCAGGAGGAAAAACAAAATAAAAACATCAGAAAATAATAGAAATATTGGAAATTGTAGGGGAACTAGGGAAAAAAAACCTCTTTTTTTAGACTGTGGAGAATGCAGTCCTACCAGGCAGATTGGCTGGTGCAAGTCCCCTGAACCGGCCTAGGAGTGTCATGAATGTGCCGTAAAGCAGGTTTGCACCTCCTCGAGAGCCAGCTAGGCTGACACAGAGGCCTGTACCAGCCCACAATGCCAAATCCACCCCTGGTGCAGCAGCCTGGAAGCGTGCAATGGGGGCCTGGATTTTGCACCACTGCTAGCTTGGGCAGCACAAGGCCCCAATAGGCTAGGGGCCTTAAAGTTGTAGTGTAAGTTTTAGCGCTTCCGAGGAAGTAAACAATGCATATATTTCCATCTTTACCAAGCCTGGGGTGGGGGGGGGATGGTCTTAAAAGATAGAGTTGTGGGGAGAAGTTCATCTTTTTCCATTTTCAATATTTCTGTATGCTTCTCTCTCTGTGTGTGTTCAAAACAGGCAGTTTGCTTAGGCTCAGGTTGGTTTTTACTGAGTTGATGAATAAAAGTGTGGACTAAATCCCCGATAGAGATTTTCACTTAGTTATTGATCTTGATGAGATAAGAAACCCCAGGACTAAAGTCTGGGTCTTCATTTCAGTCAGCAGGTGTGACTTGAAGGCTCTAACGTTAGCATTTTTCTTTCAGATACTTTTCCGGTAACAGTTTAAAGAAAAACATTCATTCTTTACTTTAAAATTCTAAATCCTTTTGAGAATCATGGATTTATTAATGTATTAGCTATATCAACTGTGCTCAATCAAAGGGCTTGCATTGTTTTCACGTTGCCTAATATATGTAATGAAATAATCCCTTTTTTTTTTTGGCCCATAAAAAGTCTTTCTCATTAATGTTGGTAAGGAACTGCAAAGCTTTACCAATTAATTTAATATATGCAAGTGATGAGAATTATGAAAGTTATCTCCAGTGGACCCTAAATTAGGATCGAAGCGTAGACTCGCGACATTTCATTCCTCTCCATGCATGCATTCAATTCAGTGAATCCCAAAGGGCTCCAGTTCTTTTATTTGCAGCCATATTCATCGTACTGACTTCAGAAGCAATTTCCATGGCTAAACTATAATCCCCTGTGACCATCCTTTCCTATTTGCAGATAATTTGATTGACATGGCAAGATGAATTCCCTGGAGATTTTGTAGGAGCTCAGATCTGTCTCCAGTCTTCTCTTGAGCTCATTGTCTGTTTCATTCAGATCACACCCTGTTTTAACTTTGGGGACAGTAGGTCGCAAGGGCAAAATCTTAAACCAGTGCTTTGACTCAGACCCAGTTCTGAATGAGAGTGCATTTCAGTGCAGTGGAAAAGGGACAAACACCTAACGCCCGCAGATGGAAGATCAGATGATTGATGCCTGCAGGCATTATCAGGTGGGATGTTAAATAAAGGTCTTCTTGGTCCATCTCTTGGGCTTTTCCTGGCAGAAAGGTGAAAATTATAACTACAGAATATAAAGAATTGGCAGAGATATAAGTTTAGTTCCACTTACTAATATCATGATCCTTACCAGTCTGCTTTCTGGCCTGCATACAGGGCTGAAACAGCCTTGAATACTTTGCTTGATTATCTATGCTAGGAACTAGACAAGGGGAGTGTGTCCTGGTTGGTTCTGATAGACCTTTCAGTAGCATTCGGTTCTTTTTACCATGAACGTAAGAAGAGCCCTACTGGATCAGGTCAAAGGCCCACCAGGTGCCTCAGGGTGCATACAAGACAACCAGATGCCTGCATCCTGTTACCACTCTCCTGCACCTATGAAAAACCATAGTTTCCTTCTGGTTTGCCTGGCAGGGATAGAGTTGGAAGGCATAGAGCAGGTACCACAAAGTAGTGCCGAGGGACCACATCTCTACTCCATTGGCCTGTGGATTCCCACGTGGTGTTTTTTGTCCCTTAATGTTTAAGGTCTACATGAACCTGAGACAGGTTATTGGAGCTTTGGAGGGTAGTGGCATATTACATGAGCAGGCGTCAAGTCCAGCAGCCAATGGCAGAACTCAGTAGACTGACATAAAGGAGAGAGGCGGCCGGCCTACAGATTGGTAAATAAAAATGATTTTTATTTATCACTCCCAGGCCGCTGGTCACCATCCCCCCCCCATAGCATGCAGCATTTGTCCTGTCAGCAGTGCTGCATGCTATGGACGGGCAGGTTAAGGCAGAGGCCTGAACTACATTTTTACCCCTCTGTAAGCACACAGGAAGGCAGTTTTTCTGAGAACAAACTCCTCCTCCATTTTTGGCCTTTTACCCACCTCAGTCGTGACAAATACTGAGATCCTGTCCACCCGCCTCAGCTTCTGGAAGTCAGCCAAGTATATGGATGGTTTGCATGATTCTTGTGAAAAGCCAGCAGCCCACTCGTCTGTGTCCCCTTCTGAACTACATTTCATGTACAATCTGGATTTGGCTATCTAACCTCTAAAAAATTCTGGATGGCTTGGATAGAATGTGAGCTATTGCTTTTTTTCACACTGAAAGTAATGTTTTCCTCAAAAAAAGAATATTTGCAGATATACTCACCTCTTGGCCTCCTTGTCTCCAGTTTACTTTTGCGATTTCTTTCCTATTCCTTCTTTACTGATCAGTGTCGGCCATTCTCTCTCTCTCTCTCTCTCTCTCTCTCTCTCTCTGTGTGTGTGTGTGTGTGTGTGTGTGTGTGTGTTTCTCTCCTCATTTGAGACTGTTTATGATCGGGGCTATCATATAGGTGTAGAGTTAAACCCCTGGAGCCTAGCAGATGTCATTAACTGTCTTGAAAAACATTTCCAAGGAGTTTAACAAATGAAAAGGCTGAGAAAAAAAAAAGAAAGTCTTTTGCAAGGCCTGTTCATGAAATATTTATCTACTATTTCACCGCAGTATGAATAAACAACTGTTTTATTCAATGAGAGATAAATTACCGTAGTCAAGCTTCATTTTGTTTTTCAATGAAACCAGTTGCTTCACATCCATCAGGGAATTTGAGAATGGCTTCATTAATTCAGCAAATGTGTTGAATGGCTAGGAGAAAAAGAAGAAGAATTGGGATCAGGTTGGTATAGAATCTGAATAATTTGCTATGAACCTTCCTGGAATTTTCTCAGTCTTGTGCGTGCACTGTAGAATTTTATGGGAACAAATACTTGATGGTTGTTTTATCTTTAATCCCAACTACAGCAAAAACTGTTCAGTGACATTCCAACAGTGTCCACATTTGATTTGTATTGCTTTCTGTTAAACACAATCTGCATTGACTAGCATTGCCCCTGGAATTAGAAGGTTATTTGTTGTGGTTCGTCATATTGTAATGCATAAAGGGAAAGGAGAAGTCCAGTGAATCCCAAATGTAGCAATGGTCATTTCAGTGACTTTCTTATCCCTCTTAGGGCGTAATCCTAATCTGGAGTTGGGCCAGCAAAATTTGGCCAGCAGAAGGGCCACCGTAAAGCGTGTTTGGACCGCTCTCAGAGGAGGATGGTGTCTCTGCGTTGGCTTCTCTGACTCCGAGAGTGGTCCAAACATACTTTACGGTGTCCCTTGAGCCAGCCAAACTTTGCTGACTTAACTCCAAGTTAGGATTGCGCTCACAGAGCACAATCCAAAGGAGCAGATCTGCCAGTGCAGTGGTACCTGTTGGAGGGTGCTGTTGGAAGGTGTTGAAAATGTGCCTTAAAGCACATTGCAAAATGTGGAGAGTAAGCAATGCTGCCTAGGGAGCCTGCACCACCCAGCTGATGCTGCATCCAAGCCTTCTGCCGAACAGTGCAGGTAAGGTAAGGTAAGGTGGGGGAGGGGTGATGGGAGGGTGATTTGGAGGCAGGGAAGGGATGGCGGAACAGAGGGTAGATCAGGTCCAGGAGGGGGCAGGATTGGTGGAAGCCTCCTCCACCATATCATGACCCATGAATGGGGATACGGGGTAATTTGAACCCAGGCCAAGGTTCAAAAAGGAGGCCAAGGAGGGGGCCCAGAAATTTCCTGAGATCTTACATTTTCCTCTCACTCGGACTCGCTGCCCCGTGGTTATGCTGGGGCGAGATTACAGTGGGTGCACACCTGCTGCTCCTGCCACAAGTCATACACACTGGGCATAGGAACGCATGACACTCGTTAACACAGTGTCAAATCTGGGATGAAACTGGCCTGCTACAGTAGCTCTTTGGCATGTGGATCCACTTACCCTGGTATAAGAGGGACAGAGCTGCAGGATTGCAGCTGCTGCAGAAGTACGTTTTGGTACATCCAGGACAGTTTCCATTCTGGGGTGAGCCTAAATACAATGATGCCAATTTTCCTCTAATGATTCTCTACATTTAAAAGATTTTAGAGAGACTTGGGTGTGTGTTTGGTGTTCTGTATTACTGTATCTAGCGGCCGACGCCACACAGGCAGGTAGACCTGGGATCCGCATCAACAAGCCCGGTAGACTTGGGTACCAAAGGCTATTCCGGCTGTTGCCCCCTTTCACTTAACATAGTGCTCCCCTCTCCTCCTGCTGTGTTTCATGTTTTGATGGGAGATTGGTTTAATTTGGTGGTTTGATGGGAGATTTTTATTTGTTGTACATCTCCTTTTTCCTCCTAGTGTAAACCTTCAGCCTGAAGGAGTTATTGGCAGTAAGCTTTGGCTCTTCTCAATATGATAGTACAATGTAATGTGTGATCACAGGATATCCACTCCCCCATTGACAGCAGGGCATGATACCACTTAGATCAATGTTTTCTTTATTGATTAGTCTGAGGTGACTATGCAAGACTGGTAACAGAAAATAGGAGGATGGTGTAAAACACACACATCAACCTATGCTTTCTTAGAAACTAAAACCAATTTTGATGCATTTACTATGGATTAATTTCTGGCAAATGGAGGGTGTTTACAGTTGATGGTCATTTTCTTGCCTGGCATTGCTAGTAAAAAGGAAATTAAATAACCACTTTTTTTAGAGTGATGTAACAGGTGAAGTGCATCTGAAAAGCTACCTAAACAAAGATCTGATGTTCCATAAAACTTAGGGCCCAATCCTGTGGGCCTTATCACTGGTGGTACGTTCATACTGCCAGCTCTGGGTGTCGTAAACATAATGTAAGGCACATTTATGGCACCTGGAGAGTAAGAATCGCCTGTGCTGGGGACGCACCAGTGGGCTCTGCACCTCAGCGCAAGTGGTGCAGATGGATGCTCCCACCACCAGATCCTGAACCCCTATGTTGGGCTGAGTAGCCAAAATAGCCACTGGAGACTAGAGTAGCCCCATTGCGGGAGGCTGGAGCTTTCCCCAGGTTAGGGGGACAAACATCCCCTTCCTCCAAGGAGACACTTGTAGCTGCCACAGCTCCCATAAGATGCAGCAGTAGGCATTTTGGTTCCGCTGCTCCTCCAGCATTCGGGCAGCTCAGGATTGGGCTGCCCATCTACCCCAGTCTAGCAAGAGAGGGATGTTGTGTTCAGTAGGTTCCATGTTTTTTAAAGATGGTCACTTGTGCTTAAATCAACTTAAGCCCAATAAAGTTAAATAAACGTTATTAAACAAAAAATTACTGCAGTTAAACCCCTAGTCTAGGGTCTTCATTGCATTGGGGGGGGGGGTGCGAGAGTAAATAGGCTACCTTAGAATGCCAGATGCAGGGGAGTGGCCGTGAGATACAAGTGTCTTGTTGTGTTGTGTTCCCTGAGGCTTCTGGTGAGACACTGTGAGAGACAAGAAGCTGACTAGGTGGGCCTTTGACCTGATCCAGGGATGCTGTTCCTATGTTCCTAATCTATGGGAATGACCCATACAACCTAGTTGTTGTTGCTTTCCCAAGGACCTGCCGAGGTCTGAGATAAAATGAATTACTGTGCCTATTCCACCCTTTTTTTTTTACAGTTGATAGAAAAATGTCCACAACAAATACTAACAGAGATGTTTTCCAGCAGGATGATAGTCAGTATTCAACAGTAGCAGCAAGAAAGATTGTGATGCCCTCACCTAGTTTTGTGTTGCAATTGTGGTAGTAGCAGTCTAACATTGAAATGTTGAACTGCTCTACTTGTTCCACCTGACAAGGCCAACAACACTTTTTGTGTATAATACAAAAGCAATAATTCTTTCCTTCCAAACAAAATCTTCTCAGAGCAATACAAAGCCAGTCCCAGATGCTATACTTGTCAGGGGATAATAACATTCTCATTGCACCTCCAGGGTATACAAGCCTCCTAACACTTTTGATGCATGATTAGCCAGCCAAAGGTGTGTTCTCTGGGATCCATTTTTCCTTTTACTGTTGTATTGCAGAGTGTCAGAAGTCTGACCTTTGGAATCTGTTTAAGAACTTGAACAATTTGCCAGGGACTTCTTGGACGTCTGGTGTGAGATCAGCAAACCGGCTCTAACCAAGGTGTCTAGTAGTTGCAAAATAAGCATGGTGACGCGCCATAGCACGTTGCCACAATTTGCCCCATTACATCCCCTCACTTGGCACGAGGCCGGGGTTTGCGGGCCACTAGCTGGACATTGGCCGGTGGGCGGGGCAGCACCGATATGCAGCGTGCCCCGCCCCAAGCCCATTCAAGCTCTGACCGGTGATCTCCTGCCCGCCCTCCTGTTTAGCAGGCTGAGATTAGCTGGTCACTTCGGGGTCAGGTAGGAATTATTGGCGTCCAGCTTGATTGACTTTTAGCAGGTAGTTTTTTTGCCTACCCCAGCCTGCGGTGGTTTAGGGCACTGTTTAACTAATATTGGTCACTTACAATGGCAGGTAGCATGCGGGGGGGGTAGGTAAGGTGTGTCCATTCTGGCATCCATGAATTGGCGTCCATTCTGAGGCAGCACGGTTGGGGATCAGCCAGGCCACTGATAAGTCGCTCAACCGGCTCGGTGAGGCTGGCGGGCTGTCCCCTGACCAGATTTAGCGAAGCTACCCTGGGGCTCAAGCCGGGGTAAGCCAGAGCGGTCACGCTGCCTCACCCTTCGGGTCGGCGACGATGGACTCAGCTCGGTAACGACGAACTGAAGTCAGAGGGCACGCCCACTGCGGTCATCCAGTGGCTAAGACCTGTTCCCCAAAGATCCCACACGCTTAGTTAATGCTCAGCTGCAAGTTAAAACATTGTAAGTTAATCAAGTGGCCTTGTTTAACTCCAAGCACTGGTTTCGTGTGTTTATTTGAGGGGTGCGGGGTAAGTCCCTCTTCATCTCAGCGCAGTTTCTTTTCTAGTGGCTGTTGCTGGGGGTGTTCTGCATTTTTTAGATTGTGTACCCTTTTGGGACAGGGAGCCATTTAACTTATTATTATTATTATTATTATTATTATTATTATTATTATTATTATT
>JAJKFI010000001.1:11276422-11300237 GCA_029204185.1 Lerista edwardsae
TAATAATAATAATAATAATAATAATAATAATAATAATAATAATAATACTTGGATTTATATACCGCCTTTCTTAGGTCACCAGATTTCTCTAATGACTATAACTCAAGGCGGTTTACATGGGCAGACTTTATTCAGAAACCCAAAGGTTTTTACAATTTATACAGAAAATGTTCTATCTTTCAAGAACTACACACATACAGATGGATCTTTCTGGATTTAGTCCTTCTTTCTGGCCACCCATTTGTCTTCTTGCTGGCTGATAAATGGCTTCCCTGCTCCCACCAGAGAAGCGGCTGAACTTTGGCACAACTCCCCCTCACACAAGGCAGCCGAAGCTCAGCTGTTAATCAGCCGCAATTAACGAGGTCTACCGCTCACAGAGACCTCCGGCTGTCCCGAACTGGCGACCTTCAGATCTTCAGCTCTTATCTTCAGGCAAACGGAGGCATTAACCCTCTCGACTAAATCTTCTGCAGCTGTTAGTAAAACAAAATGAGTAGGTGAAAACAGACGAGGAGACGAAAGTCCACAGAAGGAAAAAGGGGACATTTAGTGGTGGGAAGGGGGGAAATGAAGGGAAGAAGGAGGTATAGAGGAGGACAGTCACAGATTCTAAGCATGTTGTTAATCTGACTGCACTCAAGACAGACAATGAAAGGTGATGTGGACATGTGGCAAGGCTGCCATAGGTTACCATTGCCATAAGTCACCAAAGTTACCACTCCATATCTGTGGAGTTTGAGTGATGTGTTGTGGGAACTATGGAACAAAGACCAGGTGAGCTTCCTGAGAAAAGTGGGGTTTCAAAGGACCTTGATGGGTGCTGTGAGCTGTGAGTCTATGCCTGTGGTGAAATGCCTTTACCTACCTTGCCCATCCTTCTATGCAGAGAAAGAAACTATCAGGGCTCAACAAAGCAAGTCATAGATTCATGACCTTTCAATCTATGGCACAATTTTAATTGTGCCTATTTATAGTAGATAACATGATCAGATGAAGAATGGCAGGTAGAACAGAATGTTCATGACCTTTCAGGAAATGTGTAAATGTAAAAGATCTTAACATTCTATATCATTTCTAGAATAAATGCGTTTTGGTGTTTTTCTTTCAACTGAAAAGTGGGTGCTTGTTCACATCTCAAATGGCGTAATTCAGTATAGTTAGTAGATATATCTGGAAAAATGTAAAAGTGACATGCTTACTGTACATGTAGAAAAAGTACAGATGAGAGCAACCAAAATGATTACTGGGCTGGGGCACTTCCCTTACGAGGAAAGGTTACAGCGTTTGGGGCTCTTCAGTCTAGAAAGAATGAGCTTGAGGGGGGACATGATTGAGACATACAAAATTATGCAGGGGGTGGATAGAGTAGATAGGGGGAATCTCTTTTCCCTCTCACACAATACCAGAACCAGGGGACCTTCTCTAAAGCTAGGAGAGTTAGAACAAACAAAAGAAAACTCCTTGCCACAAGATGTGGTGATGGTATTGGGCCTGGATGCCTTTAAAAGGGGATTGGACAGATTTATGGAGGAAAACTCCATTACAGGTTACAAGCTATGATAGGTATCTCCAGTCTGAGATTAGCTGGTCGCTCATCAGGCGGGCCGGGTAGGAATTTTTTTCTGTCATCCAAATTGGCCAAGGATGGCAGTTTTTTTTGCCTACCCCAGACTGGAGAAGGAGGGACGGGTATTACAGGTTACATGATTTAAATGTATGTTTAATAAAGTTAAACACAACTTCTGGGCCCCATTCTGGTATCTTCCTTGGGCATGGTGCAAGGGTAATAGGCTACTTTAGAATGCCAGATGCATTTCCTAATTGAATTTCTACCCACCCCTGACCTTTACTTTTGGAAAATCAATAAATTAAAAAAAAAAAAAAAGAATGCCAGATACGGGGAGTGGCAGCGGGATACAAGTATCTGGTTGTCTTGCATGCTCCTTGAGGCATCTGGTGGGCCACGGTGAGGTACAGGAAGCTGGACTAGATGGGCGTTTGGCCTGATCAAGCAAGGCTTTTCTTATGTTCTTATGTACATGGGATGGGAATAGGAAAAGACCCATTTTAAACTGTCTCTGCCAATGTGATGCCTTGTTAGTGATCATTAATGATATTATATAACATTTAGTACTCCAACAATGTGCTGGAGAGGGTGCTAGACATTAACAGCCTACTAGTGCTTGAAACTATCCCAAATTCTAATACAATTTCAAATATCATTGGAACTCAATGGTCAGTGTTTGAACAATTGTGTAGCCTGTTAGAGGTACAAAGTTGATGTTTTTTTAACTGGATTTATATGCCACCTTTCTCCCCAAAGGGCACCCAAGGCAGCTCACAAATAAAAAGGCATACATAAATACAAAAAAACACTACAAAATACATAAAAATACAATATCAAAAGTCAACCAAAGGCAAACAGCAACAATAAAAATAGATAGAGCGTTAAATAGTAAGTATCTAATGTCACAATGGTGGCTAGATACAAGTGAGGAAGGTACAGTTGTAGGTATGGTTAGTTATACTAATTTTAGCCCAATCTTATTAGGCTCAATCGCTGGCAGAACAAACGTTCCACCAGTGGTGACTGCCTTATTGCAATCCAAGAGTACACTAAACTTTTCCGTTAGGCAAGATTTCAAGGGCTTAATGTGGCACTAGCTTCTGAGTTTCTCTAGCCATCTTATATTATGCAATCCTTCTTCTTTTGTTCATCACTACGAACCTGTTAAAAAAAGCAAAATTGAGTTTTTTATAAGTGTAAGTCTTAAGGTTTATTACAAAAAAAAAAAAAAGATTCTAGAGAAATTTGTATCTCAAAAGAAGATTTCTTGTACAGGAAGAAAGTGTTAATGCCCAAGAATTGCATTACGATACCATACGATACCAAAAACGATACCATACCTCCATCTTTTCCCAATAGTCAGTGGGCAAGTCTGCAGCTTTATGGCTCACTCCTAAATTAACAGGCTGCCTCCATAACTTTCCATTGGTGGAATGTACTTTATGGCCCTCACAAATGGCTTGCTGGCAATGCACGAATCCATGCTCTACCAGCCAGTGGTGTAATTAGATCATTTGACAGCCAGGGCCCAGAAACATTTAACACCCCCCGCCCAGGAAGTGGAGCAGGAGGCACTTGCTAATGACATTGCACTTGTGCACTCACATTGGGAGGGTGACTGTGCTGAGCAGAGGGGGCCATTCACGCTATCGCCCTCTATATCCCCCTCCCCGCTGTCACAGCTCTGGGCCTGTACAATTGCAAAAGGCTGGTCGGCTTCCTCTTAGCCAGATCATATCCCTGGGGTATGCCCAGTCATTACACCAAGCAAAGGGAGCGCTTCTGAGCAAGTGAAAAGTGCTATTCTATCATTACTGAGCAACCACAGCCCATATCCAGAGAGAAAACGTTCCAGATGTAGCTATCTATTGAGGGAGGAGAAGATGTGAAATAACTTTAGCCTGCCTTACTGGGAAGGGGTGATGACACCCTAGACACCCCAGCTACTTGTTCCTCCCCATACAGACCCTTGCTACTGTGAGGCTTCCCTCCCAGAACATGCCCGCCGCTTCACCACCCAAACAAGACCTGGACTGGGCCAAATCATCACTGACGTTGAAAAACCCTCCCTCAACCCACTCCACTCTGCATGGCTTTCACCCTTGCCCACCCTGAACAGAGACATCCCTTAATCACGGATATTCACATTTAGCTCTGCTTTCCCCAGTGAAGCTGGTCAAAGGTATCCCTTGGGAGGGGGGACAATGTGCTGTCACTTTTCCAAGACTCCCAATCTCCCCGCCCCCGATGCAGTGCAAGCGTTCTTGATGTTGCTGCATCGGTGATGGCGGGGGGGGGGGGAAGAGGATAGGATTGGGCTGCTAGAAAGCTACAGAGGAAGTGTAAAGGAAGTCATCATTGTTCATCCATTAAGTGTTTGGTCTGTTTATTCTTAATCTGTAATGACATGCATGCTGCATATGCTATGCTCAAGGGTATTACCGCCGCATGATTTGCATGTTCCAGAACTTTACATCATACGTTGTGAGATAAGTAAAAGAATAGTCTTCTGTCAGTTCTTACTTCAGAGATGTCCTCATAGATTTCTAGCATATCAAGAGAAATAATGCATTTTCTCTTGTCTGCACGAGAATTCAGTGCAGTATCTGAATTCGGCTCCAAAAACACGGAATCTGAGACGTTTCTCAGTGCATCATGCATATGTAGGTATATTAAAACCCTCTACGAAGCCTGTAGGCTGCATGGTGTGGATCAGTAGGGTTGCAAATATGATTCTTCTCAAAATCTAGGCAACCCGATTTGCATATTATGCAAAGTATTTTCTGATTATGCAAATCACACATTAATTTTGCATTGTCTAACAGTTGCTTTGTGTCTGCTCCTGGCAACCACCACAAAAAATTGGGGAAGGATCAGAGGATTCATCTCCTGTTTACCTGACCATTTTGCTCACAACAGGATTTGCTCATGCTTTCTTCCCAGACAGCAGCAAAAAGATTATTGAGTGGGGATGTCACAAGCTGCTCTGTCCTACTGTCTCTGATACTGTTGTTCCAGAAATACATGGCTTTACATCTGCTCAGTTAATGTTCAACTCTTTTAGCTGCCATCTTTATGCGTGAAATGTGTGAAACTAGAAATGTGAAGTTACCGCACTGTAGATCAAGGGTGTCAAATCAGCATTCATAGTGCCTACTGAGGGCCGTACGTGACATCATTAAGCAGAAAGTGACATCATTAAGCAGATGATGGCTGGAAATAAACATTTTGTTCTCATGTAGAAATTCATCAGGTTCAAGCAAGAGAAAATATGCAAATCATATTTTGAAGATACGGGAGAGCACAATTATCATACTGGCTGCCCTTTCAGCAGTGCCTATTTTGACGATGTTTCACTTTACCAGCTACTTTGCAGAGTGAGCCCTGGGCAGAAGAGACACTTCTGAAAGGAAATGTTGATATATAAGCAATCAAAACATTAATTAAATGTATCTTTGTTCTTTACAGCTTAAGATATTTTATCAAGGAACGGCCTCCAGATAGTTTCAAATTTGTCCATACGCAATTGATGTTGATATACCATTTGTTCAAAAACCAATAAATGCAAAAGACTATCCATTGGGCACAAATTGGTGGGCTTATTTCCTTCTAATTAAGTACTGGTTTTTGGCCATCATGAGGGCACAGTGTTGACCCAGTGTTAATCTCTAGGTTATAGGTAAATAATTTAAAATAATGTACATTCAGTATATATCACAGGTGGCTATAGCACTTTTTAAATAATATTGATAACTTCTCCCCAATAATTTACAGGACTCTTTTTATGTGAGAGAGAAACATCCAGACTCCTACATCAGCAGGAGGTGTGGATTAATGGTTCAGCTGCCAGTACTGCCTGAAGCTAAGCAGGAGAATCTGTGGTCTATTTTTGTCAAGAAGACAGACTACCAGGTTGTGACAAGCTGCAGTATCTGTTGTGGCAGAACAGAGTCACTGTGGAGCCGATTAGCCAGTGTGAAAATGCGGGAAAAGGCCAGCCAGCAAAAGAACGGAATACGACCTTGAGGACCTGTCAAGGCTTGACTTAGGACTGCCTGCTGAAACTCGATGGCACACAGCCAGAGGAGAGAACCACACTGTGAAGACTACATCCGAGGATTCTGAGCACTATATATTCAGAGTACTATATCAGAGTACTAAAAACCCTATTGAAAAATGATGGTTTAGACTAGCCTGCACACGTAAGCTGCCTTGGGCATTTGCTTCGGCATGGGAAAGGTGGGGTAAACATTCTTCAAATAATAAATAAATAAATCTAGGCTCATTGCTGAGTACTTTTTGATATAATCTCTGTGGTGGCCAGTATACCCTAAAATATTTTTTGCTATATTAAACATAATCTAAGATTCATGGATATTGCGGGTATACTTCTGAGTACCACATCCGATTGATTATTCATGATAGGGCAGTCCAGTTTAATGATTTCACCTGCATTCATTTTACAGATTAACTATCCATGCACGCTGTACACATACAGAGGTTGCATATGATTGAATGGAACATGTGAATCATTGTACCCAGGTGCAAACTAACAATGGTTGTACCCGGGTACGTTTTAGCAGCCGTTTTGTGTCTGGTTTGGTGACATAGTCTTCTGGTTTCTTCTTTCTGTGTGCCCTTGCTTTGCATTAGCGAGCTGTTTGTTATTAGAGCAGATATGACCTCTCACATAACAAAGCACATGCTTTGGACAGAAGTCTGAAGAGGCAATCTGTGTAATGCTGTACTTCACTATGCCTGCCTCACAGTGCTTTTAACAAATTCTCCTGGTTGTGAACATCAAACTGATCCATAAATATGCCTAAGGAAATGTTCTTACAAAAATGGCAAAGCAAATGAGCTTAGACTCTAAAGCCCCCTGAGTCCAGATATCGCAGGAAGAATGAATCTATTTTCACATCTTAGTGCATTAGAGAGAAATCCTTATTTAATCAAATTTGTAATGATGTCAATGGCTTCACAAGCAAAAGGGCTTGCCTGGAACATCTGCTGTATTAGGAAATCTGTGCTCCCAATTTGCTTCAGATAAGCCAAGAGGTAACAACAATACTTAACATTCTTCAAGGTTTCCTTGGAACACTTTGCTGCTATAATGGAAAGACCAGATGAAGTGAATTAAAATGACCTTGCTGCTTTGAATTAGTAAAAATTGGTGTATTCAGGCACTAAATCAATGGCTGGCAGCAACACGACTCAGCTGTATGGAAGCCTGCAGTAGGCCTCTCATAATGTGACATGCAAAGGATCTATCTTTGCGGATGCCAGCACTTTCCTTAGCTCTCTCCCAGAACCCACTGTGCTAACACCTGTCTAAACTTGAGGTTGGGATTGAAGGTGGCTTAATGACTTGGCTGTCGTGCCGTATGTAGCAGGGATTCCCGAGGGACACCAGGGTTCTTGTTCCTGGAACCAGCAAAGAATTCTACAAATCAAGGATCGTACCATTGAATATTTTTAATGTTTTATTTTTTAAAGCATTAAAAAAATGCTTTAAATTAAAAACTAACAAAAAGCACTACATACATGTAGTCTTATACAGTTACGTATTTTTTTTTAAAAAAAGAAAAAATGGGGAAAAACAGATATTTAAGCGATCAAGACATTAATTAATATATCTACACCAGTGGTTCCCAAACTGTGGGTCGGGACCCATCAGGGGCTCAAGAGCTAATATCGGTAGGGTTGCAAAGCACCTAGGGCAGCCATATTAAAAATATGGGAAGCTGAGATGCTGGAAAGAGGGAGAGAATGTGGTTGTTTTGCTTGTGTCAAGGTTGTAAGTAGCTTTTTTTCCCTTTCTGATTCAGTTTGCTATTAGAAAATGACTGAGAAATAGCCCAACTTATTGCTGCATTTTTAGCAAAGCAGCAGGCTCTGGCATCACAACAGTGGCACTTACGGCCATGATATCACTTCTGGTGGGTACTGGACAGATTGGAATTCTAAAAATTTTGAGAACCACCGATCTACACACTTCATTAATCTTAAGGTATTATATCAGGGAACTGCCTCAAAATCTTGTCAAATACTGTATGTCCAAACACAACTGACCTTGATGTGGCATTCACTCAAATACCAATAAACACAAGATGTCATCCATCCATTGGGCACAAGTTGGTGGGCATTTTTTCTTACAATTGAGTAATGTTGGGGTCCCTCTGCAAAACCCGACTTACCTGCCATCCCCAGTGGGGTTGGGCCTCTCGCCTGCCAGTCTCCTGCCCAGGGCAGGCCCAGGACAGGAAGGGGTGGAGATTAACCCCTTTAAAACCTTGGGGGGGGGGGCAGTCATAAAGCAAAAAAGGGTCTGGGCAGCTTGCTGTGGCACGAATTTGGCTGGCATCCTAAGGTAGAGCCTCAGGGAGCAGGGCCAGAGTGGAGCAACCCCCTGCCCCTTAACCAGACCCTCTGAGGCCTTCCCTAAGCCATGAGCAGCACTTAGAGCTCTGCAGGCAAGGCCAGCAGGCGGGAGTCCACCAGGTGGCATCGGCGGCCCACTCACCCCAGACAACGAATATAAGTCTTTTAGCCATTGTGAGGGCACAGAGGGTCCATTTACGTTGGCCAGGTATAAATCTCCAGGTAAGAGGTAAACAATTTAATTTAGTAAATAAAATAATTTAATTTAGTAAATAAAATAATTTAATAATTTATAATACAACATATCACAGGTTGCTATAGCACTATCCTAATAATATTAATTACTTCTTCGCAAAAACATACAGTAACAGAAAATGACAACATACGTGTAATTAATACATTCAAACTTGGGTATTGCGAGCATCTAGATGCATTACTGATGGCACCCATGATAGGGACAACACCATACCACATACCACATAGAGACTCCGCCTCTGCCACTACCGTTTTGTCCTCTTCTCAATAGTAAGATTATTATTATTATTATTATTATTATTATTATTATTATTATTATTATTATTATTACCAAACAGGATCTGGCAGGGGAGGACAGGCATAGATATGGGTCCCAGTTTTAAATTTTTCTTACTTTGCTTTGCTCTGCATTAAGTGCCTCTTTTTGGGGGGGGGGAATTCTGATCATCTGATTTTGTTGCTGTCTAGGATTAATAGAAGACTCACGAACTGCATTTAGTGACATGGAAGTGAACATTTCACAAATTCTGCCTGAAATGTACACTGTATTGTATCTTTAAAATTAAGATTACTAACATGCTGTTTCTGCAATTATTATTCAAAAAGTACCAATTTAGTTTTTCTACCGGATCCAAGGAGAACGAATCTCATAACACTGCAGACATATTTTAAGTAAAGCCAGAAGGGCATATCTAGAAGAACAAAACAACTGAAAAGAAAATGAATGTGATTGATAAAGAGTAAGAAATATGTATATGAAAGAATTCTTATGCTTGTTTGTGCTTGAAACAAATAGTTGCAAAGAATAATTTGGTGTGTTAAAGTGGATTCCCCCCCCCCAAAGCTTTGGTATTTAAAGATTTTTAAATGTTTTTAATACCTGCTACAGCAGCTACACAGTTTCTGGATGAATGGTTAGAATAGAAATGGTTTATTACAAATTATGAACATGCAACACATAATTCAACTGATTCCAGTAGGAGAATTCATATAATTTTAACATAATGTATCCACCTGAATGCATAATGGATCAAACCAAGTAGTATCGAAATTAGATAGAATGGCTGTTGGTGCCTTCACGCACTAACGGTCCCCTTGGCCCCGCCTCCCAGGGGACCAGCAAACCGTGGCAAGCAGCCATTGGCTGGAAGGGGCCACCGGGAGGGTGGTAAGTGTGCAGCATGAGCGTCTCTCACGCTGCCTTGCCAGAGTGATCCTGGACGGCGAAGGATTCAGATGCTGCAGAAAGGAGCTCCCTTGAAATTGCTGCGCGTCTGGCCTTCCCCTCCAACACTCACTGACTTTGACCCCCACCCCCCATCGCTTCAGGAATGCAGGACGGGTCAAGCGACATTGCTGGCAGCACGTTTTTTGAAATGCCTACCCTCCGTCAGGCTTGTATCACTGGGGGATTTGCGGGGAATTGCGGGAGGATCGGTGGGCTTGTGGGGATGCCCTGTGTATGGCATAGAGGCATTGCTATTGTGCTTGGCTGTCAGCTAACAGCCAGGGTTTCCCTCCTCCCATTTATTCATTGCAAGTTTCGGGTTGCTAGCCCGTGTCTTCCCTCTTTCCACTCACTCAATTTGCAGGCTGGGGCTTGCTTGCCTGTGCCTTTCCCTTACCCCTCTCACTCATTTTGCAGGCTTGGGCTGCTAGTCTGTGGTTTTTCCCGCCTTCCACTTACTTTGCAAGCTTAAGTTGATACGGAGACCTAGCAGAGTGCAGGAGAGCTGCTAACATAGTTGCACTCGCTGGCCTGAAAGGAGGATTATTCTTAACAAGACCACCAGAGGACAGCATTTTGCAAAATGGTTGAAAAAAAGCAGCAGAAAAAGGGCGGGAAACCCCAGAACCAGTGTTATTTTGTTTCAATTTTCCCCCGCCCCTCCACACACTCATTTTGCAAGTTTGGGTTGCTACTAAGACCTAGCAGAGGGCAGCAGAGCTGCTAACATTGTTGCACTCGTTTGCCTGAAAGGAGGATTATGCTTAACAAGACTTGCAGAGGGCAGCATTTTGCAAAATGGTTGGAAAAAAGCAGCAGAAAAAGGGCAAGAAACCCCAGAACCGGAATTCTCCCAGGCCTGAAATCACCTCATCATCTTCTGGGGGGGGGAGAGGATGCAGGGGCATTATGGGCCGTGCTTGACCGCTTGGAATCCAGGCGCAAAGCTAAAGCCTTGAGAAGGGCTGGTCGAAATAAGGGGGGAAACCCTTCTCATGAGCAACAAATTGGGCAGAGGGCATCGTGACCAGGTAAAGGGGCGTGTTTAATGGAATATCTTTCATCCAAAAGGACTGCTCCGACCAGAAGCGCTGGCAACACGCCTGCTCTCTTTCTTCACCTGCTTCATAGGATGCACGCCAGGACCAGGCTGAGCCCCTGACGCCACTTGAGAGCACGAGCAGCTGACTCACCATGGAATCAGGCGCAGTATTTACTGCATCACATGACACACCCAATACAGTGTGGGGGACAAACGCTGAGGACAGGGGAGACATTGAAAACCCACAGGAACAATAATCATGTGGCAGTGCCAACCCTAAAAGTGGCAGTGCCGTTCGAGGCATGCCACAACTGATTGGTTGAGGGGGATGGAACCTCCCGATACATAGCATGTCCCCCTTCGTGGGTGGTATTGGGGGAATTCAAATGCCCCAGCAATCGGTGGGAGCATATGTTTGGAACCCATTGGGTTTCTTCTTGGGTCCAACACAAAATGCACAGCCAACCGGGGGTTGGGTTACCGAGTCCAATAAGTACCCCAGACTAGCTTATGGGGACATAGCTCTTCCATTGGGGGGGCCACTTGGCCCTCTCAGTGAAAGAAAAAATTTGGAGGGGCAAATTTATCAACATATTTGGCCTCCTCCAAATGGAACCAGAACCAACCCCAAAGTGCGGTCAAGCAGTCCGGGAGAGTGGCAACAGGATGCAATCATCTTGTTGTCTCATGCCTCCCTGGGGCACATGGTGGGCCGCTGTGAGATACATGAAGCTGGACTAGATGGGCCTTTGGCCTGATCCAGCAGGGCTCTTCTTATGTTCTCATGTTCTTAAAGAAACAATTAGGAAGCGTAAAATTGACATGTGCCAATTGGTTAATGCATCTATGATGCATCTATGCATCTGTCATCATTCAGATGTACCCCACAAAGGCCACGGCACTATTTAAATATTTGGACATTGACCATATTTAAATATTTGGACATTTAGAGATTACGCTGGCACGGCTTAGGAAGCCTATGACCAGCATTTCAGATTGTGGGCTTCCCTCCTTGGATTGGAGGACCCTACAGTGGGAACTTTTGTTTCAGCTGGTCGTGCCAGCAAGGTAGTCTTCGGCAACTGCTCTGACAGTGGGCATTTGATTGCCCGTGTCAGGGCGGAGCAGAACAAGGCACCGGCTGGTGCTCAGTGGGTCCAATTCCTGCGTACCTGCTTTGAATTTAATTCAGCAGGAAAATGCTCAAGAACCCGCTGTTCATTGGCCCATCTCTGTGGTCTCCGTGGGGGTAGACATGCAGTCTGTCTGCCCCAAAGTTGGTAACAAACAAGGAGCCCGGCCCCCAGGTCAAGGCGGCAAGAGGGGAGGAGGACAACAGCAGCCTCCCGCCCCACTGCAGTAAGGGGCCAACACCGGTAAGGATCGGTGCTTTGGCTCGCGCACTCAGGCACTACCCGGACAAAGAAGCAGCCAGGCAGCTAGTGCAAGGTCTTGCGGGGGCTTAGGGTCCCGGCACCCCCCCGTCATCCCCCTCATCCGCAGAGAACCTCACTACTGGGATGACTTCCTGTTTGCTGGCCCTCCGGGTAGTGGCATCTGTGAGTGCCTCCTGCAAAACTTTACCGAGCTTTGCATGGAGCTGGGAGTTCCACTGGCCCATGGAAAAAACTGAAGGCCTAGCCACGTGTCTGACCTTCCTAGGGGTAGAGCTTGATTCCCAGGCTCAGCAAAGCTATCTCCCCACGGAAAAAATCAACAAGGCAATGGCTTTGATAAAAGCTGCAGGCTCAGCACGTAAGATCTCACTGCATGACCTGCAATCCCTGGTGGGGCACCTCAACTTCGCCTGCCGGGTGATAGCACTGGGTAGGGTCAGCCGGCCCTCCCACAGGATCAGGATT
Source organism: Lerista edwardsae (assembly GCA_029204185.1). Lineage (NCBI taxonomy): Eukaryota > Metazoa > Chordata > Lepidosauria > Squamata > Scincidae > Lerista > Lerista edwardsae. The sequence continues at coordinate 11,288,761 of JAJKFI010000001.1, forward strand.
TCCGCAGACATGCACAAGGACCTGGATATGTGGCTCCGGTTCCTTGAGCATTTTAACGGGATTTCTTTTTGGAGGGACCTGCAACTAATTGAAGCAGAAATGCAGGTCAGCTCTGACACAGCTGGGGGCTTAGGGTTCAGTTTGTATTTTAGGGGAAAATGGTGTGCCGCTCTGTGGCCGAGCAGTTGGCATGAAGCTGGCATGACCAGGGACCTTACCTTCCTGGAACCTTTCCCTATTGTGCTGGCTGTCTTCATCTGGGCTCGGGATTTCCGCGACGCCTCCGTTCGATTTTGGTGTGACAACTTAGCAGTTGTTCACATCGTGAATCATCAAACATCAAAGTCTCCCAGGGTCATGTCTCTCGTGAGAGCCTTTGTTTCTCCTATGCCTGTGTAACAACACACAGTTTGTGGCAAGACATGACCCTGGGATACAGAACAACATCACCGACGCTCTTTCTCGCCTGACGGAAGAGCGTTTCCGGCAATTGGCTCCAGAGGCGTCGGTGGATCCAGAGCCCCTGCCACCGTGGGTTTGGAACCTTGGCTCCTCAGAGCCCGAGGGGCCATGCGGGCGTCCCTAGCACCATCTTCAAGGGCCAGCTATACTAGTAAGCTTATAACATTTCACTCCTTTCACGAAAAAACAGGGCTAGGTGACATCTGGGCCATCCTGGTGGATCATATAATGAGATTCCTCTTGGATATTAGGGACAGGCAGCTAGCTGCGAAATCAGTGGCTGTCTTCCTGGCTGCGCTATCTTTTCAATCCAAATGCCTTGGGTTAAAGGACACGGCATTTGACTTCAGGGTCCACCGTATGTTAGAGGGGTTTCGGAGGGAGTCACCTGTTTCACATGACACACGACGCCCTATTACAATGGCCATGTTGGTTGCCCTAGTTGGGGAGTTTCAATCCCTTTCCTCCTCCCAGTTTGAATTTTGCTTATTCAGGGAAGTTTGTGTAGTGTTCCTTTTTGGAGCCTTCTGACCTTCTCAGATACTGGCCAAGTCTAAAAATGTCGGGGACAGGGCCCTGCAACAGGGTGACCACAGACTTTGCCCTGATGCCATTAGCCTTCTTATATATAAGTCTAAGATGGATCAGAAGGGTGCTGGACAATGGGTGAGATTGCACAGAGCCCAGGATACCACCTTGTGCCCGGTCCTGGCCATGGAACAGTTTTTAAGCGAAGCCCCATCAGAAGTTGGGCCGCTGTTTAGGCACTTGGACGCAACTCCCCCCCCCCACACACACACACTATACCAATTCGGTTCAGTTCTTAAGAAAGCAACCAATAGGCTGGGTTGGCTGAAGGGCCCATTGGGATTCACTCCTTTCGGATGGGGGCAGCCTCTATAGCGGCACGCATGGGGCTTCTGGACACGGCTATTAAGAGAACAGGCCATTGGAAATCCGGTGCCTACATTTTACGTTCGTTGAACCATTTGGGGGGGGGGGGGTCGGAAGGCCAGAGTGCCTTGGTTGTACGCCACGTGGCAGCAGGGAAGACCTGCAGTTGGCTCCCCTGCGGGGGTTTGCCTGAGGCTTAGGCCTTTCGGGGGGTCTGTGTGCCCCGGTTGGTTCCAGGTCACTGCGGTGACCTGCGCTGTGTTTGGTCTAGTGCTGGTTGCACTCTCCCCTGCGGGGGGTTGTTAGGCCCCTGTGGCGGCCTGTGCGTGAGGCGATTGCACTCTCATTTTGTTCTTTGTTCTGACAGGTCCATCCCGGCCAGGCCCTGTCCGGGTTGTCATCTGCGGACACTCGATCGTTTTTTGGGCTAGAAAAAGGGCCCTCTGCACCAGTTTCGGTTCTCAGCTGGGTTTGGGTCCGCTGGCACACGTCACTTGGGCGGCGCGAAGAGGCATGCGCTGGGATCAGCTATTGCCATTCCTTCATGAGCTGCTATCCAGTGGGCCACCCCCTCAGGTAATATTAATCCATCTTGGTGAAAACGACCTGGGGCAGCGAACCATGATCTCGCTGCATCACCAGGCGTGCAGGGACTTCGCCACACTCAGAAGTTGGTTCCTGGGTGTGCACTTCCTGTGGTCCAACATGCTGCCTAGGTGCGTCTGGCACAGTGCCCGCAGTGTGCGCAGGATAGACGTTGCCCGCAAAAGAGTCAATCATTACCTGGGCAGGGTGGTATTGTGTCAGGGGGGTGCTGTCATCTGGCACCCTGGCATAGTACATTTGATGCCGACCCTTTATCGGGGTGATGGGGTACACCGTTCGCCGTCCGGCAATGACATCTTCCTCAGAGACTTGCAACAAGGGCTGTGTGCATTTGTATTGGGGATGGGAGGAGGAAGGACAAACGCCAGGTTGTCCTCCCTAATGGCATGAAAGGTGCGGGGTAAGGGCAAGCAACATCAGGCAGCTCACGGTGTCCATGCCAGGGCAGCAAGGTCATGGGGGGATCTCGGCAGCTCCAGTGAGGCCCGCTCGACTCTTGGAGAGGCCGGGAGAAGCCCACTGACTGGCACGGAGGTGCCAGCTGCCTTGGTCCCTGAAGGGGCAACTAGGACGGTCAGCCAGCTTAAGAGCTGGGACTGACCGGAGTTGTTTGGTTCGCCCAATGAGGTTACAGCGGGGGGATGACCGATAGGGTTATCGCCCCGAGATAGCACTCCGCACCTAAAGGGGCGAAAGAGGGTGGGGTCACATTCACCCCCTCCTTTCGCCCCCTTGCCTCCCATGTTATTGTTGGGCAGTCCTTGTTGCCAGTCTATGTTTGTTATTCAATAAAGTGGCCCTCTTCTACGCCAACAACGGCCTGCTGTCTTTATTGGGAGTGTGGGGGTAATGGGGAGTGGAGGCAGACGAAGGGGCAGAAAGGGGGAAGCAACTTTCTTTAATGTCAGGAATTAATTGAAATACAGAGCAAAGCACAGTTTGTATAAAGATTTATGGAAGAGAGATGAAAGCACGGCAATAAAAATATTCAGTAGTTTAGGGAAGTAGTTGCCATTTAATTAGAAGGTGTAATTAATAAACTTCAGGTTACTGAGATTTCTGATTTGAAGTATCTGCACATCTCTTTTATTCAATCAATAAAACATGTATCTGCAAGCCTTCAATAATAGAGTTGTTCCTATGTTATTGAATTTTTTGACTTAACCCCTATTCACCTTCCTATCCCTTCACTGTCCTCTGTGAAACAATGAGGAACACATTTTCTATTGCAAGACTTACAGCTAATGCAAATAGATCATGAAAAGAAAAAATTTGCATTGCAGATAGAGATGCTATGATGTTTGTATTTATTAATAGTGGAAAATATAAAAACCAAAGCTACAGGGCGAATCCTTACTCTCTCTCTCTCTCTCTCTCTCTCTCTCTCTCTCTCTCTCTCTCTCTCTCACACACACACACACACACACACACACACACTCATTACCATATATACTTGTGTATAAGTCAATCTCATGGATAAGTCAAGGGCAAATTAAAGCAAAAAATCATAGAGTTTGCTATGACCTGTGGATACGTGGAGGGGTAAAACTTGGGAGGATGTATGAAATTCTTTGAAAATGACTTACCAATAATTGTTCTAAGGCAGCAACAGACTTCCAACTAAAAAACAGAGCTGATTTTCTTCTGAGGCAGCATTTCTTCTGAGAAAAAGAGCTGTTCTTCAAACAAAAAGGAACAGAGATAAACGTGTTTGTGGGAGTTGTAGGCTTTGTAGCATTTCCATAGCAGCAGCCTTCATAACTACTACAATTCCCATAAGCTCCTTCACCTCTCTGCCTGTTTGGAGAAGAAGGAAAATGTCAACCAGTTTTTTCCTTGCTGTCTGTTGGTGCCTGAGAACGATCACTGGTGAGTAAAATGGCTTCATTTTTTCCAACCTCCTGCTTTCTGCTTCTTAGCCAAAACCCCACCTCAAGCGGCTGTTAGAAGCTTTCTTAGGGCTTAATCCTAACCTGCGCTGGAACAGCACAGGCTGGCGGGCCTGCACTGTATCCAACGCAGGTTGGGACTGTGCTGGAGCCTCTACGGCGCCAAAGGCATGTTTGTGCCTTTGCCCCAAAGTAGGTGCCAGCTGCCCCCATGGGCTTTGCTCAGATCTGAACCCGCTATATAGCAGACGATCCAAGTAAATTGCCCGGCCCACATTGGGGCCACTCGGCTCGGGGACGGGCTTGGATGCAGCCTAATGGCTACATCCAACCTCCACCCCCTTCCCTGGGCAGGCACACCTCCATATAAGTGTCCATCATAATATGTGCAATTGCAATGGATTGAAGAAAGGTATTGTAAAATCATGGCAGCAACACGGAAATACCCTTGACATCTCTCAAATCAGGGAAACATCCTTGACATCTCTCAACTATAGGATTGAGCACTTCTTTTGTAAAAAAAAAAAAATGTGACTATTAAATTTCTAAGTCCACCAACTAGGGGTGGGAAGAAATTCGGAAATTGATGTTGAATAGAGTGCACGTGCACACACACACACACACACACACACACACACACACACACCCCTGCTAAGTTTCCACTTTTTTCCCTTTCCTCAACTTTTAAAACTTACTCAGTTGTGTGTGGGGATAATGAAAAATGTCAGAACCCGTGATATGAAAAATGGCAGGACTAAATTAAATTGTATTGTTTTGTTTTAATTTTGTTTTATTGTATTGTTTTAATATTGTTTTTAAATTGCTTTTTAATGTTAACTTTTATATTGTATTTTTATATTGTAATGCCGCCTTGGGTGCCTCCGGGCAAAAAGGCGGGATAGAAATCTAATAATAAATAAATAATAATAATAAAGCAATGGATTTCTTAAGAATGTTCCTGAACTGGTATTTATATAGCATCTTGAATTTATATTGCACTTTACACAGTGTGAGAAGACAGGTCCCTGCCCGGAGGGATTTACAACCTAGAGCTAGGGGCATCAAACATAAGCCTTGTGTATAAGCCAGGTACTGTCCTCAGAAGCTCTTCATTTGGTCCTCGGGCTCTCCCAGCACCACATCATCTGCTGAGCTGTGCTGAAGTTTCATTGCTGAAAGGGCAGCCCGCATAATAATTGAGGCCTTCCATATTTTGAAAATATGATCACCATTTGTGTATTTTCTCTTGTCATTTGTAGCAAATGAGCTGCTAAGTGAGAAAAGAAGTGCTTATTTCTGATCATGACCTGATATATGACAGATATATGATATATGACCTGATATATGACAAATGAATGCTATTTGGCCCGCTGCATGAACTGAGTTTGACAACCCTGATCAAGATGTTCACGCTAGGGAGACAACAGGAGGAGAAGGGAGATGGAGGCAGAGGTGAACAGAGACGCATGTGTGATGGCTTCAGTTGCAGGTAAGTCTGTTTAGAATTGCTGTGCAAATTACAATATTTATTTACTTTATAAAAATAATAACTGGCCAACCTCCCCTTCCCCAATATATATGGTAAGTGACAAAGAATTAAGGCATGAGGCCTTCACAGAAAAGGTAGGTTTGAAGAATAGAATTTGCAGTGAGCAGAAAAGTCACTCACATTTCTACTAGACAGCAGTTGTAAAGGTCTAAAAGGGCAGGAAGGGAGAAAGGAGGGTGTCTCGAGGGAGCAGAAGACCGTTGGCTGATCAAGGGCAGTGGTTCGCGTAGCGGATCTGAGAACTGAGAAAGGGGAGGCTGCTGTGTATTCTGAGGACACTTGTCCATTGTTCCTGTCTCACCAACAAACAAGTCTAACACATTACAGTTCCTAGAGTTAAGCTGAGGGCTACTCTAAGCTGTTTCTTGCTCCTGGTTTTAAAAGTGTAATGCTAGATGCAATACAGTGGCAACAAGATGCAGGTATAATGTTGTCCTGTGTGCTTCCTGAGGAATCTGGTGGGCCACTGTGAAGATACAGGAAGCTGGACTAGATGGACCTTTGGCCTGATCCAGTGGGGCTCTTCTTATGTTCTTAGTTGTGGTGAACATTTAAGCGTTGTCCACTTTTGTTCTCACTGAGGAGGAGGAATAAAGAGCTACCTGTCCCAAATACAGCAAAGCAGACCTCAGCAAAGCAGACCTCTGAAGACTTAGTTACAGAGAGCTAGAAACTAAAAAGGGAATTTAGTGATGTCCCAAAATCAAATTTCCCTTCCCTCAACATTTGCAATTCGGTAAAGGAGAAGTGGGAGAAAAAGAAAGGTGGCAGGCAAGAATTCCAGCAGCTGTGAAAGAAGTCCCCTGTTTTAGAGCTTTGGAGAATTCTCAGTAGAAGCCTGAATGCCAAACAATTTGGAATGCCAAATTGAAATGGGCAGGATTTGTCTATCTCTTCAGAGGCAGTGGCATCTTGCACAAAGGAGAGCCATAAAATAGGGTTACTTGGGCTGAGGCACCACCACATCTGATGTGGTAAGAGGGGCCTCATGATGTCACCAGGCAGGGCCTCATGATGTCACATAATTGGGTACTATTGAACAACCAGAAAAAAAGATCTGGTGCCAGGATGCCTACAGCAAAAACATATAGGAGCTTAGCCTGAGCTGAATGTAAAAAATCTGACATCTGGCAACCCCACCAAGAAGAATTATGGAATATTCCCACGTGATTTAACTGAAACAAAAATTGCAAGTTTGTCAGGATGGTATAGTGGTTTGGAAGTTAGACCTGGAAAATCCAGGTTCAAATCCCCGCAAAGCCATGAAGCTTCCTGGATGGCCTTGGGCCAGCCACCATCTCTCAGAGCACAATCCTGAACTGGAGTTAGGCCAGCATAGACTAAGCCAGCAAAATTTGGCCAGCACAAGGGCCACCATAAAGCACGTTTGGACTACTCTTGGAGTCAGAGGATGGCTCACGTCTGTGTGCTGGCCTCTGACTCCAAGAGTGGTCCAAACATACTTCACAGTGTCCCTTGTGCTGGCCTAACTTTGCTGGCTTAGCTTATGCCGGCCAAACTCAACTTATGATTGCGTTCTCAGCCTCATAGGGTTATTGTAATGACAAAAAGAGGGGAGGAACTATGTATACTACTCTGAAATCCTTGGAGGAAGGGCAGTATAAAAATGTGGAAAATAAAGAATAAAATAATTTTCTTGGGAATAAGTTCCCCTGAAAAAAAAATGGAACATATCTAACTAAATATGCTTAGGATCACATTGAATTGATTATTATTCTACAGGCGGAGCATTTCCATATATTCTTAAAATATGTATGAATAGTGAACAATAAGGGAACAACATGCAGAATAGTTCCTTCAGAAATGTTGCGTTCTCGCATTTGTGTGGACAAAGGCTACACATAAACTACATGCAAGAAATACTGTTTTCCTGTCAATGGAGAGTAGGGTTCCCATCTCACCAGGATTGGCATGGAGTCTTCCGTGATGGAGACTCAGCCTCCATCTCCAAGTGGCTACTGAAAGCCATCCTGGAGATTATAACAGCGTTTCCAGGAATTTCAAGCATTGCATCATTAACATGATGAGTGGCAAAAAGAATCTGTAGGAATCTCCTGTGTTCCAGGAATAGCATTAGTCAAAAATTGGAGACCCAGTAACTTTTCTGCAGGAGAGTTAGATATAACTGAAAGCTGTCCTATGACACTTTGTGAGGGTGCAATCCTAACCAACTTTCCAGCACTGGGGTAAGGGCAATGCAGCTCCAAGGTAAGGGAACAAACATTCCCTGACCTTGAGGAGGCCGCTGTGACTGCCCCCCCGCCCCAACTGCAAGATGCCCTATTGGCATAGTTAAACTAGTGCTGGAAAGTTGGTCTGGATTGCGCCCTGAATATAAGAAGCCTACAAAATGTGTGGTTTTTGGCATATTGAGGTTACAGTTCTGTAAATGAAATTTGAGTACAAGCATGGGCCTTTGAGAACGCAATCATGCAGTCTTCTTTCTGTACCACTTTGTCTCTGGAGCATCTGCCCTCTTTTCACAAGGACTCCTCATCTTTGGCAGCCTTCTTCTCACAGCCTACAAATTATTTTATCAGTCCTTCACTTGTGCTCAGCTTAATTTTAAGATCAATGAACTCACTTCCCAGTTAGACAGAATCATCAGTTGTTCATGCAATTAATTTAGCCTTATTTTTTAAAAACTAAATGTTAGCAGATCTGACTGAACGTAATTGCTACTCAATCACTCGGTGAAATCTTCTTGAAACTGAAATCCTGCTCAGCCAACAGAAACCAAATCTAAATGGCTTCCTGGTTTTGCTTGAAATCAATGGGATTCTCAGAAATGGATCACCTTTTACTGCAAAAAAATCCTTTCTATTTTTAAAAAGTGGTGTTGCTGCCTGGTTAATATGCCCATAACCTACACAATGTGTTTGTTACAATCCTGGAGGAATAAATCAGCAGTTATGCAAAGTTTGGGGGAGGCGTAAAAAGGAATTATGGCCCAGTCCTAACCACTAGTTGCTCTGGCAGAATGTGTGTTCTGCCAAAGTGCACTGTCACAAAAGCATGGTAAGGCTGTGACATTGCAAGGGCCTGCTGTGCTGGCAGGATGGGCAGAGTCTTCTTGTGACCGCCTATTGCTGCACAGACACTCACCAGAGCAGGTAGGTCCAGCACAAGGGTTAGGGGAGGGCAGGGAGGGGGTGGGACAGAGCAATGGGAAGTGGCAACCAGTGTGAGGTTTGGGCGGATTGTGCCCGGAGGAGGGAGGGAGGGATCAACAGTGTTAGCATATACCATATCTCCCTTCCAGGACCTGTTCCACTGACACAGATCAATGCGGACTTGCACCAGCATTGTGGAAGAACTGACACAGGTCCCTGCTTAACCCATTGCAGCTGAGGGTAAGGCAACAAATGTCACCTTCCCCCCAATACAAGGAGACTTCCAGCAGCCACAATTCCCCCATGGGCTGCAGCATAGCCCACACTGGTGCTGCTGCATTGCAGCGTGATAATTTATGCTGGGTTGGGCTGTTAATGTTTTAGGGCCCAATCCTATCCAACTTTTTATTTTTATTTATTTATTTATTTAGGAGATTTGTATCCCGCCTTATTTGCCTAAAGGCGCTCAAGGCGGCTTGACAAAGTATAAAAACTAGCATTAAAAACACTTTAAAAACAATATAAAAAACAACACAATAAAACAATTAAAACCAACAACAGTACAATTTAAAAGCAACAAAAAACCAGTGGATCATAAAATATAATAAACCAGCCAGCCCGCCAGACCTGTCAACTAAAAGCTTTTTGAAATAAAAAGGTCTTCAGCCCCCGCCGGAATGTTAACAGAGAGGGAGCAGTTCTCAATTCTAAGGGGAGGGTATTCCAAAGTTGGGGGGCCACCACCGAGAAGGCCCTCTTCCTGGCCGCCACCCCTCTCACTTCTCCTGGTGGCGGCACAGTCAAAAGGGCCCCTCCAGATGATCTAAGAGTACGGGTTGGATTGTATGGAAGGAGGCGGTCCCTCAAATACCCCGGACCCGAGCCGTAAAGGGCTTTAAAAGTCAAAACTAGCACTTTGAATTGGGCCCGGAACAGAACCGGCAGCCAGTGCAGTCGCCGAAGCAGCGGCTCGACAGAGTCAAACCGACGTGCCCCAGCAACCACCCGAGCCGCCGCGTTCTGAACTAGTTGTAGTTTCCGGACTGTCTTCAAAGGCAGCCCCACGTAGAGCGCATTGCAATAATCTAATCTAGATGTCACTAGGGCATGGGTCACTGTGGCCAGGTCCGCACAGCTCAGGTACGGCCGCAGCTGGCGAATCAGCCGAAGCTGAGCAAAGGCTCCCCTGGTCACAGCCACCACCTGGGACTCCAGATGTAGCTGTGGATCCAGGAGAACCCCCAAGCTGCGAACCTGCTCCTTCAGAGGAAGTGCAACCCCATTCAGAGCAGGGCGATAGTCCAGTACCCGAGCTGTGGATTTCCGGACCAAGAGCACCTCTGTCTTATCCGGATTTAATTTCAGCTTGTTCGCCCGCATCCAGCCCCCAACTGCCTCCAGACAGCGATCCAGGACCTCAACTGCCTCCTCAGAATCAGGGGGAAAGGAGAGATAAAGTTGGGTGTCATCAGCATATTGATGGCACCCCACTCCAAACCCCCGGATGACCTCTCCCAGTGGTTTCATGTAGATGTTAAATAGCATGGGGGATAAGATGGAACCTTGCGGCACCCCAAACCTAAAAGGTCGGGGTGCCGAACAAGCATCCCCCAGCACCACCTTCTGGGATCTGTCAGCCAGGAAGGAGCGGAACCACTTCAAAACAGTGCCTCCAAGCCCCAACCCGGCCAGCCGACCCAGAAGGACACCATGGTCGATGGTGTCAAAAGCCGCCGAGAGGTCCAGCAGGACTAACAGGGTCGCACTTCCCCTGTCCATCCCCCGGCGCAGGTCATCCACCAAGGCGACCAAGGCAGTCTCCGTCCCGAACCCCGGCCTGAAGCCAGATTGGAATGGGTCCAGATAATCCGTTTCCTCCAGAACCCTCTGAAGCTGAGATGCCACCACCCGCTCAATCACCTTGCCCAGAAATGGGATATTGGAGACTGGCCGAAAGTTGTTTAAGTTTGTAGGATCCAGGGAGGATTTCTTCAGGAGGGGGCGTACCATTGCCTGCTTCAAGGCAGGCGGGAACACCCCCTCCCTCAGAGATGAATTCACCACCCTCCCTGTCCACTCGGCCAGCCCTCCCCGGGCAGCTCTAATTAGCCACGCCGGGCAAGGGTCGAGCGGGCAAGCAGCAGGTCTCACGCTCCAGAGAATCCTGTCCACATCCTCAGGCTCTACAAGCTGAAAAGAATCCCAAATCGTAGGACAGACAGGTTCCCCAGGGACATCACTAGATATGCTCACAGCGGCGTCCAAGTCAAGCCGGATCTGATCGACCTTGTCTGCAAAATGTTTTGCGAACTCGTCACAGCGAGCCTCCGTGTGCTCCTCCCTGCCAGTAAGGGGGGCCAGGTGTAAAAGGCTACGGACCACACGGAAAAGCTCAGCCGGACGGTTCTCTGCAGACGCAATGGTGGCAGATAAGTGTGCCCTCTTAGCCGCCACCACTGCTCTAGAATAAGCTTTTAAATGGGCCCTCGCCCGGGTTCGGTCAGATTCGGCACGAGTCTTTCGCCACCGACGCTCTAATCGTCTGCCCTGCCGCTTCATCATTCGCAGCTCCTCAGAGAACCAAGGAGCCGCTCTGATTCTGCGACTGGGCAGAGGACGCTCAGGAGCGATCTCATCCAGGGCCCTGGCCATCTCCGTATTCCAGAGATCGACCAGGGCACCGGGTGGATCTCCAACTCTGGCAGCAGGAAAATCCCCCAGAGCCCTCAGGAATCCATTCGGATCCATCAGCCTCCGAGGGCGGATCATAGAATGCGATCCCCCGCCATTGCAGAGGTGAGAAGCTGCAACAAGCCTAAATCCCACCAGACAGTGATCTGTCCATGACAAAGGAGTGATCTTAATCTCCTCCACCTCCAGATCACCATCAACCTGTCCAGCTGTAAACACCAGGTCCAACGTGTGTCCCGCATCATGCGTCGG
>JAJKFI010000001.1:11303962-11330069 GCA_029204185.1 Lerista edwardsae
TCTCCACCCTCAGCAACCCAGAGCCCAGACCTTTAAAGGTCCCAGGATAAGCCAAAGGCTTAAGATGGCTTAAGATGTTCCACACTTGCCTGTCACTGTCAGCAAAACGTGTGGGTGTCAAAGCTCAGGACGTAGTCACCAGCATGCCAAGGGGAGCACAACAACTGCATGTGCAGGACAGAAGAAACTGAGGCATAGCTCTTCCACAGAAACCATATTTTTGGCCCGACACTTCTATTGGCCAGTTGTAATGGCCGATGCCAGCCCTAAAAATCATCTGGGTGTCTCCTGGCCTCTGGGAGTCCTTGTGGAGCTTTTCCCAGGGGAAGCCTGGTGCTTTCCAGCACCGATGCTTGATGCGCTCAGAGGACAATCCTAAACTGGAGTTAGGCTGGCATAAAATAAGCCAGCAAAGTTTGGCCAGCACAAGGAACACCATAAAGTGTTTTTGGACTACTATAGGAACCAAGGAGGATGGCGCACTTCTGTGTGCTGGCCACTCTGACTCTGAGAGTGGTCCAAACATACTTTACGATGGCCCTTGTGCCGGCCAAACTTTGCTGGCTTAGTTTATGCCGGCCTAACTCAGTTTAGGATTGTGCCCCCCAATAGCACTGAAACACAAAAGTAAAAATGCCTGGAAGCATGACACAATATTCTGTATACAATTACATTTTCAATCTATAACAGGATTATGGGTGAAAGCAAAGGAAACAAAACTATAATACGTGTGTGTGTGTGTGTGTGTGTGTGTGTGTGTGTGTGTGTGTGTGTGTGTGTTCCTTTTCTTCAGTGTCTGTCCAAATACTGACATCTCTGAAATGATGGTATTGGCATTGCAGAGTCTTCCACAATCACTCTTTTGAGCTGGTCCCAAGTTCTAAAATGAGCATCTCACCTTCGTCTGCAAACCAGTTGAGGAACTCAAGGACTGTGGGTTTGCTTTCATTTAGATTAACTGTGGTAGGAGTTGACTGGAATTCTTCTACATTATTTTGTCCAGGAGATGCCAAAAATCCACCATGTTGAATCCCAGAACTGCCAGTTTGAGAATAGCTGTTTTCAACTCACAGTCCATATATTGAAGGTCACTTCCTTTACTTTTTGCAAGACAGAATAAGTCTCACGCCATTCAGAAATATGAGGACTGGAGCTAAAAAGGGAAGCAGGATGTAAGGGTATTTTATATTCATTTTGAGTTGCTGGGAAGATGTGATCAAATAGCTACTCACTTTATTTTCATATGCCATTGCTCCCAGACATTTTAATGTTTGGAGGTGGTGGATAGAGATAAGGGTTTTGTTTTGCTGCTCCACCAGCTTTAGCAATTATTTTTCTATTAACTATTGAACATGATTTTATCCATTCCAAGCTTCAAAGCATGGTCTATCAAAGTTGCAATGAAAAAATTCCTTCCACCTTGGTGTTTGCAGGAGTTTTATTGCCTTCTTCAGTTTGTTTCTTGTATTGTGACTTCATTAGAGAGAAGGGATTACACACACATTTTAGATTTCTTGGTAAGGATCAATGAAAGGACTAAGGACCCTCCCTACTAGGATAGGCATCAAAGCAAGGACAAAAGCAGCCTAGCCCCACCACCACCACAGTCCACAGAAGGCGGAGCTGCAGGGACCTTCATCCGTCCCTGCCCCAATTACCTGGGACTGGAGAAGCTGAAGGGAGGATGCACTAGTCTGCCATGACCCAGAGGCCTAAGGAGTTGCTGGGTTATTTTGTATTGCTGTTTGTTATAAGATGTCTTGGAGATTATTTTGATCAAAAGGCATTGCTAATCTTCAAAATAGATAAAGAAAGGATTCTTGCCTTGGGAACAACCTGAGAACCCTCCTGTTAGGGCAAGCAATACTAACTAATACTCCTGGAGTAATTGTCCTTCCCTCTCTTCATCACATCTACAAGAAGAACAAATGCTGATAATAAATTTTATTTAATTATAAACTTGGGTCATTGATCAGCATTGTTGATATGGATTCCTGACTCACCAGAGGTATGTTCCAAATTGAAATGAATGAGAACAGTGACATACTAGAAGACTCTATAAAACAATAGTTATCAGCATAGTACCCCAAGGACAAGTATGGAGCTTTCTTAGCCTGAAAAAAATGATGATCCAGAGCATTCTGGGAAGACACTGATGACTTTCTGTAACCTTGGAAATGCACAGCTGTCCATATTCAGAGGAAGAAGAGTGAAGGGATACGAAGTCAGAATGAGAAATCACTGTTACCCTAACAGACACAGCACCAATGACGCAACAGGGGCAAAACAGCAAGCCTGCCTTGGCAAAGTAACACTGGGGCAGCCCCTTCTAGTAACCTCCCCCGGTTCAAATACAAATACAACAAAGACTCAGGGCACAATCCTAAACTGGGTTAGGCCGGCATAAGCTAAGCCAGCAAAGTTTGGCCAGTACAAGGCCTAACGTAAAGTATGTTTGGACCACACTTGGAAGTCAGAGAGGCCGGCACACAGACATGAGCCATCCTCCCTGACTCCAAGAGTAGTCCAAACATGCTTTATGGTGGCCCTTGTGCTGGTCAAACTTTGTGGTTTAGTTTATGCCGGCCTAACTCCAGTTTAGGATTGTGCTCTCAATCAACAGATTGATTCATGGAGCAGCATTGTGAAATCAGCACATCATCAGCATGATATTGGCACATCAGCTGTGTAATATTCATGCATCATTAGTGTGATGACCCAGGAGCCAATCACTATCAAATCAACCTCAATCCAGGAGGCCAGAGAAATGCTGCTACGGTGAAATGAGCGGTAGGTGAGTTGGGTTCAAGGCCATTGCTGGGGGGGGGGGCAAGTAATGCCAAGCGATGTTGGCACAGCATTTGTCTGATGTTGTGACAACAACCATGGTGCATGTGTGCTTCTACATTAATATTGTTGTGCCGGTGTACGTGGAAATACACTAGCACAGTGGTTCTCAAACTGTTCGACACCCGTACCAAATTTCTCAGTACCCACATATCTATCTAAAACCCCACCCCTTTAGCCCTGCCCCCTAGCCACTCCCACAGCTCGCAAGGGCCTACCCACATCAAGCTCCCCACCCCAGCATTCTACTCTGCCACCAGTTTGGATGAGAACCTTGTTGGCCGTGGCCCATCCAGCAGCTCCCATGTCACTGGGAGAGGGCAGAGGTCACATCCTCCGACCACTGCAAGTGTCTAGGCCTGCCACGTCCTGGTGCTCCTAGCCATGTCAAGTGTTGTGCTGACAGAGTTGTGACCCAACAGGCCTTGCACGCCGTCTGCCACAGCCTTCTTCCACTTTTTAGTGACCCGCCAAAAAACTGGCTCGTGACCCACAGTTTGAGAACCACTGCACTAGCACATTTCTTCAGTGACATTAGATTTCACAGAGTTCTTTCTGTAATTTCATAGGTAATGCTTCCTATATTGCCTTCATTGAGTCACAATCCAAATAATGTCATTGTGGCTCTGGTGCATATAAAGTACTATGACCAACTTGGGGATTATGAATCAACCAATCCCTTGTATTACCATAGATTAAAGCCAGACAGCCCCATCCTGAGCTGTGCACCCCCTTCCCTAGTTAAGCCCAGAGACCCGCCAATGGGTCTCCATTGCTATTTTGCTGGTGCAGATGTCAGGCCACACGGCCTGAGACTGATGTTGGGATCCAGCTGCGAAGGTTGCCAAATTCCTTTGCCAGCCATAGCTCGGCCAGATGGATGTTTGGTCTGACCCAGCAGGGCTCTTATATTTCAGTTTTCTCATCCTTTTAGTGAAAAGTAGGGTCATAAAGATCAAAAAGATAAAAGCTTGGTTTTAGTTACTACTTTTATTCTCCTGTTTTATTTTTCTGATTGACTGCCCTTGATTTTATTGCTTTTATTGCTCATTTAACACTGATGTTGTATTTTATACGAAAATGGCTTTGAAAGCCACTTAACGGCATTGTCAAAAGATGGGGTATGCATTTGTTTAACTTATTTAGGAATAATTAGTTATTCTTGAAATGTATTTATTTTATTTTTTATTTATAGCCTGACTTTCAGTGTCTCACAAAAGTCCCAGAGTGACTTGCAAAAGAAAATAGTAAAAAACACAGAAATTGAAATCACATCATAAAAAGAAGATGATAAAACGGCAGCATTAAGGGGGGGGGGAGTCATCTTGATATGAGCCATATTAATGTTGTATCTGTTGCAGTTAAATCTGTGATGATTCACTGATGCATGGAAAACAATACTTGATGAACATACATTAAAGTGCTCCTAGCACAAGTGAGCATCATATAACTCCTTTTCTGCACTCAGTTTAAATTACAAATAATGTTGTCTATGAATTAAGACAACTCATCAACATGCTTTTGATGCAAATATGCTTATACAGAAAAGCTAATAAAGATGTACTTGTAACAAAGAGATGACAAGTAATGATACGTTTTAGGAGAGAGACCACATCTTCATTGAGACTACCCGTGCTTTTGGTTTGGTCCTTCATTACCACAACTTGTAGAGCCCTGTGGCAATAGCGTAGCCAGCAGGGACAGTGCAACAAGAACAGCCAGTACCACAATGTGCCATGAAAGCTGCCCCTCCCATTTGCCATCAGAGCCATTCAGGGCAGCGACATCAATGTGCAAGTGCTTGCATATATTATTGCAGTGAGTGCTTGTGTGTTGTCATTGCTGCACCAATGTCTCTGATGATGAGCAGGACAGATCAGGAGAGAGATCTTGGGGTGCTGGTGGACAGCTCCATGAAAGTGTTGACCCAGTCTGCAGCAGCAATGAAGAAGGCAAATTGCATGTTTGGGGTAATTTAAAAAGGGGTTGAGAATAAAATGGCCAATATTATTATGCCACAAACTGATGGTAAGGCCACATCTGGAGTTGTGCGTACAGTTCTGGTCACCACATCTCAAAAAAGACATAGTGGAATGGGAAAAGAGCAGAAGACAGCGACAAAAATTATTACTGGGCTGGAGCAACTTCCTTATGAGGAAAGACTGCAGCATTTGGGTCTAGAAAAATGGTTGAGGTGGGACAAGATTGAGATATACAAAATTATGCATGGGATGGATAGAGGGATGCCATTTTTGCTTTCGTGATCGAAAACTGGAAGTGGCTTCTGATAGCTATTTTAGTTATTTTAGGTTTGGGGAAACCTGCACCACCAAAACCACCAGCACCACCTTGGTGGCTGGTACTGCTTTAGGTGAGGCTGGCTCAGCTTCCTTCCGAGTAGCCGTTCACGACACTCAGGAGCTGGCACAAGGGACTTGTGCTGGCTCAGAACAGTGTTAGGATTGCATTGCCCACCAGACTCTGGTATCTCATACATCGTTATAAACAATGGCCAGGTAATGAAAAGCAACTCCTGATTCTGAAGCTTTTATTCTCAGAGATGCTAAATTGTGATGTATGGAGCTGAAAGAAGTGTAGCCTGTGCTGTGAACTAGACTGACCTCAGAACATTGAGGAAAACCAAAATAGAAACTTGCCTACATTACAAGATTAAGTGAGCATGACATGAAAATCGTAGTGGCAGTAAAGACAAAAACACTGTAGAAGTGTTAAATATTGTGTTAAAGGGAATATCTATATTATATGTGATGGGGATGTTCTATTTAAATTGACTATGTTGGTACATGCTTTCTCTTGAAATAAGCCAATGTTTTAGCTGTAATTTGCATATTATAAATTCCACTTTCTCCTGTCTCTTGTACAAATGTAATTACTAAAATGTTTTACTTTTTACTGCACATGCTCTTGAATTTCAGTGCAGTATACTATACCCGAACAATCTGCCAGATGAACCCAGTAGTTACTACTAAATAGGCCTTTTCATACAGGGAAGCTAATGGTTGGGTCATTGACTCTTTCAGTAGAGGGTCAAGCATTTATGAACGCAAACTTTCAAATTGTTCGTATTTTATTATGTGCATTTCTGTTGTACAAGATATGGGTGAAAATGACAGGTTCAAGGTGAACAGATCTCTGCCAGATGTACTTTATATTGATAATAAATTATATCAGTATCAGAGCACCTTGACGTTTATTTCTAAGGATATAGGACACAATTCATTAAACTCATCGTGCACAGAAATGTGTGCTTTTGAACTGCATTTATTCAAAAATCTTGCAACAAATACCAAGGGGGGTAGGGGGGGTGTTTCTATCAAAAGCCAGATGATTTTTTTTCCATACTATAAACACGTGGATGTGCACAATTGATCTAAAAATTACTGCAGGGGGAAAGTGCAATCCCCCCCACCTTCCAATGCAGTTTTGGTCCATTTCACTCAGCCTGCCTCGCCCACACTGTTTATTACAAAGGAAACAAAACCAAGGGTAAAAAGTGCATGTACAACTAGCTTGGCCCAGTGTCTCTATTTGAAAGATGGAAAATGAAAAACAGAGGGAACATTAGCAGCCCAATCCTAAGCAGCGCCGACATAGTAAGGCCGACATAGCAGGGCTGCATCCTAAGGCCATTAGGAGGCAGCAGCACCACAGTGCAGGGAAAGGGGAGGTTTTCCCATGTAAGCCCCAGCCAGCCCTATGGGGCTGCTTGAATCTGCACCTGCAAAAGAGCAGGAGCAGGGCAATGTGCACAGCAGCGACCCGAATTGGGGCCGCCCTGGCTGGGGACAGGGCTTAGGATATGGCGCTATAGCTGTCTATCATCGCCGCCCTCATCGCCACCCAGTTATGCCCCCGGCACGCCTTCAGTGAGGTCCTGTGCCAACCGACTGCCACCAACGCTTGACCGGCACAAGGCTGGCACTGCTGATGGGCGCAGCGGCGCCCGTGTGCCAACACTGCTGCTTGCGCTGGTCCAGCACCAGACTGCCGGCACAGATGCGTTTGATGGCACGTTTGCGACAGCGCTGGACCGGCGCATGACTCACCTCCGTAAAATTTAATATGTGGAGGAATCTGCTTTAGGATGGGTCGGACCGTTTAGGATCTTAGGATGGGAGTCCTTTGGATGACTTTCACTTTCAGCAAATCTGAGGGGCATAATGATCATGGTTTGGAAACCTTTCCAGAGAATAAATGTCTTTGTCCTAAGCCCTCTGGGAGTGCAGGACAATGAAACCTCTTCAACAACTAAGAACTAACGGAAAAGACAGAGGAATGCAGTGAGATTAGTGATGTGCAAACTCCCCTTGGCTCACATCAATTTCAACTAGCTTTTTGTGATCTTTCATTGCTCCAAAAAACCTTGAGTGTTTCACAAAAGATCATAAAAAATGAGTGGATGAGGCCATTTGTCTTTGTTTTCCAGGACTGAGAAATGGACAAAAAGGAGTGGTGAAAAAGACAGAGAGAACGGAAAATAAGAAGGAAGAGAAACATCCATGAAAAGGAGAAAACCTGAACAGGAAATTGCCCATCTGTAGTTTCAGTTTTCCTTCTAATATCATCCACAAGAGAATTATTAAATGGTAGGATATGATACGAATGATGAATAACCATAACAACAGCAGTACAAAAGGAGATTTTGCTTCTACATAAAACTGTACAAATCTTTTCCCAGGGGCCTTGCTGGATTCTAACTGGGCTCAGAAACATGAACTGTAATAGCCCTGCATGCTGAGAAACTTTTAAATATAAATGCAAGGCAAGAAGTATGATGATGCCTTTAAAAAATTAACAAGTCCTAGGTATTTAATGATCACACTCTTTCCATTAAATATGATATATCTTGCTATTTCTAGCCCCTGCTTAATCACAGTGATGGAATTACAATTTTGTTTTCACTAACGGTGATTTACTTAGTGCAGTTTGATTTATGGCATCAAGGATTTGTTTAGTTAATGGAACATTTTAATTTGCCGTGCGTGACAGAAAGCACTTAAAATTACTTTGAAAACGTATATTATATTACTGTTGACTTCCAGCCCCAGCGTGAATGCAGAATAAAATTACTTAGGTAAGCATTTTTTTTCATGCTATCTTTATGTTAAGAGATTGATTTCATGCCACATACAGACATGAGCTTTGCATTTACTATTAGTTCCCATTGTTGTATTCTGTTGTGGCAGATCAAAGATCATAAGGGTGTGTGTGTGTGTGTTTCCCCCCCCCCAGTTTGGAATTCAATGCCATACATTATTTACATAATTATACTTTGTGCACATATCCAACATATTCAGAAAAGCACACTGGTCTTTAGCCCATACAAAGCTTAGCCAGTGTGGGCAGAATGTGCTTGGTTCTTTCTGTATCTGTGAACACCATTGTTAAAATTCTGACTCCGGACATAATCCTAATCTGGATTTAGGCTGGCACGGTTAGGCCAGCCAAGTTTGGCTGGCACAAAGGCCACTGTAAAGCGCATTTAGACCACTCTTGGAGTCAGGGAGGATGGTGCGCATCTGTGTGCTGGCCTCTTTGACTCCAAGAGTGGTCCAAACACACTTTACGGTGTCCCTTGTGCTGGCCAAATTTTGCTAACCTAACTGTGCCAACCTAACTCCAGGTTAGGATTGCGCTTTCCTTTTTGTTGTGCCTTGTTTGTTCTTCCTCAATTCAGCATACAAGTCAAAATCCATAGAGTCATATAACTATTCCCAGGGTTGACTCAACAGGTGGGGTTTGCTGAGACATAAGCCAGCAACCCACACCGACACAAGGGTCCACACCTATGCACAGCTGACCCCTGAGTCAGTGAAGGTTCACTGCTGTTAATGTTCTCCACAGCTAAACAGTATGCCAAGGCCCATGGATATGATTACTGGGTGGCTGTGGGGGAGAAGCAGCAGTAACAGATAGTCTTCCTTTGCCCCCAAGTGTCATTTTATAATTTCTAGATGTCTGGTCCCTTGATGCTGCCAGATGAAAAAAGGACAGTCCGAAGCTGATGCCTGTTCTCCGTTCCCACTAAGCATGTCCAATGGATGACCAACTGGAAAAAAAAACTAAGCAGAACTGGTCAGCAAACAAGTCAGAATCTTCCACTATCACTGACCATCCCTTGGCCAGTTCCTGGCACCATGAGAACTGACGCTTTCCAGAGCATGAGAGGAATGTGCCATTGAATGGGGAGGCTGCAGGGCTTCTGTCCCAGAGCTCCCAAAAGCTTATTCCACACAGGGCCAGCTTCAGGAGCAGCGAAGCCCAATGTGAGGCATTCCCGCGGGGCCCCCACCCCCCACGGGACCTCCACTAACCAAGGAGACCATTTGTGATGCTGCGTGCTACGCGCAGCACACGGAAATGGTTGGTGGTGACATGATGATGTCACTGCCAACTGTTTCCAGGAGGCCCATTTTGGGCAGTTTGAAGGAGAGGGCCCAAGGCCAAGTTGATCTCCTCACCCCCCTGACTTCTAGTCCATAGAGATCCTGGCTGCAGCATCATACGATATATTAGCTCCTCTGGTGCAGCCCCAGCCCTGATATGGGTCGCATTGACCTAAGGCCAGCCCTGACTTCACAGATGGAGTACCATATAGCTATGGGCCTTTGGCCTTGTATTCCTTGAACAGTAGTCCCCTTTGCCACATTGCAAAATGCCACATGGCACATTTTGAAACTGAGGGGACTTTGAAAGAAAAGCAGCCAATAAAACTCAGTCACCATGTACAAGCTTTAAAGTCGTCCTTTGACTTACAGCACGTTTGCAACACTCGGAGCCGGCGCTAGCTCAAGTGACGCTTTGGACTGGGCTGTTTTCTGAACTGCATAAAAACATGTTATATCTGAGAGCACAGAGAACTTGGGACAATTGTATGCTGACAAAATCTAAATTCAGCTCCACTGTCGCTTTTTTTTACTAGAACCAGAGGGACTCTTCTTCAGCCACTATGTTCCATACTGCAATTTTAAAAGCACCATGTCTGAGCATTCCCATCTGAGAGTATATCTACTTCCCTGCTGGCAATATACAGTACAAATTGCTCCCCAGTTTGACTGCAGAGTTTGATTAACTTTTAATAGCTTTAAATGCGAAATGCTTGAAGGTTAAAACTAATTACATTAAAACATTCCAAACAATTGTAGAATCCTCATGTTAAGAATTGCTAGCAGCTATTATACTATTAGTTAATGACACCGTGTATACTAATAGTATTGCAGGTGATTTGCCACAACTTGATACAAATCATTTAAAACCGAGGAGGTTTTTTAATATAAAAAAACAAACTGTAGCTTAGGGATTTTACAACTGCAGCTGTAATGTTTCATTTGCACTCATTTTGCAGAAGGAGGACCTCCCTTATGAGACACCTCCCTGGGGCACCTCCCTTACGAGGAAAGGTTACAGCGTTTGGGGCTCTTCAGTCTGGAAAAACGGTGCCTGAGGAGGGACATGATTGAGACATACAAAATTATGCAGGGGGTGGATAGAGTAGACAGGGGGAATCTCTTTTCCCTCTCACACAATACCAGAACCAGGGGACATCCTCTAAAGCTGATTTTTAGGAGAGTTAGAACAAACAAAAGAAAATATTTCTTTACCCAGCGTCTAATTAGTATGTAGAACTCCTTGCCATGAGATGTGGTGATGGGATTGGGCCCGGAAGCCTTTAAAAGGGGATTGGATAGATTTATGGAGGAAAACTCCATTACAGGTTACAAGCTATGATAGGTATCTCCAGTCTGGGATTAGCTGGTCGCTCATCATGAGGTCTGGGTAGGAATTTTTTTCTGTCATCCAAATTGGCCATGGATGGCAGTTTTGTTGCCTACCCCAGACTGGGAGGGATGGGTGTTATAGGTTACATGATTTACATTTTTCTTTAATACAGTTAAACCCCAACCAACCCCAATTTTGGTGTCTTCCTTGGGCGTGGCTACTTTTGAATGCCAGATGCAGGGGAGTGGCAGCAGGATACAAGTGTCTGGTTGTCTTGCGTGTCCCTGAGGCATCTGGTGGGCCACTGTGAGATACAGAAAGCTGGACTAGATGGGCCTTTGGCCTGATCCAGCAAGGCTTTTCTTATGTTCTTATGAAAATAGGAGGTGGCAGCCTGCTCCGATCTATAATCCATGTGGTGATGCAGCAGCACCAGCGCAGTGTCCACTGCATTCCCCTGGGGTATTTTTGGCTGCTGGAGGTCTCCTTAGAGTAAGGAGAATTTGTTCCCTTGCCTCTGGGTAAGCCTCTGCAGCTTCAATGGGTAACTCGGACGTGTGCCAGAGAAATTGCTGGTGCAAGTCTGCATTGCTCCAAGCAGGTGGATCAGGCCCAGAAAGGTGCAAACTCCCCTTGGCTCACCTCAGTTTCAACTAGCTTTTTGTTATCTTTCATCGCTCCAAAAATGGATGCCATGAATGCCAGAATCACCAACCCCGCCTCCTCCTGGCCTCTACCTACCTACCCACCTACCTACCCCTGCCCCTACTGCCCCCACCCTCTTTTGCCCTGCCTGTTCCTATTGACCAGTGCAGGTTAGGGTTGGGCTGATCAGTCTCACATTTGTAAGCACAAGTCTTCCTGCATAATAAATTCCATTCATCCTCTCATGACCAGGTCACCTGCACATTCTTTTCAGACTCCTCCAGGACACCACTCCCACCAACAGCCTAAGCATGGGTGCAGTCCACACCCTGCCAATGCCTTTTCTCTTTCAAGAACCTTTCCCATTGGGGTGCAATTAAGCCTTTGTGCCCTCCTGGAGGGACACACCTGAACCTAATCAAGCCCAGGAAAGTCTGGAAAGAACAGGCCAAGAGGAATGCAACACCATCTGGATGGTCCCAATCAGATAAACACTCCAGAAGGAAGTGTCTCCCACCAATGTATTGAGCCTTATGGAAAGCAAAACTGAGCTACACGCTCATGTTTACTCATAAATAAGCAAATGTTTTAATATGTCGTTTTTTGCTAGGTTGGTGTTTTTTTTCTCCTTGCACTTTAAAACCAGTTTTTTTCTTCTTCACAGCAATTCAGTGCCATGTTCAATTCTATTGGTTCAAAAGTTATCTTCTCAATGTTTAAATCATCAATAGCAGACATCATAATGTATGAAAAAAAAGTTAATTTGCAAATATCTTTTTTTATTATTTGCATTCTATGTTATCTGTGCATGACAGGCTAGAAAATGAGTCACTTCTTTTCCCTTTGTGCAATGTCAGTGGCTATGAATCATAGTCTGTAAATTGTAAAGCATGATTCCAACCAGACCAGTTGAACGTACCAGCATAAAATTAAGTGACCATAATTATAAGATCCATAACTTTTTAATATGTTTCTATGATATAGCCTTTATTTTATGCCCACTGTGCTCTTTTATAATTCTTTACAAACTGGCAGTGCAAACGTGTGCACATCTCAGAAGCAAGCCCCATTGAGCTTAATGGAAGTTACTCCCATGTAAACTTTGCAGCCATAATTTTGCCAAGAGCACCATTCTATTTACACATTACTATGTTGATAAGAGTTTTGAAGGACTTACTTTATAATATGTTCTGCCCTTTTGCAGAGGCTTATAATATCTATATTTATCCATAAAATAGCCTCTTGCTAGCTTTTTATCCCAAGCAGTATGAGACTCTCCAGTGGCATTCCTACAGGATGGGGGGATGCTAAGTGTTGCAGGAGCCTAAGCACATGTGTAATGAGACTCCTCCCATTCACGGCTCACAGAGCAAAGCTCCTGCAACACTTAGCATTCCCCCCCTGTAGAAATCTCTCTCTCTCTCTCTCTCTCTCTCTCTCTCTCTCTCTCTCTCTCCTTCTTTATCCAGTTCTTGGTGTGCATGAAACATAAGGAGATAAGGAGATGTATTGCAACAGAAATGACAACGTAATGGCTACTGATAGAGCAACATAACAAGTATTTGGGCCCAGAAGGGAGAAAGTGCTTTCTTATTTCCTCTCTCCCACTCACCACTCTTGGAGAAGCAAGAAGGTATACAGGCTGGTGGGGAGGTGAGAGGACTTTGCTCAATCTCTCTGCCTCTAGTTTCTAATGACTTCTTTTCAACCTGTCAGCGATCAGAATGATACATCACAAAGGCTTCTTTCACAGCCTACCTCATAATGAGATCAAGGTACCTGCAAGTAAAAAACATCCTATCAGTAGAACCAAGTGAAAATGTACACAGACTCAAACTACATAAGAACAGAATTGTCACAGGCCAATGGTTAGTCCTTGTATTTCATGGCCTTTTGACTCCTCTGTTTCAGTTTTGTCCTCTGTACGGATATGCAATAGATAGGGAGGTTTGGTGATAGTTTTCTAAAATTTCTTGATTAAAATAGCAAATTGCAGTGTTATGTGTTTTATCCCAATTTTTATTGAAAATTGTACAAATAGTGCAACAAATAAGGGTGAATGGTCCTACAAAAGGCAAGCAATTACTGGCACACACACCCCAACCAGAAATGACCTGTTCCAAAGTTCCCAAGTTGCACGCTGGTTGCTGCTTGGAGCAACAAGAAACTGCTGTTTACTACTTCCACATCCCATTAAAGTTGCCTCAGCATACAATGTGAAATATGAACGTGTGTGTTTGTAGTTTTTAAAAAACTTCCTCCTATTTCTTCTGTTCTCCTCCTGATCCCTTGCTGAAAACTATTTGTGGATTCCTCAAAACTGTGTCAAAAGTAAGCACAAGTGATGCTATTTTTGTGAAATTGATCTAAATTTGTGTCAAACTGTGTCAAAAATAAGCAAAAGTGCATTTTAGCTAAATTTTGTTTTATGTAGCATTTTGAGTAGAAACTTTCATTATTTAGTGTTCTGTGTTGACCACCGAAAAAACCACCCCTAGCAATAGATAATATTCTGTACTTTCTGTATCTGACTAAGGGTATACTAATCTACAGAAGCATCTGCCACAATAAATCTGCTGGTCTTGTAGGTGCCACAAAACTCTTCAGTATTTTTGCCGCCACTGACTTGCACTATTATCGCTTTGAAATTAAAAAGTCGTGTTACAGCTTTTGCTGAAAGCGGAGTCGCTTTTTAACTTTAAAAATAAAGTGTCTTTGAATTGCTGTGACATTTATCTAGCAGTGGGAAGCCATTATCCTGTGACAACGTTTTATTCCATTGACATTATCTCTTAAACAGATATCAAAGCGCCAAAGTCTCTCGCTCTTTCTCTTTTTAATTTATGAAAAAATTTCCATAAATGATAAATTTCTGGGTGTAGTACTCTTCTGAGCACAAGGGTACACAAGATTATGAGTGCTGTCCGATTTAACTTTAATGAAAGTTTGCCCTGGAGTCATTGCTTGCCTGTGGAATGAACCATATATGTACAACTGTCAACAATGACTTAATTCATGTAATGCTTTCCAGGTACAGTGGGTTGTACATATTTACCAATAAAGGGCATGTATTTCAATCTGTATTTAGATATATCTAGATATGCTTGTGAACTCACTTTCTGCTCCAGACTGAGAGAAACCCAACTTGCATGGATTCAGATCTGTTCAGGGGAGCTTCTCTCCTCCCACAGTCTACCATGGCTTTGCCCCACTGGTCCAGAATCGTTTGTCCAGTTGCACTTTACCCCTGCTAACTGGGCAAGAGGCACTTTTTCCAGTGGTGTTCCTCTTATATTTAGCAGGGGGAGAGTAATTGTCCCTCTTCACCCCTGCGCAGTCTTCTAGTGGCTGCTGCTGGTGGGCTGCCTTTTTTTTTTTTTTTAGGTTTTGAGCCCTTTGGGACAGGAAGCCATTTAATTTTATTATTACTATTTGCCTGTAAACCGCTTTGTGAACTTCGTGTTGAAAAGCGGTATATAAGTACCTGTTGACTGACTGACTGACTGACTTCCACCCAGGGAGGGAATGCGCAGGCCTTGAGAGTGGCCAATCTGAGCAGTGCTTTTGAAGCTCTGTGGTGAGAGGAGGGACCTGTCCCCTACTCCAGGGGTCTCCAAACTTTTGAGCCAGAGGGTCGCATAAATATTGGGCATGGTGTTGAGGGCCGGAAAAATAAATAAATTTAAGAATACAATTTAAATAAATACCTTCAAGGTGGAACTTTCATGAATAAATGAGTGGGCTCAAAGTTCCAGGATTCCTCCAAGCACCAACATACACAACCACAGAAATAAAGCACACACTTTAATGGACTCTCATTTCCCCACCCCGCAAGAATCTTACTTACATTGTGGGAATAAATATCTCAGAACCAGCAGATCACGGGAAACACTCGGAGCATGTTCTGAGGGCCAGGGAGGCCTCCCTGACCCTCAGAAAGCTATTTAAGGACTTCAAAGGGCCAAAAACATCACTTCCAGATCTTTGGGGAAACCAGGAAGTGACCATTTTCGACTTTCCCAAGGCATTCTAAGGGCCAAGGAGGCTGCACATGGCCTTCCTGGTCCTCAGAATACCCTCCGTACACAATCAGAGCACAGCTTGGAGGGTGCAGCAGTGCCAGCAAGTTCAGGAGGGCCAGAGGGGATCAGAGGCTTGCTGCAGGCTGGATAGATGCCCTCTGAAGGCCACATCTGGCCCCCAAGCTGGGCTTTGGAGACCCCTGACCAACTCCATACACTTTCAATGCTTCGGAAGCATTGTATTGAAGCTGTTCTCTGCTGAGTTCATCTCTCCAATTGGTACTGTTTTTACTAAAGGGCAGTAGCTCTTCATTGTTTGAAGCAAAGGTATTTCCCAGATATACCTGGAGATATGAGGGACTGAATACAAAACAGGTGCCTACTGCTAACAAAAAAAATGAAGGAAATTTTAGGAAGGCCTAATGTAAGTATTAAATTACTATGCCAGCTGCCAACAGTTGCATCACATTTCATCTAAATATTGTTAGTCATAACTAAGACTGCACATTTACCTAGAAATTGCACTTGATAGGGCTTAACTACAGTTTAGGACTGTGCTGTAAGTCACATTGAAATTAATGGGACTTAAGTAGTCAAAATTAACTTGTCCAACTGGTTTCCATGGTGTTTTGTCACAACTAACTCTATGTAGATACAAGCCAGTGGTTATTGGAAAGGGTTTCTGAACCATGGAAAGCAGAAGTTAAAATGGAACAAAAACAAGGTATATTGACTTGGAAAGTTTACAGCGCAACCCTAGGCGTGTCTACTCTGAATTATTCCCACTATATGCATTGGGACGTACTCTCAGGTAAGTGTGTATAGAATTGCAGCCTTAGTACAGAATAGCTAAAATTGACTGAGGGCGCAATCCTAAACTGAGTTAGGCCGGCATGAGCTAAGCCAGCAAAGTTTGGCCTGCATAAGGGACACCGTAAAGTATGTTTGGACCACTTTCGTAGTTAGAGATGCCAGCACACAAACATACACCACCCTCCTTGACTCCGAGAGTGGTCCAAACATGCTTTATGGTGGCCCTTGTGCTGTCCAAACTATTTGCTGTCTTAATTTATGCCAACCTAATTCCAGTTTAGGATTGCACTCTGTATCAAATCAGAGGAACTCTTTAATTAATTCTTTATTGAAGGGGTAGGACAAAAACAAAGGAAGAATCATTCCAAGCAAACCTTTAATGGTTCGCATCACATATGCTCTGCATGACCAGATACAATGGAGGACAGAGTGCCTAAACCTGCCATGCTTCTGAAACTCTGCCATGGTGAGTTGCTCCTGCCAAAATTCCCTCTTCTATACAGTGGTTAAAGGCAATAGTTCCCAAACTCTCTGTGAGTTTCGGAACTGCTACAAGCCTTTGCAGGGGAGGGGGGAATGTAGTCACATGATCCCCTGGATTGCATCAGTGCTGGGGTGAAAGGGACTGTTACCATTATCAGCGCCAGCCTCCAGGGCATGCAGGGAGAACCACAGAAGCCTCTGCAGTGCTTGGAGAGGGCCTTTGCTTCTGTGCCAGCTAAATAGCCAGTGCAGAAGTGATGAGATCCATCGCCCGCCCTGCGCCCTTACCACGGGGAAAGGGGACGAACACATTTGGGTGTGTGCTGCACTCTGTGGTAGAGGGGGAGCCAGAGAGGCCTCTTCAAGGTAGGGGTGCATTTGTTCGCTTACCTTGGAGCTTCATTGCAGTTGCATTGGCACCAGAAACATGCAATCATTAAATTGCACCATATACAGTGTGATGCATTCTCAGGGCCACAGAAGCCTTTCGCCCCAAACAAATGACCCATTTGTGTTCAGTATTATTAAAACTACTTTCTGTTCCATTGCTTGAATGTGATCTATAAATAGTACCTGAGGAGTGGGGTTTTTTTTTTGTTTTTGTTTTTTGCATAATGAAAAATGCATAATGAAAAATGGTCAAATAATACATTCTGCAAATTCTGTTTGGTCAGCGGTAGATTTCAGACACTTGCTCCACTCCCTGACTTAGACTCCCACCCGATGCCAGCCAAAGCTATCCATGTTTTTAAAGGTCTAGTTGATTGAAATTGCAAATTGGGTAAGTTCAGTGCATGAACCCGGACAGATATTTATTTTACATTTAGACATCAACCTTCCCAAGCAGACAGCTATTGAAAAAATATTTATATCATAAATTATCGCCAGTCTCCAAGACTCCTTCTTGTAATGCTTTTCAAAGCCATTTGTTCAGAAATTTCACTGACAGTTTCTATTAGCAATAATTTATGTTTACCAATGAAACCTGAAGGGACAGCTTGACACCTTGATATTTAATTCAGTGGCGAAGTAAAATAAATTGGTAGTTTCTACTCCCTGTACTGTTCTACTATAATTTATTGGTGGAGGGAGAGATTGAAGTTGTTGAACAACACAATTTGCATTTCTAACCAAAAGTGAGGAACAACTGTCACTTTAGAAGAACTGTGTGTATCTCATGTATCTTAGCAAACAAGTAATTTACAACTATAGTAAGTGTAACTTATTTCCCACCATGAGTTAAGATTCTTATAGTATAGATCAGTATAATAATAGAAGACCCAGAGCAAATCTAATTTCTTTCTTACGTTAGGTCAAAATGCGACATCTTCAAAATAAGACAGTTTTTGAAGACTTCTTAAATTACTAACATTGGTTGATATTAAAATTAGTTGGATATCATTCAGTTATTGCAAGATAATTGTCCTTAATAAATATCTTTATGAACCAATCTATCTAACACCCTGCACAGGGGTGCTAGTGCAGCTTCTGCTGCATCATGTAAGGGCATTTTGGCTGTTAGAGGTCTCCTCATGGTAACGGGACATTTGTCACCTTACCCTGGGATAAGCCACCACAGCCACTACAAGTCAACTCAGACATGGCACAAGTCCTCATTGACCCGGAAAGGCGGATCAGGCCCAGGAAGGGAGTCAGGATTCAGCATACACTAGACATGCAATTACGGGGCATTGAGCACTATTATTATTATTATTATTATTATTATTATTATTATTATTAATAATAATAATAATAATAATAATAATAATAATAATAATAATAATAGAATTTATATCCCGCCTTTATGCCCGAAGGCACTCAAGGCGGCATTACAACAGTATGATAAAATACAAAATTTAAGATTAAAAACAATTTAAAAACAATATTAAAACAATACAAAAAACAAAATTAAAACAATAGACTTTAAAAACAACCAGTCCAGTGGATCATAAAATATAAAAATATAAAAGTATAGCCAGCCAGCCAGCCAGCCTGTCAACAGTTAAAAGCTTTTTGATATAAAGAGGTCTTCAGCCCCCGCCGAAATGTTAACAAAGAGGGGGCAGTTCTCAATTCGAAGGGGAGGGTATTCCAAAGTTTCCATTCAAACCTATGAATCAGTTTCCTCTACCCCACCCCACATATGTACATACATGGAATGCCTCAGGGGTGGCCCAGTAATTAGGTCTTCCAAACCCTTTGCTTCAGGCAGTGGGTTGGAGGGGGTGGCAAACTGACCAGAAAAGTTCTTTCATCTGTGTTCATCTACTGTCCCCTCTGCCCCACTGTCGGCACAACCACTCTACCTGTGTACCCAATGATCTCACTTTCCAAAACAGGCACAGTCTCTCCTAACTCTTTCTTGGTTCCTAAGTTGATATTCCTGAGAGTCATCCAGGACTTTGCTATGGAGGAGGTGAGGCAAGGCACCCTCTAATCAAGATCATTCTAATAAAGGGCCATTGATTGGAACAGAAAGTTATAGAGCTGTGGAGCATCTCTATATTAACTTCCTCCAAGGTTTTGCCTCCAAATTTGGGCCCCGCATTTTGTCCTCCTACATAACAGATGATGTTCAACTGCCCAGTGACCAGGCCACCTGGTCAGTCTTTTCAGATTCCTTCTCCAGGAAACCTCTTCCACCAAGCATATACACCCTGCCATAACTTTTGTTCCCTGCCTCTTCCACACCATGCCATAACTTTTGTTCCCTGCCTCTTCCACACCCTGCCATAACGTTTGTTCCCAGGAATAGTCAGATTGGCTTGCAATTAAACTAAATATTTTCTCTTATCTCTGGATAAGTCTCCTGATCACTAATAGGTTTCCTCAGAGATGTGCTAGCACATGAGCTGGCACAAGTCTGAAGAGAGGAAGGGGGCATGTTAGGAGGCAAGGCCGGGCATAGGATAGTCATACAGGTTGCATGTGCTAGTACACATACCCTTCCACCAACCATAATGCCCCACCCTCACCATTTCATCTTCCCACTGTCCTTTTCTACCCTTAACCACATCCAGCAGTACCTTACCAGGTCCAGTCAGTATGACAGCAGAACTCCCTTCTGCATGACAGCCCAATCCCAAATAGAACTGGGTTGTGAATTTTGACTGGGCGCAATCCAAACCAACTTTCCAGCACCAGGATAAGGGCAATGCAGCTCCAAGGTAGAGGAACAAGCATTCCCTTATCTTGAGGAGGCCTCCGTAACTGCCCTCTCCCCACAACTGCAGGATGCAGCACATGCCCCATTCGCACAGCTATGTCAGTGCTGGAAAGTTGGTTAGGATTTGGGCCTGAATTAGAATGGAATGAATTCTCCTTAGGACACAATCCTATCCTGCACTGGAACAGAGAGGCCGGCTTGCCTAAGCTGTTTCCAATGCACGTTGGGACTGCACTGTAGCCTCCATGGGGCAAGGGGATGAATGTCCCTTTATATTACCCCAGGATATACGCCAGCTGTCCCAATGGGCTTGCTCAGATCTGTGCCTGCTCTTTAGCAGGTGCAAGTCTGAGTATGCTGCGCAGCCCGAATTGGGGCCACACAGCCCAGGGATGGAGGGTTGGATGCAGCCTAACAGCGACGTCCAGGCTCCACCCATGACCCTGTTTGTCAGAACACTCTCCCCCTGCCCCTGTTCTGCCCTCCCTCCTGCCTCCCCCCCCCCAGAATAGCCCCTGCTCCAGCCGAACTTGGCTGGCGCATGAGCATCTTACCAGGGGCGTGTTCCAGCATTGCAGGGCTGACGCAACTGCTAGTGTTGGCCCTGTGCCAGAAGCATTGACGCAGATGTGCTTTACTGCATTTTTGTGATAGCGCTCAGTCAACACAAGTGGCTCGTGTCGGCGG
The DNA here is from genome assembly GCA_029204185.1 of Lerista edwardsae. NCBI lineage: Eukaryota > Metazoa > Chordata > Lepidosauria > Squamata > Scincidae > Lerista > Lerista edwardsae. The sequence continues at coordinate 11,324,366 of JAJKFI010000001.1, forward strand.
AAGGGGGGCTTGGTTTGTGCCATTACAGACGTATTTCTTCATTATTTATATTGCATAACTAATGTATGTAGTTTATATATTAAAGTATCTTCAGCAAATTTACTCCTGTCTTCAGATTAGTTGAACCCTTTTTTATGGAAGGAAATAATGAAAAGTAATAGTAAGAAAAAGCAAAAAAAAAAAGAGTTACATAGTTCCTTTGGACAGTTATGCAACAGCAGATGTATCTGTCAGGTGCAATAAGATCTAGATGAGCATCACCATGTGGATATACATTTTCTAGAGTTGCTTCTACCTGCTTCATTTGCAAGGATCTTATACCTCCCTGTTTCCTGAGGCCCACAGAAAGCATCAATGCCAGTTGCTATTCAGACTGCAGCATGGTATCATTTGCCACTTGCTAGCATTGCTTATAGAGTCCAGGCTTGCTGAGGAAAATGTGCTTTGGCATTCAGATGCCAAAGTTGATAAAATCGAGGATTACAATTGTCACTGAAGTTTGCATTAAGCTAATTTTGGAAACAAATATGTCTATTCGTCCTCAAGAGAAACATGAGAGAAATCTTGATTGTGGGGGAAAAACAGTTTTGACAACAATTGCAGAATTTCTCCAAGGAGTTTTCACATTCTTCGTCTGTGTGTGCTTCGTTTCCCCATCAACTGCATGCATGAGTCTCCTTTACTAGAATGGCATAATTAACTTCAAGTGGCAAAATTTGTTCTGTTTCATTTGATTGCAGCGTTCACAACAAATTTCATCTGAAATATTGAAAGTACAGAATTATAATATTAAGAACATCCTGTTCCAGTGAGAATTTGTACAAAATTTAATTCATGTACAGTACATGCTCCGTGTACATGCCACACCTACCCTGACTGGCTAAACTTAGCTTCATTCTATAGGATAGTGAAATGCTAGCACCACTCTTACTCAGTGGTGCTGAAACTGTGGGTTGCAAACCATTAGTGAGTTGTGACAAGATTTTCGGTGGGTCGCAAAACTGACAAGGAAACTGTATTGAGCCCTATGGAAAGTGAAACGTGGCCACGTATGCATGCCTACTCGTGAGTCGGTGGCTATAGCTCTTCTCAGGGGGCCACTATAAATGGCCTAACGTTCTAATGAATGTGAAGCTCCAAAAATGCTCCAGGAGACAGACTAACCCACCATCGATAAAAACAGAAGCTTGAGTGTCTGGTAAAATTGCTAGGTGACTCCTGATAAATTGTTGTTTTAAAAAGTGGGTCCTGGTTAGGGTTCCCAGATACAAACAGGGACAGTGTGCCTATACCTTTAACCATGGTATAGAAGGGGGAATGTTGGAACCCAGCCATCAGTCAGGACCTGTTTCTTGGTGGGTTATGAAACTGAAAAGCTGATAAGATGACAAGGAAATGGATTAAGCCCTATGGAAACTGAAACTGAGCTTCATGTGTGTGTTTACTAGTGAGTCAGTGAGCATGCCTCAGTCCACTTTGAAGGGTAGACTGAAGGAATGCAACGCTACCAGAATGGTCCCTATCCTATGAAAGCAGGCTCCAAAAAAAAAAAACCACCACTCTTGAGGAAAATCTCCCCCTCCAAGCTAAGGGAAATGTATTTAGCGCTATTGAAAACAAAACTGAGCCACAAAGGGGAAATTTACTCATGAGTAAGCTATCACGCTCTGACTCCTATCAAAGGTCAGACAAAGGAGAACACAAGGCCACCAAAATGATCCCAGTCCAATGAACATGGAGCTCAATTAATGCTCCACAAGGCAGCCCCCACCATCGTAGAAATAAAATTTGTGCAGCTGGTAAGATGCAACTGTTAGGGTTTGTTTGTTTCTCATAAAGTTTGGTGTATCCTGGCAGACTGTCATTTTCAACAGTGGGTCCCGGTGCTGCAAAGTTTGGGAATCACGGCTCCGTCTTATTTCCTTATGTGGTGCTCCTAGCTGCACTGATTGTACCAAAATGACACAGCAAGCCAGGCTTTCTTTTTAAAATGAATAACAGTAATCACAGTTAAAATTTTATGGGACAATTATTGCACTTCTATGTTGTGTGAAATTCCCATAGAGAGAATTGTAGTGGGGAAGAATGTGTCTCTTGTCTTTATGTGTAAAGTGCATTGTAGAGGAAACATTAGTTCTAGGGCTCCAAGTGGAAAAAACAGGCACCACTGAATATAAAAAGAATACGGATAGCTTTAATATGCTGTTTGATGAGAAACAAGCTATAAAGTATGACAGTATTTAATGAAAAAGTTGTTCGGTGAGATTTTGAAATAATCACTTACAGAAAATAGTCAGTTTTATATAACTTTGAGGTTAAATTTTTTGAAAAGCAAAAATTAAGTTGGAAGTAATGAAAATCTGCCTGGATACAAAAACCAAATACAGTATTAGGACTTTTAGGTAGTAAGTGCTACTTACAAATCCAAAAGTTCATTAGATATGGGATGTTACTGGGTAGAAAAAACTCTTCACTAGAGACAACTCCATTAACATCCCAGTCCTATCTAAACCCGCCGCTGATACAGCCAACTTATCGTCACTGGCATAGCTAATGAAAGTGTAGCCTGGCGCAGAGGGCAAAATGATGCCCTGGAAGTGACATCACAGTTGTATTTTCATTTTCTTGGGGTTTTTTTGCCATAACTTTTGATGGAATTAAGATATTACACTCCAGTTTGTTTAATTGCATTCTGCATTAAATTTCACATTGAATGATATATAACATGATGGTATTATTCATACCTAACAAGGTTTTCACAATTTTGGTCACTAGTGCCAAGCTCAACTTGTTGCCCCTGTAAAGCTTGTTGCCCCATGCAATTGCACCCTCCTGCACTTCTTTAGCTACACCCCTGCTTATGGTGAGGGCCAGTCATGAAGTTCCCCCCATGGTAAAGGAACTTACCATGAGGAGCCTCCACTGTTAAAATGGGTCTCTTCAGATCTGTGCCAGCCATTTTGCTGGCAAAGAACCAAGGGGAGTTAGGAACAGGAAAGAGGAGAGGGCATGGGGATAGGATCTTGGTGCACACTGTTGCTGCTGGGATCCACCCCCGCCCAGACTTACGAGTGCCAAGGGATCCAGGAAGGCAACCACCACTCATATATTGCGGCTCACTGTTTCCATCAGCAGCCCAGCAGTGTGTGATAGAGCCTCACAATTTGCAATAGCATAAGTCAAGCTATTCTGCTGGAACATGAATTCCAGCAGCACAGCCTGATAGGATTGGGCTGCTTGCATTGATGTCAGAAGGCCAACAGGGAGGGTTCTATTCTTTATTCAATGGGAAGGGCGTTCATGTCTAGATATAGCTCTTTATGGAACTAAGCCTAAAACCTTCCTGGGAGAATACACACTTTCCTGGGAGGAAGCCAGAGGTGGGATTCTGGGGTTCGCCCAGGTTCTATAGAACTGGTTGTTAAATGGCTGGGCCCCGCCCACTCGCTTACCTCGGCTGGCTTCGGGGTTTTTTTTGCTCCAGCTATGACATCATAGAACCGGTTGTTAATTTATTTGAATCCCACCACTGGAGGAAGCCCTTTGAAGGTAATGAAACTTATTTCTGAGTAAACATGCTTAAGATTGTTCAGTACCTGAAGAACTGCTCCTTCCCATAGGATCACCTGGAGAAGTTCTCCTCTCTGTGCCTCATTGATAGGCATGCAGCTGGCAGTAACACACAGAAGGTCATTCTCTGTTGTAGCACCTACCTTCTGAAAAGAACTCTGGCTGGAGGATGTCTGCCTGGCCCTACCTTGTCTGATTTTTGCAGAAGCATGAAAACATTCCTGTTCCATCAGGTATCAAATTTGAACTGACACACTGTTTTTGTTTAAACTTCTGTTTTGATTTTGATTAGTTTGTTTTTATTGCTTTTGTGAATTCCTGAGCTGTGGGGTGACTGGAGAAATAGAAATGCTTTTGCCAATCAATAAAAGAAATTAAAAATGGGCACTATCTTGCAAAAGTGAATAAGCCGTCTTGTTCTAGTAGAAGACTTTGAGCCTGAAATGCATTCAGGAGTTAATTTCAGTACTTTATATCTTAGTACTTCATAAGATCCTCTCCTTGCCTGTCATACATGGGCCAGGAACAGTGTTGGACCTGAGTTGTGTTTCTCAGGTACCACTCCATTGAGCTTTAAAGTCACCAATTCTGTGGTGGAATAGTTTAGACCAAGGATGGCCAACCTGCGGCACACACGCCGCTAGTGGCACATGGACACTTTCCAAGTGGCACATGCACAGACACCTTATATAAGGTATTTGAAAACATTTAAATAATAAAGAAAGCACAACAGCAATGGAAAACAGAGAGGCAGGAAAAGGATGATAGGAGAGAAAGCCAGTAAGGTGGATGCTTAGTGAACTGCATTCACTGTGCGTGGTGGGGCACTCTCTTAACCAAGAAGACCTGATTGGTGGAGAGCTGAAGAGGTGACAGGTGGTCTGTAGAAGGTGGCAGAGGCCAAGTTGGGCGGCACAAAAATGGCCAATGAGATGAGCACAGCCCAGGTGATCCAAGCAGGTGGAGATATCATCTTTAGGACAATCATCCGCAAAGAGATCCCAGCTAATATCATCTTGGAGGAGAGAAGGAGGGCAGGCACAGGAGGACTGGGCTGTGCAGCAAGGCAATGAACACACCTTATATTGACTTCAGGTCCTGCTATATCTCCTAAAGGTCCATGCAGGTCACCTTTCTGGCCTCAGCAATCAGCCAGAGGCCATTTGGAAAGTCCCAATTAGGGAACCTCACTCCCATATTTCTTGCAGTGTAGCTTCTGGCAGTCAAAGATATCCTGCCCTTGAACTTGGAAGCTCTATTTAGGTACATGTAAGGAAGGTCAGTTGGCAATCAATCCCCCATGCCAATTTCAGCACACTTACATAGGGGGAAGCCACTCCAACCATCAAATTAAGCTTTCGGCAGGCTCCCATTCATTCACAGCCTCTCTATTCCCCATGAAACAGGTCTGGGAAGAAGCAATAGCCCCGAAAGTGGGTCCTTTTTTAGTACAGCCAGGTCTGTCCTCTGTCCCCACTCTGACCAGATAATTCCCACACAATAAAAGATTTAGAACTAAAAAGTATTTATTTCTTAACTCAAACACAAACTACTACAACTCCAACTCAAAGGGACAATAGAGCACAGAAAAACAATAACATATCAGCATACACAGTAACTCAAAAGGAAAATAAAGCAGTCTGCCCTAAAGCTCACTTATGGAGCCTTGGATTCCTGAATATCTTGGGTAGCACCAAAAGCCTCCCTTGGCCTCAGCCAAGATTGTCTGATATTTCTTTTGACCATGTTACAATTATAGTGGTTCCACTGACCCCGTGTGTGAATCCCAGTCTTGGTCACGTAGAGCACGGAGGCCTGAATCAATGAAACCTCCTACACCTGTAACTACTGCAAGGCCTCCAGCTGCCTAATTAGCCCTACTCTGCAGCAAATTCATGCCAAAGGCATCCCAGACCCCTTAGACCTCTGACAGTACAGGCATGCCCCAGTATCCACTGGGGTTCTGTTCCGAACTTCCCCGTGGATACCTGAAACCATGAATACAGGGGATGCCTTTTTAAAGATAGCGAAACATCAGTTATTTTGCTTGCAACAAGGTAAAAAAAAGAGATTTCTTTAATGTTCCTCTTGTTGAGATTTGGTTAGTGTAGCACTCCCAGGCTTGAGGGCTTTG
>JAJKFI010000001.1:11330079-11341455 GCA_029204185.1 Lerista edwardsae
GGGAACAGAGACTCTAGGCCTGGGTCAGACCTTGACCAGTCCTGACACCTCTATCTTTTAAATAGGCATCCCAGTTATCCGTGGATAACTGAAACTGTGAATACTGAATCAGTGGATACCAGGGCATGCCTGTAATTGCTAAAAGCAGCATGAAGGTGGGTGGCAAGTTCAAGATTCTCTACCTAAAAAGTGGCGCATGGCATGCTGCGATTGGCCACCCCTGGTTAGGCAATGTCTAGCCAACAGAGTGGCACAACTTTATCTTTGGTCTCCTCTCTATGGCAGAATTGAAAACTAAGCTATAACTTCCATTATGCCTGTTTTGTTCTGCACACTATAATTACTTCCTTTTCAGGAGTAATGGAACTGGATTTCTGTGCTACCAGCTGTAAACAAGCAGCAAATGCTACTGAAGAGATACTTCAATATCTCAGTTGCATTTGCTGGTAATTGTACTGATCAATTTAAATGGCCCCTTTATTATATGTTAAATGCAATTTACCTACCACCGAAACATCCAGCAGTATCTGTGAGCTTCTCAAAGGAAACATTTTTAAAAGCATAGTTTGGAGAGTTCTGGGATTTGGACTATGTACAGGCATCTGGTGTCTGCGAATCCGGTATCTGCAGTTTCTGTTACCCAAGATTCTCCATGCACTTATTCTTCCCCATGCCCATTACAATCCTTTTTTTTTTTTATTTCTTGATATCTGCTTCTAATTTATTGAATCTGATTGTCATCTAGCAAGAATCTTAGCTATCACATCTTTGGCCCAGTCCTATGGTGGGCCTGCACCACTGGAGCATGGGCTTGAAGTGCTTTGTGACAGCACAAGTCGTAGCCATGCTGGTTCTGGTGCTGGCGCTCTCATGGGTGGGGCAGGGGCAGGGTGGGAGAGAGTGCATAGGGGAGAAGAATGGGGGGAGGACAGGGAGTGGGCAGAATAGGCAGATCGGGCCCAGGAGGGGCAGGATTGGCAGTGTCAGTGTGCACATATCCCACCCATTCTGGGCCTGATCCAGTGACACAGATCAACTGGGACTTGCTCCAGCAATATCATTGGCACAGGTTTGAGCTGACCCATAGTGGTTGCTAGAGCTTACCTAGGAGCAAGGGGAGAAAAGACCCCTTACCGTGGGGAGACCCCCAGCAGTCAAACTTCCTCCGTGGGATGCAGTGCAGGCCACGCAGGCTGGGCTGCATTTCCACATGTGAATTTAGTTAGGATTGGGCTGTTAATAAACTGAAGTATAGTCCAAGATTTGTGTTGTCATTCTCCCATATTGATTATCTCACAACTGTCTCACTACTGATTCATCTGCAATTATTCCATGTATGTATTTATTTTCTGCTGTCTGACTGAAGGAAGACCACTGGGAGCTGGAAGGAAAGTTAATCAACTATTTTAGTCCAGGAGAACTGATGTACAAGTCATATCCCCATAGCTGCAGGGATCTGTTTCAGGCCCCCCTCCCACAGATATGGAAACCACGGGTAAGAGGTGACCCTATGAGTACATTGCTCCTTGCCCCCATGTACCCAGTGGCCATTACTGTCCTTTTTTCCATTAGTAATCAGACAAGTTTCTTAATTTTACAGAGGCTACAACAGGAACACGACAAACAGACAGGCAGCCTGCATGCTACACCAGGGACACAATCAGAATGTTAGCACCCCAGCACCCCAGCACCCCCCAGCACCCAGAATGTTAACACCCCAGCACAGTGTCTTTCTCGTGGCTGTTGCTGGTGGTGTTCCCCATTCTTTTAGATTGTGAGCCCTTTTGGGACAGGGAGCCATTTAACTTTAATGTTATTATTTGCCTGTAAACCGCTTTGTGAACTTTATGTTGAAAAGTGGTATTTAAATACTAGTGATTGATTGATCGATTAACAGGAAGCAGGAAACTTCCTGTTAACAGTCTTACTGTCCCACGCAAGCGTCCAGGCTGCTTGACTGCTGGTAACACAAGGTCAAATTCCTACATTTTGTTGAATATTGTTGAAGTGTTAATTGGTTTTTGAATAAATGTACAATTAATTCTTACTGTTCTGTTCTGAATTTTATTGTTGTTATGTTCCCTAGTGGTTTGGCTATGTATTCAGCCAAAACTCCCCATATAGATACATGAGTATCTATATGTAATCAAGTAATAAGATACATGAAAACAACACTAGCATTTAAGCTATAAACAAGCTACATCTCATTATAGAACACTGGATTCCAGGTTGACTGCCCAATCGTATCCTCCTCTCCCACCCCACCAATTCAGCTGCTCCAATGAAATTTGTGCGCATGGGGATATGCCCACTGCTATCAAAAGGAATGGCATCCAATGCAAGTTGCCTTTGTTGGGTGCCACCCTTTCCCACCTCCATCACCCCTAGCCCCCTTCTCTATTCTGACCCATTCCATCCACTCCCCACCCCATTCCACCCCTGCTAACCTACCTGAGTCTGAGCCAACCTACCCCTGCCAACCTACCTTCTACCTCTTCCACTGGGTCATTGCAGCCTCTCCAGCAGTGGGCCAGATGCACATGGTTTCATGCATTGCCATAGCATGCCCCGCCTCCAGAGAAGTAGTTCCGGCAGTAGCAGTGGGAAATACGATTGGGCCTTTAATTAAGGAGTGGATTAACTACATGACTTGAGACCAGAACTGTGGCCTTCCTGGCCAGAGGACCTACAGCATCAGACCAAGAGTCCTGCTAATAGTCATAGTGCTGGTCTTGTCTTTTGACCACCCAGCAGATGCTCAGCACCAAGTGCATTTGTTCAAATGCATGGCTTCTGCATGCACTGCATTAGATAGTAATAAAATATTGACCATGTAACAATAGCTTGGAGTCTGCAAAATTTTTATAACCTCTCACTAAGAAATGCCTTTCAAACAAATACCCTTCAGAAACATTTCCTGATTTAAAGCCCAATCCGATACATGTCTACTCAGAAGTAAGTTCCATTATAGTCAATGGAGCTTACTCCCAGGAAAGTGTAGATAGGATTTTAGCCTTAAGCTCTCCAATTTTTGTTCATATTTAATTTAGTCATTGCATGTTTACAAATTTTGGAAGAAGACTGATAGATTGTCCCGTTGACATTCTTTCTTAATCTTATTGTTTCTCCGCTGAAGGTGTTTGTGGTTGGAGATACCATTTTCCTCATAATCCATCAGGACTTTAAAGACAAACAATGCTCTTTTTTTAATAACGTGGCAACTTGTATAAATAATTTAGCATGTTCAGAGCACAATGCATGCCTCACTTATTGACCTCTATATTAACCTTTCCTCTCATGAGTAAAGATTCTTCTTTTTTTTCAAAAACTCAGAAGAACTGGAGTATACTGGAGGAATTTCAGATGGGCATAAACAGAAATCATTTCCTCATATACAAATAATTCCTTATGGAACCTTGGGGAACTGTAGATGCTATTCAAACAGACCTGCAAATGAAATTTGGACATGAAATAATTTATCGTTCTCATGCTTGATTTTTAGGAATATCCTCTACCTCTACCCAGTTTGTTGTGATATCCATAAAATATTCAATCGTTTTTTGTTTTTTTGCTGGGTACTTTCCTGCATTGTGATAGTTTGAAGTTCTCTTTTAGGGAAATGCAAGTCTTCAGTCATACGCTTGAAATACATATGATATTAATAGAGATTTTGCAGTTCACATCATACGCAAGCTTTGCTTATGCATCTCATATGCAACCAGCAGTATTTATCACACTGCTATGCCAAGCTAAACTATTCTTAGGATCTAGAGCACAGCAACAACCAATTCCATTCTCTTTTATTCAACACACTTTCATGTGTAGGATAATTATTTCAGCTTAAAACATCAGCTTAAAACATCAGTCAAATAATTGGTGAAATTCAATTGATTGCTTTGTGGTGTACCCATACACTGTGGTGTGGTATACATTGTGGTGTACCCATACACAAGTTCACATTGTAAAATTGGTGTTCACATATAGCATGTATATAGGCATACATCAGAAGGAGAAGATTATGGTGCTGTTCGTGCAAGCACCAGCGGAGCAAGCGCATGTGCTCTTGCAAATGTGCCATAAAGCATGCTGTGGCCATGTAGATAATCGTGGAGCCGGTGAGAAGGCCAGGGCGAGCCTGGCAGCACCAGAGAGCACCAATATGTGCTGGAGCAGATAAAGTCTATGCAGCCCAGTGGAGAGGTGGGGGAGGGCAGAACAGGGGTTGGGAGGGGGGTAACAGGACCAGGGGAGGGCAGCAGGGGTTGATCAGGCCTGGGGACAAAGGCAGTGGCTTCATTAACTACACTATATTCATTACAGTGAAGAAAAGAAAAGAAAAACAGCACAGCAACTTTAGAAAGCTTTGTATTCCTGTGAAAAACCCAGCAGAAATAAACCTGCACAGGCAACACACCACAACATAGCAACTTGAGGAACAGGACTGAACATAGCACTGATTTGGAAAAAAAAAAAATTCAAACTGCAGGAAAAACAAAACAGGTTTTACCCTGCATAAAAAACCTTCAGGAATTAGTAATCATTAGCTCTTTAAAAACTTTCTAAAATACATGAAGAATCAATGCAAAGCAGCTTAACATTGCTGTGAATACAAGCCTTTATTGTTCACTGCAATGTAAGGTTTCAAGAGGGTTGGGAGTAAAGGAGTTAACAGCTATGGTCAGAAGAGCTAGCTGCTGAGGTCCTACCAATATAAACAGTGAAACCGAGGTCAAAGTACAGCCTGGTGTGTAATTTAAAGCTTGGAAACTGTCTGCAAGCGTAAAAGATGACCTGCAGACACTTTGCAGACAATCAACAGGCAGTTGACACCCCTGAACTGCCCTGACTGACCCCAAGATAAGACAAGGAGGTAATTTACAGATCGTTTATTGGTAAACCTTTCTCATCTACAATAATTACATACAGCCCAATCCAAACAGGTATAACAGTGAAACAGAGATTCTGCTGCCATCACATTTTGGTCATATTAGAACCCCTGCAGCAAATTGCAAAGGTGTCAGTGGCCCACTGCTGCTTTTAGCCCCTGTTGCAGTGCAACTTGGCAATTGTTAAAAAAAAAACCTAATGCTGTGCCTTGACAATGTTAATTCTGTGCTTTTTCAGTGTGCTGTGAGATGAAAAAGACTGAAAATCGCTATACTATATCAACAAGAGATTGGGGTGAAATGTATGATTTATTAGTTAATGCCATCTGTCATTTGAAGTAAACCTGGAGGCAATAAATAAACCATACAGTATTAAAACTATGCATTGCATAGTTAATACAAGTCTCACTTGTGTCAAAGATTTCATTACCAGTGAAATTCTTCTAATGGATCTGAACAGGACCCGTCATTGTGATTTCACTGGCAACTATAAAATCTGTTTCCTCTACTCAAGTCTCAAGCATAACAGAGTCTTTAATCTTCTGCCAGAGTGAGATGTCTAAACTTCAATATGTCTTTGAAAAAGCAGCAGTGTCTTGTGAGTGTGTGTTCGGAAAGAAATCTTCCGAGGTCAGGGTTGATTTTATATTACTAGATCAATAGTAAAGATAATCATAGAGTGCCTCTGAGTTGTGTCACATCTGACCTTGAAGTACTAGATTGTTGTTCAATATGAGTCAGAAAGGTTTAATCTTTCATACTGGGTTTGACTAATTTTAAAATATATGCAACCATATTGGCTTCAAGTATAACTAGAACAGAGACAAAATGTAAACAAACGTGACAGAACAGGAAAGCAGTCGTGGATCGAAGTGAAGGTCGCCTTATAGACTTTAATGGCTGTCATTTGTTTTCTTAACTGAGACCTTTACCAAAAAATATAATGCTTTTATATGTATTTGGTGGGGGTGGGGTGAGAGAGAGAGAGAGGGGGGGGGTTGTCAGAGTTTGCATGTAACAGCCACAAAGAATGCACACTTCCCTTACGTGTGCTTATTTGTCTAAAAACATCTTTGGTACATTTATGGCCCAATGTAAACATGCAGCTCCCCACGGAACTAGCATTCCAGTTGCAGTTGACACTTTATGGCAGCGGTTCTCAAACTTTTTAGCGTTGGAATCCACTTTTTAAAATGAAATCTCCAAATTCACTCTGAATTTTGCTTTTGGCATAATCTTGCTGAGCTAGATTTTTTTTTCTTCATCTCTCAGGGTGCAATCCTAACCTGGAGTTAGGCCAGCTAAGTTTGGCTGGCACAAGGGACACCGTAATGTATGTGAACTGCTCTCAGAGTCAGAGAGGCCAGCGCACAGACCTGCACCATCCTCCCTAACTCCAAGAGTGGTCCAAACGTGTTTTATGGTGGCCCTTGTGCTGGCCTAACTGTGCTGGCCTAACTCCAGGTTAGGATTGCGCCCTCAGTTATTTCACCTTAAATTGCTCTGAATGGGCTTTAGGTGAAATTCGGTGGCTAAGCCTTCTATCACACCAGTTTACTGAAAGTGGAAAGAAAACCTATTACTTCCCTTGAAGTGACATTTTGCATTTATTCCATTTCATGGGACAATTTTGCATTTGTATCATAGCGAGGAAGAATTGAGTCTTTCTTTCTTATGCTCTTACTATGAACCCTTCAACTACCTTATTATGCAAACACACAGAAGTTGTAATTAGAAATGCCTGAATTCAAGCTGATGATAATTTATTCAGCTAAATGTTTTTACATTAATATTAGAGGTTGAAACAACATATTTTTGCAATTTGACTGATAGTTTATAGTCATACAGTAAGAGAAAGTGCCTGCTTCAGATGCCACAAATTCTGCATTGTCTTCGGGTACATGCCAGTGCTGTAACCCAACCTACGATTGCTCACCAGTTCTTCTCTGTTATGGAAATAGAAACACAAACTCATAAGAAACAATTGGTTTTATTGAGTTATCAAGTGCACAATGCATAGCTTACAGCATAAAAAGATAACACTGTGTATGAAATAGTAGTTATTATAAGCACTGCCTGGCACAACTTATGAAGAAATTTAACCAGATTTGCTCAGATCAATATCAATATGAGATTCATACAGTTTATTAGTGAATAAAGAACAGATATAATAGCGCAGATCTGAATATTACGAATTTCAAAAACTGGAAAAAGAGACACTTGCAATACCAGTATTGTTTATTATACATGCAATTCTTTCCTCGTTCAGGCTGCAATCCTATCCATACTTACCTGTAAGTAAGACCCATTGACTATATGGAAGTTACTTCTGAGTGGACATGCTTAGGATTGGGCTCTCATTGTTATAAAGTTCCATGCTCCAGTATCCCATATGCAATTCTTATCAACACAGCTAACATTTTGACATAAATGTGGATAATTAGAGCTGAGATGAAACTTCCCACAGGTTTCCAAGAACATTTTTTGGCATGTTCTTGCCCAATATGCCCTTTTATATTCTATTTTCCCTAACTCTTTGTGGGACTGTTGTGACCATCTTCAGTAGAGTTACTACCAAACATCACCTAAAACAAATCTAAAGCATATTTGGCTGTTCTTCATCAGGAAAACCTTCTCAGCAGTGTTGAGGGACTCTAAAGGACTTTTGATAAGACAGTGAAATTGCCTTTGATCCAGTAGTGTCATTCCGTAATGAAGAACCGGAACGCAGGCGGGACTTACCCCTTGATTGACAGGGAGCCCGTGACGCGTCGCCGCCTGCCGTTCCGCTGCGGGGGCTTCTTCCGGGTGGCGCGCCCCTCTGCGGCTCTCCGCAGCACCCAGCGCGCCACCCAGGCAAGCGGGCACCCCCTCCGAAGCCAGGGGTGCCCGCACGGCGCTCGGAAAGGCAGCGCTGCGTCAGCAACGGGCAGCCAATCAGGCGGTAAGTCCCGCCCAGCGTTCCGTTTCTTCATTACAGAATGACACTACTGCTTTGATCTCCTGCTGCACATGTCCTGCTACTGTCACAGAGTATACATATCTCCCTGTGTAGGGTTATGTGTCCCTTCTCCCTTTTGGATGTAAGCTGAAAATGTGAAGAGATGAATGAGTCACTCATGCGCCATCTCTTGCCGCTTTTAGCGCATGTCCAAAGAGGCTAACTGAATGCTATTGATGTATTCCAGCTTTTCCCTCATAAAGAAAATAAATCTAAAGCATGTGGCAATGAAGTCTACTTTTTTTGTTTCAGTTAGTTAGATCCCATTGAACCTAGTTCACACGTACCATGAGGTTCTTTACATCAGTTTCTGCATTGTGCAGTCCCTGCCTCATCTGTTTTTAAGTGATCTTTGGTAAAGTGGATAGATGGATACAATAGATATTTGAGCTGAGCTACTTGAAATTAACAATAATGTGATAAAACTGAAAATAGTGGTCAGTTGCATTTTTTATGTTTTTAGGGGCATAATGTCTAACCACTTGAAAGAATGTTTAATATTTTTCCTATGCAAAGTGTTCAGATTTCAGATTTTGTATTATCCATCATAAATACTCAAGAGGATAGCTGTGATATAATAGCTTAAGGTACTTTAATAGGCAACAATGAGCAAAAAGTAGGTCAACGACATAATATCCTAGCTCTTAGCTAGCTCTTCCCAAGCACTTGGTTCATGGTTTCATCTGATGACTGTTCTATTGGGGGAATTGAGCAAATAATGAATATTTGAAGCCTAACTATGAGTTCAATAGGAAGAACTAATTGATAGGACATACAGTATCTGGAATACTCAAGAGAAAAAGAACTACTTTGCTCTTCTAACTACCTTCATTTTTTCATGTACAGTAATATCAACTAGATCACTATTATGTGATCATATCATAATATCTTTAAACATCCACATAAACTCTTTGGCTTTTCAATTAATTTTTTTTAAAGTTGTCTTTTATATGTAGCATCCCCCACCCTGTTACCAAAGACTCTCTTACTCTCTCGCTCTCTCTCCAGTCTTGCAGACATGTTGCAAACCCTCTTGCTTACTCCACTCATTCCTCCATGTTCAGACAGAAAGACAGATAAAGAGGCATTCTCAGCTGTCAATCTACTGTTGTGGAATCTTCTATCCCTGGAGAGCCAATGGATTGAAAGTCTTAAAATCTCTTAACAGTATGGCAAAACTAGGAAGGGCCAAGGTTAAGCTTTTCATGGCTAGGCTGGACTTTGCACAACGCCAGCCATACACACATTTTCACACTTGAAACTAAAGGGACAAAATGACTGAAAATGACTTTCATAGTCTCAGTTCACATGCAACACCACAATTCATCAGCTGAACAGGAATGAATGGGGTTGTGCTCAAGTCAGTTATCACAATTTGTGAGTTGAGTCAAGAATCAATGGCCACTCGATTCACGAGTTATAACATGCATCTGTCACAACTCGATGTGAACCAAGTTTCAATTCATTTGAGTCACACTCACTTCAAGAAACGAGTCAGGTCACAAGTCAATAGCTTAAGCCTTCCTTCTCCCCTCAACCCTCATAGCCCCTGCCTCCTGGTACCAACCAACCCTACCACCGTGTCTGCTACCGCTGTCCTTCTGAATGTCAGCTTCCATATCGCCCCCAAGTTCTTTCAGCACAATGTGGAAGTGGCAAAGAAAAAAAGTAAGCAAGAACACACACACACACACACACACACACACACACACACACACACACACGACTCAAGTTATTTCAAGTCCAGACCTTTTTCGAGTCACAGGCCCCAAGTCACCAGTCGAGTCCAGATCAGTCACGTCCCTGGCTTGAGTCAACTCGAACAGTCATAAACAGTGTTTTTGCATAACTTGAATCGCGTCAATCTGAGTCAAGTGCCCATCCCAGGTAATGAACAGTGCAATCTTATTCACATCTTCTTAGAAGTATGTCAATCAAATCCAATGGAGTTATCTCCCAGGTAAATGTGTACAGGATTACAACTGGATAGCAAACCCAATGTAACTCCTCCAATAGAGCCATGCCAATGGGGAGATTTGTGTCCCTGAGGTCTCCTTGGTATAAGGGAAAATGTGCTCTCTTGCCCTGGGGGAATCCTCTGCTGCTCCAGTGAGGGTGCAATCCTAAACTGAGTTAGGCTGGCATAGGCTAAACCAGCAAAGTTTGGCGTTCGCAAGGGGCACTGTAAAGAATGTTTGGACCACTCTCGCATTCAGAGAAGCCAGAACATAGATGTGAGCCATCCTCCCTGACTCTGAGAGTAGTTCAAACACGCTTTATGGTGGCTGTTGTGCTGGCCAAACTTTGCTGGCTTAGCTTATGCTGGCCTAACTCCAGTTTAGGATTGCACTCTCCGTCTACTCCAGCTATTTTACTGGGACAAGTCCAAGAGGACCTGGGCAGGTGGATCAAGGTCAGGAAAGGAGAATAGGCTATCGGCAGAACTGGTGCTGCCAAAAACCACCCCCTTCCTGCCCTCAATATACCCCCTCCCTCCTCCTCCCTACCACATTATTCCTCCACTGTTTTGCCGATCACCACCCCCCGCTCATGGCCCACCATATGCCAACTTGGTGGCATACGTAGTGGCCTTATGCCAATTTAGTGACTCCTGCAGTGGCTGCTGTTGCACAGGTGAACCACTCACCATTTGTAGCAGTGGCCAGACTGCGCTCAATGGCATGTTGTATCTTGTGACAGCCATAAAGCACATTGAGTCCCCAAAACGTGTGCTCCACCAACATGGGAGGAGCCCAATAGGTCTAGGCTGAGTCAAAATCTGAACTGCTATATATGTAACTTTGAGCCCAGCCAATATAAATGGCTGCTATGGGACAATATGTGCACCAGAATAAGCTGGCATGCAATTCCCATTAGTGGCCTTCTGGGTGACAAGAATTAGCACTAAAAATACCAGTGAAGCTTGCCATGTTTGGACCCAGAAGCAGTTTCAGGCAGTCATAATACTTCACCTCGCAGAAGAGGTAGTTCCAATTATAATCTAAGCTAGAAAAAAATTCCTGGTTTAAAGCCACTCAGCTTCTTGATCTCACAAAGCCCATTCTACTTTAAAGCTACACTCACTGGCATCAGCAACAGCGGCAGTAGCATCAGCTGGTCATGGTGAAAGGAAAGACAATGTCTTTCTTTTCCTCTCTAATGAATGCCGTAGCACAAAAGAGCAGATTCAACAACTACTTTAGGGGGAGGGAATCATCCTGACATGAGCATCTCCAGCAAAAGGATTATTAAATGCCAGAATACCAGCTTTCTATTGGCTACCCAGAATTCATTCCTAAGTGTATAGTTCAAAGCCATTCTTTTCAAAATACAGGAAGGTCACATCACATTGTTGGGTTCCAGGAAGAAGAAATTCTCTGATAATGGACACATCTCATCAACTCCTCTCCAAATACTGCATTTAGGGTTGTTGTTGTTGTTGTTGTTGTTGTTGTTGTTGTTGTTGTTGTTGTTGTTGTTGTTGTTGTT
>JAJKFI010000001.1:11354915-11379130 GCA_029204185.1 Lerista edwardsae
ACTCAAGCCCCTTCGCCACGACAAGGCAGTGATCCATGAAAGGGCATAGGAGGGTAGCTTATATTTATTTATTTTTATTTTGAAGAATTTATACCCCGCCTTTCCCACGCTGAAGCAAATGCCCAAGGCGGCTTACATGGGCAGGCAAGTCTAAACCACCATTTTTCAATGGAGTTTTTACAACTATACAGTATTCTGCGATTCACCAAATCCTCAGTCCCAGATGTAGCCTACACAGTGTGGTTCTCTCCTCTGGCCATGTGATATCCAGCTTCAGCAGGTGATCGTAAGTCCAGCCTGGACAGGTCCTCAAGGTTAGACTCCATTCTTTTGCCAGCTGGCCTTCTCACTACATTCCCACAGCTAAAATCACATATATTCAAAATTATCTTTAATATCCCTTACATTGGGAAAATAGATATTGTCTTTTTAAAAAATTACAAAAGACACTGGAATGGAGACTAACCAGGGAAATAGCAGCTTCATTCTCTGATTTCACGCTTACTCTCAGGCATGCATTTTGTGAGAGAATGGTGGGCAGAAATGTCTGCACTATCCCCACTTGTTTTTCCTTTTCTCTTGTTTTTGGTTTGGTAAGCGCATGTAGTTGAATTTGCATGAGTAAAGTGTGCCTGTATTAGCCCTACCTGGTATCGGCCCTAAAGAATTTCAGACACTCCTTTTCTCTGTCCTACTTGCAGGCAGTGGCATAGCCAAGCCATCTGCTACCCAGGGGAAAAAAAGATTTTTCAGGGCCCACCTACCACAGTGAAATTTATTTTATTTATTAAGTAAATTTAATTTGTTAAATAAATAAAAGGTTTCTGGTTAAATGTCCATAACTTTTGATAGAATACAGATTTTCCAATGCAGTTCATTGCATTGCATTGCATTCAGCATTAAATTACCTTTCCAATGATATAATAATACAACATGATGGTAATATTCATATGTACCAAGATTTTCACAATTTTGGCCACGAATGTCAAGCTCAGCTTCTTGCCTTCCTAAAGCTTGTTGTGCAGTGCAGTTTTCTCCCCTGCAAGCCCCTTAGCTATGCCACTGCCTGCAGGTGCTAGGACCCAGCCAGTAGTGTCATTCTGTAATGAAGAAACGGAACGCTGGGCGGGACTTACCACCTGATTGGCTGCGGGATTCTGATGCGTCGCTGTCTTTCCGAGCCCCGCGCGGGCACCCCTGGCCTCGGAGGGGGTGCCCGCTTGCCTGGGGGCGTGCTAGGTGCTGCGGAGAGCCGCGGAGGGGCGCGCAACCCGGAAGAAGCCCCCGCGGCAGAACGGCAGGCAGCGACGCGTCACGGGCTCCCTGTCAATCACAGGGTAAGTCCCACCTAGCGTTCCGGCACTCTATTACTGAATGACACTACTGGACCCGGCGCCTTCTACATACAAAGCACTGGCTCTAGCACTGCATTGCAGCCTCTCTCTTTAAGGGCCCAATCTGATCCAAGCTTCTGGAACCTATGCAGCTGCAATGCAGCCCCAAGGTCAGTGAACATATGTTCCCCTACCTTGATGAGATCTTCCTAACTTCCCTTCCACCACGGACCCCATTGGGACAGCTACATACCCCATTAGGACAGCTACATCAAGTCTAGAAAATTGGATAGGATTTGGCCCTAAATTGGTATTAGCAAGTTCACTAGGTTAAGGAGAAATGCATGAGTTGTTAGCTTGATCCTAAACAAAAACAAGTTATCAAATTTGCAACCACTTAACCCAGTGATGATGGCCACCAGTTTAGTTAGCTGTACAGTGGATTAGGCAAATTCATGAACGATAGCTAAGTAGAGCCACTGGGTATAGAAGATGAAATATAACTCAAAATATCAGACACCAGGAAAGAACCTTCACCTTCAAGTGCTAATTGCTAACCATCAGAAGTATCAGGTTGGAAACAGAATGCTGGACTAGTTAGGATTCAACTGGATCCAGAAAGTCAGTTATCACACCTCAGCCTGATATGTCCTGTCCTTTCCAGTTGTGTAATTAGTCAAAACACCCATATTTCTGGTGCCATAATGCACATATGGTGATGGCATCTGGCCTAGATGCCTTTAAAAGGGGACTGGACAGATTTCTGGAGGAAAAGTCCATTGCAGGCTATTGGCCATGATGGTTAGTGCAACCTCCTTACTTTAGAGTTAGGCTACCTTGGTGTGCCAGATGCAGGGGAGTGGCAACAAGATGCACATATCTAGTTGTCTTGTGGATTCACTGAGGCATCTGGTGGGCCGCTGCGAGATGCAGGAAGCTGGACTAGATGGGCCTTTGGCCTGATGCAGTGGGGCTCTTCTTATGCCATGTAAACTGCCCCTCCCCCTTGCTGGCGGGGCCATAACCAGGGATGGCTGAGTAATGCATCTGCATCTGCATCTGCATTGCTCTCACCACCCGGTATGGCTTCAATGGCAAGGGGGAGGGATTGTTGAAACAGTAAGCTGCAGAAATGTAGAAACTTAGTGCTTTGACCCCCTCGAGCTACACCACTGATCCCTTCCTCACTGAATTACTTTCAGTCAACATTGCTGAATATCAGCAGCTTCTCATGTGTTCCATAATATCATTGTGTAAACAAGCACCTGGAGCCACTTCAGTTGCAGATGTCAAGAATTCATAGGCTGTAGTGCTTTCTTCAGGTACTGATTTTCCAGTGAATAGTCAGTAAAGCCGCACAATCCTTTTGTGATGTAACAGCATTTGTTTCTTGGTATTTCAGCTGACTCCATTATATTATACCAATTTTATGTTTCATATGTAATCTATAAATTCATTTGCAGGTTGCAATTTTATGCATATATACCTGGGAATAAGTACCATTAAGATCAATGACGCTTACTTCCGAGTAGACTTACCTAGGATTTTGCTGCAAGTTCTGCACAGCATGCATGTTGCGTCTCCTCTATGCTTGGATTAATACGCCCCAGTTCATTCAGGCATACAACTGCTTGAAATCTCCTGAAATATCTTGTCCAGCATAACCAGGCTTAGTTATCAATCAGCTGTGAAATCGGCTGTTCTTTTTTGACAGTTTGCCTTAAATTGATTACATGCACTTACTGCTTGTTTCAAAGCTGAAGATATCACTGAACTAAGTGGCAGGATGGCCAGAAATTAAATTTTTCATATGCAGTTTTCATTATACAGCTCAGCAAGAAAAGAGAGACTGAAAGGTGCTCGCAAACGACGCAGTTTGTCTGCACACTGAACAAAGGATCTCCATATCCTGGCCAGAGGAAGAAGAATATTTCACAGGGAAGCATTTTGTGTTGTTCAATTCAAATCAGATCATCACAAGGCACATGCCAAAGAGGACCTTAATAAGCACTTTAAGAACAGAGGAAGCTGCTTTATATGGAGTCAGACCATTGATACATCTAGCTCAGTATTTTGACACTAACTGGCAGTGATTCTCCAGGGTTTCAAACTGGATTTGAGCTAGGGAAGTACTGATTTATAGCTCAGTCTCTTAGCTACCGCACTACATCCATATATCCCAAATTGACATGTCATTGGTCTTATGCATGCAGCCTTTAAATGTAGCCTTCAGAACTGAGGCCACAATCTGTACAGGCATACACATACCCTGTGACCCATCATTTTTGAGCCTGGATCTGATTCTTAGGGATCTGACTTGGAAAACAACAACAACAACACTGCCCGAAATCCAGATTAGTGTGGGAGTGCAATCCTAAAGTGCGCTGGATTGGCGAGGCCAGCAGACCTCCACCAAATCCAACACACCTTTGGTGCACTGGGGAGCCTCCCTGGGGCAAGGGCACATTCGTCCCCTTGCCCCAGGGGAGGCTTTGGCCGCCCCATAGGCTTCCTTGGATCTGCACCTGCTATTTAGTAGACACAGAACTGAGGAAGCTGTGCAGCCCGAATCAGGGCCGCACAGCTTCCCAACGAGGCCTAGGATGTGGCCTAATGGCCGCATCCTGGCCCCACCTCCCCCATATATAACCCTGCCGGCCCGCCCAGAACCACCCATTCCCCACCTCCCTCTTCCCAAAACCTCCCTTGCACTAGCCGAGTTCGGCTGGTGCGAGGGAGGCTCCCCGTCGGCGCTTTCAGACCGGCTATTCATAGCGTCGGCCTGAGAGCTCTGGCTCCGATGTGGGGGTGCAGCTTGGCACCCCCGCATCTGCGCTAGTGAGGTAGTGTCAACACAACAATGTTGCATCGACGCTACGTGTGAGGCAGGATTGCACTGACAATCTGAAACTATCACAATGCACATATTTTTTCAGTCTCCATCACTCCAAAGTAGAGTCAAAAAATCTGTCTTCTCAGACCGAAAGAGTAAAAGCAAACAGTCTAATCCAGCGGTTCTCAATCCGTGGGCCCAGGGAGTCACAACCCATGTTTTGGTGGTTTGCACAACTGAGAGGGTTGATTAGGCTATGTGCATCCAGGGTTAAGCAACTTGCTACTGGAGGGGGGAGGACCTACCACTGCCCAATCATCATTATGGCCACAGAGGCTTGAGTGACTGGTAAAATGAACCTTTTTTTTTTAGGTGGGTCCCAGTGCTAAAACGTTTGAGAACCACTGGTCTAATCTTTTGTCATTTTGATAGTATGTGATGTGAGAGGTTTAAAGAACATTTTGATCTTACAGCATCTCTTTGAACGAAAAGAATCCAAATATAACACTATTCCTATCTCCTTCATATAAGAACTGCGCAGAAAAAAGGTAAACCCAGAAAAACAACTTCAAAAGAAAACGTATGGTCCATTAATGCAAAATCTATAGGGGCAGAAGACACGTTCTCGATGGGACAATTGTCACAATAGGACAATAATCCAGGGACGAACGGCGCCCTGAGCGTGCCCATGGCAGGGCAACAAAACTGCGGCCCCAGCCCATCACCCCGCCCCCGTGCATCACCCAGCCACGCCTCCCTGCACCCAGAATAGCTCCATTTTGGAGCAAAACAGAGGCAAGGGAGGGTGGTTGGGCCAAACAGTGTGCGGGTTCGTCCGCGGACTCCGCGGAATGGCACCCCGCCGCTGCCCAGCACCCATGGCTCACGCCACCCCAGGCTATACCTCCGCCTCTGCAATAATCTCAAATTGAGTTATAGGGTTTCAAATTCCATGAAGGCTCAACTTCCAATAGAAAATATGACTGGGTTGATTAAATATGAAAAGTATCAAAATCTAACTTTACTTGTGGGAAAAGATGATGCAACATATTTGTTTTGTTAGAGACTTGTAGAAAGACCTCTAGAAGCCAGTATCAATTTGTTTTATCAATAATAATATAACTTTTCGCTTCTGCAATTTTCTTACAAAACTTGGAAATAATACCTCTTTTGTCTTCAGGGAGAACACCTTCCTTCACTGATGGAAGAAGAGCAACCTAGAAACTCTCTTTTGACAGAACTAAAATAGCAGCGTAACTGAATGGCAGCAGAACTTATTTAGGCTTCGGTGCTAAATTCTCTTTTTCTTCGTCTCCCAATAAAGACAGTTGTATCTCATTGTCTATCTCTCTTCCTTGCCACAAAAAGTAATCAGCGTAGCCTATCATATGTTGACTGTTTGCTGAACCCTTAAACAGAAAATAGTGTTAAGAGCACACAGTTGACTTTGGCCTCAATTTCTCCATCACAACAAAAGGCTATTGTGAGAAAAGCAAGCAACATATTGATCCTTCAACAAAAACCGGTGTCTTCACACTTTCAATTGATCAGATCAAAACAATCCAGATAAACATGAAACTTGGAAACCAGTCCCTGCAAGAGGGCTAATATTAAAAATGAAGCTTAAGAAAAAGGGCCAATTCTATGTGCTGAAGGCAAATTGTGGCAGACATCTCCAAGAGAAGAATGAAATGAAAGGCTCACATTCCCTTTATGATCTCCAGTTAATGAAGACAGGTACAATGGGAAAACAACTGGATCTCTGCAGACTCTTCTGGTTAGTTGCTGCAGCCTGAGACATACAAGCATAATCTAGATCAGGGGTCTCGAAACCTTTTAGCCAGAGGGCCACTTCAAATATTTCGAGGGCTGGAAAAATAAATAATTAAATTTTAATATGAAATTTAAATCAATACTTTAGAGACAGAACTTTGATGAATGAAAGAATAAATTCCTCTAAGTATTCCTCTAATTCCAGGATTCCTCTAAGCACCAACACACACCTCAGAAATGCTGTCCACACTTTAATGGATTCCCATTCCCCCACCCCACAAGCAGCTTACTTATATGGCCTGCTCGGTGCCCCCATGTTGGTGTAAACTGAATAGCCTCGATGCTATGATGTAGCGTAAACGCTATAGGGCGCTTGGGATTGTGCCCTCAAGTAAGTCACAAGTAATACATAATTAAAGGATATTTGTAAGAATCACAGTCCAGTCCTAACCTCCACAGGCAGAGGCGTGTTGCATGGCTACTGTATCCACTGCAGGTTAGGAGGCAGCTGAAGGCCAGCCAGCTCAATTGGGCTACTCAGATCTCAGCCAGCTATATACCTGGCAGAGGTTTGAGCAGCCTGGTGCAACACCACATGACCTGGGAGCGGGGTTAGGATATAGAGGAGGATGCCTCCGCCAATCCCATCTCCTCCTGGGCCCAGTTTGCCCTGTTCTGACCCCAGAAATATTGCCTCCCTGCCCCCAAAATTCCCTCCAGCCACCCTCTCCCAGCCCTTGTACCACTTGGCACCTTACCTGTCTGCACTGGCAACCATCAGTCTGGTGGAGCTTGAAGATAGGATTGCAGGGTCAGGGTAACGCAGATATACAACAAGAAGTACTGCACATTGTATATGCCAGTGTTTGAGAAACACCCACTAGGTGGGTCAGAAGCCAATTTCAGGTGGGTCCCCATGCATTTCAATGTGTAATCACACTCAGAAATAACAGTTAGCTCAGTAATCCCCAACTTGGGGGTTGTGATGCTCCAGTATGTGCTTAGTAAATTCCTTCTCCTTAAGGGGAATGGTGACTGGAGGAGACACGTAGGTTACAGTGCTCATCACTTCCAGGCAGTGGTGTCCCCACCCGGGGGTCAGATCTCTACATTTTGCAGCCTTACCCTGTCATATAAATCCCTCCTCTCCCTTGCTGCTGTAGCCAGTAAGCAATGCCAAGACATTGTTTTCCCCATGAGAATTGGCTAAAACGGTGCGGGAAAGGAGTAATTTCCATGGCAAGGTAAGGCTCATTGCAAAACTTAGAGCTCCGCTCCCCTGTAGGGACGCCACTGCTTCTATGTTCTCTTTGCTGCTGCAGCCAACTGCAGGAAGATAAGAAAGGAGTTTTTATGGAACTTATCCAGTACTTCTGGGCATTTGGCAGTGGCGGCAGGGAGAACCCAGAAGTGACAGGCACGGGTCCTTCATTGGGTTCCAACCTTGTCTTAAAGGGACCAAGGTTGGGAACCACTGACTGAGAATGCAATCCTAAACTGGAGTTTGGCTGGCATAAGCTAAGCTAGCAAAGCTTGGCCGGCACAAGGGCCACCTTAAAGTGTGTTTGGACTACTCTCGGAGTTAGGGAGGATGGCTCATGTCTGTGTGCTGGTCTCTCTGACTCAGTGAATCATTCAAACATACTTTACAGTGTCCCTTGTGCTGGCCAAACTTTGCTGGCTTAGTTTATGCCAGCCTAACTCAGTTTGGGATTGCGCCCTGAGAGCCCTAGCATGACTACGCAGATGTCCTATTATAGTCAATGGGGCTTACTCCCAGGTAAGTGTGGATAGGATTGTGGTCTTAGTTGCAGGAGATCACAACATTTGTGTTTGCTTAGATCCCAGAGTGCCCATCCTCTACTTCCCTCTTGGAGTCAGGGAGGATGGCTCACATCTGTGCGCTGGCCTCTCTGACTCCAAGAGTGGTCCAAACATACTTCACAATGTCCCTTGTGCTGGCCAAATTTTGCTGGTTTACTTATGCCGGCCTAACTCCTAACTCATTTTAGGATTGTGCCCTCATTGGGATAGAAGAGATTCAAGCACAGAGTAAAGTAACTGGGTGGGTGGCAGGCCAGGAGAGGCAACAGGCAAACGCACTATGTAGATTCGCTGCCTCCATTAGGCTGCTGCTTGAATCAGTCACTGCACCCACCACGTGGATACAGTATATAAATCCACAAATTTCAGGGAGATGTAATTATGAGTGTGCTGGATGATAGCCAAGTTACCTACGTATCTTGTTTATAAATCTAAGGCATATCAACACTGCAATTATAGTAAGTATGTAGCTGCAACAAAACATGTAGATAGAAGAAAATCTCATTAATGCATGCAATGAAACCTTTTGCCTATTTTCTTCTGGCAGAGGTTTAAAAAATTCTTTTAAATTTTAAAGTTTAAATTTTTTAACCATACATAGATACTTCATAAGACACAGCAAGAGCGAAGCAGTATATTCTACTTTGTATAATATCAAAGTATAATATAGTTCTCTTTGTACCAAGGCAAAATATCAAAATCAACAAAATGTATCTCCAACAGTCCTTCTTATACTATCCAATTAATTCCCTCTATTCCAGTTATTTTAATCTATTTCCATTAATTCTATTCACCAAATCACATATCATTAAATCTTTGTTATCTCTCATATGCAAGTAGTCAGCAAGTGGTTTCCAATTGTTCACGAAAAGGTTTACTCTTTAAGTTTTCAATTTCTGCAAAGTCCAAAACATTTACCCACCGTACTTCAGCCTAAAGTATTTTTCCAGTATTGTGTATAACGTATTCTCGCTGCACTTGTCATGTATAAAAATTAAGTTTCATTTTTCTGTCCAAAAGTTCATCTTTCATAACCAACAAAAAGGTTTCAAGCTTCATTTGCAAATTTGTTTTTAAGAACAACTGCATCTGTGGCAGAGGAGAGTCTTTTAAGCCCCTCTCCATCAAATACAGGTCGATTGGGCACTGATATCCTTTTCAGATTCACAGTAGATAAACTTTGGCTGCCCTTACATAAATTCAAAACTAACTGGGAAGAACTATCCAGTGCAGGGGATTGGGGAGTATGGAAGGAGACAGAACAAGGGCAGATTGGTGCAGGTAGAGGCAGGGGAAGACCGGCCCGGGGAGGGGGGAGGGACCACCCTCCAGCACTTAAGCTGATCTTAACCCCTGTCCCCAGCCCTGTCATTGCACAGATTTGAGGGCCTCCATGTCAGAAGTTAGGATCTGGCAGTGGGGGGCCAACAATTTCCCACCCCTGTTCCGCTCTCGCCACCCACCCAGAAAGAGCACACCACAAGTGGTAGTGTTACTTACGGCCTGGCCGCTCAGCATGGCCGCTTCCAGGCACTGAGGTGCCAGCAGTAACAGGTGACAGGTGCTGGCAGTGAAGGCATTCACTTACCACCAGCAGTGAAGGCATTACCACCAGAAAGGCCTTAATGCCAGCAGTGGAAGTTTTGGACTTTCAGCACACCAGTGTCAGCAGTAAGCCTTAGGATTGGGCCCTTATTCATGACCAAGTGGGCATATGGAGAGGTAATTAAAAATATTTTTAATTTTGTCTGGTCATCTCCCCATCTCTGCATGCAGCAATTGGTGGGGGGATAGGAC
The DNA here is from genome assembly GCA_029204185.1 of Lerista edwardsae. Lineage (NCBI taxonomy): Eukaryota > Metazoa > Chordata > Lepidosauria > Squamata > Scincidae > Lerista > Lerista edwardsae. The sequence goes on from JAJKFI010000001.1 coordinate 11,364,477, forward strand.
TGAGCCATTAATAAATTTGATTAATCCTTTTTTAAGAAGGTTTTCAAGCATGAGTTTGCTCTCCACACCATCCTTTCAAGAAGCATTTTGGGTCTAGGGCAGGGGTCCTCAAACTAAGGCCCGCGGGCCAGATCCGGCCCCCACGGGCTTTTATCTGGCATGCCCCTCATTCAGAGACCTGAATGGGTCTCTCCCACCGCCTTGGTCGTTTTCTCTTGGCCCCTCCCTCTCTCCCACTGGCTCTGGCTGCCCTGAGTGCAGAGGAGAGGAGAGGAGAGGCTAGAACAGAGGCAGGGGAGGACTAAGGGGCTTTTCTCTTGGCCCCTCCCTCTCTCCCACTGGTTCCAGCTGCTGCGAGTGCAGAGGAGAGAGGCACACGGAGAACTGAAGGTGGGAGAGGGGTGCTGCCGCATTCCGTCCCATGAGGAGGCAGCCATCCCTGTGGGCTCAGGGTGGGGGTTCGTGGTGGGGTTGTCTGTATTCACCCCCCTTTCCTCTGTGGCTGAAGGCAGTATGTCTGGTGGGGGGAAGCACGGGGACAACTTTGCTGCTTTTCCCTTGGCCCCTCCCTCTCTCCCACTTGTTCCGGCTGCTGTGGGTGCAGAGGCACGCAGAGAACTGAAGGTGGGAGAGGGGTGCTGCCGCATTCCCCCCCCCCATGAGGAGGCAGCCATCCCTGTGGGCTCAGGGTGGTGGTTGGTGGTGGGGTTGTCTGTATTTGCCCCCCCTTCCTCTGTGGCTGAAGGCTGCCTGGCAATGTGTCTGGGGGGGGGGAGAGCATGAGGACAACTTCGTGGCTTTTCTCTTGGCCCCTCCCTTTCTCCCACCGGCTCTGGCTGCTGCAAGTGCAGAGGAGAGAGGCATGCGGAGAACTGAAGGTGGGAGAGGGGTGCTGCCGCATTTCCCCCACCATGAGGAGGCAGCCATCCCTGTAAGTGACCATCTCATTAGCCAAAAGCAGGCCCATACTTCCCATTGAAACACTAGTAAGTTTATACTGATTGACATTGTTCTTTGTTCTATGTACAGTGTGCATAGGAATTTATTCATACTTTTCTCAAACTATAGTCTGGCCCCCCAATAGTCTGAGGGACGGTGAACTGGCCCCCTGTTTAAAAAGTTTGAGGACCCCTGGTCTAGGGTAAAGGTTAATCTTTCGAAGCCCCCTAGTGGTCTAAACTAATGGCTGATTTATTTTTTTCCCCAGTATAACTATTGTGGTTTGAAATGGACATTCAAGTAGAACATGGAAAAATGACACAAGACAAGAGGGATATATTAAACCCATTCATATGGGTTCTTAAGACTGAGCAATTTGGGGGGAATCCTTGACAATGATGACTTGGTTATTCAGGGGTTTTTTGAACTTGCTGTTCAGCTTTTGGTTGAACTCTCCTAGCTGTCAATTTTAAATATATGTGTACTAGTTATGGTGAATGGTGATCAATACAATTACAATGACTCAGACCATACTGCCTCTGTATTCTGGAACTGACCAATCATCTAGTTTTCTGCCTAATTCTGAGCTGTTGTACAAATTATCATATACCTTCACTTGAAAGTATATTACAGTTTACTTTATTCTTCTTATCCCTATAATTTCCACCCTTATATTTGCAACCATTTAACTCTATTGTATGTTCCCAAATCACTTGAATCCACTCATTCTAGCATAAGATCAGGCATTGTAACTTCAGTGTATTGTAGTCACAATTCACAAAATCTAGTCACGCGCACCTATCATTACAGAAGACATTATATCCCTAACAATAAAATCATAGTCTAACTGTCTTCATTATAGCATTCAGAACTTTTCATTCATCTGTATGAATTGTAATGAATACAGAATTCACTTTCAGGTTTCCAAAGCTCACACGCACTTCATACAGCATGGGAAGTTATCTTCCCAACCTTTGATGTCTGTTTAGAAAATATATTGTTGTGTCTATCAAAGTACAAAACTACTTCCATGTGACAGTTTCACCCAAGATTGCAATGAAAGGTTCATAGGGTTGGATAGAAACTTTCCTATGGTATCATCATCAGGTCTTCCAGAAGAAAACAGTGTCTCTGACATGAATATTGATTACAAAGGTATGATGCTTTATAAAAGATACTGCCCTTTCATTCCAGCCCAAAATATCTCAAACTTCTCTCATCAAAAGTATGAGTATCAGACATACCTGGGCTTATACATGCTCGTCCAACCTGATACAGGGATCTAGCAACATAGGCTTCCTGAAACTGTATGCATTCATGTCGCACAGGCAGAATGACAGCTATATGATAAATTGTCCTTTGTGATTGGCAGACAGTGAAGCCTCTGGATTGGCCTGACCTGGTATAAATAGAAGTCTAGCATTCCACCTTGCTTAGTCAATGCATCACTATCAGTTTATACACTTCAGTTTCCAGTGACAGCACCACTGGGAGACCATAAGAACATAAGAATATAAGAAGAGCCCTGCTGGATCAGGCTAAAGACCCATCTAGTCCAGCTTCCTGTATTTCACAGTGGCCCACCAGATGCATCAGGGAACTCAGGAGACAACAAGATGCCTGCACAATCCATCATGGTCTATAGCCCATGATGGTATTTTCCTCCAGAAATCTGTTCAATCCACATGCCTGGTGCATATGCCTCAGATCCTATCATGGACTGCCATGTGACTATCAATGTAAGACTTAACCTCAAAAATCACATGCTGACTTAGCTTTTCTTAGCCCTGAGTGAGTTTGATCTCTAGAACTCCTGGGAACAACTCCTACTGACTGTTATGGAAGGAGAAAAGAGGAGCAACCCACATGTACACTTCCTCGCTCCCATTTCCCAGTATTCAGTGCAACACCAGTGAGGAAGGATTTGCCTTAGTTTTCTCTCCTAGCATCAAGATATGGTACAATTATTACTACATCGCTGTTGTTGCTTAGGAAAACAAAAATAAGAATATGTCAAGTAATGTTGAAGCAAAGTGAAACAATACAAATATTATACTTTGACTCATCTGATGTTAGGTGCCTCTGAAGCCCCATGCATGTAATAGCTCCTAATTCATTTCCGTGTTCAGGCATGAGCCATGCTTGCACTGTAGATGAAAACACAAACTGAGTATCCCTTATCCGGACTGTTTGTAATGGGAAGGTTGTCTGGATTTTGGATTGGTCTAGATTTTGGAATAATTGCCTAAATATAATGAGAAATGCTTTCTCTTGCTCTTTTCACTGGCTTCTGGCTTCTTTTGACATTTTTCAACAATGTCTGTACAGGTTCACACCATGGAGCAGAGAATAGAACTTACAGCCTGTACCTACACTGTACATGCAAATATGCACAAGACCTTCTAGTGTTCACACTACAGAAAGTTTAAAAAAAAAGTCTTGGACAAAATCATCTGGATTTCAAAATAGTCAGGATTTTGGATGTCCGGATAAGGGTTAATCGACCTGTATGAAGATTTGCTTAGTCTTGGAGAATTCTGTAGACATTACAAAAATCAATGCATAACATGTATGCATTACAAAAGATTCTTGTCTTTGGAGTGAAGTTTTTAATTATTATGTTTGGCCTATCCCAGACTGAGTTTGGGATGAGGGAGAGAGGAAGATAATGCCTGGCAAAAAATAGGAAAATAGTGCCTGTCCTTAGGTAAGAAAGAGTTCTGAGGGAATGACCAGATCAAGACTCTAGATGCTGCCCAGCTCAGGGATTCAGGGACAGTGAACCAATTCAGCTTTCACAGGGCTTGGCTATGAGGAACCTGGGAAAGCCACAAGGTGATCTTGGAGCCAGGGTGCCTAGGGTCAAAAAAGGCCTCAGTCAAGTAACTGTCTCCTCCAAGTTCGGGGCCTGCACGAGGGTGGCCATAGGCAAGAGCCACTGCATTTGCCCAGTTGCGGACCCAGCCAATAGGCTGGCCCAGGGCAAAGAAGGAGGAGCTCCACCCCCTCCACCATCTCCCCGCCCCTTGCACTGCTCTGCCATGCCCCCACACCATGCCAAGCTCTATTTTGGAACCATACAGAGGCAAGGGAGGGTGGACGGTCTACATACCACTCGCTTCTCTGAGAGGCAAGATGCCTTACCGCCGCCCTCCCCCCCCCCACTCCATCAGTGCAACACCCAAGGCATTTGCCCCACCTTCTTAATAGTAGGACTGCATTTACCTATTGCTATCAAACCATTAATAAATGTGGTCTTTAATTTCTGCCAAAACTGTTGTCATGTATGTTATGTGAGGGGATACCTGGGCAATATGTGAACTTTTTAAAAAAATGTCGTTCCTGCCATTAGCTGCAGAGCTAAGTGTACGAGTGCGAGAAATTACTGTATGTGTTTCTCAGTAAACCAGAAGCATTCATATACCCCAAAAAGATCTAATTTCTCAGAGATGCAAGGAAGATGGGAAGAATGCTAATTTACAATTGGCAAGAGGTTATAGAAGTGACATCATGAGATCCAGAAAAATAGAACGCAGATTTATTTATTTTTTTAGTACACGACACTGCACATTTTATCAACGTATGCCTATGCATTCCAAATGTTAATTGGGATTATAAATCTCTGTGAGTTTCTCTGATGCAGCCCTCAGTTTTCTCACAGTAACCCAATGTTGTATCTGTAAGGTTGTGCAATTAAAATGACTAATATCATCAGGAGGTAGAGCAATAAAATTGCATGTTAATTGTAAAATCTTTAGAACCGACACTTAGCCTATCATGTGACTGCACAAACACTGTGGTGGTAAAGTGCTAACAGCCCTGTTTTTGATGCTGCATATATAATTAGAAAAAGTCAGCTACCTCCTGTCAAGGCTTCCTAGCTAACTCTAGAGCAGATTGCTCCTTTTGTCATATATAAAAGATGATATTGCTAAGGTGTTTTTCAGGGTGCCTAACACGGAATAGTGCTGTACAGAATGAATACGGAATGAATACAATCACACATGATTCTGCCTCCCTCCATTTTTAATGCAACTGAGAATATCTACATTTGAGCTACAATCTTCCGATAAATATATAAAGAGCAGGTTTCATGGAAAAACTGCAGGCATTATCAGTAATTATATCCATCTTCAGAGACTGGTAGGCACTCCCCCAAGGGCTGTTAATATAATAGCCCTCTTCTTCTTCCCAGAAGGGAGTAAAGTCTGTATAATGAGAGATAATATTTTTTGTACAGATTAATGTGGGCAAATGGACAGGCAAGCATTGTTTAATTGTAAGCAGATTTTAAAAGCTGTCAGGAAAGACAGTGTTGCTGTTGGGATATATATTGAAAAGAAGATGCATGGTGATGATGTATAATTTCTGTGCATGTAGGCGCATGAATAACAGAGAGTGAACTAAAGATTATTCACCAAAAGTATCCAGGGGTTTATAAAATTATCCAATTAACATAAATGCTCTAATTGAAACATGTGTTTTGCTTTAGATGGACTAGAGAATGGGAAAAGTTTCCATCCCTAATAACCCTGTCTACGGAATAAAAGGTGTAAATGAACCAGCAGGGGCCAGAGGTTGCTTTGTGGTTAAGATATAAAACATGAAAGACAGTCTCTTCAGGGTAGGAGGCACAGGGTAAAAAGATTTAGCTGGAAACTGAATTGTACATAGCTGAACCTAAAATACATTGGAAACAATGAGTCTTCACTGGTATGCTAGCACTTGCTGTCTGAATATTTCTAGAAATAAGCTGCAGAACCATCACAAGATTTTGAGTTCTTCAAACAGTTGCCATATGGGCAGCCCAATCCTATGCTCAGTAGCCCCTAGAGAAGCAGTAATCCAAAATGGCGACAGCTGCATCCTGAGGCTGCTGAGGCCACTGCTGGGAGCTCCTTGGAATAAAGGGAGCATTTCCTCCCTTGTCTCTTTCCATAAAGGTAAAGGTTTCCCCTCAACCGAATGGTCTAGTCGTGACCGATTCTTGGGGGCGGTGCTCATCTCCGTTTCTAAGCAGAAGAGCCGGCGTTTGTCCGAGGACAAGCTTCCGTGGTCATGTGGCTAGCATGACTATATGCCAAAGCGCATGGAACACCTTCACCTTCCCATCTAAGTGGTACCTATTTATCTACCTGCATTTTTTGAACTGTTAGGTTGGCAGGAATCTCTCCCCATGTTCAGAATTGCTGCAGACAATACTGATCATGGGGAAAATAGATGCATGTTTGGGGAGTAAATGGATGCGGAATGGGCTAAGCGGTGTGCTATCACCATCCTCCCTCCCCAACATGGCTTAACCCATGCAATGTGGTAGGGCTTCTTTTCTTTCTTTCATACAGATAGCTGACAGCCAATCTGGCTAGGCTGGGAAAAGCAATATCTCTAAATGAGATCACGTTTGGTTGGGTCATGACTCCCAGCCTTTTACTCTACCCTGTTCCTCTCTCTTCCTCTGGCCAATCAGGGTCCATGGAGGAGAGGTGTGTCCCCTGTGCCTACCTGCTGCTATCTGAGCAATGTTTTTGGATAGTGTCATTGTGTCTGTATTGCAGTCATATCAGTTATGCATTGATAGCCATGCCATATGTTATTCTTGATTAGTTGGTAAATATGAATGATATTCTTAGTCTCCTGAGGGTGGATCTTGATGCTTGCTGTTTTGTTTTTCAGTCTCCTCAGTTTACCACACCAACCTTCAGACTGACATTCTGGATTAATAGCGAGAGTTTTTTTGCTTTTTATTTTAGTTCAACAACAAAACGAAGTGGCATTGACTTCTTGCGGCAGATAAGTAGGATTACCTAAAAGCTTCATTTCTGAAGACTGTTGCAGACAGGTTTAAATTTAACAACATTTAAATTTTTTTTTGCCTTGATACAGTGATTCTTTGCAGATACACTGCCTCCAATTTTCATGGGAAAGTCCCTCCAGCCATTCCATTCAGTGGAGATGTAATGACAGTTCTGTGTACACAACAGTCGTGCTATCTGCTGGGTTCAGGAGATATAGACCATGCATGGACAGCTGTATCATGAGCTTTGTCTCTCTGGTCCCAGTTCCAAAATCAAAGAGGCATAGTAAGACATTGCAGGCTTTGTATGTTTTGCATCCCAATCCTAACATGGGCTGGAATAGCACCATATCCAGCCCTGGTTATGAGGCAGCTGTGGCACAGAGCAGTGTTATTCAAACTGTGGGTTGGGACCCACTTGATGGGTCGTGACCTGATGTCAGGTGGGTCGTGGAATGCTGGGAACAGCCATCTTGGAAATTGCAGACTTTATTATTGTTATATTCCTTTTGTGAGTGTTAACAGTTTGAATTTTCAAATGAGGGTTTTTTTAAAAAAATTTGTTTTTAGTTCAGTGCTTTTACATCGTATTTTGTCCTAATCTTGCTTTCTGTCAGGGATGTTTCATGGTTGTACAATTGCTGCAGTCCAAGAATGCCAATTTTCATTCCAGGAGTGTCATTTGATTGTTACAATGACAGCACTTCCTGCTTGATGATGTCACTTCCTGCCACAACATCACTTCAAGGTTAATTACATCACTTCCAGTGGGTCCCGACACAAGTGCCATTCTAAAAAAGTGGGTCTCGGTCTAAAAAGTTTGAATACCACTGACTTAAGAGTATGGGGACATATATGCCCCTTTACCTCGAATAAGCCACCCCAATAGGGCTACTCAAATCTGTACTAGTGAAATCGCTGGTGCACATTCAAATAAGCCAGTATAAGGCTGGCCTGTTGAAGGTTGGTCACACACTCCCAGTATGCCCACTGGCCCTCCCTCCCCCCCCTTCCCTTCACCCCGATCCACCCTCCCCAAACACTCAAGTTAACCTAACTTGGCCGGCGTTAATTCACCTACTTGGGGCGGCATGGAGGCTGGATTCAGCCTCCATGGGTTGGCGCATGTCCTTGTGCCAGCCCAGCCAACTCCTGAATCAGCGCAAATGTGCCTAATGGTACACCTTATGGTACTTTTGGAACAGTGCTGGGCCAGCACAAGGGAATTGCCAGTCTAAGTGTGAGTTCGGATTACGCTCTTAACTATTCACAGTTCTTCCGATTATAACCATGGTTTGCAATGCCAATATTGGGTGCTGCTGGCAGCATGCCATATGGTTCACTGTCAGAGCACTTTTTGCGACTGGCACTGGCTGCTTTTCAGCAGTCAACACCAGCACAGGAGGTGTGCTGCCATTGAGCGGCACCCATAAGATTGTACCATTGAGTTATTATACATAGAGAGGGCATGACATCACATACTTGAAGCCATGGGTATAACCCTGCCCCTTTTTCCCCTTTCCCATTTACACAATGATTTACACGTTTTTTCCCCGCCTTCCATTTTCTACGGTAATATTTTCGAAATTCCGAACATTAATAGAGTTTGTTTTATGGGGGGGGGGGTGAGTGTAGAAGTTTAAAAAAATACTCTTAATAGCCTAGAAGTAAAAAAGGTAAGCAGCCCTCACAAACTGAAGTAGATATGAAGAGATAAAATAAAAATTAAAAAATATCACTTCATAAAATAAGCAGCCCTCACAAACTGAAGTAGATATGAAGAGATAAAAGGAACTCAATCCACACACAACCTTCAGCAGTGATTTTTTTTTTTGGGGGGGGGAGAGTAGAAGTTTAAAAAAATACTCTTAATAGCCTAGAAGTAAAAAAGAATTACTCTCCTATTGACAACTACTTGTGTTATACATTGAGAGATTTTAATGTAATTTTCCTACATATTTATCCGATTTTTGCCCACCCTCCCCCTTTTTTTCTTTCCTTCCCGTTCACACTTTATTTCTGCTTGTGTAGATTTCAAAAAATAAGCCTGTCAAAGCAGTGCAATCCGAGTTTACATAGGCAGCAAGCGGCATTTCGTCCGGTGTGTTCAGTAATATAATTACGCGGAATTAAACCTTGGAATTGCATATTAACTCATAATTAGGTTACCACTGATGTTTCTCCACGATCACACGTTGTTATTTTGGTAAGTTTTTACTTCAGGAGTAAACAAATAACTCCTAAACATCATGCGAAAACCCATTGGAAATGCTTGGAATCAGAATTGTTTTGAGTATATTTACATCACCGCTAACCCCGCCCATTAGCTTCAGACTCTCCCTATGCAAATAACCACCAGGGCCGGGCCCTGGATTGTACCCTTTTTTCTTATGCTATGTATTCCATTGGTCTTCTACTCTGGACTATTAGCTGCCTTAGGCATGGAAATAGCCTGCAAGAACTCTGAAAAAGCAGGTACAATGCAGCTGGCAGGGCTGGCTCCAGGAGTGGTGGGGCCCAGTGTGGGGCATTCCCACAGGGGCCCCCACCCCCCCCACCCTCCTCCTCCTCCTCACCAAGAAAAGCCCTTGTGGTGCTGTGCATGGAAATAGTTGGTGGTGACCTGATGACATCACCGCCAACTGCTTCCAGGAGGCCCATTTTGGGAAGTTTGGAGGCAGGAGAAAGTGGGAAGGCCCAAAGCAAAGCTGCTCTGCTTGCCCCACTGACTTACAGTTCATAGAGATTCTGGCTGCAGCAGGAGGTGATATGCTCACTGCGCTCATGCGGGGGCCCCCACTGTGTGGGGTTCAATGTGAAGACATTGGTCACATTGGCTTAAGGCCAGCCCTGGCAGCAGGTAGTCATGCTAGTGTTGCTTTCGCCTGCAATTCAAACAACCTCCAACACCAGTTATGTGATCTTCTCTTGTCTTCAGCGTATGCCAGTGAGGCCTGAGCCAGGCTGTCAGGTGCCATATGGAATGCCTATCCTCATCCCACATGGACGACAGCCAAAATGACTTAGCCCAAACTAGCCTTTCATAAGAGATGTCACAAAGCCATTATTCCTTGAGTGACAGAAGCAGACAAGACTGACTTGCTATTCAATGTTGATGTTCTTTCTCTTAAAATCTCTCCACAAGGTAGTTGCCTGGGGGAGGGGGGACGGATTATATAGAATATACAAAATTTGTAACTATGCTGTTCATATTTACAAATCTGATTTCACCCCCCCCAAAAAAAATTGCAATTTAGTTACTCCTGATCTGCAATTACAGATGGCGAATATGATCTTGCTTTTTCTTTCAACTTTGACAGCGTGCACAGATGTCCTGAGTTGAGGTATCCCTGTGGCAGCCTGAAAAGGGCACAGAGGTTTATCCTGTCACCTCTCGTGTCAAGAGGGGTGATTCTTGTGGGTCTCATCCAAATGTTCCTTAGAGAAAGAAAAAAAGAGGGAAAATTAGCTAGATGGTGTAGTGAAATAGTACTAACATTATTTGATAAGAATTTTTTGCTTAATTAAAATGCAGAGCAAGACCCAGGGCACAAATCCTAACCTGGAGTTAGGCCGTAAAGCACATTTGGACCACTCTCAGAGTCAGGGAGGTTAGTGCACATCCATGTGCCAGCCTCCCTGGCTCTGAGAGTGATGCAAATGTGCCATTTGTGACACTCCTGGGCCGGCACAAGGTTAGGATTGTGCCCCCAGTTTCCTAAGCATTATGGCCTTCAACAGACATTCCCTATTCCTGTGATTCCAGAAAAAACTAGAAACATTTAAGGAGAAAACTATATGTAATACAGCATTGTATATAATAGTAGTCCAATGTGGTTTTTTGAAAAACTGATTTCCAAACATCCTGTCCCAGTCCCTGCATCGTGTGCAAGGCAGCATGGGGAACGGATCCAGTGCACATCTTTGTGCTGGCACTGCTAGCTCTTAAATAGGCACAAACATACCTTATGGCACATTTGTAACAGTCAGAGTACAGTCAGCTGTACAGGCTCAAATGTCAGGATGGCACCATGTATACGTATATTTACTCAAAATGAGTAAATACGTTTTAATCCAGCTTGGATCTGGTAAATAATTACACAGCTGGACATTTTTTAATTTACCTTTTCATATTGTCAGAGCGATCCTATATTGCACTGGAATTGCGAGGCTGACAGGCTTGCACCATATCCAGGTCAGTATAGGTGAGGTTTGAACCTCCCTTTGCACTCTTTGGAACTGTGCCTGCTAAACAGCAGGTGCAGATCCGAGGAGATCATGTGGCCCAAATTCAGGCAGCTCAACCTCACAAACGGATCTAGCATTCGGCCTTATGTCTAAATCCTGGACCCATCTCCCTCCTGGGCTGGCACCCCTCCCAGCCCACCCACCACCTGCCCACCGCCCACCCAAAAACACCCTCCCCCCTCCCCGGCTTGTCAAACCTCTGCACCAGCCAGGCTTGGCTGGCACAGAGGGGGCTAAGTGCGGGCACTCCAAGGCCAGCACTGCCTGCAGTGCCGGTCTCGGAGTGAGAGCGCTGACGCAGGGATATTGCTCGGCTCCCCCACATTGGCACCCTGTGTGTAGCGTCAACGCTACCACGACACTACGGGGCGCCTGCAGTGCAAAAAGGAGCTCAACCAATGTATTTCTGAGAGCCTCATATTATATGTCAAAGAGCTGCATGTGGCTCCACAGCCACAGTTTAGCCACCCCTGCCACAGAAACCAGCCCCAGGCAATGTTCCCCTTCTGGTTGCATCTCAACGGATGTGGAAGCCATTTCTTCACTGGGCTTTGCTGACCACTGGGCTGCTATGCTCCACCTGCTGGCTAACTTGACTACTGCCTCTCAAGTGTTGTGATCCCATTTACAGGAGACTGTGTAAGTTTCACTTTTAGAGGCTTGAGCAAGGCATGCTCTTTTTCTCTACTCAACATTCATTCTTCATTCCACATTCACCCCCTTTCCAAGCTTCTTTAGCCTCCTTGGCCTTTTCTAATCTGACCACCGAAGCCATGATGCCCTCCCCATCCTCTTCCTCATCCAAGGAAAGCACTGGCAACTCTTCTCCTGATCCACTGTATCCATCACCGTATCTCCCCGGCTCAACTTTTGTGGCAACCATTAAAAAAGTATCCTTAGGTTTCAAATGAGCAGTGCTGTGGCCCTCAATGGAGCTCCATCTGGAAATGTCAGAGCTGATAATACAGATCGCATTACCCTTGAAGAAGAAACTGCACTGAATTAGCTGTAATTAAGTAGCTATAAAATCAACATGGGATTGGGGAAGGAACTTTTATGAAATTGTGAATTTGTTTCTGGCATTTGAAGCAAGGATAGCCAGCTTATTGTGCTACTTGAGCTCATTATGCTTTATTCTTTATTTGTTGTTTTTCATCAAATGGTGTGTGGGTGGCCTACATTTGTTTTATAATTAGATTTTGTTGTTGTTGCAATTCTCAGCTATATTACCATCTTTAGGGCAGGATATGAAAATGATATGTTGGCTCTGGAAATGACTTACAAAATAAGTTTAAACGATGCATTCTGAACAACGACTGAAGTTACTGAGTAACTGGCCCAATCCAACCCGATCTTGGCCTTGCACTGCTAGAACTCCATTCTAGCAGTGCAAGGCCCTTTGCAGCAACATGAAAGAAGGGCCAACACTGTACTTTCCAGCTGATGCCACAAATGCAGCATAAGTGCCAGTGACTCCTGGAGCCTCTGCCTATCTTGATAGGTTGGCATAAATGACAGGGAGGGGGAGGCTCAGGTGCATTTTGGTGTGGGAAGGGCAGGGGCAGCCAGCAGGCTGGTGGGGGTGGATCTCAGTGGCAAAGGTGCACACCACATCCTATTCTTCCATTTTTAGCCTTCCCTTACTCCTCTCCTGGGACTCAGACTACATAGCTGGTGTGGGTCCAACTGTAGAGGAGATTCATAGATGGCCAGGAGGCCTCCTCAGAAGTAAATGATTTTACTTATCTGACCTTCTGATTGCACCCACCACCACTGATGCTATAAGAACATAAGAAGAGCCCCACTGGATCAGGCCAAAGGCCCATCTAGTTCAGCTTCCTGCATCTCGCAGCAGCCCACGAGATGCCTCAGGAAATACACAAGACAACTAGATACGTGCATCTTGTTGCCACAGTGGTGAGCCATCCTCCCTGACTCCGAGAGTGGTCCAAACACGCTTTATAATGGCCCTTGTGCTGGGCAACCTTTCCTGGCTTAGTTTATGCCGGCCTAACTCCAGTTTAGGATTGTGCTCTGAATTGCAAATGAATAGCAAGACAACAAGTTCAACAAATATTGTCCAATAATATTATTATTGTGCTGAAAGTTCCTTTTTCTACCAATAATATTTGCATTCAAACATGCACTGCAACCCTAGATATATCATAATCTGAACCTTCTTAGTCAATCATCTTATTAAAGTCACAGTTCAAAAATACTTGCAATTAACTTCCATTGAAATGAGTAAACATGATTAGAACTGCATTAAATATCACCAGGGAAAAAAAGCTTGTAAAGAACTGTTGAATCTCAATTTCAGGTGCTTGAAATGTTCTGCTCCAATATCTCTCAGAGAAGTAATTTGCTTCTAAACCAGTGGCATTCGTACCAGGGCAGGGGGAGGGAATGCTAAGTTTTACAGGAGCCTGAGCTCCTGTGTAACATGGCCTCTACCACGTTCACAGCTTGGAGAGCTGGCTCAGAGGCTTTGCTCTCCAAGCTCAAATGGCTCTGAAGGTGATGGGTAGGGGACGTGCCATATAGGAACTCAGGCTCCTGGAAAACTTAGCATTTCCCCCGCCTCCCAGTAAGAACACCACTAGTTCATTCCCTCCCCCTTGTAGGAACTCCACTGTTCTGTACATGACTTTCAATTGCATGCCAAATAAGCCCTATAGGATCAAACTAGATATTGCTTTGGGATTGCACGTGCTTGCTTCTCATGGTTAAATAGCCATTGGAGTCACCACCTGAAACTTGTTCCACCTTGTCCTGCTCTTGATTATGGACTTCCACAGTTGTTTGCTAGGGCACAATCCTAACCTACTTTCCAGCACTGACATAGTGGTGCCAATGGGGCATGTGCTGCATCCTGCACTTGGGGGCCAGTCACTGAGGCCTTCTCAAGGTAAGGGAATGTTACCTTCTCAAGGTAAGGGAATGTTACTTCTCAATGTAAGGGAGAGATTGGTGCTAGCCTATTTGAAGGACATCACTGATCCTTTGTTGGACCCTTTCCAATTTGCATATCGGCCTAACAGATCAGTAGATGATGCTGTCAATATGGCGATGCACTATATCTTACAACATCTGGATTCTCCAGGGTCTTATGTACGGGTTCTTTTTGTTGATTTCAGCTCAGCGTTCAACACAATTGTTCCATCTAATTTGTACTCTAAATTGATTCATCTAAATGTACCTATTTCTGTTTGTAAATGGATATATAGCTTTCTGACAGATAGGAAACAGCAGGTGAGGTTGGGGAAAATTATATCTAATACTTGTACAGTTAGCATGGGAGCCCCTCAAGGGTGTGTGCTCTCTCCGCTGCTTTTCTCCTTATATACAAATGATTGTATTTCTATGGACCCCTCTGTTAAGATCTTAAAGTTTGCAGACGATACGACGGTTATTGGTCTTATTAAGAATGGTGATGAGTCTGCATACAGACGGGAAGTTGAGCATCTTGTTGCGTGGTGCAACAGTAACAGCTTAGTGCTCAACTCACAGAAAACTGTGGAGATGATAGTAGATTTCCAGAAGCACCCCCCTCTTTTACTCCCACTTTCCATCCTAAGCAGCACGGTTTCTGTGGTAGAGTCGTTTAAGTTCCTGGGTTCTGTACTCTCCCGAGATTTGAAATGGTCAATTAATATTAGTGGTATTATTAAAA
>JAJKFI010000001.1:11379530-11418488 GCA_029204185.1 Lerista edwardsae
ATAATAATAATAATAATAATAATAATAATAATAATAATAATAATAATGTTTGTTCCCTCACCTTGGAGCTGCATTGCCCTTACCCCGGTGCTGGAAATTTGGTTAGGATTGCACCCTAGGAGTGAAAAAAAACTCTCATTGCCATCAATGAGAGTTGCAGATGGGGTGTATTTGATCCAATTTGGGCCTCCAAAAGGGGAATGGTTCAAGCCCTGTTTCCACGCACCATAAGCCCAGTTTATCAGGACTTTAATCCAGTAATTATTTTCAAGAGAAAAGTAAAGTCAATCAGTATAGTAATGACATGTAGTTTGGCCATACAGATAGATGGTTCTGGGCTGGTGGGGAATAGAATTGAGCTGCCTGTTATCTTTAGAGCAGTGGTTCCCAAAGTGATGCGTCATGACCCACCATTGGAAGCCAAAACTGGGCCATTTCCCCTTATGGGGCATGGTCCAGTTATACGTGTCCTAATGGCGCCATAGCGATCGTGGCACTGCAAGCACCCAGGGACTTTATAGCCTACCAGTGGGGGGTCACACCGGCCTTGGGCAGGGTCTGGGAGGCCCTCAGCCCCCTCTGTGGGCCTCCCCAAAGCTCCAAATTGCTCTATGTTGCAATCAGAGCACACTTCCTGTTTACATACAAAAACTGGAAATGCACTCTGATCACAACATGGAGTGATTTGGAGCTTTGGGGAGGCCCGCAGCCCTCTTGGTGAGCCCCCTAGACCTTGCTCAAGGCCAACACGCCCCTCAGATAGCCTAAAAGACCCCTGGGTGGCCGCAGCACTGTGATGGATAGGGACACTCCCCCCATTCCAGGCCCCACCTCTGCAAGCACTCACCCTGGCTCCCAAGGTCCAACCATTGATTTAGAGGGGTAGCATTACCATATTCAACACTACAGTGTTGGATTACCGTCACAGCTAAGTATCTTTTAATTTTTCTGCCCTTGTTTAGGTTCAGGTTAGAGAAGGAAATATGGCTAAATGGGTTTCCCAGAATATATTGCTGTGAATTCATGTCAGTTACTCCTGCACTCTTTTTGAACCATATTCCTGTGTACCAGAACGAAACCCTATTGAAGTAAATGGGCAGAAACATTGATGAAGAGGTGGTCAGGAGATACGAAGAATCAAGAACATCTCTTTTGTTATGGAAAATGGTTCTGCAGTGCATGGCTTAGGGTTGACATTGAGGGCTGCACTGAAGTAGACTGGTGTCCTCTGCTATTCATCCCTGCACCTGACCCACCGTGTTACTCGTAGCTATTGATGGGGAACTTTTTAAATTCACAAATCGATTAATTATTAATCCTATTTCTGTGGAATTAAAGTTAACATATTGCAGTGAAATGATGACATATGTTTCCTATTTAAAAGTGAACAGGGAAGTGAAGATCTTGGTTTACCCGAGTAATTTGATATATGCATTATACAACACATGTCTGTTGCAATGGAATGGAACATTGTTGCTTGATAACTAATATAGCACAAATTAGATTTTTTGGTTGCTGTGAGAATGTGCGTGTGTGTGTGTGTGTCTACATGTGTGAAAGAAAGAGGATAGGATTAGCATGGGAATACTGTCAATGCTCTCAGTAGGGACAAGAAAGTGCCAAGACTTTTACAGCTTGTTCTCTTAGAATATTCATTTTTCACTTTGAGAAGGGGGGGAAAAAAACTCTCAGTATGTTGCTAGGCTAATTTTATAATACACTCCATCTGTGAGTGTAAATACAAATACCAGCTTTTTCAGATATTTCTGTTCATAAGTTGTATTATTTTTGGAAATAAATCCATTGCATTT
Organism: Lerista edwardsae; assembly: GCA_029204185.1. Classification (NCBI taxonomy): domain Eukaryota; kingdom Metazoa; phylum Chordata; class Lepidosauria; order Squamata; family Scincidae; genus Lerista; species Lerista edwardsae. The sequence goes on from JAJKFI010000001.1 coordinate 11,381,342, forward strand.
ATAATTACAGTATTCAAAACAAAAAGCCAAGTGTACCAAAGAAGTAAGGGTGTAGTGTTGGGGAAGAATGAGTCAATGCAGTCATTAAAGGTACATGGGGACCCCCAATTGTACTTGACAGTCTTTTTGTTGCCTCTAAAGAATTCAGAAAGCAGGTTTATACAGCACTTGTATAAATAACACTTGATCAGCGAAAATCCTGTCAAGCAGTTCTGTATTTCCTAACATTTAAATTTGCTTGTAAGAGAACACACATATTCAGTGAATGGGAATGTTAGTAACCTACTTATATTTTATTTTTCTTCTTCTTAGAGGATATGCTGCTTTTCTTCAAATAATAGTTATTTTATAATTATTTTAATAGTGTTTTATATTTTATATTCTATATTTAATAATGTGTATATATTTAATAATGTGTATATTTTATATTTAACAAAAAATATCAAATTTAACATTGTTGTTAAACTTCAAAGTTTTAAAATTATGCTTTCAGTTTGTTTTCTAAAAGCTTTTGTTTGTGTCAGAATTGCTCTAGGAACTTTGGAGAAATTCTGAGGCCTTTAGAATAAATATTCATAACAAAACTGAACCAAATATTCAGTAGTTCCAACACTGGGGTCAAAATGTACACGTTCAATGAGCCAAAACCTTTGGTTGAGCAGTATTTATGTGCTTTTAAGGACTTGGGTCCTGGATGCTAATCTCAGATTTTGCCCTCATATCCTAATAATTTATGATACAGGAATAATTAACATGGTTATGGTTAGGGTTATTTCAATGTATTCTGCAACAGTTCCCTTATTCACTCTGCTCTCCCCCACATTAAGTGTCGGAGGAGATAGCATGCACTTTCTATTTTCCTTTTAGACACTATCACCCTGACTCAAAGCTGTAGATGGTTGACAATTCCAGTTTATCCATGCCAACCCCTTGTATGGGGTCAAGGAAGCTGTATCACTTTCCCCAGCTGCAAAACATTTGAGGTTGACTTTGTAATAATTGCTGCTTGACACTAACCTCAGATAGAGCTGTACATTTTCCAAAGAACAATTTTTAAGTCTCAGAGAACTGGGCTAATATTATAGGTCAAGTATAGGTAAGTACCCAAACCTTATGAAATTGAACTAACGTTTATGTTAAACCTTCTGGATTCCATAGGGATTCTGACAAAGGACAGCCAATGCTACCTCAAAATGGCCACCAAAAGGAAGTGACACAAGGCCTGCCACATTTAACGTTCCTGTCCCCCCCACCTCACTGGATCAACAACCCCCAGTAAGACAGAGGTGCATGGTCTCAGGGCTCTTGTGTCCATTGTAGCTGCCGCCACCCTTTTATGAGCCAGTACTCCAACCAAGCTAACTCCCAAGCTCCCCCCACCCCGCCCTTTTAAGCCCCAAGTTCTAAGGACTCAAGCCTCAAGGCTGGGTTTGCTTCGATAGTATGACATTGTGGCTTAGACAAGATTCAGTAGATCAATTCCCCCATGTATACAGACATTAGAATTATTTTGACAAATACATGACTGGCATTTAGTTACTTGTAAGAATAAATACCATACACATGCAATGCTAAAACAATGCATTTACATGAACATATTTCTACACTTTATTTCTAATGCTGACTTGCTTCTTTGAACTCCTGAGCATAGACAAAAGGTAGTTTTTCCACCAGTTGAGCAAGCAATGATTTGGACATCCATCCATGATGGGAATGGAAAGAGCAACACAAGCACACCTCCCTATTCCAAGGCTTATATACCTTGAAGGTAACCTCTGACCAACCAAAGGCTTGGGCCAGCCAAAGCTTCTTGAAGATGACCTCATCAGCAGAAGCAATGTTGTGCAATTGTCCCCTCCCAATGGACATCACAGCTGCACTTTGTTATTCTTAATTGAAATGTCTGATACCAGCATGGAGGTTGCCTTATCAGGGCTTCAGAGTTTGGCCATTATAAGGTGCTTCACGCTGTCCAAAACAGCACAACCTTCTCACAGCAGCTTCAGAATGGTTCCTGGCCTATAAAATGGAATCTGTCCTATGGACCTAGCCATGATAAACATTTTGCCATGTTCGTTGCAAGGCCAAAATGACTGCTGCCACCACCACCATTGCCTTGCCCCTGTCCTGCTCCGTCTTGAGGGGGAGAGTGGTGACAAAATGTGAATGACCGAGGGGGGAAACAGAGGTCCTGGCAATGCACCATCTCACTACTTCTCATCATCTTGAGCAGCTGGTTTTACCATCTCTAGAGTGCCAGCTCACACCTTTCATATTTGCCATCACCAGCAATAAAGAGCAGACTGATCATTCTCCATTGGTGCCAAATTTCTTTACTTCAGCTCTGCCAGTGCTCTGCATATGAAAATTTCAGATTCCAAATATATTCCAGTTTCCAGTGCCTCTTACCTTATTCTTCAGGGAACAATCCTAACCTGCACTGGAACAGGCAGGCCGCCTGGCCTGTGCCGTATCCAGTGCAGGTTGGGAGGCCACTGGAGCCTCCACAGGGCAAGAGCAAAGCCATGTTTGGAGGCTATCGTGGAAGTTGGCAGTGACAACTGCAGCCCAATCCTGTCTGCATTTGCTCCCATCTGGAGTCATCTTGAATGAGACTTGCTCTCAGACAAAGCCATGAAACCAAGGTGGGTGAAGAGACATCGCTTACAATATGTTTGTATTGGCATTGTGAGGGCATAGTAATATTCCTAGATGTATTCCAGGCCTTGTAAAATAAATGTATTCCCAGTGCAAACATAACAATACAGGTAGTGGTAGCATGAAAAAAATGCCAATTGGAACGTATCACCATTTGGAGACAGTTTTCCCTTTACAGTAAGACCAGTTTTATTCATTTTATTTATCACATTCCTACCGCACCCACCAGTACCCATACTTTCACGACATAATTGATAAAAGTAATTGATTAAAGACAATTCGCAGCATACAATTTATAAAAACAAGTGAACGTATAAACTACAAATCAATAACAGTAACAAGAATAAAACAGCAGAAATGACAAAACACACAGCATCAGGAGAGGAGATTAAAAATCGGATTCAGTGGATGTTTCTAAAAGGCCAGGAAAATAAAAAATGTTTGCATGACATTGCAAAGACATAAGAGTAGGTATCAGAAAGCATCCTGGGAAAGAGTATTCCAGAAATATCGGTGTAAGGAAGAGTCCCTTACCAATAGCCACCTACCTAATTTCAGAGGGCAAAGAAAGATGTCTGAGAAAGATCTTGGAAGATCATAATTCCCGGTGACTGTCACCCCCACATACCATGCAGCCCAAACTCAAGACCCAGGAACCCAAGAGATCTAGAGACCCCTGTTCACAAGATGTGGGATCACCTGTGTTCCTGATCTGCTGGACCTGTGTACCGGATCTGAGAGATCTTTGGGGGGAAATTGTGTTGTAGGAGAAGCAAGGAGAAAATCCCTGTGCATTTTTCCTTACAGTTTTCTCACCTCTTCATGCTCTGTTAAGACAAAAATATTAGCAAACTTCCCACACAAGATATTGTTAGCTGCTAACAGCAGTTGGTGTTCTCACAGCAGAGCATCTAAATCTACAAAGAGGAAAGGCTGTTAAGATTAACTTCCTTGTGCCTGATCACTAGAACAGGCTCCTCTTGTGAGTGAGATTAATGAGTTACATGCATATTGTAGATGGTGCTGGGGGACTCTTGTTTGGCACCCCGACCTCTTAGGTTTGGGGTGCCGCAAGGTTCCATCTTATCCCCCATGCTGTTTAACATCTACATGAAACCGCTGGGAGAGGTCATCCGGGGGTTTGGAGTGGGGTGCCATCAATATGCTGATGACGCCCAACTTTATCTCTCCTTTCCCCCTGATTCTGAGGAGGTGGTTGAGGTCCTGAATAGCTGTCTGGAGGCGGTTGGGGGCTGGATGTGGGCGAACAAGCTGAAATTAAATCCGGATAAGACAGAGGTGCTTTTGGTTCGGAAATCCACGGCTTGGGTATTGGACTATCGTCCTGCTCTGAATGGGGTTGCACTTCCTCTGAAGGAGCAGGTCCGCAGCTTGGGGGTTCTCCTGGATCCACATCTACACCTGGAGTCCCAGATGGCGGCGGTGGCCAGGGGAGCCTTTGCTCAGCTTCAGCTGATTCGCCAGCTGCGGCCGTACCGGAGCTGTGCGGACCTGGCCACAGTGACCCATGCCCTAGTGACATCTAGATTAGATTATTGCAATGCGCTCTACGTGGGGCTGCCTTTGAAGACGGTCCGGAAATTACAACTAGTACAGAACGCGGCGGCTCGGGTGGTTGCTGGGGCATGTCGGTTTGACTCTGTCGAGCCGTTGCTTCGGCGACTACACTGGCTGCCGGTTCTGTTCCGGGCCCAATTCAAGGTGCTGGTTTTGACTTTTAAAGCCCTTTACGGCTCGGGTCCGGGGTATTTGAGGGACCGCCTCCTTCCATATAATCCTACCCGTACTCTTAGATCATCTGGAGGGGCCCTTTTGACTGTGCCGCCACCAGGAGAAGTGGGAGGGGCGGTGGCCAGGAAGAGGGCCTTCTCGGTGGTGGCCCCCCAACTTTGGAATACCCTCCCCTTAGAACTGAGAACTGCCCCCTCCTTGTTAACATTTCGGCGGGGGCTGAAGACCTTTTTATTTCAAAAAGCTTTTAATTGTTGACAGGCTGGCTGGCTGGTGTGTTATATTTTATATCTTATGATCCACAGGGCTTGTTTTTAAATTATATTGTTTTGTTTTAATTTTGTTTTTACTATATTGTTTTAATATTTGTTTTTATATTGTTTTTTAATGTTAAATTTTTATATTTCCTTGTAATGCCGCCTTGGGTGCCTTCGGGCATAAAGGCGGGATAAAAATCTAATTAATAACAACAACAACAACAACAACATGAAGCGGTGAGATCACGCTTCTTTCTCCAGTCCACTAATATTGGGCAGCCCAGTTCTAAGCTGACTGGCCCCCGTAGGAGCAGCAGTAGCAAAATGGCTACTATTGCATCCTATGGGCGCCAGAGCAGCCATAGGAAGCACCTTGGGATGTTCATCCTGTCCCTGGGTAAGGGCATTGGGCCACCAATGGACCTCCTCAAGTCTGTGCCGCCTGCTTTGGCCTCAAGGAAAAAGACAGGATTTCAGAATAGAATCTGTCCTTTCCACAGGGACTGAATTATGGGGGACAAGTATTGCTAATTTTTGTTCACTTGACTACTCTAAATGTTTTGGTCAAAGAATGATCATTTCTCACTAAGAGTGCAATCCTAGTGTGAACTTAGGCCGATGTATGTCACTCATGCTGGCCTGGGAGTGTTGCAAATGTTCCGTAAGTCCCATTTGCACCACTCCAGAGCAGGCAAGGCCAGGACAGGTGCCAGCCTGTTTGCACCAGGCAGCTGCACCAGGGAAGGCCAGCCACATTCAGCTGGTGTGAGAGTTTGGGGAGGGTGCAGGGAGAGCGAGAGAGGCAGCCTGGGGCAGGGGGAGAGTGGAGAAAGGGAGGACCCAAAGCTGGGCCAGCCCAGAAGGGGTAGAGCCAGGATCTCACCCCAGCCTCGCTACTCCTACATGCGTTGCTTGGTGCTACACCAGTGATTTCACTGGCATATCTCCATTCAGCCCTATGGAGCTTACCCCGGGGTAAGGGGAAAATATCCCCTTCCCTGAGACAGCCTCTAGCTGCCACCTAACATGCACTGGATACAGTGCAGGCCTATCTGTTCCAGCACAGCTAAGATTGAGCTGTAAGTATAGTTGGGGTTTTTTTAGTTCCTTCCTACTGGTTATCTTGAATTTCAGTATACCAATTTATTAAGTTTCATAATGGGACTATAAAATGATTGCACTATTGTCCAATAGAGCAAACACGGAAAGACAACAACAAAGACGAATTTGAAGTCTGTTTTAGCCCTTTAAAACAATAGTGACTTTAAAAAGCGATGCTTATTTGGAAAGAAGTATATTTATAAATATGGACAATGTACCTTTTGCTTTTTCATTTCTTAAAAATAGCGGAGCTGTCATAATGAAACAGTTGTTTGTGCTAGACTTTTAATATTCTAACATTGTATAACATAACAACGTGGGAAGGAAAAATTAAGGGCCTTGACAGTAGAAGAAATAAATACAGGCAGCAGGACCCCATTTCTGAAGATCCAGTATCTGCGGATACAGGGGTCTGTGGATCCAGTGGCCCCCAAATCCCCGCTACATGCCTATGAACGTTGTTGAGGTGCTCACCAAGTCAACAACGTTCTTGCTTTTACAGGTTGTTATAAGCATTCAAGCTTACAGTGATGCACATGCTCAGGCAGTTAATTTCCTGTTAGTGTTGATCAAGTTTCTTCAAGCACTCAGTCTGCCAACTGTCTGCCTGCGCGTCACTATACCTATAGAAACCTCTCAAAGCAAAAACATTATTCCCATGGTAAGGATCTCAACAACATTAATGGGTGCATGGGGGGGGACACAAGAGCCAAGGAGACAGGGTTCCCCTGTATTCACAGTTTTCATATCCACAGAGGGGGTTCTGGAATGGATCCCCCATGGACATGGGGGCCCGCCTGTATGTATTATCATTACCATTTGGAACAATCTTATCTGCAATTCTCACTAGCATTATTTCATTTGTCATCTCAATGAATTATGCAGATACTGATTATTATTTACATTGTTGTGAGACTGAGGGCCCAATCCTATCCAATTTTCCAGGGCTGAAGCAGCTGCTGAAGCCTTAATGTAATGGAACAAATGTGAATGTCCCTTCACTACAGAATGCAGCACGTGTCCCATTGGCACTGCTAAATTGGCGCTGGGAAGTTGGATAGGATTCATCCCTCAGAGAGAATGACTTTCCCAGTGCCACCAAAAAAAATCAGTGATATACCCAGAATCTAGACCCGCCCTTGCAACATAGGTTAGCTACTTCCAGTATACAAGTACTGTGTCATGAGTACATGAATAAATATATACCCACAGTATATATACAGCTTCATAGTCACTTTTGTCCATGCAAGACCTGTCCAATAATGCCATTGTATGAACATTCATATGAAAGTAAGTTCCACTAAACACAATTAAACTTAGAGCCCAATCCTATCTCCAAATGCTACATGCATGCAATTATGTTGTGTGTGTGGCAGTAGTTGATCAGTAGGCCAGTATTTAGAAAAGACCCTATTTAGAAAAGTATTTAGAAAAGATCACAAATAGGTTGGCTGCCTGGTCCTGCTCCTCGGAACTATGCCAGCAATTTTGCTGGTGTATGTGCAAGGAGAGGATGGAGTTCGTCAGGATAGAAAAATGATGAAAGGATCCTGGTACACACTTCTAGCCCCCAAACTCCCTTTCCTCCCCCTCCCTGCCAAACCTCCTCTTGTTGTTGTTGTTCAGTCACTAAGTCGTGTCCGACTCTTCGCAACCCCATGGACCACAGCACGCCAGGCCTCCCTGTCCTCCACTAGCTTCCAGAGTTCGCCCAATTTCATGTTCATCGCTTCAGTGACACTGTCTAACCATCTCATCCTCTGCCGCCCCCTTCTCCTTTTGCCTTCAATCTTTCCCAGCATGAGGGTATTTTCTAAAGAGTCCTCTCTTCTCATCAGGTGGCCAAAGTATTGGAGCTTCAGCTTCAGGATTTGTCCTTCCAGGGAGCAATCAGGCTTGACTTCCTGGAGGATTGACCGATTGGATCTCCTTGCAGTCCAGGGGACTCTCAAGAGTCTTCTCCAACACCATAATTCGAAAGCATCTATTCTTCGGCGCTCTGCCTTTCTTATGGTCCAGCTCTCACAGCCATACATTGCTACTGGGAAAACCATAGCTTTGATTATGTGAACCTTGGTTGGCAGGGTGATGTCTCGGCTTTTGATTAAGTTGTCTAGGTTTGCCATAGCTTTCCTCCCAAGAAGTAAACGTCTTTTAATTTCATGGCTTCAAACCTCCTCTAGTCCTCCCATTATCCACCCCCAAAGCCACCTTACTTGCTCTGACACGGGCTGGGTCCCTCAGTGGTGGGCACACTGATCCTCCAGCCATTGTACTGATAGTTGCAATGGGTTCAGCAGTGGTGTGCCACTCATAATGCTCCTGTGGCCTTTATAATGGCGTAACACAAGATCTGTTGTCATAAAGGACTAAGCCATGAATTCTGAGTAGACATGCTTAGTATTGCATTATGAGGACAATTTTCTGGACTTCTGTCTTTCTGCCCCAGAAAATCCAAGCATTAACTGGCCAGCCTACATGGAATAGGGACGTGGTGGCGCTGTGGGTTAAACCGCTGCTGCTGGGCTTTCTGACCAGAAGGTTGGGCTCCCTTTACTTTGCTTGTCCCAGCTCCTGCCAACCTAGCAGTTTGAAAGCACGTAAGAATGCGAGTAGATAAATAGAGACCACTTCGATGGGAAGGTAATGGCGCTACGGCGTATAGTCATGACGGCCACATGACCATGGAAGCTTGTCCTCAGACAAATGCTGGCTCTACAGGCTTAGAAACGGAGATGAGCACCGCCCCCAACAGTCGGTCACGACTAGACCATTCGGTCATGGGGAAACCTTTACCTTTTAACCTTTACCTACATGGAATACACAACCATAGTGGATACAGTGTCAAGCTTGGACATAGACAATGAAAGCTAGATCCCTGCATTGCCATAATACTATCATTTAAAATGGCAATCCTAACCCGGAGTTAGGCTGGCACAGTTGGGCCAGCAAAGTTTGGCTGGCACAAGGGAAGGTAAAGGGCGTTTGGACCAGTCTCTGAATCAGGGCAAATGGCACATGAATGTGTGCTGGCCTCTCTGACTCTGAGGCTGCAATCCTATACACACGTTCCTGGCAGTAAGCCCCATTGAACACAGTGGTGCTTACATCTGAGTAGACATGCACAGGATTGTGCTGTCAGAGTGGTCCAAACACCATTCTTAAGTCTAACCATCTTATAATACTTAAGTCTGACCACCACTTTTTTCATACCAAGTACATTAGTCCCTCAAACACCATTCTTTATATGTCTTTGTGCCACAGTTCAGCAGTTTCTTAATTGCTTTATTGTGACACCCCCTCCCCTACACACAGCATACTAATTCTGGCTTTTCCTTGCTGCAATCGACATCAAAGTATTGGCATAGAGTGGGAGTTGTTGGATGATGTATCTGGACTGCATCAGTGTGTCTAGTAGCAATTATTACATAGGCTGACGTATCATCAAAACTCAGGTAAAAGCAAAAGTTGTAAACAAATCTTTAGTAATGTGTAGGCTGGATGTTTTGCTGAAATTTTTCAAACTGCAGAATCTAGGGGGAAAATTACAGAGCTTGGTACCTGAAGTTAGAAATCAAAGTAATCACACATGGCCTGGTTCATTCAAACAAAGAACTATGTCATTAGCTAGTTCTTCAGCAGGAGCTTTATTTACTATCAGAACTAATCCTGAATTTTTACTCATTTCCCACCTATAAAAATTACATCAAAACACAATGAATAGCAACAGGAGAGTCCTCACTCAACAGAATGCCTCACAGTAACACTAATTATCTCTATCCAGGTAAGCCCCACCAAGTGCAATCGGATTTACTCCAAAGTAAGTATATATAGGATTTCAGCCTTAAGTTCTTCATTAAAACAACAACGTATGACTTGACATCTTGGCCCATCCAAGCAGTGGCGTTCTTAAGGAAGGGGCAAAATGCTAAGTTTCACAGGAGCCCTAGGCTTTGCTCTCCAAGTTACAAATGGCTCTGAAGGCAAGGAGGAGGGGCCACTTTACACAGGAATTCAGGCTCCTGCAAAACTTAGCATTTCCCACTCCCCACCCTGGAACACTACTGCGTTCAAGAATTACAATTCCGTCAGATGTAAAAATCCTTTTTTCATTCAATACCAGTACAAAATGTGCAGTAGGTCAAGAATAATTAAGAAAATAGTACAATTCTTAAATAAAAGAATAGTTTTTGAAGTATTTTAATGAAGAATTTACACTCTAAATTCTTGATTAAAATACTTGAAAAGTAATTCTTTTACTTGATCACAAAGGAGGAAAACTTGTGCAAAAATACTTTAGATGATTATGTTGTCTTTATAATTTCTTTAACAAAATAATTGCCAATTAAGAGTTACAATATTATCAGTAGATTAGGCCAACAGTACTTAGGACCACAGGAATGAAAAAAATCTAATTGTGTTATGACATTAATTTGCATAATTTATATAGTTAAAGATCAAACTCACCTCTTAACATAAATTATAATTTATATTAGCAGAAGCTCACAATAAATATAATGCCTATAATCCGTTTTCAAGCATTACACCCACAAAATGTTTCTGTTTAAATTACATATGTTGAATCTACTTAACCTTTATGGAGGCTGCAATCATATGCATATTTCTTGGGCATAAGCCCTACTGAATGCAGCAGGACCTGATTAGGCATGCATAGTATTGCATTGTAATTGTGTATTACATAATTCTATGTATATTTACTAGAGTGTAAATCCTGTTTATCTCCATGGAGCTTACTTACAAGTAAACATAGTTAAACTGGTGCTGAACATAACATTTTTTCCCCACCTTTTAGCATAGATTCCTTAACTCAAGCTGCAATACACTTAACTCAATACACACTTCCCTGGGAGTAAGTCCCATTGAAGTCAATCCTATTCAACTTTCTGGTGGTGCTGCTGCTGTTGCAAAGCAGTCCCAAGTTAAGCAAACAAATGTTCCCTTACCTTGAGGATGACTACATCAGGGATGGAAAATTGGATAAGATTTAGTCCTTACTTCCTAGTATACATGCAAAGCATTGTGCTGTCAGAGACAAACAAAAGCTAGTACTCACTTGGGTATTAGCTGTGCCAATGTACAGCTTCACCCACACAATAACACAGATAAACCACACATAAGGCTATGTATTTATGCTTTAGGCATAACTTGGAAGCCTGTTGAATCAGTGGCATTGTGAAGGGGGCAGGGGAGCAGGCCGCACCAGGTGACGCGCACAGGGGCGTGACACTACCAGGGACCAAAATTGCTAAAATCGTGATTTAAAAAGATAATACCAGCATGCTATATAGCGTTTGGGTGTGGAATTTCACCCTGAATTCAATGAAAAACCCGGAGTGTAATATCTTAATTCTATCAAAAGTTATGACCAAAAAAACTAAGAATAAAAAATACAACTTTTAATGTAAAAATTATGATTTTTTTAAAATTGTAGTTTTCCAGAATAATACCATCATGTTATATACCGTTGGATGTGGAATTTCACCCAGAATTCAATGGAAAAAACAGAGTGTAATATCTTCATTCTATCAAAAGTAATGGCCAAAAACTAAAAAAACTGAAAATACAACTTTTTATGTAAAAATTATGATTTTTTTTTAAAAACCATTATTATGAGTCAGTTCTTATTTCCATGTATCAGAGCTAATACTAGAACCTTTTTTTAATTGTGTGAGTGTCATCAAATTGGCCACTGGTTTTTTGTTGGTTACTAATTTGTTGGGTGTCCTGTACTATAGTTAAATAAATAAAGTTATTGGGGGGCAACACCAACCCTAGTAATAACACTGCATTTAGGTCGTGCATATGGTATTTTAATTTATTTTGTATGGTTTGGAAGGAGGGATGACACACATCATGGGGAGTGAGGTACTGACCTCCTGCTACGGGTGACGCAAACTCTAGTGATACCACTGTGTTGGATGAACCAGATTTTGGGTTTGCAGTATGGTTAGTGGAGTTGCCAACCCATTCATGATCTTCAGCATTGACATAAGGCTCAGGGATGGAAGGTGAGGCAGAACCGCCTCACCGAAGTTCTTTGAAAATCACCTCAAAGCGATTTTGAGAAAACGTGTTAAACTCATGCATTCTGTGCTCCCTAGAAAAAGAATGGAATGCAATTGTAATAAATAATCCTTATTCATCCAGCAATTTGTTGACTAATCTAAGAACATTTTATACAACTCACTTATCTTCTATTGCACCAGTCGCCAAACTTGCAACTGTTGTGTGCCAAAAAAACACCAGTCCCTGTTCAGACCAGCTTACTGCATAAGTATTCTGCTGCATAGCTCAAAGGCAGCATACCTGAATGTTGCAGAGTGATGCTCTGGGCACTCCTGTCTGTAGCCCACTGCTCCAGCAGGATTGGTGCCTGGATTTCCAGGCAGACACACCTGTACAGAGGGTCTCTCTGCAGCATACAGGTGGGCAGTGATGTCATGCAGGGGGTACGCGGGGGTACACGAGTACCGGTTTCTAGGATTACAGCTGGCCCCGCCCATTCGCCTGCCCACTCGTCGACTCCGCCCTCTGCAACGTTTGAATTTCCTGCATGTTTGAGTTGCCTGCATGTTCTCAGAGCCAGGCAGGCAGGCAGGCAGCGAGCGGAGCCTTTCCTTTCCTTGCCACTGAAAAATGAGTTGCTCTGGGGTTTTAACATGATGCCAGGCCTCCTTAACATGTTCTGGGGGTGCTGTGGAATACTGTTGCAACTGTTGGGTCAGTTTAAAATCATCTGAGGCCTCAAAAAGGGCTTTTTTTCATGTCACTTCCTGCCACAACATCACTTCTGGCTTATGACTTCACTTCCGGTGGGCGGGTCCCGACACGTGCCAATCAAAAGTGAGTACCTGTTCTTAAACCATTTAGATGACACCACTGCAGGCGGGCATCTTGTGAGCAGCATGATGGGCTCTACTCATGGTGCTGAGGGATTCAGCATTGCACCCGATCTGGCCTGCAGGCTCCAGAGCTGGCAAGTTCTGCTCTAATGAAAGTCATTGCCTTTCTTTGAATTCTCCCTGGATCTGAAAGAAGCAAGGCCATTACACAGATGAGGATCTGATTTATTTATTTATTTATTTATTTATTTATACCCCGCCTTTCCCATGCCGAAGCAAATGCCCCAGGCAGATTATAGAGAACAAACAAAATACAATGTAACCACAATAAATAAATAAAAAAACACATTAACATAACAACAACATTGAACATTAAGGGGAACACAGAGAAAGTACAAGAATGAAAACTAGACCCAATTTTCTATAGCAGGTCAATTTGGAAGGTGAGTGGAAAAAAATTGCAGGGGAAGTGTCAGTTGGCCAGGGGAGTGAACAACTAAGACAATATACCAGAAGGACAGAGGGTAAACAGCCAGCAATCATCCAAAGGCCAGATGAAATAGGTATGATTTGAGCCCTCGCCAAAAGGCTATGAGGGAGTGTGCAGTTCTTAATTCATCTGGGAAGGAATTCCATATTTGTGGAGCCATTACAGAGAAGGCTTGTCCCTGAGCTGCCATCCCTTGGCCCTAATGAGGACAAAGCAAGCAGTGTACAGCCCAGAAAAGGGTTGCTTACCTCTCTTCTACTTTTCCTTTCTTTGTCAGCAGGAACCTAATATCCATTATTTATTAAATGTAATATCTGACTTCAGACACACTTTTCAAAGGTGCACAGGCCAAAAAGAAAACAAGGCAGAGTAAGCCCCAAAAGAAATGCTTATGGTAACTCAGTCAGCAAATTCATCCTTGTGAGTCATTTGCAAAGATGCAGGTGCACAAATCATTCTTGCTTCAGAAGAAGCACAGTGTGCAGTTACTTGAGGAAGATGTAAAAGTGTTCTTAAAAAAAAAATTCCAGGGTGACTATATGTCTATTAAATCTAATCCAAACAAAAATGAAATTTAATTTGAGCCTCTTCATGTCACCTGAAAGTGAAAATTTGATTTTCTGCTAATTTTTCAAGACCCAACAGAGAAGGCCCTTGCATTTGCACTTGAAAGGTATATTCTCAGCAGTGGAACATATTTGCTGCTTATTTCGTATGAAATTAATGTAACACAATTGGATCCCACTCACCTGCCAATTGTAAATCAGATCTGCAAATAGCATTTGGCAGAAGTCCTTCCTGCTTGTTTTTGCATTGTCTGCATCAGGGATGTGCTATGCTCATCTTTTTGGGTTTTGTTCTTTTGTTTGTTGAATTCCTTCTTCATGTGCCTGCTGCCAAAACAATGTCTCTATCTGTCCATGCTGTCATACTATAGCAGGTGACTAATGACATAAGTGAGAAGTGATACGCCATTTGCGTGAAGATAGTAAATATATCCTGAACGTGATCTAAAAACAGAGTTGGGTTCTTTAATAAATCTTCAGTATACCTTTCCCTGTCACTATATATTGGCTATACTGTATTTTTCTTAAGCAGTGGTTCCCAACCAGGGAGTTAAGGGGTTAACTTAAGGGGGTCGGTCGCGAACCAGTTTCAAGGGGTTGCAAAGAGCTTGTGGCAGCCATTTTAAAAAGATGGCACCCCCAAGATGGCACCCCCATCTTGGAAGCTTTATTACCCTGAATCTCCAAAATAAGCACACCAGACAAAGGCTTGGGACAAAGGGCCACTTTATTAAATAATCAAATAGTACACTGCAGCAGGGCAAACTTAAAACTTCCCAAACGTGCCTCTAAATTTGGGGGAAATGGCCCTAGCTGTCTACTCCCCCCCGGGCTACACAGGCATGACAGTCTGGCTCCAAGCCCCCTCAGACCAAACTCCGAGGGGGCTCCTCAACACCAACCCAGAGGAGTCAGGTCAGCCGGAGGACAGAGACAACGAGGCCATGCCATCAGATGCTCACTGCCCAAACCAGACCAGTGGACTGGCCAGCCGACTTCTCACCAACTCAGGTAGGAATTGTCTGATTGGTTCTGGCCCGTCCCATGGCCTTGCTGATCTCAGACAGTATACCATGTTCCCTAACACCCTACCTACCCCGCCTGCCACACGGGAGGGGGGGGGTAGACTAGCGCTTAACCCCCACCGCCCCACATGAGGCCAAAACGCTCCTCAGACCCTCCTGCAGGACTTGTAAAAATAAGTCAGTGCCATCCGGGGATAAATGCATTTCATCTGCCCTGAATAGGGCTGGTGAATTGTAAAGAATCTTGGGGTAAGTGATGAATGCCCCTCCCTGTGCACAGACGACACCCCTCAGGTAGGAATTAACCTTCCTCCTGGCAATGTCTACGCGATGAGGATGGCCCCTTGCCACACCCTATGGGGAAGCATTTCAGACCACAGGAAGAGAATACAGGGAACCCAAGAACAGATGGTTTCAATATCCTGCCTTACCTGGAGCCTCAAGGATGCTGAGGTCCTCTGGCCCAAGTGGTTCTCCCCCAAATGTAATACCAGGACCTGAACGGGTGGCCTCTGGGAGGTCACCTTTCCCTAGCAGTGAAGGAAAAAATTTGGCAGGGGGAATACGTGGATATTTTTAGCTTACTTTTAATAAGCTGGCCCTAGGTCTTTGAGCGTCATGACAAGTTGTTATATGTATAAAGGGGGTCCCACTGCAAAAAAAAAAAGGTTGGGAACCACGGTTCTTAAGAAATAATTTACTTTTAGCTAGGGAACCAGTGACTCAAGATATACTGTTTGAAAAAGGAAAAATAAAAAGCAGTATTTCCAAGTTCATTTTGAGAAATATTCAAGTATGAATTTCCCTAATTAAAACAAAAGGAGGATAAGAAGTTCATAGTGAGAGTGGTGGCGTTCCTATGGGGGGGGCAAAACAATATAATACATTTTACAGGAGCCTGAGCTCCTGTGTAACACATCCCCTCCACCTCCAGAGCCATTTGCAGGCTAGGGATAATCCTATTATGTGCAGAGAAGCGTAAGTGGGAGCAATTAGGACACAATCCTAACTTGTGCTGAAACAGGCAGGCCACAGCGGCCTGTGCTGTATCCAGTACAGGTTAAGTGCAGGCTGGAGGGCAACTCGGAGTAAAGGGATATTTTTCCTCTTACCCTGTGTCGAGTCCTGACCACACCGATGGGGCTAATTGAGTGACAGTCTGTGCCAGCAAAATTGCTGGCGCAGATCAGAACAACCCAATGCAAGGCTGCTTGAGCCAGAGATGGGGTTAGGATGCAGCCTGAGCCACAGTTAGCCAATCCTGCCCCCTTTCAGGCCCAATCTGCCTCTTGTTCCACCCTCCTCCACCCCAAAGCATCCCTTTCTCACATACGTTCACCTCACCACCCTCTCATATTAATCTAGCCTCGTTTCTCGCCTCCACCACCATTTCTTACCCCCTGAGCTCGTTTGCCCCGGCCAGTGCAAACTTACTCCATCTGAGGCTGGATCTGGCCCTTGGGAGCTGGTGCAGTCTTCTGCAGTGGCCCAGCTGATTCCCAAGTTGGCACAAACGTGTATTATGGCATGTTTGCATCACTCAGCAGTCGGTGCAGGGGGCCTGCGCTGGCTCAAGTGTCTGTATGGATTGCTGTGCCTGGCATGTATTTCTTTTTAAAATGAAGCAGCAGTCAAAGAAATGTATCTTTTTTTTATTCATGCCCTTCAAAACTGAGAACGCAGGCACCTTCGGCTTGGATCCCAGTATACCTATGTAATTACAAAAAGTAACCTAATAACCAGATTTTATTTCCAAATAGATTAAAATTTGGCCATACACATAGTTAACTTCAGTTCATCAAAAGCTTTAAACAATATACAGTACTTGTATGTTCTTCACATGTTTAATGAGACAACTGTAGGATTTTAATGCAGGCCTTGGGCTGAAGCATGCCAAAACACACTTGTTCCTTATGTACTCATAAAAACCAAAACATATCCAGTGACACTTAGGCTGGAAATGGCACTTTAACTCTCCAGCTTAAGGCAACATCTTCCATGCACTGTCTGCAGCTGTAACATGATCTCACCTAGTTGATTACAATTGATCAATGTCATGCAAATTATACTGCACTATCAGCAGGAGTGAAAAAAAGTTAAATGTGCCAGGCTGGGAACAAGTTAGTGAAACAATCCATTTGAACCGGTATGGGCAATAGTCCACATCTCTTGAGTAGTTTGGGAAATAGCCATATATATTCCAGTGGGATTTTAAATCAGATTACTCAAGCATAAATTATATGTAGACTGCAGCTGTAATACCATTGCTTTCAAATGGCACTAAATTTGCTGTGCAGTTCAATCTATGCACATTTACTAGCAGCGAGTCTCACTGAGTTCAATGGGGCTCTTCTCTGTGGTGTAATTAAAACTGCAGGCTGCAATAGGGCTTGCTTTCAAGTGTGTGCACTTTTGGAGGGGGGCACAGTGGCATTTACTTCCAAATAGACCCCACAGAATCAAGTCTGTAAAAGTGCATGTGTAAATGTTAAAATGCTTACACACACACACACACACACACACACACACACACACACACACACTCCACCTAGTAGACCAATAACATTTGACAGGGAGCCATTATATGTTACAGTCTTATGCCAAGGTGCCAGATATTATATTCTAAACTATTTATTGTAAATCACAATGAACAATGCTGTATTGTTGTTGTTGTTTCTGGTCAGTTCAGTTCAGTTTAGAAACCTTTAATAGGCATAAAACAAAATACAAAGTACAACAAACATAGCAGAACATTAATACAGCAACAATATAGTATTCGAACCCTCAGTCCTCAAAAAACAAACAAAAAAAAAACCTTCTAAAATGGACCCTAAGTCTTGTTGATTTGGCAAACCAGTGATGTATAATTAGCCTTACAGGGGGATACTGAATGTAAGCTAGCATGGGGTTTGGATTTGATAAATAGCTACTTTGTTGTTTCTGGTAAGGTAGGATTGCAGCCAAAAACCCCAATCGTATGCATATCTATGCAGAAGTAGGTACCATTATGCAGTAGCGCCAACTTAATGGGTGCAGAGGTACTGTCGGCACTCCCAATAATTTTTTGTGGGTGCTCTGCACCCATAACATCCAGCACCCCCATAGAGCACAGCACCCCATGTCTGTGCCTGTTCATGCAGCGCATGTGAAGAGGCTGAGGGCACCCCCACCCCCATGTCCATGCCAAGCTGCCCTCAGCGGATTTGGCGCACTGGGCAAGGTGCGCTCCGCCAGGACTGGGCCGGCAGAGTGGCGAACAGGCTGACCCAAGTGCAGTGCAAGCATGTGTGTTGGTTGCGACATGAGGCGACCACTGCACATGCTCAAGCCTGAGCATGCGCAGTGGTCACCTCGCCTCTCAACCACTGCACATGCTTGCTCCAGCAGCAGGGAGAGCCAATGGGATGTCGCAGCATCCCACTGGTTCCTCCTTCAGCATCCTGATTAGCTGGCTGGCTGTTTCAAGGGGTGTGGCTACATGAGGGCGTGGCTACATCATCCCCTATGTTGAGATCAAGTTGGCCCCACTGCCATTATGGTCAATGGGCTTACTCCCAGTTAATGACGGATAGGCTTGCAAGCCAAGAGCCCAATCCAATGGCCTGTGCCACAGGCATTATGCTTGTACTGCCTGGGCAAGTGTTGCTCATGGCGCCGTAAAGCCGGTGGGAAGCTGTTACCACGGGCGCTGGGGTAGTGCCATGGCAATAGTGGCCATGGGTGCCCCAGAGAGAGCCCCGCTTGCCAGGGATGCAGCCGTACTGGGTTGGACAGGGTCCCATGGGTCCCGTCTTCAAAAGGATTTTGGCTAAAATGAGAAAGCAGCATCTGATTCAACGAGTTTTGCTTTTATTTGGAGTAAAAATGCATTAGATTACTCTGCACTGTTCCAGTTGGGTCCAAAATGCCACAGTTCTCCCAACGTAATGCAGATTGAAATGGAGGGATGGCTGCCACTTTGTTCCAAGCAGCAGAAATGCTAGGGGGCGCTTAGCCCCTTCCCACCCACGCCATTTTACTCATTAGAATTGGGGACTAGAAACTGCTGTTTGGCCCCACCGGCGAAAGCCTGCAAGTGGCTCCCGAACAACGTTTAGTTTGGCTCTTGGGTGTGTGTGCTGCTCAAGGCGATCCCCTCAGACTTCAGTGAGTTGGAGAAGCGCGCTGCTAAGCGGCTCGCAGGTGTGGGCCAAGCCATATTCCCCTTTGCCGCTCGGGCTGCTGCCGAGATGAGGCGGCCGCAGTCTTTAGCCGGCGGGGGAAGCGAGGCGGGGGGTGAGGCGTGGGGGGGGGGGGGGAGGGGCTGAGGCAAGAGATGAGCTTGGAGTTGATGCACACGCTCGAGCAGCAGTAAAAAGATATGATATCGACACGCTCAGCTGCATCTTGTTAAAAGCTTCCTGCGGGTTGGCAGAATGAAATCTTTATTTAAAATACACAAAGTATCGTCGGGGGAGAAAGAGACGGAAGGGGAAAGAGACTGAGGAGAGCTCGGCGCTCTGCTTAACCCAGTCAGTGGGTAAACGGGGAAAGGGGGGAGGGGTGAAGTCAGCGGGCGGGTTGGGGGAGGGGCCTGGAGCGCCCGAGCCCCCGAGCGAGCGTGGCCCGCCTGGTCTCGCGCTGCCTCTCGAGCTCTTCAGAGACCCTCTTCCCCTTCCTTGTTAATGCAGCTCCGGGCAGGGGGCCGGAGAAGGAAGAGGCTTTATATTAATAGCGCAGGGATAATCTGTGCTTACACTTGGAAGCACAGCGAGAGCGAGAGGGAGGGAGTGCGGGAAAGACAACCCCAAACGCCCGGTTCCCTCAGCCCCCAGTACAGAGCGAGGCAGCTCCTTAAGTGGCGCGCTTTGTGACTAGAATCATTAGCACCATCTCGGTGACTCGCAGAAGGTGCATTATTTAAATGCATTATTAATTGTTTTTTTTTTTCTGAGAGAGAGAGAGAGGCTGGCTGACTGGCTGGCTTTCTATGATGGGCTATTGACAGAGAGCTGGCCGTTTTACATGTGCAGTGGGATGGGAGAAGAGGTCGGGAGCAGCGCTCCCCTTTTTTCTCACGCACAATTGACAGTGCGAAGTCTGTGTACGCGCTCGCGTGTCGTGTGTGTGTGTGTGTGTGTGTGTGTGTAAGGTCACGCCGTGAGGCGCTCACATGGGGGCTTGCGAGGCTTGGGGGGGGGGGCAGCGAGCGACAGAAAGTTCATGAGGAAGATGCGTTTTCTTTCTTTGTCCTCTTTTGGAAGCGGCTTGGCGAGGCAAAACTCGGGCTGGGAGAAGAAATCATCACCCCCCTAGCCAAATTCTGGGTCTCAGGAATGGGACCAAAAGGCGTTGCTCCTGGAACTGAAAGGAAGCGCCAAGGTAGTGCTGTAACAAGGCGAGAATAAGGCGGTCACCTCTCAGGGAGTGAGCGAGGGTCGGATTGGTGCTTCACCTCAGCAAAACAGCCCCGCACCTTCAGCTGTCGTCGTTCTCCCCCCCCCCGTTTATCCCTCCTGAAGGTAAAGTGCAAACAAAAAGCAGCTTCCCATCACACGCGCACACACGCGCGCGCGCGCTCCCTGGGCGGTATTTTTCGTCTTCACATTCCCCCCCTTTTCCTTTCCCCTGCGGGTTTTGGCCAGGCAGGCGCCCGCGCGCGAGAAAGAGCGCCTCGCCTCGCCTTACTGCTGCCAGCCATCAAGTGGCTCGTTAAGGAAATGCAGGTGAGTGCGAGGAGCGCGGCTCGGGCTGCTGCTGCTGCTGCTGCTGCTGGTGGTGGTGGTGGTGAGGATGCGCCCGAGAGAGGGAGAGAGAGAGAGAGGCGAGATTGTGTTTGCGCTCACAGGAGGGAAGGAAGGAGACGCTTTTGGTGTTGTTGTGCCGCCGCCGCCTCGCTTCCCTCTCGCATCGCCAGCAGGAGGAGCGTGTGTGTGTTTCTCTCCGGCGGTCCGTGGAGCGGAGGGCTCGCTCTGACAGCACCGCCGTCGACTCCCCAGTAGCTGTCCCCGTCTCGCCCGCTACTCCGTTTCTGCCAAGGAGCTTCTGACTTCCAACCTCCACACACTCCGACGACTCCCACTTCCTCGTGTGTGCGCGCGCGCGTGTGTGGTGTGTGGTGGGTTGTTGTTGTTTTTTTTTTGTATAATCTTCTTTCTTCTTCACCACTCACTCTCAGCTCTGACAGCCGTAGCGGGGGAGAGTTGCAGGTACTGTCTTCTGCCCTATAGAGCAGCAATTGGGCACGGCACGCGCGACCCTCCGAGTTATTTATTCGAAGGGGGAAAGCTCCCACCCATCTCACGATTTCAAAGGGGGGGGGGAGAGAAGAAGAGCTCCAACCCCCGCCCCACCCCTCCCCTCCCCCCGCTCGCAACCTTCCTTCGGCACCAAAACAAACCCGCTGGATGTGTGACATGTGGTTGGCTTCCTTTGCAGTTCATTCGTGGCCTTTGTGGAATAGGAGCACTGTTCTTAACGTGACCGGCAGGAGCGGAAAGAGAAGACTCCTTAAGGTTTCCAGAGTGGTCCGAGCTGGCTGCATTAGTAAGTCCATTTTTGGTTTGCGAAACTCCCGGCTTGTCATGGTTCTCTCTTCCTTCTTTGACCCACAAGCAGAGTTGGTGGTTCTCATAGAAGAGACAGAACTTGATTACTCCAACTTGGGGCTTGTGGATTAGTGGGGTGTGGGGTGGTGGGGAGAGTGAGCTGAGATTTCTGTTCGTTTCTTTTTCAAGCATCGGGAACAGTTTTTGTCTTAAAGAGTTCTGTATAATGTTGTTATAGATTCTGTTCTGAGTTTTGGAAAAGAGGAATGCATTAAGCAAAATCAACAAAGAACTGCACTTGAGTTGACACCTAGAGGATTTAAAATGGAAAGGTAGCAATAGAAGTCTGTTCAGTTTCCCTTAGTAATATGTGGTGGTGACAATGATATCATTGTGGCTTTCTTGTGGCTAGTTGCCTTTATCTTTAGACTCACACTTCAGTACACTTGCTGTTTTAGTGAGATGCTTCAATGTTGATGTTTCAAGAGAAATTGGATTTTAAAGATCTCTTGGGATGACAGGGAACATAGACTCATGGTGTTAGTTTGGACTTAGAGAGAAAGCAAGATCCCTGTGTGAGATCTGAATTTGGACAAGGCCATGAAGACTGTGAACTAGGTTTGTTGATGCCAAGAAGGGAAAAGCCTTGACACAAGGGATATAGTGTATTGGACTCTCAGAAAGGTCTCTGCATCAAAAACTTTGGAGAGCATTATTCTCTAGGGGCAGACATACAGATCATTTTCTGGATTTCTGTTGACCACCAGAGGAAGAACTGATGTCAAGAACGGGAAAAATAATGAGTGATGAGCATAGTCAATGCAAAAAGTATTAGCCAGTGGTTTCAAATCTCTAAATAAAACCATTGTGTCAGTAGAAATAGAGTTGAGTCAGTTTGTTCTGAATGTACTAGATTGAATCAATAACATTTCAGCACCATTTCTTATTGCCAAATGGATTCTTTCTGATTTGTATAGTCTTCTTGTGTTCTTATATAAAAATTTGGTGCATGCTGCGGATCTTAAAGTGTATAAGGTTACAAATTACATTTTTTCACAATAGGAACTAACATTGCAGGATGAGGCAGCAGCAACAATTATTTAATGTGAATATTGCTTTCATTGTTATCCCCCAAGCCATTTGGATTTCATTATTTCCAGACTTCTAATAAATCTGAGAACCTTATTTGAAAAATACATTGTTCCTAAGCTGCCACGTGTGACTACATATTAATGTATTGTGAAAGTTTCCTCTCTAAAGTAGCAATAGCTAATTACTATACTGAAGCATGAAAGTTTATTTCTTGCAAAATCAGCTTTTTCATGGCCACTTCTAATCAGATTTGTATCTACTGTGCTAAAGCCAATTAAGTAGAACTGGCTTAAGATATTAATATAATGAAGCATTGCTTGGCATTTCTAGTAGAGTCAAAATTGCTTGTAGTTTCCATAAACATAAAGATGGGGATGGTGGAATGGCACAGGATGCAGGTTCTGAGAAGGGTGAATCAGTGTTGACTTACTAGTGTGGTTGATTAGAAGACTACTTAAACAACATCATTTGTGGCAGTGAATATCTCTAATACTCAATTGTTTCAAGTTCCTAAGACTTGAAACAACTGAACATAAGAAAGTGATTCAAAATTTTTCCAGCAATGGTGTTTTTGGACTGCATAAAGTTATGTGGTTGTTTGGTTTACTGGTGAAAGTCATTCCCAAGTAGTGTGCTTGGCCGGCTGATTTGTCTTTTTTTTTTTTTTTTTTTTTTTTACAATATTATTTAGTAGCAATACTGGCAATTGTTATTTCATATTACAGATCTATCATTATTAATCTGAAGTACAAATGTAATGTTATGTTGCTTGAATAAGCATACGGTACATTTAAAATGTTGGATGGGAATGGAATGCTAAAATCCGTCTTTGAAAACTGACTTGATGCTGTGGAATGATCTGATTCATACACTTGCACTCATTATGCGTAAAATCATGTAAAATATATTGATAATTAGAGTAACAGAAAATGCAGGCGAATAAGAAGCAACCAAAACTATTGCACTAGGAAACAGATAATGTGGGAGGGGACACCTTGCCTTGTGGTACAGAGGTACTTGCATTTTAAAGTAGATAAAATAAAGTTGCTGTTGTCAGCAGTAATGCATTTCATTATGCAATTGTTCTTGTTATTCAGATCAGATAATGGCCTGATGAAATACATAAGCAGTCTGCAGGGAATGAATGATTAATTTCTCTTAACGTGTGCTTACTATAGAACTTCTGACTAATAAAGTACTGTCTACCAGTTCTTGCTTACAGTTGCAGTTAGTGAAAATAGTATTTTGAACTTACTGTTGTCGTGTAGCATTCAAACATGCTGTTAAATAACAAGAATTCCCAATTCAGTCATTTTGACTTAATTCATAAAACCAAATAAGGATAGTCATGACACAAGGAGTGTATTTGTGTGGCACTTGGGCCTTCTGGATAAGCAAGCAACATGATGCCCAGTTATAAAAATAGTATCCTAAATGCTGATGCTAAGCTCTGAATGTCCAGTTATTTCTCATGGTTCGGAGTGCATTTACTTAATTGCATTTGAACTATAGTCAGTTGTATCTTAGATATTCCAGACTGCTTTATGTATGGGGGGAAAAAGGAATTAGATAGATTCCTTCTACTAAAATAATGAACTAGTAATGTTGGTCAAAACATGTCTAAGATTAAAAGTTTGAAGAACTGCTTCTGAAGATCATGACTTCATGACACATGTATTACATGTGCTATTCATGTTGCAATCTGTTCAGTCATAAAGCCTGCATAGAAATAGACTACACCTTTAAAATTCTGTTATAATGCAACAAAATAATTTGATTTTCCAACTCACCTTGTGATCATAACGTAAACACAGATGTTATGAGTGACAGCTGTTTTAATTGGTTAACAATGTAAGGCCTGACAAGGCTCATTCCCCTGATCTTTTTTCAGAGGAATAGATTGAAGCAAAATTTTTTGGTATGTGCCCTATGGGGAAAAATAACTTTCAAAGACTAGTGGATAATGTATAGAATTCAAGTTCTCGAATAGTGCAATCCTATGCATGTTTACTCAGAAGTCCAGTGTTACTCCCAGCAAAGTACTTGGGTCCCACTGAATTCCATAGGACTTACTTCTGAATAGATTTGTATAGGATTGTGCTGTAAGCCCTTCACATTGTGCATTTGGCCTCTGAAACCTTTAAAAAAATTATTTTAGCTAGGTGGTATTTTGCTTTAGAAGTTTACCTTACAAAGCTGATTTTTGTAATGGTTTCTCGTCAAAATTCCCACTGAGCTTAACAAATTTAACTTTGTTATTGTTTCAGACACACCAAGACTGCAATCCCATCCACACTTACCTGGGAGTAAGCCCCACTGCTCAGAAGTAAGTAATGGGACTTACTTCTGAGCAGACATGTATAGGATTGGTCTCTGAAATAGCAGAGTTTGATGCATCTTTATGAATAGAGCTCCCCAATGATTCTGTGATTGGCTTGTACATATTTGAATGTCATTTATATTTTCTGTAGAAAATAATGTGAGGTGCATTGAAGAATTTTAGTTGTACAGTAAAAATGAGACAAGTGTTCAAAGATACAAGTAAAACAACAACTTCCTAATTATAAAAATTGGATGAGTGTAGAACAAAGATTGTTGTAGAAATTCTGATAACAAAATAGCTCAATCTTGTGCATATTTATTTGGAAATGTCTCATCAGTTCGATGAGACTTCATTCCAAGTACAGTAAGTCTGCCTATGATTACAGCCTTGGTGAATGAAGTGCTTTTTGAATATTTGAATTTGTGTTGTAAATAGTAACTTTAATGATTAATATTATATTTCTATCATATAAATTATATATTATACTGATATCTATACAGTATGCACATTCGGCACTACAGCACTATAAAGTTCTATGGGACTATTTTGATAAATAGTTACTTAGATCACTAAAGGTTTCTCAATGGACAAACTCCCAACCTGTATACCAAACTGGATTCTGAGATGAAATTTTTTTTTACCTCAGCTGAATGTGTAACTTCGCTAGGGTTTAGACCCATTGTGCTTTTAAACCATTTATTTTAATTGTTTATTAAATGGTAATGAAATCTTCAGTCAGCATAACTAAACACAGAAATGTAATTCTATTTATTGTAGTATCTGTTAAATATATGTGGTTCAGACTCTGCTAAATACATGGATGGCTTGTTGCAAATATTTATCATAAAATCTGAAAGTAAAGCATTTTTATGAAATAGAAAACCAACCGCTTGGTTTTTTAAACAAGTGTAAACAGAGTACGAACAAGGACCAGAATGTATAGCTAATGTTTTTAAAGGAAGCACTGTAGAATGCATACTAAGAACTGTATGATTTCATATACATTATTAATAGAAAGAACATATTTATGGATCCCATTCCTCAATTTCTTGGATTGCAGAGTTTGATTCAGGAGAGGGAGGAAATCTTGTATGGTGTTAAGCTCAGTTTCCACATATCAGGGAAGACATTGAAAAATGAAAGTATTCATATAGCATAATTGTTGTCTACTTTTTTAGTCACATTGCATTGGGCATTCACAGGGAACATGGTATGTGTCAGTTGCCCTATTTGCATAGGTTGTTCAAAAAGTAGGTAAAAGTTCTAATGTTATTTCATCAGCTGAAGTATCAACAATGATGATACAACTTTTTCTATTAGCGTTACCACTTTGTGCAATAAAATTTCAAGTGCAGAATGCAATAATATTGATTATTCTGAATTTCTCACTACATACCTTTTTAATGTATGCCTATTAGACCTGTAAACTTAAGTTTATTAGGAGCTAAATGCACTATAAAATAATGCAGTTTTGGGCTTTGAGGCTAAAGCCAAGAAATACTGTACATTTAAATATAGCTTGGTTGCATACGACAACTCGTTAACTTGTTTAATCTTTGTTATTCGTATAATCTGAGATGCACAAAAATACTGCTTTAGATAAAAGAACACATTTGGCTTCTATTCTCTTATTCCAACTTGCTGTTCTGTTATGGACAAAATGCATCAAAATGCAAATTTGCTTCATAGATGAGAATGCAAGACCAAAAATTTGCTTGGGAACAGTAAGACCTCCTTTTGAGTAAAAATGCATAGGATCGGTCTGCACAGTTAGTGATAACAGAAAAAAACTGTGTCTCAGTTTAATCACACATACTGAAAAAAATGATCAGAGGCTCTCTGCTTCTCAAAAAGTTATAATCAAAGAAAAAAGCCCTCAGTTCTTATGGCTCAGATTATTAAACCCTGAAAATGACACGTGAGAAGCAACTGATCAAGCTTGTTTGAGAAAGGAATGACACATGCATCTGTGCTTACAGCCGTTTTCTCAAAGGTGGTGTTTAAAAGTAACTTTTGCTTTTTAAAAAAATATATCAGTCAGCTTCAAGTAGTTTTTATGTGTACAATAAAAAACAACATTGCACACAATGTGGCCATTCAAGTAGCAAAAACGTTCATTAACTTCAGCTGTTTAACCAATTTATTCTATATACAGTATTACACATTGGATAATATAGTAAACAATAGATTACAGGATCAGTTGTGGACTTAGATTCTGAGATCTGTATATGATTGAAAAATATATTATTGCATGGCTTGTGTATGCAGCCTAGGTTAAAAAGGAGCAAGTTAGGGATTAATTTGCCTTCATTACTGTGTCTTGCAAATGCTGTGGCTTGGATGATAGAGTGACACTTGGGCATTTAATGACTACATTAAGGCCCAGTGAAAGCCAGTGTAAGAAGAAACTCTTTCTTATTCAATGAAGGGACAACAAATAAGTGCTGGGGGACATCTTAACACCAGAACCAGGGGACATCCGCTAAAACTGAGTGTTGGAAGAGTTAAAACAGATAAAAGGAAATACTTTTTTACCCAGCGGGTAATTAATCTGTGGAACTCTTTGCCACAGGAGGTGGTGATGGCATCTGGTCTAGATGCCTTTAAAAGGGGATTGGACAGATTTCTGGAAGAAAAATCTATCGTGGGCTATAGGCCATGATGGGTTGTGCAAGCTCCTTACATTAGTAGTGGGCTACTTCAGAGTGCTGGGTGCAAGGGAGTGGCAAAAGGATGCAAGCATCTTGTTGTCTCGTGCCTCCCTTGGGCACCTGGTGGGCCGCTGTTAGATACAGGAAGCTGGACTAGATGGGCCTTTGGCCTGATCCAGCAAGGCTCTTCTTATGTTCTTATCTTTAGCATATTACCTGGAATTGAAGTCACATGAGCTAATTGCACACCCATCGGGCTGGGCTAGTTAAAGTTATTTTTGTGTCTTTTTAGCTACTTTGTATATTTTTTGAGTATACAAAAACTACAAAACATTAAACAAATAAGGATAGACAGGAAAATTTAAACTTAAGCTTCCGTAAGTCCCATGACTTGGAAACTGATGGAACTGAACTGGACAAACGTAGGCAAACAGGTACAACTCTGACCATAGTGATATGCAAAACTCCTGCTATGACTTTGCTTGGCTTACAAAAATTCTTTTTTGCTTCACCTGAAGTTCTTCAGATGGAACTATAGCTATGAGAGGGGACCTGGGTAGCTGATTCCATTTCACGGTAGGCTCCAGTGTGAGTTTCTTTTATTGTGAATAGTAAAAGACATGCCATAGAATGGAAAGTTATAATTGTTTACAGTTTTATGTGATGCAATTTAATAATTTTTGCTATTTTGCTTTTGCAAAAGAAAAAGAAAATAAGATATATGACAACTAGTGTTCCCTCTAAGCTGCATAGCTGTGCGGTTATCCAGCCAGAATCTGAACCCCTCACTGCTTCCTTTGGGCCACTCTGGATC
Source organism: Lerista edwardsae (assembly GCA_029204185.1). Taxonomy (NCBI): domain Eukaryota; kingdom Metazoa; phylum Chordata; class Lepidosauria; order Squamata; family Scincidae; genus Lerista; species Lerista edwardsae. The sequence goes on from JAJKFI010000001.1 coordinate 11,409,461, forward strand.
TCAGCTATCTCTGGATCTCTGGATCTCAGTAACATCATAGCTGAGCACACCAGTGCTGCCCCCCTGCAGCTCTGTTAGGGTGCAATACTAACTTGGAGTTAGGCCAGCACAAGTTAGGCCAGCAAAGTTTGGCCAGCATCAGGGCCACCGTAAAGCACATTTGGACCACTCTCAGAGTCAGGGAGGATGGCGCACGTCTGTGTGCTGACCTCTCTGACCCCAAGAGTGGTCCAAACATACTTTATAGTGTCCCTTGTGCTGGCCAAACTTGTGCCAGCCTAAGTCCAGGTTAGGATTGCGCTCTTAGGGACATTCTGCCTTCCTGCAGTTCCTCTGAAAATTACAGAAAACACTGCTAAGAAGTATAGATACAAAAATCAATCAGTTTCCATCACAGGCGAGTTTGGGATAAAAATCACCCTGACACCTGCTTCCAGATCCATGATAAAGTTGCAGCCTTGTTAAATTTTGTCTCTGGATGTCTTCCCATAGTAGAGGAAAGAATGGCAAAACGTTAGTATGTGGAATATGTTGGAATTTCTCACATTACCCTGCAAGTACCCACTGCTTTGGCTATCAGCATAATGCAAGAAAGGATCCTTGTAACTGATGTATACAGGTGGGCCCACATTATCCACAGGTTTGAAAATCTGCAGATATTGAAACCTTCCCTGGGCTCAGACTGGAGCTGTGCTCAGGTTGGGTCTGGAGAGTTTTCTGAGGCCCCTAAAAGCCACATCTGACCATCCGCAGCCTCAGAATGGCCATTCACGCCAAAAAACGTCATTTCCAGTTTTTTATCGAATACCAGAAGTGACATTTTATGCTCTTATAAGGCATTCTAAGGCCCAGGGAAGGCTTGGAGTTTTGAGTCCTCAGATGGCATCCTAGGCCAGTAGTTCCCAAACTGTGAGTTGGGACCCACCACTGGGTTGCGAGCCAATTTCAGGGGTTGCAAAGCATCTAGGGCAGCCATATTGAAAATATGGAAAGATGGAATGCGGGAAAAGGGGAGGGTAGTGTAGTTATTTTCCTTGTGTCAAACTTGTAAATAGGCTTTTTTCTTTCTTTCTGATTCATTTTGCAATTGGAAATTGGCTGAGAAATAACCCAACTTATTGCTGCATTCTCAGGAAAGCAGCAGGCTCTGGTGTCACAGTGATGGCACTTCTGGCCATGACATCACTTCCAGGAGGTCCTGGACAGATTGTCATTCTAAAATATGCATCCCAGTGCTAAAAGGTTTGAGAACCATTCTCCTAGACTATCTCCAGGGGAGAGTTTACAAGGCCAGGATGTTTCAGGAGAAAACTCTCACCCATTTTGGCAAGCAAATGCTATTGGAATACAGATTCCGGAAGACAGCTGAAGGTTGAAGACAGTGCCAAAGAAGAAAGTAGGATGGCTTTTTCCCCATATAAACCTCTTGATTGGAGTGAATGTGTGGTTGCAGATGAAACTCACGGATGTGCTCATGGATTTAATTCCCATAACTAACTATATGGATACAATCCTAACCTGGAGTTAGGCCAGCAAAGTTTGGCTGGCACAAGGGTCACTGTAAAGCACGTTTGTACCACTCTTGGAGTCAGGGAGGATGGCGCACGTCTGTATGGAATCTTGTCTATAAGGTGTTGCTATCCATAATAAATAGTCTGGATATTTTTTTAAAATATTTATATGTTTTGTAATCTTTGTACAGCATTAACACATTGCTACCCATGCTAAGCTCTAACCTCATTTGAAAACCAGTTTTCTCTGCATTTATTTTAAATATATTTCCATTGAGTTCTAATAGTTCCAGAATGTCAGTTTATTGAAAGGACATTATTTTATTTTGATAATGAAGAAGATTATTTAAGACGGCATATACCAAGACTCAATGTTGCCCCAGCTGTGGATCTGATTTTCATATGGTTTAATGTAATCAAACATTGTTACAGAAAGATTCCCTGAGGATGGGCTGCCCTTCTTATTGATTCAGATCTCTCAGAGAACGATGGCCAATGAATGCTGATTAATTGTTGGAGAAGAAGCTTAAGAATGCAGAATGAGTTTACCAACCTTACTTTAAAGCATCACAGGATCACTTGGCTTGAGATTGTCTTGTTACTCCTTGGGTGGGTCTTCAGACTATTTTCTTGACTTGAGGAAAGTAATTGTGACAAATAGCTTGAGGTGCCTTCTCTGTGTTGGAAATGTGCATGGAATTGTGGCTATAAAGTAGGCTGTTATTACTGAAAAGAAATTAGGTGAAGAAGTGTGTCAGAAACAACTGGGAAGGAAAATGTGGGTTGGCAACATTCCAGAACATTCTCAGGCATAGTCCTCTTGAGCTCACTTCCATAACCAAGATAGATTGCCATCAAATGGTTAGAATATGTAAGGGTATTGTTCAAGTCTGATTGCTGTGCACTTTTGTATAGCCTTTCATGACCCTTTACTTCTTGGCATACTGATCATGGCAATCTTCACGTGCGTGCGTGCGTGCGTGCGTGCGTGCGTGCGTGCGTGCGTGAGAGAGAGAGAGAGAGAGAGAGAGAGAGATTCTAAGCATAGATGGGTGGAGGCTTTTATTGTATAATGATTGCTAATATCAAACATTTAATAATGGCTCTGGAATGTGGGTGAGGAAGGACAAATCTTCTGTGCAGTTCCTTGAGAAAAGAGTATTTTGGTGGGGAACTTTTCCCCTTTATTTGATGAAAGATTATGGGTTCTCCCACAGTCTATCACATTTCTCTTCCTCTTATCTTTGAACTGGCAAAGAATTTCAGAAGAAGGAGGCCAGTATACATACAGATGCCCTTAGTTCTAAAAATGTCTCATTGCCTTAAGGTGATAACACAAGAAACTTCTTTTTCTTTAACTAGGGCATACCAAACAATTCAAGAAGAGGAATATAGTTTTGGTATTCCAGTTGATGGCTTTTGTCCACCATTAAGTCAGAAGATGTTCTTGGCTATGCAAACTAAGTTGTAGCCCAATCCTAACTTGGGTAGGAGCAGGTCAGCTGGCTGGCCTGCACTGCATCCTAACCAAATTAGGAAGCAGCAGCAGCTTCGCACGGGACAGGGGAACAAATTCTCCCTTGCTCCGTGGTAAGCCACAGGCAGCCCAATAAGGCAGCTTGGATTTGCACCTGCTATTTAGCAGGCGCAAGTCTGAGTGGGCTGCAACAGCCCAAATCAGGGCTGCACAGGATGGGGACGGGGGGTTGTATCCGGCAGAATTGCTGCATCTGGACTCCTCCCCCTTCCCTGGGCTGCCTTGCCCGTGGAACCGCTCTCCCTCCGCCCTCTCCCACCCGTTCCTCCTCTTCCTTGCCTCCCATCCATCTTCCCCCCCCATCCAGAAAAGTGCCTGTGCTGGCCGAAATTGGCCTGTGCAAGGGTAACTCACCGGCCGCTTTCTGCGGCATCTATGGGCCAAAGCTGCTGCCTGCATCTTCCCAGGTCCCAATTTCACGGTGCAGATGTGCCTTAACACATGTTTGTGACTATATTGGACTGATGCATTGGCCCCTAGATTGCCCATCATGTGTTTATAGTATCTTAAATTATAGGTGCCATCATATTCTGGCATATTTCAATTTTGATGTAGTGTCTGGATCCGGTATCATGGGGGTTTCATTCCTGGGCACCCCCTGGATATTGGAACCCACAGATATGAGAGAACGCTCTCTCTCTCTCTCTCTCTCTCTCTCTCTCTCTCTCTCTCTCTCTCTCTATATATATATATATATATATATATATATATATAGCAACTCCCCCCACAGCCCCCCACAACCGATTGCAAGTACCTTTTACTATCTTATGGACTGGTTAGGGCTTTTAGCCAGACTTGACTCAAAGAATCAAGGAATTTTTTCTTTATTCAACATCATTGCATATTGTGTTCAATTTCCATGGTGTCAAACCACAATATCAGGCTTTTGCAGCTTATCCATATCCTTGGTTTGGGTCCAGAGACTGGGCTTTCTGCCATTCCATGATCAAACGCGCATGTACTTTCATTGTCTTACTCAAATCATTCTGCTGTGAAAGGGAGATAGATTTCATATACTAGCAAGCAACATAATGGTCTTAACTGTCAGTGTTAAAAAATAATTCTAAAGTATACATTTAAGAACGAAGTCCACTACAGTTTTTAACAAACATTTTAAGTAGTGCCAAAAACCACCTTCCATTTTTGTTGACTTTTCAGCATTTCTTAAGGATATATACAGCATATACAGTATTTTCATTGCTCTCACTTTTGCCTTCAATTGCCTTTGATGAAGGTTTCACAAAGCCATATTTGATTACCTCCATGGCTTTGTGAGGTAATCTGTTCACTACTGGATCTCTAATTGGTGCATCTGCCGTATGTCTAATCTAAGAGGAAAGAAGCTGAACTCAGAGGAAAAACTACCACTTTAGTAGAAACATGGTGCCCAATTTAGTTTTTTTAAAAGGTGGATATTCGCATAAACTATGTTTTAGGGGGAGAAGTGGGATCTGTACCATCAAAAAGCTATTCTCACTCAAACACTGAAACTGGAGAATATTTGGCATAATTGATATTTGACCCCTGCTCCTCTGGGCAAGAGGCACTTTTCCTAGTGGTGTCCCTCTTACATTTAGCAGGGGGAGAGTAACTGTCCCTCTTCACCCCAGCACAGTGTCTTTTCTAGTGGCTGTTGCTGGTGTTATTCTTGCATTTTTATTTTTTTTTAAGATTGTGAGCCTTTTTGGGACAGGGAGCCATTTAACTTTATTACTATTTGCCTGTAAACCGCTTTGTGAACTTGTGTTGAAAAGCGGTATATAAATACTCTTTGATTGATTGATTGATTGATTGATTGATTGATTGATTGATTGATAATTGCAATAAATGTCTGTTGTATCTTTACTGGAGGAAATTAGTTCATAAGGCAATTTTTCCTTAAAAACCAAAAAAGAAGATACATTATGAAATACGGTGGAAACAATGGAATGCATGATGAGGTGTGCCATGTTGCTGTATTATTGGCATGCTGACTATTGTGCAGAGGTTAGAGGTTTCTGACATCAATACTTTTAATCTGAGGTCAGTCCATTGATTTTAACATATAATATACCCAGCACTGCTTATATATTGAAATAAAAGTCATACTTGTGGGAGGAGGGATAATTAGGTTGCAAAATTTATTGTGGAATGTTTTCATGTACTTGGTGTAACTTTAGAGATCTCTCCATCCAGTTGAGGTAGCAACCTGCACAGTTTGATTGTAATGGTGTCCTTCCTTTGTTTCAATGGTTGACTTTTGCACACAGATGTTTCTCTTCCTGTAATGTCTATATAGATATAAGAAGCAAAAGGTTTTCTAGATGTCAATCCAAAAGACATTTCTTTTAAATACCAGACTATTAAATGACTGTCAACTTCACTGAATGTAAGGATCAGAGAAACACAATAAAGGCAACAAAAGAAAGATGACCTTTGTTAATAGGTTTTCATAATTTGATTTCTGCATACAGGTTTGGATAATACTTGTGTTTCCTGTCTAGATAGGCTCAATTCTTGCAAGCATCTTTTGTCACAGGAAGTGATATCCAAATGGTTTGTCAGACCATTGTGAGTGAGCTGACAGGCAGCTAGTAGTGAATGATTGGAACACTGAACACTAAGGCTAAAGGAAATGAGAAGTGTCAGGTTGGTAGTGTCCAGGATGAAATTTTGCTGGGAATCTTGGAAAATGCTGCATTATCCTCTGTTGTATGTTTATTTTATGAAATAAAGAAGCACAATAATGTCAAGGAATGAATCTTATCTTGTCCCTTTCATTGTAAACCCTAGATTAACTATGTGTACCACCTAGATTGATACCACCTAGATTAACTATGTGTATAATAACTACATTTCTGTACTAATTATAATGGCAAAGCTATAAAGCTACATGAAACAGTAGTTTTTCTTCATTATTCTGCAAAGCAGCACTGACAGCACCCTTAGGCACCTAGTGGACCACTGTGAGATACAGGAAGCTGGACTAGATGGGCTTTTGGCCTGATCCAGCAGGGCTCTTCTTATGTTCTTAAGATGGCCATCTGCTGATGGAACAATCATTCCATCAACAGAAGGTGGCCATTGAGATCGGGCCCACTAGGGTATTGGTGCGTCTAACTCAAGATAATTGACATTGGCTGGCCATGGCTCTCCAAGGCTTAATTTTGATATGTCCTACTTGGAGATGCTTGGCATCAAATCTGGAACATTCTGTATGCAAAATGTGGTGAAAACTGCTGAGCTGCTACCATCCCTACTGATGCATACTTCACATCCCCTTTTCCTATTTGATACCACTAATATGTCATTGTGTCCTGTCCACACGTAAACACAGTGTGATCAGTGGTGTCATCTACAAATAAGGAACGGGAACGCTGGGCGGGACTTCTGTGTGATTGGCTGCCCGCCCGTCCCATTCCACGGCTGCCCTGGCCTCGGGGGGGGGGTGCCTGCTCGCCAGGGGAGATGGGTGGGGGGCGAGCCGGAGCCTGGGCGAGCAGTGGTGGGGCGCGCAAACTGGGGGGCCACAAGGCCAGGGCAGCCACGGAACGAAACGGGCGGGCTGCCAATCATGCAGAAGTCCCGCCCAAGTCCCACCCAGCATTCCTGTTCCTTGTTTGTAGATGACACCACTGAGTGTGATACCAGCATTGATTTTGACTGGCAAAATTTAATGGAAGAAAAGGGTTTCCAGTGCTGCAGCCATACCATACAACTGCAATTTTTAAACTTGAAAAATGTAATGTCTGGTAATGGCTATCCCCTCACAATATGAGGGATATCCCATCATATTAGATAATAGATATTCCCTAGTCCAGTGGTTCTCAAACATTTTAGCACTGGGACCCACTTTTTACAATGATAGTTTGTCCGTGACCCACCAGAAGTGATGTCATGGCTGAAAGTGCTGTTATTGTGATACCAGAGCCTGCTGCTTTCCTGATAATACAGCAATAAATTGGATTATTTCTCAGCCATTGTCCAACAGCAAAGTGAATCAGAAAGAAAAAAGCCTATTTGTAGCCTTGACCCATGCAAAATAACCCCACAACTGTCCGCCTTTCCAGCATTCCACCTTCCGATATTTTCAATATGGCTGCTCTAGGTGCTTTGCAACCTACCTGAAATTGGCTCCCGAACCACTAGTGGGTCCCAAACCACAATTTGGGAACCACTGCCCTAGTCTATACCTTCATAATCTAGAGCAGTATTTCCCAAACTCTTACAAGGGAGTTGGGAGCACTGTAAGTATGTGCAGGAGAGGGGCAATAGCAGCAATGCGATCCCCAGGATTGCACTGATACCGGAGACAGAGAGATTTTCCAATTTACCTCTCCCAGTGTAGGGAGCTCCCCAAGCCTCAGGAACAGTAAAAAAAAAAGTGATTGAAAACTTCCGGTTTTTGTTTGTGAAATAGGCAGTGGTTTCCGATCATTTTTTTTTACTCTCCCTGCATTCCCCCCCCCCCGCCCCGGAGAGTGGCATTGACAGAGGTAAGTTGGAAAAACTCCTTCTGTCCTCGACAGCAGCCTGGGGATTTCATTGCTGTGTTTCCCACTTCCCACCCTTAAAGTGACAGGTACCAACCAGTTTGGGAACAACTGATCTAGAATATTTACAGCTTAATTATACACTGATTCAGTATCCACAATTTCAGTTTTCCACAGATACCATGGATACTGGGAGGCCTATTAATAAGATGGGGGAACATACCCCAATAAATCTTCTCTTTTTACCTTGTTGCATAAAAACCACTGATGTTCTCCTGTCTTTAAAAAGGTGTCCCCCAGTATCCAGGTTTCAGGTATCCATGGTGGGGTCAGCAATGGAACCTGAATGGATACCAGGGCATGCCTGTAGTTAATTCTCAAGGCTCTTAATAATCTTTCAGTTACTCTCTGATCCACTCAAGTGGTGCACCCAAACTCCTGTAAAAACGGTCATATTATGGGTGGTATTACTGCATCTAAGCTATTGCTACCATTAGAAAGATGCTATATGGAGGAACTTGCATGCTATTAACGTGCTGCCTCTGTAGCAGGTACTATTACAGTAACTCTTTTCTGACATTTAGTACAGTGGCAACAAATGTAATGAGTTAATGGAGACAGGTGGAACCATGTTCCTTTTGAGTGGTGATGTATTCTGTATAGAGGTTAATTCTACCCTGGACAGCATCCTTATCAGGCAGTTTTAATCCAGAGCATGCTGGCTAAACCCTACACAGAATTCCTGCAGGAAGGTTTGCATATCCATTCTGCCAGTCCTTTATTAATAATAGTAACTACTATTTATTTTCTTAAATTATGTTTTTGCATGCTGAGATCATCTGTGTTTCTGCTGAATTCACATCATGAATATTTCATTTAAAAATCACTGCGAAATCTAGTGTTTTCTTCATTCAGAGACTGTACGACATAAGCTGCAGCTTGTATCTGGATTTAGAGAGTATCTTTTTACTGTAAGGAACTGTAGCTCAGTGTTCACACAGTAATAGAAGACACTTTCCATATAATACAGAAGATCCCAGCTTCAAACCTGTACTATCACCAATGGGATAGTCTGAAACTCTGTAGAAGTGGTGCCAGTCTGTGTAGAGTACTGAACTAGATAGGCATAGTCTGATTCTGTATAAAGCAGCTTCAATATGTATAATATCTTTTGGTTAGATGACTTTTAAATCAGTAAATATTTTTAAATTATCTCTCCTTGACCCCAGGCTACAATAGCCAGAATTAGCTATCCTCCCAATAAAAACTTTGTAGCGCAGTGCTTCCCAAACATTTTAGCACTTGGACCCACTATTTAAAATAATCTATTGCGACCCACTAACCAAAAAAAAAAAAGAGAGATATCTAGAACAAAAAAAGTTTATGTATTATAAATAATCAATAATTAATAATAATCTTGTGCTTCTGAGGCTGCTACAGACCTTACATATAGTGTGTGTGTGTGTGTGTGTGTGTGTGTGTGTGTGTGTGTGTGTGTGTGTGTGTGT
>JAJKFI010000001.1:11426036-11474619 GCA_029204185.1 Lerista edwardsae
TTCTTTCTTTCTTTCTTTCTTTCTTTCTTTCTTTCTTTCTTTCTTTCTTTCTTTCTTTCTTTCTTTCTTTCTTTCTTTCTTTCAGCAGAAAAGCAATTCCTAAATGTCATTAATAAAATTAATTATTGGCATGCTTTTTTCTTATGTTCTCTTAGAATCAACTTACTATTACATTTTTTTCTTCATTTTTGGATTTTATTTCTATTTTGTTGACTTTTTATTTATCAACATTCAGTTTTGGCTTCTGCTAGTCTACCTAGTTACACAGTAGACCAGAATTCATTTACATTTGACTTACTATCTGCATTGTGTGCAGTATTCTTCCCAATTTTATGTCATCAGCAACTTTACAATCTAGGTCAGTTATAAAAAGTAAGAAACAGAAAAGGCACTTGTAAAAATGACCCTAAGAAGACCCCAAATATTTTTCTGTCTCCTTCCTTGAAAAATGTTTTTAACTTTTCTGGTTTAAACAGTAAATGAAAACTTTGGAGATGTGGCTTTTATTCCTAAAAAATGAATAACTTAAATTCAGGGTTTGAACCATTAAAACAGGAATGACTATGACCAGACAAAGAAAATGCAAGGGAAAACTCAGTGTATTTAGTAGCCACAATATAAAATTCATTTATCAAATTAAAATTTAAGCTTTGAAATTGTCACATTTGCAGAATCTGTAGCTGGTTTTCTGAAAGCTTGTCCCAGTTGCAGTGATACGCTGGACCAGCACCCAGAGTCACATTCACTTGTGATCCAGCAAGTTCCTAATTTGCTCCCCATATCTGGGTTCCTATTTGCCCTTTTAGCCTTTTCCCTTCATTTCTCTTACTTGGACAGCCCAATGTTAACTTGCACTGGCACAGCCAGAATGCATGGTCCACGCTGTATCCGTGCAGGTTAGGAGGTACTGTGCAGTTGGTCAGATTAAACTCCTTCCACCATTCCTTCCTGCATTTGGCTATGTTTATCAGGAAGTAAAGATGTTTCCAAAATTATCCTCATCCAAATTTTTCTGCCGGTTGAGTTCTATATAACATGCAGCCCAATTCTGAGCTGCCCAGCTCCAGTAGGAGCAATAGTAGCAAAATAGCTGCCATTGCATCCTGTGGGATCCTCTCAGATCCTGCATCCTGCAGGATAAGTTATTCATTCCAGAATTCATTCCATTCTGTCTTCTCAGCAGAAGGGGACATGTGTCCCCTGCAATGGGACAGTTTTGTTGATGGAGAATGGGACAGTGTTGCATGGAGTTCGGCTAAGAGATATTGCCGGTGACAATGGGATTATTCTCTGGGAGGAGGAAAGGGGGGCATTCTGAACCAATGGGAATGCCCCTCACTCCGGAAGGCAGGGTCGGATCCTCAGATCTTCTCCTCCCAGGTGGGAGGGCTTCCCGATCCCAGTCCGGCCCTGCCTTTCGTAGGGCAAGGTCGAGGTCCTGGAGCTCTCTTGAGCTCAGTATTCAGATCTGCTAAAATTTTGCTTTCTTCTCCTTCCTTCTATTTCTTTCTTCTTTTCCTTATTCTTTTCTCTCTATTTTTACCTGCTCCTGGCCTTCTCTGTCCCTGTTATTCTGGAAGAGAGGAGACCGGTCCTGACAGCAGCAGCAGTGCGGCAAGGGGTTGCTGGGCCTACGGGCCTTGCACTTGGCCGGCGCAGCATGCCATGGGGGTGAGCACTGCCGGGAGGAGCAGAAGGGAGCCAGGTGTTCGGGCCTGACGGCGTTTGGCCAGGAGGCTCCGATTGCACCGTGGAGGAGCGGACCCTCTGGGCCGTCGCCACAAGCGCAGAGCCGTCCGCTTGCAACGCGGGCGAAGGGGGAGAGTGCGGAGAAGCGGCTTTGTTGCCGTCGCCGCGCACACCCCATCAACGTCTGGCTCCAAGTGGCCTAGGGCCTGGAGCTCATTCCAGTCGGAGACCGGGCTGAGTGCACAGCGGCAGCGCCGCGGAGGTCAGTGGTAGTCCAGAGGCCTCAGCTAGCTTCAATGGCCAGAGCGGGGCCCTCCGGAGCATGTGGATGCAACCGCCATGCAACCGCCTTTTTCGTCAGAGCAAGGTTTGAGGGAATGGCGGAACAGGAGAACGAGGGGGGCAGCTTCACCCTGTGGTATGGGGGAGGAGGGAGCCTCAGCCCAGGAAGGGGGAGCCCCTGTATCCCAGAGCCAGGTCACAGAAATGGTCAGAGTGGCCATGAAGAAGGTGATCAGGGAGCAGGGGTTGGTCTTGGGTGCTAAGGCTAAGCGCAAAGGGCAAAGCAGGGCACAGACCAAGAAACGCAAGAGGCAGAATACAGAAACAAATACAGAAACACGAAAATGCCCTTCTGCCGCAAGTGGGCCACTGGTGCTATCAGCAGTTTCATATACACTCTGGGGGCTGCTGAGAGGCCCAAGGACATCACTCGATATCGGAAATGCTGCCTGCCATAAGCGAAGCGAACGGCGGTGACTCTCTTTGATTGGTACATGTAGGTATGCTTCAGAAAGGTCGATGGATGCCAGGTGATCGTCCTTCTCCAAGGCTGCTACAATGGCTCTCCAGGTTTTTTCTTTCTCGGGAACCTGTTGAGCCATTCAAGTCCAATATCGCACGCATATCTCCGTTCTTCTTCGGCACTTCAGATCCTGATTGCGGCACAGGTATGCAACAGCCTCCTCTAGTGGTTGGAGGAAGGCAGACTGTCCCGCGGAGTGAGCCTTGTCCTCTCAGAAAGGATAATTGTGACCACCGATGCGAGTCTAGTCGGCTGGGGGGCACATACCCAGGGCAACATTTGCCAGGGCAAGTGGTCCAAGGAGGAAGTGACACACAGTATCAATTTCCTGGAATTATGGGCGATACGCTTAGCCCTGGAGAGGTTCCAAAGCAGCCTGGAAGGTCGGCATGTCCTGGTGCGTACGGACAATATGACAGCAAAGGCCTATGTGAACTGTCAAGGGGGGACCAGGTCTTTTCAATTGCACCAGGAGGCAGTTCAGCTGATGTCCTGGGCGGAGTTACACCTGGCCTCGATTCGAGCAGAACACTTGGTGGGAGTAAACAACGTCTCAGCCGACTGGCTCAGCAGAAGAGCTCTGAGGGAGTCAAAGTGGAAACTAAATTCAGAGGTGTTTCAGGAGATAGTCATGAGATTTGGAATACCTCTGATGGACCTCTCCGCATCCATCGACAACAAGCAGGTGCCGAAGTTAATGTTGTGAGTGGCAGAACAGGAAGCGGAGGGAGTGGATGCACTGACAATGAAGTGGCCTCAGGGGCTTCTCTGTGCCTTCCCCCCTGTAGTACTCCTGCCATTGGTCCTCCTCAGAGTGAAACAGCTTCAGGCGGAAATCATTCTGGTCTCCCCGCGATGGCCCCACAGGCCTTGGTTCCCAGAATTAATTCGCCTTTCTCTTCTCCGCAGCTGGGCTCTACTATCGCGTCCAGACCTTCTAAGTCAGGGACCTCTGCTGCACCCCAGGCCAGAGATGTTCCAGCTGAGGGCCTAGAGGTTGAGCGGCAGGCTCTCCAGGAATGTGGATATTCCAGCGCTGTCCTAGATACCATGCTAGCATCTCACAAGCATCAACCATGAAAATCTATAATAGGACCTGGAAGAAGTTTGCCTCTTGGTGCAGAAGCAAGAGGTTGAAGGAGACTAGGCCCAAAATTAAGCACGTCCTGGAATTCTTGCAGGATGGACTCCAGAAGGGGCTCAGTACCAGTACTCTTAAAAGGCAAGTGGCTACCTTGAACAGCATCCTCGGTGCGGGGAAGGGATTGTGCTCTATAGCACATTCATGACACTTTTAGTCAGCATTACACACATATACCACTCAGGGACACGGTGGTGCAGCGGGTTAAACTGCTAAGCTGTGACCTTGCTGACCGGAAGGTTGGCAGTTTGAGACCGTCGCTTGTCTCAGCTCCTGCCAACCTAGCAGTTCGAAAGCATGTAAAAATGTGAGTAGATAAATAGGGACCACTTCGGTGGGAGGGTAACAGTGTCCCGTGTGCCTTGGCGTATAGTCATGCTGGCCACATGACCACGGAAACTTGACCTCAGGACAACGCTGGCTCTTCATTTTAGATGAAGCAGCGCCCCCTACAGTTGGTCACAACTAGACCATTTGGTCGTGGGGAAACCTTTACCTTTACCTTTTTACACACATATAAGGCACTTTGAATTGGGCCCATAGTATTTTGTTTTCAAAACAGAGCAGTAAACAGAATTTTTTTTAAAAAAATTCCAAGTTCCAAAAATGTTCAAATTTTGTTCAGAATGCAGTTTGCTTTAGTGGTTTTTTTTTTTTTATCATCTATGTTACCAGTCTGCATCACTGCAAATACATCATTCTGGTTATAACTGTATGCATGATTGTTTGAGAGAAATGTTGGGTACTGGGATGAATAATAACACCCAGTGAATACATTTTGTCTGCAAAATAATTTAATTAAGCTTGATATCGGCTGCATAGAAAGGAAAGGAGAACTTCAGTTAAATATGATGACTGGCAAGGAAAAATTGTCTTGTGATAACTATTCCTACTAAGGGGCCCAGTGGTGCAGCCACACATCTCCCAGCCAAACTCCATGCAACACAAAGCTCGGCAGCCCAGAAGTTCAGCAGTGACATCATTGCCGAACAAGTTCAGCAGTGACATCATTGCCGAACATCTAGAGGCAGCTTGGCAATGAGTCACAACCCTGCACAGATCTGAAAGGGTTCCACACACTGGCATGGACCTTGAGGTGGAATGGAGCTTCCGATGGGGTGTTCTAAGTGGATACAAGGCTGTGGTTAAAACAGACGTCAGCATTCTTACAAAACATTTAGAGCACATTCCTAATCTGGAATTAGGCTAGCACAGTTAGGCCAGCACAGTTTGGCTGGCACAAGGGACAACGTAAAGCAGGTTTGAACCACTCTCAGAGTCAGGGAGGATGGTGCATGTCTGCGTGCAGGCCTCTGATTCCGAGAGTGATCCAAGTATACTTTAAATGTTCCTTGTACTGCCCAAAATTTGCTGGCCTAACTGTGTCAGCCTAATTCCAAGTTAGGATTGTGCCTTTAATCAGGGAGTTTCATATAAGTTTAATAAGGAGAAAATTAGCATAAAAGAGAAGTACGGTGTCTAACACCTGTTACCGTTATGGGGCTACTAGGATCTTCATCAGCAAAATTGCTGACACAAATCCGGGAGGCAAATCCGAGAGGCATCCATAAGGCACATTTGCAACACTCCCAGGCCAGCATAAGGGACTTACATCGGCCTATCGAGTGAACTGGATTCCACTGGAAAGTATGTTTGCACACTCGTGCATGGTCTGAAGCAGTTTTAGTTTCTGTTTTACAAAAATATTGGACAAGAAATTCTGCCATATGATTTTAGTGCTTGCAAGTTTTCAGTGCTAATTTTGATCTCAATGTAGATCCTGTTGAATTGAGTGATTCCATCTTCCCACTTCCTTTTTAAGCAGCGATTATGTTTTTTACTTAATGTAAAAACTCATAGTCATTTAATTACCAGTACTTCAGTCCTTGGTGTCCTGGCCTACAAACAAATTAGGAATAAAATAGTTTTACTACATGTACGTGTACATCAAGCAGCCCAATCCTAACTGGGCTATATGACAGCAGAACAGCAGTTCCATTGCCATAAATGCCCATATGGCGGCCCTCTTGATACAGCTGGTGGCCATTCCAGAACTGCCTCCACAAGTGGTGGCAGCATTGGAGGCCTGCTGGTGCAGCCAGTTACATGGCAGGAGCACAGGAATCTGGTGTAGGAAGAGGGTGGGGGGAAATGGTGTTGTCTGGGTGAGGAAGGAGGTGGGTGAGAGGCAGAAGAGGGAAGGGGGTGGATTCAAGTGGTACTGGTGTGCACCAGGATCCTCTCCCCTTGTTTCTCCCAGCCAAATGTTTGGCAAAGATCTGAGGCGACTTACTGGGCAATGGAAGCTTGTCCTGGGGAAGTAAAGGGGACAATAGTTACCTTACCCTAGGAGACCCTCCCTTACCCCAAGGTAAGGTAATAGGTATCTAATGGACTATAGTTCTAAGCATTTAACATATGTTTTATTGAAAACAGTAAACCTACTTCTGATTAACGTGAGGATTTGTTTTTTTTTTTTTGGTATATTTTTTTTATTTGTGTTTACACATATAAAGACATAGGGATAGGTAATAAGGACGACACGGGACAGGGAGACTTAGGGAAAGAAACAAAAGGTCACAGCAAAATAATATATTAATCAAAAATCTTTTTTTTTCCATAATCTGCATATTTTTTCCATTTCTACCTTTTTATCCTTATAATATATAATATATTCGTAGTAAAACATATTTTTTTATATATACATCTCCGCTTTATCAAAATCGTCCTTCAATTCCAAAATCGATCCTTCAATTCCAAGAGGGCAAGATCAATTATCTTTTGATATAAGGTCTTATAAGGTTGTTCTTACCTAATATTTTTTGCCTACATATCAATAATTAATAATTTTGATTGTAAAATGGATGTTTGTCCCTGGACATCTTTCCAAATTAATTCTGAGTTCAAAGCTAGTTTAACATACATAACCACACCTTTTTTCTTATTTATTAACCAATACTGTTGAAAATACAATCCCTAATATTTCATTATATATCAGTTTTTTGTTGGTCTTTTATATAGACTTTCTGTAAACATATTATATCTGGATTGACTTTGTTTAATTATTTATATATTTTTTAGCCTTTTAGTCGGGTTATTTAGTCCATTTATATTAAGTAACAGTATTTTAGTTTACATTTATAAATTATTCATCTCTTTTTCCTTGTTGTCTTCCTCCTTCTTTCCCCCTCCTGTACATCTTGTTGCTTGATTGTATCCTTATCATTCTTTTTCCTTAATGCCACGGCGCCTCTTGATTCTGAATCTTCTTGAGAATCTTCTCCTTTACTTTCTGCGTCTTGACTAATTATTTCCTCCACTTCCTCTGAACTACTTAATTCTGACTTTCCTTTTCTCTCATATCTTCCTTTTCCTTCTCTGTCTATACCTTTTGTATTTATAATTCCTAATTGTTTGCCGAATTTATCTAAAAATTGTTCTTTTTTTTGTACTGAGTTAATATTATAATATTTGGCTTTATAATAGAAACTAACCCCTTCTGGTAGATTCCATTTGTATTTTATTTGATTTTGTCTTAAAACCGCATTCAAGTCTTTATAAGGAATTCTTCTTTTCCTTACCTGATAGGGAATTTCTTTTAATATCAAGAGTTTATGTTCTTTTACTATTCTTTCTTTTTCTTCTAACCTCGTCAGAATTTCCTCTTTCAGTTTCTTTCTGCTGAACTTTATAATTATTTCTCTTGGTTTATTATATCTTTTGACATAATTAGAGTTCTTTCTATATACTATCTCTATTCCCTCTTCTAAGACTTCTTCTGCTATTTCTAATTCTTGTTCAAGCCAATTTTTAATTACTTTCTCTGTTATTTCTTTCTGTTGTTCCGGATAATTCCGAATACGAATTAACATCTTTGCATTTTCCATTTGTTGTCTTAACTGTATAAGTTCTAACTGTTCAAACTCACTCTTTAACTCCGTAATTTCCTCTTGAACTGAATGTATTTCTTTTTTTATTTTTTTCCTATCTTTAGTAGCTATTTTCATTTCCTCAGAGACCTTACTTAATTGCATTTGAAATTCTTCTAACTTATTTTCAAATCTTGTTGTTATTCTAGTTTCTGATTCTCTTATATTTTCTCGTATATCTAGACGCATTTGTTCTATTGCTGCTAAGATTGTATCATTTTGAATCTCCCTTCTTGCTTCCATACTTTTTAAATCTTGCCTCACCAAATTAGACAAACCCGAAGTCAATAATGGAGAGGTCCTAACCCCTACTCTAAGACCTTCTTTCTTAGCTGTCATTCTTTACAATATTATCTTTAACAGTACGACTTAAATGATTAGATCAATCAAAAGCTTCTTATAAATGGCAAGATATAACAACTACAAAAAATTCCCACTTAACCTTTTAGCAATTTGAAATTTCTTCTGTAGTTTTGCGTTTTTCCCCCTTTTCTCTCTATATATGCATATATTCTTCCTTTTGAACAATAACAGAGCCCTTCAGTTAGTGTTTAACAATCATCACTTATAGACACACACCCCCTCTAGCCTTTAATTACAAAGGCAAATTATACTCTAAATTGCATCAGAAGCAGGAGAGGTTAAAGATGGAAAAATAACTAGAAAGGGAAGAGACAAAAATAAAGTATATCTTAACATAAGTGTATTACAAGCAGTTCCTAATTTTGCTAAGCTTTAGTAAAGATGGAGGAAAACAGGAAAAGATGGAGGAAAAAAGGAGGAAAGCAAAAAAGGATGGAGAAAAATCGGAAAAACCACCCACTAACTTAAAGCATATTAATATTAGCTTAATACTGCAAAATTATGTAATATAAAATTCAACACAATTCAATATTCAGTGTTAAATTCAGCACAATATGGAATCAGTATATATAAATTAAATAGATGCTTCTTCTTCTGCTTTTCTAGTGAATTTTTCTTTCAACGTTCTTTAAGATGTTCTTTTCAATGTTCTTTGTAAAGTTAAAAGAATGGTTCTTCCTTCCAACTGAATCTTCTTCCTTTTTTCCTTTTTTAATTCCTAATGCTTTATTAAAGTTCAATCTATAACTTTAGTCTTGCTTTCAATCAGGTACAAACCACTTCGCCTTTGTTTTGTAATTTACTCAAAGTATTGGAATGTTAAATTGCCTTCGTCTCCTTGTATTCAAAATCCAGCAACAACAAGCTGGCTTAGATGCATTCACAAACACTTTCCCATTGCAATTACGAAGTTTACATTAGGGCTTCTTCGTTGGGAAGACTTGCAGATTCTCAAATTAACATCTCTTAAGTATTCAAAAGCCAGTAGTCGCCATTTATAGGGAGCATAGCACATAGAGACTTCTTAGTTTTGAAAGTTGCAAGTTCAGGCTTACTAGAACGCAGCGCTTCTGTTTAAACAGTCAGTTCCCATTCAGACAAATAGATTTAACGTTTGTTCCTGTGTCCAATTTAAATCTCTATATTTGTTTGATTTTTTTTAGCTTTATCATTTTTTTAATCCAACTCAATTGCAATGTATTTAACAACAAGCTGACTTAAATGCCTTCACAAACAATTTCCCATTGCAATCAAAAGGTTTTCATTAGGGCTTGCATATGTTAATTGAATACCATGTTAGTTGAATACCAGCGGCTTGCACGCCTCTGGCCGCCATTTCACACGTTGCTGTTGCTAGTCGCTTCCTTCTTCGTTAGGTTAACTTGCCATTCCCCAATTCACCAAATTAACATTTCTTAAGCACCTATTTACTCTGTAGAAATGGAAATTAGAATCAGGTTTTTCAAAGAAAACGCTTACATCTTCGCTAAGCTGTTGAAGTGAGAGTCTTTCTGGCTTGTCCCAGCTCTTCGGCTAGGCGTTCTCTTCCGTGGGATCCAAAAATTGAAAAGGGCTGTCTCCTCTACACCCCACAATTGCCGTTGTAAGGGTTAAAGGAAATTGCACCCACAGGGTTCACTGCCTCACCTGGCAGCTGAACGACCTCATTTTGGTCCAGAGGTCCTCACACGGAGAGTTGAACACCTCGAGGAACAGAGCTGCCCCGAGTGCGTTCGCCATTGCCAGAAGGCTCCTCCCACCCCCAACGTGAGGATTTGGATTACAACCATAATCGCTTATAGAAACATCTGGGTTGGGTTGCAGCTGGAACTAATGAAGTAGTAGTAGTCCTTCTAATATGAATTTAACTACATTTACAAGCATGTCACTTGAGGTTCTTTTAAATAGCATCTTGGAAGCAGAAACTAGAATTGTCTACATAGAATCTTATGTGCAACCTATTTAATAAAAACAAAATAAAAATCAGACTGAAATTCAGAGCATAGTTCACGCACGCGTACACACATGCACGCACGCACACACACACAAATCTATAATCTGGTGCTGGATGGATCATAACAGTACAATGCATCAGAATAATTTTAGAGAGAAAGGTTAAGCGTATTTAACTATGTAACCCCCAATGCATCCCCTTCCAGGAAAAGAAGAAAGAACCAGGCCAGAATGGATTTTAAGGGAACAATCCCAATCAACTTTCCAGCACTGACTTAACTGTGCCAATGGGGCATGTGCTGCAATCTGCAGTGGAGTAGTAATCCCAGAGCCCTCCTTAAGGTAGGGAATGTTTGCTCCCTTACCTCGGAGCTGTATTGCTCTCACCCTGGTGCTGGAAAGCTGGTTAGGATTATTTCTGTTAGAATTACAGCAGATTTCCTTTGCTTTCCATAAGGGTGTATTAG
Organism: Lerista edwardsae; assembly: GCA_029204185.1. Classification (NCBI taxonomy): domain Eukaryota; kingdom Metazoa; phylum Chordata; class Lepidosauria; order Squamata; family Scincidae; genus Lerista; species Lerista edwardsae. The sequence goes on from JAJKFI010000001.1 coordinate 11,436,384, forward strand.
GTGAAGAGTGTGAACTAAACTGGTTGTGGATGAATGACCAAATCAGAAGCTAAATTGAGGAGGGAAGTGTGGCATAGGCATGCCCCAAAATCCATTGGGGTTCCATTTTGGATCTCTCCATGGATGCTTGAAACCATAGATATTGGTGACGCCTGTTTAAAGATAGAGAACCTTAGTGGTTTTGCTGCAACAAGTTAAAAAAATATATTTATTTAATGCTTCCCTATCTTTTAAATAAGCATCCCAGTATCCATAGTATCCGTGGATAACTGAAACTGTGGATACCAAATCAGTGGACATTGGAGCATGCCTGTAATCTTCAACTTTTGGTATTTGACATAATCTTCCAAAAAGCATGAGGTTATTTGAGATACCCTCAACTAGTAGAGCCAACTCCGTGGGTGCTGGTATGCTGATGGCACTCACAATAATTTTCTGGGGGTGCTCAGCATCCCCAATGTCGGGCACCCCCTTTCAGCACCCCCTTCCGAGGCTGGGGTGGGCGATCACCAGCCCCGGCCTTGGAAGAGGCTGCTTTAAAGCTGCAGCACCCCCTCCTGAGGGCGATCGCCCATCCCAGCCTCGGAAGAGACTGCTGCAGCCTCTTCCGAGGCCGGGTGGCAATGACAGGAGGCGTGGTCATGTCAGGAGCGTGGTGATGTCAATATCAGGGGCATGGCTATGGGCACCCCCAACTTGAAAGCAAGTTGGCGTCCCTGCCCTCAGCCCTCAACCCCCAGATGGCCTTATTACCTCAGGCTCATTTGGCTTAGGAGGAGGATGCGGTTTCCAAGGCCTACCCACTGTAAAATGTGTAGCAGTAAAGGAAAAAAAAGGTCAGTCTTGTTACTGACATGATGCTATGTTACCCTTAGAAATTGTTGTCCATACTAGCAACAGTGGGTAACAGGAAACATATAGTATACTTAGTATCACTTGGACTTGTAGCCAGCGTCATCATCCGCAAATGAACTCCCGGAACGCTGGGAGGGACTTACGCGGGGCTTCGCCGTGATTGGCTGCCCGCCTGTTTCGTTCCGTGGCTGCCCTGGCCTCTAGGGGTGCCTGCTTGCCAGGGGAGACAGGTGGGGGGCATGCCAGGTGCCTGGGCAAGCAGCGGGAGGCCGCGCCAACCAGGGGCAGCCCCCCTCGAGGCCAGGGCAGCTGCGGAACGAAACGGGTGGGCTGCCAATCATGTGAAAGTCCTGCCCACGTCCCTCCCAGCATTCTGGGAGTTCATTTGCGGATGACGACACTGCTTGTAGCATACCTGCACTGAATTAAAGGAAGCTCAAAGTTAAATAAAGGCATAAGACTTGTATGTTTAAGGCTGTAGCTATTATTTAAACTTGTGTATTGTGTCCTGCAACCTCATTCCATATTTTGAAGGAAAATCCACTGTTGTATGTTACCCTTAGAAATTGTTGAGTACTTCAGGAATGAGAATTGAAGAAGAGAACCTTTATATTTAAGGTAGTACCAACACATTACATTCCACGTTTCACCCCAGTTTTCTGACTGAAAATTTGCAAGCCCACAGATCTCAATGTGTGTGCCTATTTCTCATTGTTACCGTTTTCTGCCCGGAGGAGGTAAGCGTTGAAACCTAACCTCCTCTATCTGTAATTTGGCTGCTGCTGTTCAGTGAAAGCAATACTTTTAAGCGCAAGTAGCCAAAAACAGCTTTCCTCTTGAGCCTGAATGATTAGGAGGTTTCATTTCAGAAGGCTACATCTCAGAAGATCCAACTGAGCATGATCTTAATGGTCTCTTCTAATCCCAGTTATTAATAAGACTCTAATCGGAAACTTTAAGTAGGCAGGTCTATGCTGGCAAAGAGAACCATTTTTGAATTTTTAAAAGCATTATTAAAAAAATATCTCCCAGTTGCTACTGCAGCTGCTTCCATTGCACATGCATAAAATACAGTTTTAACTTTTAACAAAATTGACAAAAAAATCCATATTAGCGTCTTCAGTAGACTTTCTCCTGCCTATCTTAATAGCAATATTTCATTAGTTTTTCTATTTGACCTTTATTAAAAACAAGTTGTACTGACTGAGATGTTAAAGGTGGATTGTGTTTGAAGAAGTAAAAATAAGACCACAGTCTTTATTATGCATAGCTGGAAGAACGCTGCAATCAAATCGGTGAACCTTCTAGACGGCTGCTCTCCACCAATGTAGTTTTATAAGGGATGGATTTATTTAAGGATGAAAATTAAGAACATTTACATGAAAAACCTATGCATGTTTGCCCTGATCCAACTCAAGTCAATCATGCTTAAATCTCTTTGATATTTTAAGGTCTGTTGATTTCATCAAAACTTTGTCTGAATCAGGGTCAATAAATTTAACCTAATCTGTAGGACTTTGTCCCTAATATCTGTTCCTTAATCCATTTCTAACTAAAATAGTTTACAGCAGCTCTTATAGAAATACAGAAATTATAACTGGCCCAAATTTATTAATCTGATTGGAATGATAGATGTACAAATTAATATATTTGGCTTAGTAACTTTTTGGCAACAAATCTACATTTTTTATTTATACCCACCTGTGTTATAACTACCAGAGAAATGAATGATTATTTCCCTTTAGCTACTGAATATACGGTGCCTTTCACTTTTCTGCTGCACACACCATTGCATTGTTTTTATAATAAATCCTTTGCGCAATCATTTTCATACATGATTTCTGCATGAAATTTTGTGGGGGTTTTTTTTTTAATGAGAGAGGTAGCATACAAAGCTCATGATGGAGCCCTTACAGGTCTTCTTTTTTAAAATTCATGCTGTGTTCCACTATATTCCTTTCATGATGTCTCTGTAATATTATTGATATAACAGAACAGACCCCAACTCCTTGATCAGATTCTTATCTCAAAACACCAAGCAGAATTTGCAAAGTTGAGTACTTTAAGGTTGGTACCAACATTTCAAAAAAGTGATATTTGAAGTAAGTTATCCCTAAAACGAAACACATGAAAATGTTGAAGGAAAGCCAAATAAGTTTCTATAAAACAATTGAAGTTTCATGGGAGTGGTGGTAGGAGTGGGATTTTTTCATGTCTAGGGTTGCCAAATCAGTCAGTCAGAGCAAGGCAATTATCTTTAATGCTTTTGTTGCCTGGGAGAAAAGGTAGCTGCTCCGCCTCTTACAATTGCCTGCATGGCATCCACCCCCTCTCTAGTTTTACATACTTAATTCCTGCAGCAGTTGAATCATTGCCTGCTGCTGGAGGGGAGTTGAGTTGAGTAGGGAATCTCCACTCTTACACTGAGAGGGCCAGAAGGCGCTAGAATCAGTTGCTGAGTAGACAGGTGTTTCTGCTATCAGTGGTCCATGACTGCTCAGAGACACCTGTCCAATCAGCAACTATACGTTTGCACAGTATTTATTGCAACTCTTTTTGCCACCTGAAAGTAAAATCAGAGACTCTCTTTCACTGTGCAGTGGCAGCCAGCAATTTAGCTGCTGCAGGGATTAAGAATATGAGATTGGAGAGGGAGGGGTTGATGGGAGGGCTAGGAAGGAAATGAGTAGCTGCAGCTGCATTTTCTTCGGCTGCAACGGGACTGTTAGAGGTAATTGCCTTTCTCCGGCTGACTGATCTGGCAATTCTAGTCATATCCCTACAAGTTTTGTCCCAGTTGTTTAAATCTCTCCCATTGAAATATATGCTTAGCAGTTATGTGGTTTCAAGTTTCTATTTTTAGCTATTAATAGTTTAACAACTTCTGAAACAGTCTTTGGCTTTAATAAGTATAGCTTTAAAAAAAGGGGGTATAAATGTAGATCTCTATACAAGAAATTAGATAGGGAGGTGAATCTTATTAAAATAAGACTTTTAAGAAATCCTCAAGCAGTTACAGTTACCATTACCAAAACCATTTACTTTAAGTTTGGGTGTGTTTATTTATTTATTTATTTATTTATTTATTTATTTATTTATTTATTTGCTCCAACACCCCCGCCCAATTCTTATGAGATATCATTAGGCTGGTACAATTTGTAATGGAAAAATCAATGCTGTAAGAAAATTAAATTTTACTGAGAGCCTTTAGGCAAAGTGCAATGTTAAAAATGCATCTTAGCTTCCCTTGTGGTTCAGAGGAAAGGGAAGAAATGGAATCTGGGTTAGCTGTCAGCACACAACAATTTTTTTAGAAGCTGGCTAGACAGCCTGTGACCTAAACACTTTCTTAATGCTTTTCTTCCTTGATTACTTAATAATGTGAAAATAACCACCTTAATTTGATCATTGTGAAACACCAGAAGTTTCTTAGATCCGTTTTCTTGAAGTTGGTCAAAAATCAATGAGTAGATTCTTCTTTTCATAAGCAGGATTTTGCTGAAGGAAAAACTAATTTATTTGTTAACTTATGCAGTGGCATCTGAAGCATGAGGTGAAACTCAATGTGTTGTGTGCAGCTGAGAAGGCCAATAAAAACAGTAAACCCTGTCTTCTGGATATTTTTAGGACATTTGGTGTGCCATTGCAGTAATCATCAATGATCTTTATCTCCAAGGAAGACAGTTAAAAAAGAAATTGTCAGATAGTATGTTGTGCAAGCAAATCCAAACTGTTCAGAGAGAGAGCCCACACTTTCTGCATAGAAGCATGAAAAATAAGCCATATTCAAAAGTTAATATACTAACAGCCCAATCCAATGAGCTATGCGAACTGCCAGAACTCGCATTCTGACAGCGTACCTTGCTCTATGACGTCATGAAATGTGAAGCATGCGATGCAATGTTGGGCCACTGCTCCAAGAGATGAGTAGTGAGGCACATGCGGCAGCAGCAACTGGCCCCAGTAAGATGCCGAGGGAGGCTTACCATTCATGGGGAGATAACAGGGGGAATTTCAGGACTGATCAGGGATTGGGCAGGGACTGGACCAGGGAAGGGAGTCCTGGTGGCACCAGTGTGCGCTAAGAGCCAATCTATAAGCAAGTCCGTCGGATCTATGCCCTTGCCCCAGGGAGGGTCCAGTGGCCTCCTAATGTGCGCTGGATACGGTGCAGGCCTGCTGGCATTGCCGTTCCAGCACAAGTTAGGATTGTGCCCTGAATCACCAGAGGATGCCAAGTGTGATGCAGCCCTGCATACCATGGCCGCTAAATCAATCAGTTCTTTGAACCTTGATTGTGCGTAGCACGGTCCCCACATTTATAATACGTCCTTGATTAAAAGCCATTTCAAATATGGGGTTGATCACATTTGCTATGGTATACAGCTAATCCATATAGTGTCTTAAAGCCTAATCCTATCCAGGATTGTGCTGCTGGGAGGAGGGTTTTATTGACAGCAGAAAATTCTTCCGCTGTAATAAAATGGCTGCTGATTGCAGCTAGACCCCACCATGCCCACCAGATTTGAGAAGTCAGCAGTAGGGGCAGGGGGTGAGTGGGAGGAAGGAAGACTGGAGGCTTAACTGGGCAGAGGGGGGGGAACCAGGGTGGAAAGGATGCAGTGGGGTGGATCTAGCAGTGATAGTAAATGATGGCTCTTATCCCCTCTATTTCAAAACTCTCTGCCCATTTTCTCTCCTCAAACATATGCCACTAAAAGATATATGTGGTATATGCTCATGAAGACCCATAGGCGCCCCAGGAATTACATGGAGGTAAGTATCAATTTTTTACTTACCTCCCATTTGCCCTCAGGTTGCAAACCACTCCCCTAGATTCAGTGTGCACCTTTTTTTTCGTTTGGCAAAACTGCATCAATACTGCTGGCCTGAGATGAGATTGGGCCTAAGTCATGGTCCGTTCCCATCCAACTTTTCAGCACTGATACAGCCGCAGTGCAGCCCCAAGGTAAGAGAACAAGTGTTCCCTTACCTTAAGGAGGCCTCCGTGACTGACCTCCACCACTGGATGGTGGATGCAGCGAACACATGGCATGGTTGCATCAGTGCTGGAAAATAGGATAGAATTGAGTCCTCAGTCAGGAAATTTAATAAAAAAGTAGTTCCCATGGGGGGGGGGGTGAAGTTTTAAAAAAACTTGTTTAAAAAGCTCCAGTTTAAAAAACTCTCCGTAGCAAGCTCTGCTTCTGCCATTGCCTACTATGCCCACAGTAGACACAGTAAACATGAGCATAGAGTATGCTTTAGTATTTGAAACATTTAAGGTATAAATGAGAAACATACTGTATTTTAATCCTGTATAAAAATCAGCCGCTAATAGTGCAGTGCTATCATTTACAATATATATTCTCATTTTTAATCAGGAGTGGACTGATATTTTTATTGAAGTTCTTCTCTAGATGTGCATTAATGGCATTGTTTGGGTCTTGTCTGCAGATAGATATCTATTTGTCCATGAAGTACAAACTTAAAATCCTGTTCCCAATTAAGCTTGTGATTAGATCAGTAAGAGTTGATAAATCAATTATAATAATCACAGGGGAAGTGCCATGTCGGGGCAAGGAAGGGAGTGGGCAGGGGGGGGCATTTCTGGGTGGGTGTTTGGCGTGCTGGTAGGCATGCCGTCCCAGGAGGGGGGCGGGTTTGGGCAATCCTAAACCCAATTTGCGCCTGCTGCGCCTGCTGCTGTGTGATCCAAGGAGCACATATGGGAGGCTGGCACCTCCCCTACGGTAAGGGCACAAATGTGCCCTTGTGCTGCGGAGGCTCCAGCCTCCACTATGCTGCTCTGGATATGGTGCAGGCCCGTTGGCCTCGACATTCCAGCGCACTATAGAATTGCGCTCTTACTTCCATTCTACATTATACCTGAGCCCTCTTCAGAGTAAGGAAACATTTGTTCCCCTGCCCCCAGATAGAGCCCCTGTGGACCCAGTGGGTCAACTCAGGTGTGTGCCAGCTTGATCTAATGCAAATTTGAATTGATCCATGAAGGTGAATCAAGCCCAGGAAGGGGTTAAGAATTCAGTGTGTACTGCCCCCCTTCCTAGGTCTGATCCACCTTCCTTCCCACCCCACTCTGCCCATTCCTCCTGCTGTTCCTCCCCGACCTTGTTCCACCCCTAGGATGGCCTTACCTGCTTTGATAGGAGGTCCACTGGAGCAGATAAGCTCCAAATGCAGGGACTGGAACTGGGTTGGAGAAGGTGAGGATGGAAAAGGGAGGAGATGGGGTGCGGGATGGACTGATCAGGTCTGGGAGGAGGATAAGGTGGTCCAAACCTCCTTCCCAGGCCTGATCTGCCAACACGGACCAAAGCTCATTTTCACCAGCGATTATCAAGTTGCCCAGAGCAACTGGGAGTTCACCCCAGGGCCAGGAGACAAATGTCCCCTTACACCGAGAACTTCAGCAGCAAAAAATCCCCTGTGGAAGCTGAACCAGCACCACTGCCTCACTACGCAGTGAGGGGTTTAGGTAGGATTGGGCTGTTAGTTCTGAGTAGACTTGTCTAGGCTTCACTGTAAGACATATTATTCTTTTCCAAGAGACCGTATTATATTAAGGTGTTTCTGAAGCAGAGCCGGAGCAGGCTCTGATTGCACCTGGGGCAGTGACTAAAGAAGTCTCTGTGCCCTCCACACAGTCTCACCACACCCCCTGCTTCTGGAATTGCTCCATTTTGGAGCATAACAGAGGCAAGGGCGGGCGGGAAGGCCTATCTCCACTCCTCTTCCTTCCTTGGCACACCCAGCTCCCTCACCAGGTGCAACGCCTCTGTTCTGAAGTCATCTTTGTGTGTTGCATGGTGTTGGTGAGAATTGTGTGCATCATTAATCCTTATTTTAATGTATAAGCTCTCATTTTTTATTTCACAGGTGTATACACATGCATAAATGGATAATTCATAAAAAAGCGAGAGAACACTTTTTTCTTCTAACACGCATACTTTGAACTAGTTCAAAAACAAACATTAATAGCATGAGTAAACTTTTAAGACAGTTGGAACAGAAAATTGTTTCTCCACATTTGAAAGGAAACTTTTTGATAACAGAGCATGCCGACAGGCGAGCAGCATTCTTAATTAACATTTCTGTTTAAGCAGATTCACGTGTTCAATTGTTCAGACCTAAATGAACACAGTTCTAGAAGATCTGAATATTGCTACACATTTCTATTTAATTCAGGATTTTATCACAATAATAGATAACATAATAGATCCTTAAAATCCCTCCACTCACAATTGCTTTAGGACCTTCCTGAACCTTAATTTTAATCCTAATTGAAATACTGCACATTAAAATTGCACCAATGTTTTGTAACCCTGTTCTTCATTGTATATAAAATATTTCACATAGTATATAAGTTTAAAAAATATTCTGAGAGTACTTTAGACTATGTGAATAAAGCAGTGTATTCAGAAGTAGTACGTAATGATAAAAAGGAAGGTACAGTATCTGTCCTAGATTTCACTGGTAATTGGTAAATTGCAGTACTTTGTGGAATGCAGTGACAACGTGGGAGCAATTATTGAACCAAAGATGTAAGCTCTTTGATTAGATGATGACTCCTTGATTAATTCAAATAGTGGAGCAGGTTGGCTCATATGTATTTTAGGCTGGCTTTTCAATCCAGCTCTTCAGGTAATTTGCACGTCACATCAACATCAGACCTTGTGCATTAAGAGCAGAATCACTCGGCAGTGACTTCCATATATTTTAAGAACATTTGTGGCCTATATGGAATATGTCTGTAGATATGAGGAAACTACTTTGACTTTTGCATATGGCGCTCATAAGTCCGTTACATTGGGTTTCATACTGATGGGTGTACTTTAAGTGATTTCAAAACAATGCTTAATTTTTGGGGTTTTTTATTTTTGCCATTATAGTATAGCTGGTTGCTCCTAAAATAAAATCCTGCTGTCCAACCCTGCACCACATTTCAGTATAGATTTGACAATAAACATCGTAAAACTGATAAGAAATTGTCTTCCAGATTCCAAGTGCTACTATTCTAGGCAGAGTTATATTTCACACCGCCCTATCCTTATTCTCTAATTTCTCTGTGTTGGAGAATTTCAGTTCTGCTTGTTCTGGAACCAGCAGATGAATATGAATTCACGTGAGAGGACTTCAAAATATTTCAAACTCCTTAAATAACTTATTATTCATGATTTTTATTCAAAAGAGAATTTTATGACAGCTAGGTTCACCTGTATATTGAACTAATATAAATAAATCTTTGCAAACAATTCAATGCCTTGAGCAGTTACATGGCAGCCTGCATGCTTGTGTTGTTGTATTAACCAACAAAGAGTTGGATATTTATTGGGTACAATAAATAGTGCCCAGTTGACTTTTTTTTTTTTTTTGGTGTACCGCATGTGTATATTCAATGGCCCAACCCATTGCAGGGCTAAGCAGCGGATCGTGCAATCCACTGCCATAAGTGTGACCGCATGAAAGGCATAGCATTGATGTATGTCCAGTGCCACCAGTGGGAATGGACAGAGGTTCCACACATCCATCAGTGGATCTTAGGTGCCCATCGGGGTTAGTGTGGTAAGGGGAAGGCAGGGAGTTTTTTGGAGGTGGAAAGGGAAGATAATGGAAGCAGAAGTGCATGCTTATATCCCGAGCCCTTACTTTTCCTGACCACCTGTTTGTCCCGCCGCCACCACTGTACACAGCACACACTTCTGAAGTGGAGCTGCATCATGTAAATGGAGGGGAGCATAGGATTGGGCCAATAGTTACAGAAGTGCTGTAAGTTATTCAGGCTTACAGAATATGCCATATCATAAAGCTGGAAGTGGTGAAGATAATTTGCACTGAAATGGTCAAGTAGATGTTCACAACATTTGCTTGTATTTGTAATTTTCATTTCTGTTTAAATTTAGTTGAGATTATCTTGCAACTTTTTTTTCTATTTAGCATTTTCTTCTTCTTTTTTCCTTTTTCTAGCTGAAAACTTGCCAACTGATACAGCTTAAAAGGATAAAGAGTAGCCTGAAGCAGCCTTGTTGGATGTCTTTCTCTTTTGGGATCTTTTCTCACAGGGCAGGAAATTTCTAGAGAATAATAATGATGATATTTGGCACTTCTGTACGACCTTTTATCAGAAATTCTCAAAGGCCTTTAGAAACATTAAACTCCCCAAATACGACTTTGAAGTACAGACAAAACGTTTCTTATCCTACAGATTGGTGAAAATGATGACAGCACAAGAAATCTCTCTTCTGTTTCCCAAATCTTGGTAGGAAATTTCGCTGTAGCTAAGAACAGTATGTGCCCATTAACCAAGGGCCAGGGTCAAGCTTTAAAATGCAGTCCTTCTGTGATGATTGGATGAGAGACGTCCTTGCCCACTCCTGACCATGGAATGAGGCAGGTCAGTGTTTAAGCACCTGATTGGTGCCCTTGAATTAGCTGGGGGCAGAATGAGAGGAGTTTTAGACCCTAGTACTCCAACACTAGGCTGCATCATAGCCCCATCCCCTCATCTGATAGGCCAGTCTGAGTATAGCTGGTCACCTTCAAGGACTGGATAGAAACTTTTTGCTCTTCACCTGATTGACTATAGCGGTCAAGGAGACCAGCAATTTTCAACCTGGTTGTGGGTAATTCAGGGGAGATTCAGGGAAGCTCCCTTTTTCAACAGTCTTTGAAAAGTCACTGAAGGGAAGAACATCTTTGGTATGGACACAAACACTCACAAAATTGCCGCCTTGCTTGCCAATTTGGCCCTGTCTTCCTCCTGCTATTTCCAAACTGACTATTCAGTTTTTTCTACCATGCATTTGACTTGAAGTTCTTCCTAATGTTTACGACCAAGTGCTTCAAATAATATTACCCTACTAGAAATGAGAAGAAACAGTTTAATATAGCTTAATAACCGCCAATAGATAACTAGGACTCAGCCTACTATAGGACAGGCATAGTATACAAAGGAACAGAATATAACATCTACAGCTTCCCAATAAAACCTCTCCAGTGCATACATAAGAATCTATAGCCTAACTTGGAAGATAGTTCTCCCCAATTACAGGCTTTGAGAGGAAGGCTTCTCCCTGCTTATACCTAGTTCCTTAACCTGAAACAATCCTGACAGCACAATCCTATACCTGTATACTCAGACTCAAACACCACTGAGTTCAGTGGAACTGACTCCCATGTTAGTGTGTATAGGATTAGTTTTGAGCTCATCTTCTGTCAAAATCCCACATTACTGAATGTATTGTCTTGATAATGTTATGACACACACACACCCAATCACTGGAACCCTCCCCAGTTACCATATGATCGAAAATGATGCCCCCTAGAACCACATCACTGGCAGTTACACCCATAGGACCTGATTTCTAGGGTCTCATAACCCTCCATTTCCCCCCAAGTAACTTCAGGTCTGTAGCTTTCACTATGTTTTTTCTCTGCAAGATTGCTGTAAGGGATAACTTGTGAACTGATTTGGGAATTGTATTTGATGAGTGCTATGGAATGACCAAATGGTGGAACAACTTGCAAAAATGTAGAAAACCAGCCCAGACTTGCCTTAGAAATTTCTAGGCATGTGTATCTTACAGTGACTTTTCACAGCTGTTTTTCTCAATAAAGTGCTCTGTATTTTTTGGGGGGGGTTTAGGGGTTGGGTGGGGAGATTAAAAGGAAATGTTGGGGTCTGACTTTTGTTTACTCATAAATAGAGGCATTTGAAAATGGTGTTGTTTATTTTACTCAGAAGTAAGCCCATTCATGCTTACAATACAAGTTTATATGTTAGACTTATGCTGTACACTTATTCACCAGAAACAAACAGCTGTACTCATAAAGTAAGCAGGCTGAGTCAGTTCTTAGGTGATGGAGGTCCCCTTGGGGTAAGGGTATGTCTCATTAGCTGCTAAGGGGCAACTCGCTCTGCACCTGTGATATCATATCGCTGGCACATGCCCATGTTGACCCATGCAAGTGGATCAAGCCAGGGAAGGGGACGTGGAAGCCTGCACCAGCGGAATGTGCCAGTGCTAGTTTTAAATAGGATTGGGCCATTAGTCCTTGTAACCACAGTATTGTATTATTCATTACGTGGATTGTAGTGAAGCTTTTATTTTTCTTCCAGATTTTGTGTTTGGTATCCTTACCTACCACATTCATTAAAGCTCAATCCTAACCTGGAATTGGGCTGGCACAGTTAGGTCAGCAAAGTTTGGCTGGCACAAGGGCCACCATAAAGCGCATTTGGACCACTCAGAGTCAGGGAGGGTGGTGCATGTCTGTGTGCTGGCCTCTCTGATTCTGAGAGTGGTCCAAATATATATTACAGTGTCCCTTGTTCTGGCCAAACTTTGCTGGCCTAACTGTGCCTGCCTAACTCCAGATTAGGATTGCACCCTAAGTATCTGCAATTTCATTTTATTCAGGATAGGAGTAAATATAAATTCCACATCAACCATATATAGAAAGATATATAAATAATGCATATTTTAAGATTCTGAATAAATTGAAAGGCCAGCATGCTTTGAATATAGTGGAAACATAATGAACATGGCGGCTAGGCTCTTTATCATTTTCTAAAGTTGTGTTTGGTATGCAATTTAAGTTTTCAAAACTGATTGTTTTAAAATTTAGCAAGTAAGAAAAATTGTAGGATTATTTCACACACCCCATTTATCTGATTCAATTAAAGTTAAAAGACCTTAAGTGCTTTGGTGATATCTGTATTCAAAAGCTGAGAGTGCATTATCACTGTGCATTCTATCAAAGAAAAAAGAAGAGCATTTTTTCTCAGGATGTACTGAAAGCTATTAGCTTTTACTTATATTGAACTAAAAAAAAAAAGCAAGATTGTTTATATTACGTACTGCCAAAAAGAAAAGTTTGCTGCTTTGTAAAAGAACTGTTACATAAATAGCCAAATATTCATCACGGATGTTTACAGGCCAATGGAGCACAAGAATTCACACATTGTCCTCAGAATGTATTTTTTCATAACGCTAAGCAGGTTGGAATGGGGGGAGTGATCAAATGTCTGTTAAAAATGTATGAGGTTGGTTCATGTTCACTCATGCAAGCCTTTGCAAAATGTCTGTGATTGTACAAAGGACCTGTGCAGAATGAAATACCTGTGGCTGAAATACTGTGGATGAATAAGAGTGTCGTGAAGACTATGAACTGAAAAAGGATTCCTAACGTTAAAATGTGTGGATTTTATTGCTACCATTGCCATAGACTTCATTCAAAGCTAGACCTGGGGAACCTAGAGCAGAACTTAGTTCATACGTTGGGGGCTCAATCCTAGCCAACTTTCCAGCACTGGCATAGCTGTGCCAGTGGGGCATGAGCTGCATCCTGCAGTTGAGGCGCAGTGCTAGAGGCCTCCTCAAGGTAAGGGAATTTCTTCCCTCACTTCAGATCTGCATTGCTCTTATCCCAGTGCTGGAAAGTTGGTTAGGATTGCACCCTGGACCAAATAGCATTCATGGTGCCTATTTTATTTTGAAGAATTTGCCTTTCCCATGCTGAAGCAAATGCCCAACGCGGCTTACATAGGCAGGCTAGCCTAAACCACTATTTTTCAATGGGATTTTTTTTACAAATATACAGTATTCTGTGATTCACCGAATCTTCAGTCTCAGATGTAGGCTTGACAGTGTGGTTCTCTCCTCTGGCCATGTGACATTGAGCTTCAGCAGGTGATCGTAAGTCCATCCTGGACAGGTCCTCAAGGTTGGACTCTGTTCTTTTGCAGGCTGGCCTTCTCACAACATTCCTGTCCTGGCTAATCAGCTCCAAAGTGACCCCGTTCTGCCACAACAGGTACTGCAGCTTGTCATAGCCTGGCATTCTGTCTCCCATCCAAAAATAGACCACAGATTCCCCTGCTTAGCTTCAGGCAGTACCAGCAGCTCAACCATCAGCCTACACCTCCTGCTATTGAAGGGCAGAACTGGCATCATTAAGCAGGAAGTGACCTCAATAAGCAGATGCTGGCCAGAAATAAGCACTTTATTATAGCATAGAAACTCATGCTATAATAAAACTCACTGCAAATAATAGAAGAGGAAATGCACAAATCTTGTTTATAATTTCAGTATATGAGACAGCCCAATTATAATAGGGACCAGATACATTGCTTCATGGGACTGCATCCAGCTCACAGGCCTTATTTTTGACATGTCTGATCTAGAGTATAAAAATTCAGTTCAGTCTGGGTACTCAGAAAACTGTGCACCCCAAAAGACAAAGTCCCCAAATAACAAACATTTTGACAACGTATCCTGCAATACAATTATGTTAGGGAGTTAAACAGGTGGTCCATATTGGTAGATTCCCTCACTCACTCTGACCTCTTGATAATGTCCCTTTTGTGTGTGCCCATTTTGGCAGATACCCCTTTCTCCTATATTTCCCCATGCTTCATGCCATCCTATTCCTGTGGACACCCCAAACATCATGAACAGCTTTCCAGAGAGTGTAAGGTGGCTCAGATAAGAAGTGAGGAAGTTCTTTCTATGAGCTTCCTTCTGCTTGTTGTTCTTTGGATACAAGCCAAAGTTGATAGATTGGTTCACTCTGTTATAAGTAGTGAAATGCCACATAATAGCTGTTCAATCACTTTAATGTTTTAAATCTTTTCTCCTGGTAGGCTTTGAGCTAAAGCCACAAGAGCAAACATGTCCTCAGTTCACAAAGGAGTGTAAAACAACTCACATAGAGTGTAAAAGCCTGGAACCTAACTGGTTCCAGTAATGTAAATTGAAACATCGAGTCCATGCAATGAAGAAAAAAAAGGGGATATACTCATATGGATTTAAAAGACAAGGAAAGATCGTGCTGAAAGAGAAACATTACTTTTCTGTCTAGGCAATGAAAGAGGTGTGAATTATTCCCCACTCAAGGTGTCGAGATCCTTTGGTGATGGGTAGAAGTAGCCGCTTTCTCCTGCTTCATTCCTCCTCTCCTGCCTTTAATAAATTCTTTTTTTCCTGTATGGGCATTGCAAAAGTGAAGGGCTGAAATGGCATGAAACAAAGCTCATTCCAAGATGCCACAGCAAAATTGATCGTCATATTCTTGCTGCTCTATTTACAACTGCACAGGCACACAGACAGCTCATGAAAGACAGAATGTGAAGTTTTAGGAAAGGCAGCAGCCACTACCAGAGCACATTCTGTGAATGAAATAATGTATTATTGGTCCTAAAATCATGTGTTGTGATCCAGAATTTCATACTAAGAAAAGAGATTTGGTTTGGGGCAATATGCAAACTAAGGATTTCTTTAAGAAAACAGTTTTTATACAGTGTTTTAAATTGTTGATATAAAACAAGAGCTTTCAGAGCATAGATTTGTTTCCCCATTGGGGAGTCCCCAAAATGTTTGGTGTAAAAAGGCATGGGAAACTAACCTGTAGGAATTAGACCAGGAACAAACCACATGCTTACATGATATAATGATGAAGGCTAGCAATTTAATTTTAAATTATTGACAGGCTGGCTGGTCTTTGATATTCTTGCTTATATTTTATGATCCATGGGGCTTACTGTTGTTTTTTTAAATTTTAATTGTTTTAATGTTTTTAAATTATTGTTTTTAATGTGAAATTGTAATTTTTATTGTATTGTATTGCCATTGTTGTAAGCCGCCTTGCGTGCCTATGGGCAGAAAGGTGGGGTATAAATTGAATAATAATAATAATAATAATAATAATAATAATAATAATAATAATAAAGAAAAGTTGCCACCTATCCATTTTTACCCCGGACATACAGGATTTGAACTTTTATGTCTGGAACAGCTTTTGACCTCTCAAACTGTGGCAATTCCTGGGAGGGGAAGAAACATGTACACCACCCTGAGCTCCTTGGAAGAAGGGCGTATAAAATGTGAAAAATAAATAAATAATTTTGCTGTCCAGAGACTATCTAATATTTATGTGCTCCGGTTGCCAAATGACCTAGCTATGCCACTGGTATTGGATGCATGATAGCTGCAGTGGCCGACAGGGCTGAGGATATAGTAACATGCTTAGATTGGATCGGTTTATTGACATTGATTGATGTGTATTGCCTTACCTTGAAACTGTTGAATGGAAGCATAGCATTGTATCCATGGTAGGCTTAACTTCATGATAGCTAGGCAGGAAGTGTGGACTGATGGTTGAACTGCTGGCACTGCCTGAAGCTAAACAGGAGAGTCTGTGGTTTGTTTTTGGGTGGGAGAAGGATGCTAGGCTGTGACAAGATGCAGTACCTGTGGTCACAGAATAGAGTCGCTGTGGAACTGATTACTCACCGCAAGTAAGAGTTGCGGGGGAGTGTGTAAGAAGGCCAGCCAGCATAAGAACAAAATATGACCTTGAGGACCTGTCTAGGCTTGACTTGCGATTGCCTGCTGAGGCTTGATGGCACGCAGCCAAAGGAGAGAACCTTACTGTGAAGGCCACATTTAGGACTGAGGATTTGGCGGATCACAAGAGTACTATATATTCATAAAAAACCCATTGGAAAAAAAATGGTGGTTTAGACTAGCCTGCTCATGTAAGCTGCCTTGGGCATTTGCTTTGGCATGGGAAAGGCGAAGTATAAATTCTTCAAATAAATAAATAAATAAAATGTTGGAACATAAGAACTGAGCCAGGACATAAAATGTTAATAGAAGATACTCCCAGGAAGTGGGTTCCTAGAGAGACTGCTGCTGATGCGAGAGAGGAGCTGCATAATTTCTGCATTTGTAGATTTATGCTACATCAAATGGGAAAACTATTTACTCGGGTCTACTCTTGGGAACACTCTTGGATTTAAATATTTTGTCGCTTCTACTATACTCTTCACAATTCATCTACCCTCACCCAACCCATCCCAAAAGGAAACTTTATCTGAATATGCAAATGATAAGACTGTGTGTGGTTTTGCATGTAAGAATATGATCAGTTAATATAACTGGAGGATCAAGAGAAGATCATAGCTTTTTGTTAGTCTTCCCTTTAAAAATTATTTAAAATTAACAGAATTTAAAAGCATTCCAGAAGGAGCACAAATAAATTTTCCTTTTCAGTGCCACTGTGTGACTTAGTAGTTATGAGATTAGATCACAGCTGCTGTTTTCCTCCCAACTTTTGATGCACTGTAGCAGGGCCTTGAAGATCATTTGCATTATTTGTATAAACTGGTTCTTTCTTCCTTCAGCTCCCATGGAGATGCTTTAATCATACTGAAATCTTTTGTTTCAGATATTGCCAGATCTCCTGGTGTGCATCGAACTCAGACCTTTTTCAACCGTTGCTCAAAAATAAATGCTCTGGTTACGAATCATTGTGTAGTTCATGTTCATGAAGCATAAAGACTCCTGGGTAGACAAACTGTGAGGCACCTGTGGACCACTGGGCAGAAAGAAAATTAAATGGTTTTGAAGGGGGTGGGGTAGAAATGCCTGCGCAGACATATATACTGTAAAACCTACAATGTTTTAGAGTCCAAATATTTAAATACATAGTGCACTAAGTAAAGGAACTACCACTGTAACCTTCTGTTTTTTTATTAAGCTTTTGTGATTATCTCTCCTGTGCACACACTGTGCTGCATGCTTTGCTCTTATTGGCCCATTCACTAATTCATTTGCTTTTCTGATAATGCAATGCTTATGGCCCCGTCTTACCTGGGCCAGGTGATGGCAGCTCACCTCTTCCACTGGCACTGACTGCTGTAAAGAGCAGTCAGAGCCTTCCTGCAGACCCAGAGCCTTCCTGCAGACTCCAGTGTAGCATGAAGATGCCACTGATGCAGGTAACATGGCAGGGTAGGGAGGAGGGTGGAATGGGGGCAGAGGAGGATTGAATAAGACTGAACTGCAATCTTATTTATATGGGCAGCTCAATCCTGAACTCTTCAGCGCCCACAGTTCCACCAGCACCTAAGTGGTGACCCCTTGAGTAATGCTGGTGCACCAATGGGGCTCTTCGTTTCTGTACCTGTGTTTGAACAGGCACAGAGCCAAGGTGATCCGTGTTGGGCTTCCTGGTTCACCAGAGGGGTTAGGAGGCTGGAGGGGTTAGAGGCTGCTACTAGCACCACCCCTCTCGCAGGCCCAATCCTCCCATCTCTCCACCTAGTTTTGCCCTCTTCTTCCCCACGCCCTCTCCCACTCCAAAAGATCTTACTGCTGGCCAGCACTGCTGGAGCGCTGGCAGACTATCCTCCGCATGCTGAGGTGCAGCGCTAGCGCTCTTTACTCTCTTGGTGCCATAATGTGCTTTACGGCACATTTACTACACCTGTACCACCAGCAATAGAACCTTTAGGATTGGGTTCTTACTTAGAAGTCTCATTGAACTCAGTGGGGCTTACTTCTGGGTAGACATAGGTAGGATTACACTATTGTTGTGTTTAGGTTATTTTCAATTTCTAATCCATAAATATTAATGAATTGCAAACTCTACGGGGATGACATTGTTCTGAATTGGTTTCTTTTTCATAAATCTAACTTGTGTTCCATGTTCTGGCTTGCATTTTTGAATTTAATGCTTTGTTCTTGAAAGCATATTGAAAGCTAGTCATTCCGTACTTAGCTAATTTATGACCATACATTATTAATTTAGATCTTTAGCCTGCAGTTCCTTAAAGGAATTTAGAGCAGCAAACATGGCTTACACATTTCATTTTATGCTCACCACACCCCTGTGAAGTAGGCTGAGAATGATTGACCCAATGACAACCAGTAAGGGCACAATCCTAAACTGAGCTAGGCCAGCATAAGCTAAATCAGCAAGGTTTGGCCTGAACAAGAGACACTCTAAAGTATGTTTGGATCATTCTCTGAGTCAGAGAGGCCAGCACACAGACGTGAGCCATCTTCCCTGACTCCGAGAGTAGTCTAAAAACACCTAATGGTGGCTCTTGTGCTGGCTGTAACCGTGCAATCCTAAAGTTCGCGCAGCATCAGCACAACAGGGTTACACTGACGCTGCGTGCTTAGTGCTGATGCAGGGGCGCCAATCGGCACCCCTGTGTTGACTCTAAGGCAACAGGAACAGCGCTGCTAGCAGCGCCGGCCCTGTTGCACCCACATAGCACCTCCCTAGCATCGGTTGAAACCAGCTGGTGCAAGGAAGGCATCATGATGGGGGAGGGAGGTGGGAGGGAGGGAGGCGTGGGCGGGATGTGGGCGGGATTGGGAGGTGGCCATAAGGTGGCCGTCCGCGAGGCCCCGTGGCCCTGATTTGGGCCGCGCAGTCTCCTTGGATCTGTGCCTGCTCTTTAGCCGGCGCAGATCCAAAGAGCACATAGGGGAGGCTGGAGCCTCCCCTAAGGTAAGGGAGCGCACGTTACCCTTGCCGCAGGAGGCTCTGGCATCCCCCCACCCAGCGTTGGCTGGCTGGCCTTGCCATTCCGCCACTGGGTAAGATTGCGCCCTCAGTTACATGACAGAATGCAGATTTTAATTTGCATTTTCTTAAAATAAGCTACAAGTAGTTCTTACCTTCCATTTATTTAAAAATGCTAAACAGGAAGTATGGAGCTCTGTTGCAGGAAAAACAAAAGTCTTATTGTGCCTTGAAGACAACCAACGTTATTTCAGTGTAAATTTTAATGGACTAGAGCCTTATATCAGCTTATACATAAGCACAGAAACTCTCAAATAAATGTCCAAACGTAATGGGCCCTAGTGCTGGCAGAACAAATGTTCTGTCAGCATGAACTGCTTTACAGCAGACGCAAAAGACACTCCAAAAGCATATGGAGGTATGTGCTGCTGGAGTGCCAGCGGGAAGGTCCAACAATGCCAAATGTGGCAGAGGCTCCATTGGAACTCATTGATAAAGAAAAGGCAGTGAGGGAAGACAGGGTGAGGGAGAGCGGAACAAGGCAGCAGTGGTGCTGGGAGACAGTGGCAGACCTGTGGGAGGCCAAAGGGGACAAATGCCCTGGGCGCTGGGCTTGGGATGGTGGTGACACATTACAGACACACTCCCCCCATGTGCCCCCCACCATTCCACCTTGTATTGGAGGGGCGGAGCATCGGGAAGCCACTTGGCTTCACCCCGCTCCACTCTTCTGATATAGAGGAACGGAGCATGACAAAACCAACTTGTCGCGCTCCATTACTCCCATCTATTGAAAGAGCTGAGTGCTGGGAAGCCACTTGGCTTTGCTGCACTCCACTCTTCCAATAGATGTAGGGACAGAGGAGGAGACCAATTGCTGAGTTGGAGGCTTATGGAGGGGTAAGGGGAAATAATCCATACACTGGATACAGTGTGTGCCTTTTTGACGTACCTGCAGCAGTTGGCATGGGGAAGGATAGGATTAGGCTCTTAGTGCTCAGCTGTAGTGTTTAAGAAAGTGATGGCAAACCTATGAGATGCATGTCAAAAGTGACATGCCATGACACCTCACTTTTAATCAACACCTGGCAACAAAGAGCCTCTGGCTGGCAGTTCCAGCATATATCTTTCCGTCCCTGGAGTCTGCCCTGGTGACTATTCAAGTACAAGGCACATGTGTGACAGTCTCCTTGTTTTCCTCCATCCCCTTCACTTTTGTGCTCTCCTACCCACTCCTTAAGGGATGTGGTGGTGCTGCGGGTTAAACTGCTGCTGCTGGGCTTCTGACCGGCAGGTTGGGAGTTCGAGATCATGTGACGCAGTGAGCTCCTGTTGCTTGTCCCAGCTCCTGCCAACCTAGCAGTTCGAAAGCACATAAAAAATGCGAGTAGATAAATAGGTACACTTCGGTGGGAAGGTAACGGCGTTCCGTGCACTACGGCGTAGAGTCATGCCAGCCACATGACCACGGAAGTTTGTCCTTGGACAAAAACTGGCTCTACAGGCTTGGAAACGGAGATGATCACCGCCCCCTACAACAGGTCATGTCTAGACCATTCGGTCGTGGGGAAACCTTTACCTTTTATCCTTTTTACCCACACCTACACACATGTTTGCAGATCTGACCAGCAAATGCCACTGCTGCTGACATGCCAGAGGCTTTCCATTTCTTCTCATCCCCCCTGCCATAGCTCAGGCCTTCTGAGCAAAGAGAAGCAGGTTGGAAAAGGGAAACTTGTGTACACAATGTTCCAGTAAATAAAAGAAAAGGAAGGTGGGAATGCGTTTCTTTCCCTTCCTCAGTCATGGGCAGGTGCCCACCTGTCTACCTACTTACGGAAATTCTGTGTACAGCCTCTGTCCCCTGGGCTTCTGTTTGGAACAAGAGGAGTAGCACATTCTTCTCAGTACTTCCTGCTCCTGTTCATTTCAGAGAAATGTTGCAATGGAGGAAGAGCAGCTGTCTATGGAGCTCAGGTAAGTAAAGGGAAATGGAGAGGTGATGCTTCTTTTCCCCTAGGTATTGGAGCACTACATTTCCTAGGTATGGGAGCACTATACATAATTGAACTGAAATTTTTTTTTCCAAATGAATGAATATGTAAAGAAATGCATCTTTTTGGTTGGGGTTAGAGTGACAGGCCAGCAGAGTCAAATTAGGCATTTTCATAATTTTTGGCAAGCCGAGGGCAAAAGGTTTGCCATCATTGGTTTATGTATAACGTGAAATATTCTACAAACATAGAAAAAAATTATGTGAGTATTGGATGAGTTTCTAAAAGACTCATATTTTGGCATCAAATTTTCATTGTCCTGAGACAATTTTTCACCCAAATGCATTACAGATCATTAAGGTGGAAATACTTATACCCTATTATTGAAAGAGATTTAAGTCGCAGTATCATCTGCTGAAATGGGCTTTTAATAAAAGAACTTGAAAGACTAGCATAAGGGAAATCATATTACAAGTGAAAAATGTCTAACGTATGCATTATACACCTTTTTTATAGACAAGAGTTTTTCCATCCTTAGTTGGATGTGTTTTACCTAGAGATGCATTGTGAAGTCCATGTGAGAAATTCCTTTTAGTAATCAGTCAGATAAAACTTTTCATAACAGCTATTTTTGAATTACCAGCAGTGCTACATAATCTAGAAAAGATTTTTTTTAAAAAATACTGAGGTAAAAAATAAATGTATCACATACATACATACATCATCCTTTGTAGATAGGAACATTTTAATTTTCATATTATAGCTGTTTATATATGGAGGTGGTTCAGAGCGCAATCCTATACTGCGCTGGAATGGTGAGGCCACAGGGTTTGTGTCCTACCATAGGGAAGGCGCCAGCCTCCCCTATGCGGTCCTCGGATCTGCGTCTACTAAACAGCAGGCCCACCCATTATCCAGCCAGCTATCTCTGTGCTACAATTGTAGGAGACCAGAGTAGAATTACTGAAACCCAAAATTGCATTTCAGAGTGCAATCCTAATACGTTCCTGGGCTAATACAAATCCCTTGTTTCATCCCAATACTATTGCAAACATGGCCATTTGTGCCATCTTGGGAGTTGACTGGGCCAGTGCAAGCATGCACACTAGCCTGTAGAGGCAGAATCCAGCCTCGGTGCCACCCCAGGCATGTAGGTACAGCCAATGTGGGGGGTTGAGGAGAGTGGAGGATGGGTTCATTGGTGAGGGGGGAAGGCAAGGGAGAGCGGGCTGGTTGGTGGATCAGTCTACTGGCCTTTGGCAAGTAGGCCAAATCCTACCCCCCCCCCCAAAAAAAACAGGCTGCCCTCACATGACCTGTTCAGATCTGCAACAGTGATTTTGCTGGCGCAGATCTGTGTAGCCCTATTGGTGTGACTGGGGCATTACTCTCCTTACTCCGAGTTGCGTCACAGCCGCCTCCTAACTGGGGCTGGATATGGTGCATGTTTGCCGGCCTGCATATTCTAGCCCAGGTTGATTGGGCTGTCAGTTATGTAATTTGTTGAGACTAAGGTTTAAGCTCTGAAAATGTAGTATTTTATCCATGCATTACTTTTTGAGAAGTAAAAATACCAATTATATTAATGAACTTAAAAAAAACCCTCTCTGTTCCACACAATTCCAATTTAATGAGTATTTGTGGTGCTCTTTTGGCAAAATTTTATTGGTTTTGTTGAAATTTCTGGGAAAACGTGCCTTACTGGTAGTGAAATTTGAACAGACTTTTTGGTCACTCTGTATTTAAGTGTTGAACAAATGTTTTCTGTGGTGACTGACGGTCATTGTCTAGCAAACCACACAGATTTAATATAGAATGCACTTTAACTTAAAAAAATGAAATTTATGTGGCTTACTTTCTTCTTATAATGCAATTTATACATAGCAAATAAATAAAGACTGACTAGATCGTAAGTAGTAAAATAGATGCTTTCAGTGAGCTCATTAAAAATTTATGCCATTTTAGAATACAGTATAAGATGATACAGAACTGAAAAGAGATTGGCAATAAGAGGTTATTCTTAGTACAAAGCATCTGTGTTTATAAAGCAAATTTTGTCATGACATCAGCAAATAGATTTAATCAGGGTTAATGTAGAAGTATTTGCTATTGATTCACTATTTAAAAATATGACAGCATAATAATTAACTTAAAAGTAAATATGAAAGTACAGTAATTCATACATTTGAGTTATAAGACTGGAGACAGCATGAATTGCACTTGGTACTCTCTGTATACAAATCACATGGTCTGCTGAACTATTTCCCTCAAAAATGCTATTCTTATACAGATTTGACATCCTGAAAATATCAAATTGCATGAAATTGTTTTAATCTGATTTTTTTGTGTGACCGTGGATAAAGACTTGTAGGTATATACTTTATTTTCTTAGACCAGTGTTCTTTAACCTTGGGGTTGTGACCTTAATGGGATTGCCAGTGGCGTCATGCAGCTGGAACGCTGGGCGGGAGGAACGAGTGAGCGGCAGCCCGCCCATTGTGTTCCAATCCATTTCGCCACAGGGGCGGGGAAGACGTCGAAATGGACCGGAACGCAACGGGCAGGCTGCCGCTCACCCGTTCCTCCCGCCCAGCATTCCGGCTGCATGACGCCGCTGGGGATTGCCAAACCTCAGTTGTGGGATAGCAGTAACTTACAAGAATGAAAATGTTTGAAGACCATTGAACTAGAGCAGTACCAAGTAAAGGGAAAGATGTCTGATGTACCCCTTCACGAAACAGGAGGGTGTGTCCCAATCCTGTTCAGGTTCTTTCCAATTGCGCTGAAATAGCTTTCACTCATGCCAGGCTTCCTGATAAGTTCTTCTGCTCTCTCTAATGAGAATATTTGGTTACAGTGAACAAAGTTGGGAAGGCGGCATGGGCAAGGAGTGGGCAGTAATGGGAGTGCTGGCAGTGATCAGGACCTGCGATCGCCAGTGGGTCCCCAGTCTCATACTTTATCTCTTTATTGGAATTGTGGCATGAAAAAAGGCTAAAGGCAACTGCCTCAGACAAAACAAGGGCTTATGGTGACTAGTGGTGGCATGACCTACAGTGCTACCTGATGCCAGGCCCCTCATACAGTTTCTTCAGTTGTGGAATTGCATGACTTCCGGTTTGATTTAATATAAAGGAACCATGCAAATGAAGGATTTCCTTTGTTCACATGGTCCCTGTAAATCAAGCCAGATGCTCTGTACCTCTCCAATTGAAGAAACTGCATGAGGAGTGCAGAAAACGGCTGCATTAAAAAAAGTTATGGTTGTAAAATTGTCAGTAGTTGGTGTTTGAACTGAAATTCAGTATAACTTAATATATTTCTGGAATACGTATTGAAAGGTGCATCATTGTATCTTAACTGGCACTCTTTTCTAAACCTAATGCTCCCTTAGCCCTCTATAGCAGTGGTTCTCAAACGTTTTAGCACTGGGACCCACTTTTTAGAATGACAATCTGTACGGGACCACCAGAAGTGATGTCATGGCTGGAAGTGCCATCATTGTGACGCCAGAACCTGCTGTTTTCCTAATAATGCAGCAATAAGTTGGGTTATTTCTCAATCATTTTCCTATAGCAGTGTAGCTCAGAAAGAAAAAAAGCTTATTTACAACCTTGACACAAGCAAAACAACCATACACCCTCCCCCTTTCCAGCATCCCATCTTCCCTTATTTTGAATCTGGCTGCTCTAGTTGCTTCTTGTCCCACCTGAAATTGGCCACAGTGGTTTGGGAACCACTTATCTATAGTGTTGATTCATATTGCTTCAGTTACAACAATATTAAACTGAAATAAATGTCCTTTTGGGCACAATTCTTACTTATCCTGAATATATCTAGATCACAATTCAACAGTATTTAGTTAAATCAGTTTGCATCAAAGGGCTTAAGCACACTGGGCAGCCCAATCCTAATCTGTGTTGGAAGGGGAAGGCCACAGTGGCCTGCACTGTATCCAGTGCAGGTTAGAAGGCAGCTGGAGGTCACCTTGGGGTAAGAGGATGTTTTCCCCCTTACCCTGTGTTGAGCCTCAGCAACTTCTATAGAGCTACTCAGATCTGCATTAGCTATTTAGTCAAGCAACTCACTGAAGGCTGCAAGGCCTGGAAGTGGGGGTTAGGATTCGGTGCACACTGTCACTGCTGGTCCTGCCCCTCTCAGACCTGGTACACACCCACTCTTCCGTGCCTCAGAACGCCCCTCTGCCCCCCCCCCAGAATGCCTGCCTACCACCCTGCACTACCTGGCTCAAACATACCATGTTGGGCAAGCACAGGGTTTGGATTGTACCCTTCCAGGCCAGCTGGCCCAGTTGACTCCCAAGTCGGCCCAAAAGTGCTTTACTTTAAGGCATTTGAAAATTGTGTTTTGTTGGGTGTTTTTTTTTTTTTTTTTTGCAGATTTTGTGACTTGAAAGGCAGAAATAGGTAGTATGTGTTTTTTTTCTATGTTCTCATTCCAAGGTCTCATTTTTAGTAATTTTAAGTGCTTTTAAAATATACTAGGTAGGTAATATAGGGTCAGCAGATGCAACTACAGTATTATTTCTAATTGGAAAAGTTAGCTATTTTAATTTTTGGAAAATATCTTAAACACCAAAATGTGGTGTTGTCTTTTAATTCAGAGCGCAATGCTATACCCCTGTTGCACCGGTGCTAAGTTCTTGCTCTGGCCGAACGCTGTCGCAAATGTGCCGTCAAGCGTGTCCGCGTCGGCGCTATAACAGCACTGCCAGCAGCAGTGCCAGCACTTGGGCGCCTCTGCAACCGTCAGCAGCTCTGGCCTTGCGCCAGTCAAGCGTTGGTGTCACTCGGTCAGCATAGGGCCTGTATTGGAAAAGGCAGGAGATACCCTGAGGAGATAGGGAATGGTATCAGCAATGGCCCCTTGTCCCAGATTAGCCAGGGATTACAGGCTTGGGCCTCAGGAGCACAGCTGTAGGTTGATGGGCCCCCTGGCAATCAAGGGAGGCCAGCACAGGTGCAGATGGGTGCAGCTGATGGTAAAGCCTGCCTAGCAACAGACACCGATTGGCTGGCCTTAGTATAAAGCTGGAGGCAGGAGCTGGAGAAAAGGATGTGGGAAGATGCTGGAGGAGGGCACCTTGGAAGGTGCTGGATGGGAGCACCAGGTAGGTGCTGGATGGATGGATTGCTGGATGGACTGCCTGACTGATAGAATGCTGGATGGACTGCCTGCCTGAAGGACTGCTGGCTGGACTGTGCTGAAGGACTGTTAAAGGACTGGAGAAGGTAAGGTTATTGTGGGGAATAACCATTGCGAATTGTTTTATGGCTGCCACGTCTCTGGAGCCACCAAGCGGAGGAGGCAGTTGTGGCTTCGGCAAGCTGACTGCCTATTGTTTGTTGGTGGTGTTTGTTGGTGCTAGAGTAGTTCGGAGCTAAGCCAGTGATGAGGGCAGTCTGGAGGAGGCTGACCAGCTGGTGATCCCAATCAAAGCTGTTGGAAGAGAGGAGGCCCAGTGGGTGAATGAACTCCCCTCCCTCTTGCCTATCTCTGAGGCCGCTCTGTGGGGAAACTAGTTAGCCTAGTGTGGGCACTGAGGCCCTTGGGGTGGCCCGGCAGGGAATTTGCCAGAACAGGGCCTCCACGAGGGCATTCCAGAGGCGTTCTAGGGGTGGAACTGGGCGGTGAGGTCGGGGAGGGACAGGAGTTGTGACACAAGATGGCCTTAGTGCCGTATCCTAAAGCCCGTGCCTGGCCAGGGCGGCCCCAATTCTGGGCGCTCCTGTCCACGTTCTTCTGCGCCTGCAAAACAGCAGGTGCATATCTGAGCCCCATTGGGATAACTGGGGCTTACGCAGGTGCAAGGGGAAAACTTGTTGCAGTTTCACACCACACACTCCAGAACTGGTGGAAACTGGCATTCCGTCTCTCCGTCTCCAGATCAGATAGAGCACCTGCGTGTCCTTGAGGTGGTCAGCTTCCCAGCTTGTTAGTGCAACCTGCTACACAGTAGCTGAACTCCCTTTAGATAGTGTAACATAAGCAGGCAATGTTTCTCACGGGAAGCGCTGGCTAGCAAACATCCACTTTCTCATGAGATCATGATGTTCAAAGGGTCACCCCATTGGTTAACATGGGGCACAAGGGTCTTCAGGTATCCACCTACCAGATATGCTCTGGCTACACCCCTTTGTTCCTATATAACTTATATTTTTACTGTGTGCGCACTGAGACTGAGACTGTAACTGAGAATGTAACAACATGCGTTGAAAAGCCGCTTGTACGCGGCAAGCCTTCGCCGGCTTTCGCTGACCGGCAAATAGAACTTCTCACTTTCTAACTATCGCTACTGTAACCAATAAAAGACTTTGTTATTGAAATGTAGCGATCGCTTCGTTCCTCCGCTCCGATCGCGCTAGGCAAGCGCTGAATGGGTCCACAAGCCCCCAACTCTGCTATAAACACTCCAAATAAACAACAAAACTTTCCCTTGTCCTGCACGTTGCTGCTGCTGCCTCCTAATGGGCTTTAGGATACAGCCCTGTTATGGCGGCCTTACTTAGGATTGTGCAGTCAGATACTTTCGCCCCAAAAGGTTAACAAAAATAAAAACCCCTCTTTGTGGCATTCTTGTGACGCTCAGGAGTGTGCTCAGAGGGCCTGTGCTGGCTCAACTTTTTGTCCGTATTGCATGCTAACTCTGTATGGAACTGCACTCTTTTAAAACTATATGGCTGATTTGAAATGTTGCAGCTTTTGAACTATGCCCACTCTTGCTATTTTTGCTCTATGTTGGAGAACAAACAATGTTGACTGCTTGCAAGTATTTGGCTTTACTGGACTGAAAAATATCTGGGTTGGTTGATATGACTACTCCATTTACATGAAAACTGAGATAGATTTTCTGAAGTATCTTAGTGGGATGTAGCCTTCTGTAGCCTTCTTTTAAAATAACTCTAATAACAATAAGTGGTCTACATACAGTACAGTGCACACACCAGTGAACAAATAACTAATCACCACAGAATGAATTGGTAACTAGGCTTGAATTCTTCCAATAATTTAGACATAAGTCATGAACCATTTAGCATGTTGTATTGGCTAAAAAGGTAGTTAAAGTGGATTTCCTATGCTGAAACCCAGGAATAATCATTATAAAACATCCAAAAGTTCTGGATCGTATTAGCTTGTCTTCCCTCTCCTATCTGCTCCCCACTACTGCAACAGTCTGAAATCCAGCATTCAACCTTACAGCTACAGTCTGCGGCAAAGTAGATGAATTTGTGATAAATTTTCTCTTGAGGTTTATAAAATAAAATGTCCATAAACAAGTCACAGTATTCTTCTCCACATTACTCAATTTCTGACACTTAGGCTGCTTGAAGCTCCTCAGCCAGTGTTGGTGTTTGCTATCCTGAAGCTGTAAACACCTCTGTGTTTTTAGCAGCAAGTCTCATACATCCATTTCAGGGTTTTACAGCGATAAAAAGCTGACTGCCTACATAAACTGGAGTGGGCTGCAATGTTGTTGTTTTGTTCATTGCTCTTTTACTGCATTGGTCAAATAGTTCCTTTGAGACCAGACATGGTACTCTGCCATCTGTATAGTCAATGTTAGACAACTTGTGTCAACTGAAGCGCTGTGACAAATATTTATAACAAACCTGCTAATTAAATAAAATGCTGCTGTTTGATACTGAGGAGAAAATAAGATTAATACTAAATTAAAAATAACTTGCCATCTTTGTTGTAATAGATAATGATGATGGTATCTAGAAAGATACTGAGAGCACAGTCTTAACCTAATTAGCAGAGAGAGGTTTAGATAGGGCAGGGCTGCCTGTATGCTTAGGGTTAACACATGCAAACTGAGATAGAGTGCCATTACCTTTAGCCATTGTATGGAAGAGAGGGTTTGCACAGGTGTAGCTCCTCATGGAAGGGTTTCAAAAGCTGCACCTGCCAAAATTCAATCTTCTATACCAGTATTATTCAAACTGTGGGTTGGGACCCACTTGATGGGTTGCGACATGATGTCAGGTGGGTCGCAGAGAGCTGGGACCAGCCATCTTGAAAACTGCAGACCTTACTCTTGCTATATTCCTTTTGTGAGTGTTGAATTTTGAAGTGATGGTTTTTAAAATTTTAAAAGGATTTTCAGTTCAGTGCTTTTACATAATATTTTGTCCTAATCCTGCTTTCTGTCAGGGATGTTTCATAGTTATACAATTGCTGCAGTCCAATAGTGCCGATTTGCATTTCAAGAGTGTAATTTTATCATGTTACAATGACAGCACTTCCTGTTTGATGTCACTTCTGGCCATGACATCACTTCTAGGTTAATGACATCACTTCCAGTGGGTCCTGATGCGTGTGCCATTCTAAAAAGTGGGTCCAGGTCTAAAAAGTTTGAGAACCACTGTTCTATACAATGGAGAAAGATATAGGCATTCTGTCCCAGTTTGTATCTGGTAACTCTACATATACTTATACAGTAAACAGTAGGTTGAAAGTTTTTTCAGGCAGAGTGCACTATTTACTAAGTGCAACTTTACTTAGCTCTAGCCATGTTGAGTTTTATACATCGTCTATGTTTCATAAATAAACTCTTCATCTCTTTCTTGCTTCTCTTATCAGAGACAATTGCCTCTTTCTCTGTATTTTAGCCATCACCACATTTTATGCAGACATTTTGGGTGACTTGGAGATCTGTAACCACAACCATTTATTAAAGTGCTGAATTGAATACTTTTTCTTGACTTTTTGCTGATCCGCTCTTTGTTTGAAGAAGTCAGAATGCCTGTATGTTAAATTAATGCATACTGCTAGATACACAGTTATTGGGTACTAGATAACCTTTGTGCAGAGTCAAATAAAATATGTTATGATAGCACTGTATCTTTTATGCAGACATTTTGGGTGGATGTGTTTATCCACAAAAGCACAGCCTTAGAAAGGATTTAGTATGTTTCTTGCAGATGGTTTGTATCTGTGATGCAAAGATGGTACGATTATCATTTTATTCAAGGGTTAAAGTATGCCTTGTTGTCAAGAGGATGAATTACTTCATTATGACTGCAGTGCATGACTGCAAGAAGAGAAGAAGGTTAGTGGAAGTAATGGGGAGAGCTGCTGAGTTGGAGAATAAGTGCTCCTTGAAACAACTGATTTGTCATTGATAACCGATAAATCATTTCAAGCAGGACATATACGTGTCTTCTGGAGAATCTATGCGACGAACTCAGTTGTTGATAAAGTGAGTCTTTCTATTGGTGTATAGTAGGTACATTGTGACAATTGCTTAGTTGCTCCTGAGTAGAGGGTCCTCGCGGCGGTGCGCGCGTGAGCACGGTGGAGCTGGCTTGGCAAGAGTTCTCACCGGCGCGTAAACCCTTTGAAAGCCCTGGGCTGAGGGCTGCAACTCTAACTCCTGAGTAGAGGCTCTGGGTGTTGTTGTTATGCCCCTTGGAAAGAGATTGTAGAACAAGGAAATAGTAGTTTGGAAGGCGTTTACTAGTGCATAAGAACATATGAAAAACTCTTCTGGATCCTGCCAATATCTAGTCCAGTATCTGTCTCACACAGTGGCCCACTAGCTGCCTCTGGAAAACTCACAAGGAGGAGAATAAAGCATTCCTCACTCTCACCATTGCCCCCTTTGGTTACACTGGGACTTGTATCCAATTAAGCCATGGACAATTCACACCACTGGTCTCTCCAAGAATTTTGCCACTAGCAGCACATAATGCAATAAAGAATGTGCCATGTCATGGCCACCAATGCCTGTCTTCTGGCAGCTTCAACATCCCTTTTCTTCCTGGGCATCCATGAATTGGGCAATAGGCTAATTCCATCCAATACGTCCTTTCTTTGATTTCTGTGTGTGTAGGCAAAATGCTGAATAAGGCAATGCTTTTTCCTCTTGTCTCCTTGGAGTTGCTTTTGGCTGTTTGGGTGATATGCCAGCCTTGGTATGTCTTCTTTTCTGGGTTACATTGATAGGTGTGGGGAAATGCCAGTTAAACACCTGCCTCCTGTGTTAACTCTAGGGCCAAGCAGCTGTGCACTCCAAAGTTGACTAGACAAAAATGTAGGGGTGCTTCTTCCTATTTTGTGACTTGGGGTGCAATCCTAAACTGAATATGGCCGGCCTAAGTTAAGCCAGCAAAGTTTGGCCAGCACAAGGGCCACTGTAAAGTATGTTTGGACCACTCTCGGAGTCAGAGAGGCCAGCACACAGACGTGAGTCATCCTCCCTGACTCCGAGAGTAGTCTAAACATACTTTACAGTCGCCCTTGTGCTGGCCAAATTTTGCTGGTTTAGATTATGCCAGCCTAACTCACAGCACAATCCTAGCGTGCCCCTTGCATCGACGCTACATCATAGCATTGATGCAAGGGACAGAACACCGACGCGGGAGCACCAAGCAGCACCCCCACATCAGTGCTCCATATCTGAAGATGACGCCGCGTCAGCTTCAGAGCGCCGACGGAGAGCCTCCCTTGCACCGACTGAAGATGGTCGGCGCAAGGGATTCTCTGTCCCATATTGGGACGGGGATTGGTGGGAGGGGGGAGGCGGGACCTGGGTGGGCTAGGGAGGTGGCCATACCACCACACCCTAAGCCCGTCAGCGAGGCCATGCAGCCCCAATTCGGCCACACAGTCTCCTCGGATCTGCGCCCGCTCTTTAGCAGGGGCAGATCCAAGGAGCACAAAGGGAAGGCTGGAGCCTCCCCGCAGCAAGGGAGCGTGAGCTAAACAGTGTCGGATATGGTGCTGGCCTGTCAGCCTCGCCAGTCCAGTGCTGTTTGGGATTGCACCTTCAGTTTAGGATTGTGCACTTTATGTCTAAGACAGAAAGACCTCTTTAGTCCTATTGTCTGAAATTGGGCAGGTATGAGTCCTTGGAGAAGTTCTCAAATGTCATGCCAATTGGCTAGCAGATCACAAAGTTAGGAGCAAGAGAAGCGTGTCAGTTTTCATAATGATTAAGTCTATAATGATGAGACTTCTCATTAGAAAAATGGAGACATACTTTGTTTGTGTGAATACTTCTAGTAGTGATCTATATTATGCTATTAGGAATAATGCAGACCAGTGAAATAGATTGCCAACCCCACCTTTGGCTCCAAAGAGGTGGTTTCATGAAAAGTGGTAATTAGATGTCATTAATTATTCATGGTCTATCCATAGAACAGGTGTTCAACATGAGCAGGAGCAATTTAATCAAAGTGGATCCTAAACCAGTTCATAATTTTGTTTAATTATGGACACTACTTAACATACAGAGAAGTTTTTTTTTTAATAGAATGGATGCCAGTTATTTCTCTGGAGGGGAAAAATATGTTTTCATTCCATTTGAGATCAATGCACTGCTGCTGTGCAAGGCTTCAGTAATTCATTCTTTTGTTAAGCTTTTGCACTTATTATTTTTAACTGGGTCAGTGCATTCTATATTGGTACATTTTTGAATGATTAGAGTGGCTGCTTTTATGAGATGAGAATTGTTGTGGCTCCTGATTCTCCAACACCTTGCACCTGCTGGTAACACACTGTTTAGAGACCCACATAAAATGCTTTCTACAAAGATTCATTAATGCAGAGAATATTTTCAGTTCACTCTTGTGTCAAAGACTACACATAGCACAAAGCAACAGAAGAGGAGCCCCAGGTTTACCACTCAAGTTTCTACTAGAATTAAATTGAATTTAAAGTGCTTTCATGTTAGTTCTGAATATGACAGATAGACCTCCTAGTCTGCTCACCATAATTTGCAACCTCTTATAGTGTTACAAACAACATTAGCCTCTGGTTGTTTTAGGTAAATGTTATTGTTCTCATCAGCAGCATGTGCACAGTTGTACCTTGACCCACACAATGATTATTTTGTCTTACTTTGAACATGATGGAATGGCCTTTTCCATTATTAATCCTAATGGAAGACTGCCACATTTTTGTTTCACCTAATAGTTTTATTGCATGGTCTCACTATATATGGGAGCATACTGTATTTTGTAAAAAAAAAATCATGTTGAAAATAGCTTACAATCAACAAAACATCACATGTTTTTCCCTCTCCATCACCATCCTCATATCCTTTACCATGGTGAAGCTGGAAAAGCCATGCATGCTAGCTGATAATTTTTATGCTAGTCTCTTTATGCCACAGCTTGATAGTGGCTTTATCTTTCAACATATGCAGAGTTGCTGCTAATGTTGATAGATTTCCTTCAGTACAGTACTTCATATGATCTCGTTCAAGTTGTGTGATAATGACATCTTGGCATGTTGATAGTGAATATCAGACTGACAACCCAATCCTGTGAGCTTTGAGCATTGGCGGAATGTGCGTTTTACCAGTGCTGGCTGCTGAAAAGAAAGCGCAAAGCACCTTAAGAAGCCCTGCTGGATCAGGTCAAAGGCCCATCTATTCCAGCTTCCTGTATCTCACAGTGGCCCACCAGATGTGTCAAGGAGCACACAAGACAACAAGATACCTGCACCTTGTTGCCACTCCCCTGCATCTGACATTCTGAGGCAGCCTATCAGTGGTGTCATTCAAATGATTTAGGAACAGGAACTCACTTTTGATTGGCACGTGTCGGGACCCGCCCACCGGAAGTGACGTCATAAGCCGGAAGTGATGTCGTGGTAGGAAGTGACATCATGGCAGGAAGTGAGACGATATGGTAACAAACAGTAACTAGACAATGGGGAAATGACTTCCACACTAGTAACTTGAATTGAATTTGAATGGAACTGAATGGGAATTTAGCCTGTGTGAACTAATGCCACTTTTCCTTTCTTTCATATTTCACCTTTTCTACTCACAGACAAATATGTGCATGCAGTAAACAGACCTTATGTTTCTTTCATCACAAGTGCATCACTGCAAACCTTCCTATGAATAGAGGTTTTTGAAAGCAGTATTATTTATTTTCCTCAGACACAAGTCCATTGTGTTCAGGTAGAGGCTGTAATCCTATCTTACTCAATGGAAACAAGCAGCTCAACCTATGAATGAAGCCATAATGCATGCAATTCTGATAATCTCACAATGAACCATTCAGATGACTTATCAAAGTTGAGTGCTTTGTATGAATTGACCATCATGCAGTACTGTATCATCTAGATCTCTAAGGGAAACCTTTTGGTAGGTTTCCTTACTGGACTAATAGATGGCCACAACTGCTAGTGAACCTGCCCCCTTTCCTGACCTGATATGCCCTTTCCCCACCCCTGTAACCACCACATTTGGGCCTCTCCTGCTCCCATTGCCACCTCATTCTGCCCTCCCCTACCCATTCCGCCCTCTTCTTGACCTATTCTGCCCTCCCCCACCCTGTCCCACCTTCCTCCTGCCTGACCTGCTGCTCCGGTGTGTGCTGAAAGCCTCTGGCCTTCCCACACTCCGATGGTGCACATGCTGCCAGAAGCGTTTTCACAATTGCTATACTGCAATAAGCACTGGCAGAATGCTTGTTCCATAAGAACATAAGAAGAGCCCTGCTGGATCAGGCCAAAGGCCCATCTAGTCCAGCTTCCTGTATCTCACAGTGGCCCACCAGGTGCCCCAGGGAGGCACGAAACAACAAGATGCCTGCATCCCGTTGCCACTCCCCTGCACCCGGTACCAGTAGCCCACCACCTTTGTAAGGAGGTTGCACAATCCATCATTGCCTATAGCCCACGATGGACCTTTCCTCCAGAAATCTGTCCAATCCCCTCTTAAAGGCATCAAGACCAGATGCCATCACCACCTCCTGTGGCAAGGAGTTCCACAGATTAACTACCCGGTGGGTAAAAAAGTACTTCCTTTTATCTGTTGTAACTCTCCCAACCCTCGGTTTTAGTGGATGCCCCCTGGTTCTGGTGTTTTGAGAGAGGGAAAAGAACATCCCTCTATCGACTTTATCCCTTCTATGCATAATTTTGTATGTCTCAATCATGTCCCCCCTCAGGCGCCTTTTTTCTAGACTGAAGAGCCCCAAACCAGCTTTAGAGACACACATAAAATGCTTTCTACAAAGATTCATTAATGCAGAGAATATTTTCAGTTCACTCTTGTGTCAAAGACTACACATAGCACAAAGCAACAGAAACTTTAAGAGCCCATAAGATTGGATTGTAAAGCTATATGGGAATGAGGCACTGTATTGGCTCCGACATCATTGCAGTAAAACTGAACATACCAGCCCAGTTGATCCACTAAGAGCAGAATCCTGCACAGTCTACTCAGAATTAAGTTCCATTGTCTTCAGTGGGGCTTATTCTTAGGAAAGTGTGCATAAGATTGCATAGTCTAAATTGTCTTCAAGAATCTAATAGATGCAAACAGATATTTATCCCATAACATATTTACCTACATTTTAAGACAATAACCAACAGCCATACAAGTAAAAGCTATCTGACAGCTTTGGCTACTCAGCACAAGCCATGCAAATTTATGTCTTTCCTCTATTAAATTGACTAGACCTTTCCTAAAGGTGATTTTCACTTGCATGTTAAGCTTCATCCGAGATCACTTTGTCCTCTTGGAATTAACTGGAAAACAAGTGTTCCAGAACATGAAAATTCTTCCTTTATTCAAATGGGATAAACATGGGGATTGTTTCATTCCTGGCACTGCAATCATATACTGCTGGAACAGCAAAGGCAGCGCAGTGGGGGGGGGGGAACACACCAACACGAAGTAAAAAGCAAAAAAATATATAAACACCAACTGCAAAGCAAAAAACACACACATACAAACACAAACTTAAAAGCAACAACAACAAAAAACCTTAAAAGCAAAAGGGGACCCATGGAATCCCTGGTCGCTTACCTCTTTGCTGCTGCCCGTTCTCCCTGCTCTGCTCCTTGCAATTGAAATTCAAATGGGCGGGAAATGGCTGTTATGCCAGAAATAAAACACCTGCTGGGTCTCCCTGAGGCCCCTGCTGCCCGCTCTAGGCTGGCTAGTTTCCCCTTCAAACAGTTCTGTTGCAGCAGTGGAGCAAACACAACTAGGCCTCACCTTCTCAGTAAGCCAGGTCCAGTTATCCACAAGCCAGTCCAAGGTCAGCAATTCATAATATCGGCTGTTCTGTCCTCAATCCCCTTTTTAATTATCCCAATCATGCAATTGGTCTTCTTCATTCTTGCTGCACACTAGGTCAACACTTTTGTTGAGTTGCCACCAAAACCCCAAGATCTCTCTCCTGATCTGTCACAGACAGCTCAGATGGTCTATATGGATTTTGATTTTTTGCCCCACTGTGCATTACTTTTCACTTATTAGGCAATGTTTTCTGTGCTTTACACTTAATATAAAGAGGAGGTAAAGCTCATACTTTTCACTTACATTGAAACTCACCTACCATTTTGCTGCCCATTTTCCGTGTTTGGAGAGATTCTTCTGGAGCTCTTCACAATCAACTTTTGGTCTTTACCACCCGGAATAGTGTCCTCTGCCAACCTGGCCACCTCATTGCTTATCCCTGACGCTGGGTCATTTATGAATAAGTAGAAAAGCATCAGTCCCAGGACAGATCCTTGGGGCATACCACATTTCACCTCATTGTGAACATTTCCCATTGACACCCATTCTCTGTTTCCTGGTCCTCAACTAGTTTAAAACAAGTAATTTATGAACATCGCACATGATGATAAACATTATCATTAAACATGTATTTCAACCCCCACAAATATAAACTATGTAGCTATGTGAATTTCATTTTTGTTTTTACTTGAATGTATTTCATAATTTTTATTTAGATAGGTGGCTTAATTTTTTTTGAAAAAACTTTGTAAATTTAATTGCACTGAATAAATAATGAAATCTTATTTCCCTATTTAATAGTGTTATGGCAACTAATGTTATGTGTTATGTTAGTAAAAAAGAGATGTCAATTATGCTTTTTCATGATTTGGGGTAAAAACAATTCTAATTGCGCATCAAATTATTAAATCTAAACTCTGGGAACAGGAACTTAATCTATTACTCCTTAATTTAAACCCTACTTGTTCCCCTCACTTTTTTGGCCTTTCCCCCTCACTCGGTCGCCCCTCAAACTATTTCAGTAAATTAATTAATCCCAGCAAAAGGAGAGCATTCATGCTAGCGAGACTAAACATCTTTCCATCAGCTGTTCATCTTGGCAGATTTTCAAACATACCACACAATAACAGACTTTGCCTTTTTTGCTCATCTGAGCCAGATACTTTAGGTCATATATTACTTTGTTGCCCGGCTCATCCACACCTACGGAATAATATCCTTGAACCTTTCTTGTCTTCTCTCTCTGCCTCTTTTGCTGACCCTCTGCCTATCCTTTTAAGTGATAATTCGGCAACTATTTCCAACTTGGTAGCGGATTTTTTACTAGTGGTCTCTAAGTCAAAACCCCTTCCCTAACCCCTTTCCCCATCACCTTCCTAGTTTATACCTCCATGATTATTCCTAATTTGTTTGTAATATCAAGGCATCAACTGATACTGTTGTACACTTTTCTTTTTTCTTGTTTTTTAATGCCAATAAAGGTTTTATAAATTGAGTTGAACAGTTCTAATTTACAGCCCAATTCTAACTAAATATCCCACCCAAGCTGATGCAGCTGTGCCACTCACTGTATTTTGCATGAGGCCAGTCCTGGAGACGAACTTGAGGTTAGGAAATATTATGTATTTATTTAAGAGATTTCTACCCTGCCTTTCGTCTGCCAATATTTGTCCCTTAACATCAGGGTAAGCCTTACATATGTTTGGATGCAAAATCAAAATAAGTCTCTGTTTCTGCAGTATGTCTATTCAGACCTGCACTAGTCTATTCTGAGTGGTGCAGCTCTAAGTGGACCTGTGAAGATGGATTGAGGCCAGGAAGTGGGATAGAATATCGGCAGAGCTGCTGCTACTGATAATCTACCCCTTCCTGCCCTTGATACACTCCCACCTCTGTCTTGATCCCTCCCCTGTTCTTCCCCCTCCCTGCCCTGTTCACTCTATGCAAAGCACCATATACATGAATGATGCCATATACGGTAAATCATGATTCTGTCTAGTTGAGGCATCTTCTTCAGTGCTGCTTGCACCTCTTT
>JAJKFI010000001.1:11479375-11516272 GCA_029204185.1 Lerista edwardsae
AATAATAATAATAATAATAATAATAATAATAATAATAATAATAATAAAATAACTGGCGCAGGTCCCAGAAGAGGGTTAGGATTTGGTGGTCACTGCTAAATGACTTACCTGCTCCGAAAAGTGGTGGGGGGAAGTGCTGGCCTCCCTGCCAGTACTCTTGGCAGCATGTTGTGTTGAATGCTGTTGGAGTGCTTTTAGAACTGTTGCTGCTTCTTTATGGCAGTTCGTGCCCATGGGAGGAGTGTTGCCAGCAGGAGGTAAGTATAAAGCTTTTTAGTCAGGATTAGGCTGTTTCTTCCTCCTTTCCAGGACTGGGCCATCTTCTGTCTCTCCCAGCTGGTTTCTTCCTTTCCCAGCCCTGCTTCAGAGCGCAATCCTAAACTGGAGTTAGGTCGGCATAAGCTAAGCCAGCAAAGTTTGGCCAGCACAACAGCCACCATAAAGCGTGTTTGGACTACTCTCAGAGTCAGGGAGGATGGCTCACGTCTGTGTGCAGTCCTCTGACTCCAAGAGTGGTCCAAACATACTTTACAGTGTCCCTTGTGCCGACCAAACTTTGCTGGCTTAGTTTATGCCGGCCTAACTCAGGATTGTGCCTTCAGTCTCTCCCTCTCCACCTTCTCACTTTTTCAGCTCCATTTCCTTCTCTGGGCTGGTATCTTCAAAACAACATACTTATTTACTCAAAGGGTAATTAATCTGTAGAACGCCCAGCCACAGGAGGTGGCGATCCTGTCTGGCCTAGGTGTCTTTAAAAGGGAATTGGACCAATATTTGGAAGAAAATTCCATCACATGCTACAGACCGTGATGGGTGGTGCAACCTCCTTATTTATTTATTTAAAAGATTTATATCCCGCCTTTTCCCACAATGAAGTGGACTCAAGGCAGTTTGCAATGAATAGATTAAAATATTAAATAAAATAAGACATTTATAAATCAGAATAAAAACAGATTAAAACAAAACCAGGATCACCAACATTAAAAACTATCTCATTTAAAAAACCACCAAGATGGTTCACAGGGCTGATATGTATGGTGTCTGAATGTCCTCTTGGTGACAAACGACTCATTTAAAAGCCTTCCAGAAAAGAGAGGTCTTGAGGCCCCACCACAAGGTCTCAAGAGAGGGAGCCGTTTTTAATTCAAAGTGAAAGCATTTCCATAAACAGGGAGCCACCACAGAGAAGGACCTATTCCTAGCTGCCACCCCCTCACCTGGTGGTGCCAGTCAGAAGGGCCCCTGTGACATATGAGAATGGGTTGGATAGTGGTTCTCATTTTAGCAACAGGACCCACTTTTTAGAATGACAATCTGGGACCCACCAGAAGTGCTGTCATTTTGACACTAGAGCCTGCTGCTTTCCTGAGAATGCAGCAATAACTCAGGTAATTTCTCAGCTATTTACCAATAACAAAGTGATTCAGAAAGAAACAAGCCTATTTACAACCTTGACATAAGTAAAACAACCACACAGCCCTCCCCCTTTCCAGCATCCCATCTTCCCATGTTTTCAATATGGCTGCTCTAGGTGCTTCGCAACCCACTTGAAATTGGCTTGCAACCCACTGATGGGTCCAACCCCAAGTTTGGGAACCACTGTGGTAGGATTATATGGAAGAAGGCAGTCCCTCAAATACTCTAGACCCAAGCCATAAAGGGCTTTAAAATTTAAGCCTAGCATGTTAGGCCTGGAAATTAATTTTAGAAAGAGACTACCTCAAAATCCAGGTGCAAGGGAGTTGTGTTTTGGGGTTTTAGTTCTTTGGCCATAACTTTTGATAGAATGAAGATATTACTCTCTGGTTTTTTTTCATTGAATTCCGGGTGAACTTCCGCTTCCAACTGTGTATAGCATGATGGTATTATATTTTAAAACTGCAATTTTAGCCATTTTGGTCCCTGGTGGTGTCACCCCCCTGTGTATGTCACCTGGTGCAGCCTGCCCCCTCTCATGACGCCACTGTAGCAAGGGATCCTAGCAAGCAGAAACACTTCTTCCACAAGTGGAATGCTCTTTTTGTTCACAGGGGAAACTTCCATTCCTGGAGCAAGCTTCAGTTCTGCTCCTGACAACGAATGCATTAGTTTGGATGCTACCCATAGTGTGCAGCTGTCTGAAGTATTATCAGCAGTTTGCATGAACAAAATCTTCATTCATACCCTTTTAGACAGTTTCTACAGCTAGTGGTTTTAGTTGCATAAGCAAATTCACCACATTTAGGAACCAGGAGAAGATTTTTGCTGTGTCTTAGTGTTTCCT
Source organism: Lerista edwardsae (assembly GCA_029204185.1). Classification (NCBI taxonomy): domain Eukaryota; kingdom Metazoa; phylum Chordata; class Lepidosauria; order Squamata; family Scincidae; genus Lerista; species Lerista edwardsae. The sequence goes on from JAJKFI010000001.1 coordinate 11,481,639, forward strand.
TTGTCCTATGGAATTATCACAATGTCACATAAACTACAATTTTTCTGTAATAAAATTCAGTTATCAACATTCAGCAAAATGAACAGCAAACTAAATGGATAAAGCAGAAAAAATTAATAATAGCTCAAGAATGAAGCTTGTTTAGTTCATAACATATTGGTGCTTTTTTTTTTTAGTAAGCTACTTACTAAAAAAGCTACTTACTATTCTAAGCTGGTTATTTTTTATGCGGAACCTTGCATTTGTAATGTTGTCAAAATCTGTAAACTAATTCAGTGTGGTGATGTCACTAAAATTTGAAATAAACAGGCTTAGGATATAAATTTTCCAATCTTTAATTTCTGGATCTATTTTAAGGACAGCTCCTTTAACTTGAGATTCTTCTTCTTGTTCAACATGTAAATGGAAATGATTTTCAGTGCCAATTTTGCACCCGTTGGGAGAATCTACATTCATCAGAACAGGTGCTCAAAACTGGCAACCAATGTGGTGTACGCTCAGAGGCTGATGACTCTCACCCCCTTACTCTTGATGAAACTGTGATTGGTTCCTGAAATTGATTTGTACTTTTTTTGAAATGGGACTGTAATTTACAGAACAATACCGTTGCCCTGAGCAACTAATTTGACTTCAAATTTCTCAGTTCAAAAGAAGTTCAGGTACATCCCAAGGGCACGCAGCAGCATGTAAATGTGACCTTTATATCAGTTCACAAGTTGAAACATTGATTCAAAAACAAACAACATAGCCTTATGATGATGCCACCTTTCTGCACTGGTGCACTACAATTCTGAAATGGCAGTGCAAGAACATATATGGGCACTAGAGAGGAAGTGGACATGCACAATAAGGACCTCTTAAAACTTCCTAGACTTTTTTTTTTTTGCTTCATTTTTTAAAACATTCTCTGATGACCCAATTCCCAGTTAAACAAAAGAAAGCTTCCCCCACCACATGTGCGGTATATGAATCATTACTATGCTTGGTTATATTGTGAATCTAGTACAGCCAGAAGTACAGTCTGGTGTTGGGAAAAGGAAAAACTCTAAGCAGATCCTCTCTAGAGCAAAACCTAGAGCAAAACCTCCTGATCCCTGAGACAGCAGGCAAATGTTGTCTCACCTACTTGATGTTGTGCCAGCCACCACTCCTACACTCCTATGCTCTAGTTCAGCCCCCTTCTCCCCTCCACATTCCACTTCCTCTTTGCCCTCCTCTTTTTATTTCAGTGCAAGAAATGGAATGAGGAAGAGGAGCAGTAGAGGAAATTAAGGGTGCAATTTAACCATCTTTCCAGCACTGATGTAGCTGTGCCAATGGGGCATCTTCTGATTTCTGCAGTGGAATAGCAGTAATGCAGCCTTCCTCAAGGTAAGGGAATGTTTGTTCCCTTACCTCAGAGTTGTACTGCCCTTACCCTGGTGCTGGAAAATTGGTTAGGATTGCGCCCTAAGGTAGACAGAGGTAGGTGCCTAAACCACCACTTCAATTGGCCTCATGGATGAGATAGCCCTGCAGTGGGTGGATGGGTGGGTGGGTGGTAGTGGGATTTCATACTATTTCTTAATTTGTGAAGCTACCCTTATATTTAAGGTAATAGCACTGTATTTGAGGTTACCAGGGTATTTGAGTTTTGAATAGAAGTTGTGACAGGACAGAAGTGACTATTCAAAGCCAATGATTTTCAACCTTTTTCATTTCATGGGACATTGACAAGGTGCTAAAATTGTCAAGGCACACCATCAGTTCTTTTGACAATTGCGAAGACACAACGGTGCTGCTGGCAGGGGGCTCTGGTGGTAGTGCCATCCCCCACTGATGAATGACCTTCCTTAAATTCCTCTGAATGCCCAGAGGTTGAAAATTGCTGATCTAAGCATCCTATTATTCCTTAAACTTGGAAGTCAACAGTGTACAAAAAGATGTGTTAAATCAGTGTCTTTGAATTGAAGAAATCGAAAAAAAAGATAACTTGAGTGAGAATGTGGGTAGAAGTAATAGTTGGATAATCTTGGTTCCACTAGTATAAGGTTTGTTTGGTTTGTTTCACATGACGTAATATAGAATTTTTAAGAGAAGCAGGTGAAGATTTAGGGTGCAATCCTAAACTGAGTTAGGCTAGCATAAACTAAGCCAGCAAAGTTTGGCCAGCACAAGGGACACTGTACAGTATGTTTGGACCACTCTCAGACAGGCCAGCACACAGATGTGAGCCATCCTCCCGGACTCCAAGAGAAGTCCAAAAACGCTTTATGGTGGACCTTGTGTTGGCCAAACTTTGCTGGCTTAGTTTATGTCGGCCATACTCCAGTTTAGGATTGTGTTCTTCATTAATGTAATTCAAATCAGCATGATTTTGAAAATGTAAAGTAATATTTGTAGTTATGCCAAATGCTCCCTTTATTTTTACTAATTGATTGGTACATCTGTTCATAATCATAATGTTAATTTTTATGGGGCTTTACAATGCTACTATGGCATTCTGTCAGAATGGTATGTTCACTGTAACATTAAGCTTGAAACAGGATGGCTTTATATTGTGCCAAGTATCGCATCAAGGCAGATACAAAGTCTTGCCATGTAATGAAAGGCAGATTGACTTTGGCTCTTACAGATCCCATCAATTTCACTGACAAATCTGAATAGATACAATCTTAAGTTAAAACCAGTGATTTTTTTTTCATTTGGATATATTTGGATATAAAGAGTTATCAGACCATTGGCCATATGCCCGGCACTGTCTGTTTTGACTGATAGCAGTTTTCCGAGGTCTCAAGCACAGAATTTCCTAGTCTTGTCGCCAGATATCTTTTATGCAGAGTGTATAAATTCTATATGCAAAACCATATGTTCCATCACCTAATTATGGCCCCATTCCTTTAAAAAAATACTGTCCTTTTCTTTCTCAGGCTGCAAAGCCTTGTTCAGAGTTTAAACCCAGGATTCTGCATGAGAAACATGAGATCTAGAATAGATCAACTAGTATGTTTAAATACTGAACAGTGCTTTATCTTGTAGAATAAATACAGTATTGTTCAATCATTCTGTCAGGCAACCAGAAAATTTTATACCTGTATTGTTAAAACAATGAAGTTATTTTCATTTAGAGTGCAATCCTAACCCAGTGGTGCACCCTAACCCTAACCCAGAGCTGTCACAAACGTGCTGTCTGTGCCGTGGATTTCAGCGCTGGGCCAGTGCAGGCATTAGTGTCAGCCCACGGACACTGTGCCTCCCATCAGCTGCTCTGGCCAAGTACCAGTGGAGTTCTGCCAGTGCTGGCCAGTGCCGAGGGTGTGCTGGAGATGGACGGGATGTGTAATAAGGTAGATGGAAGGTGGAACTGTGGGTGGGCCAGCCTGGGTTGGGGGTAGGAAAAAGGACACAGCCATTAGGCCATGTCCTAACCCCCATCCCCAGACTGGGCAGCCCTGTGCTCCTGGCTGCTTGGACTTTTCCCTGCTATTTAGCTGGCGCAGATCCAAGCAGCCCCCATAGGACTGGCTGGGGCTTACCTGGGGCAAGGGGATATTTTCTCCAGAGGTGAGTTCCAGCCGCCTCCCAGCCTGTGTTAGGTTACAGCGCAGGCCTAGTGGCCTGCCTGTTCCAGCACAGGTTGGGATTGGGCTGTTAGTTACTGTGTATAGCACCATAAATGTGTATAGAGCTTAACAGTAGAAGACAGGTACATCCCCTGAGGGAATCACAATTTGAAATAGATACAAGAGAGACAACATAGGAATAATGTGGAATAAAAGTGGTGCTTTTTGACTGTTTAAATTCTGAATGAAAAGAAGCAATTTTTTTCTTTCCTTTCACTTATCTCAGTTTATAAAACTTATTTGGTTTATTATACTTTTTTGAATGTATAATTCAACTTATTATACATTTTATTGAATTATTTGGCTTGCAGCAGAACCTAAATGGATCTGCAGTAATCTTTTCATATTTAAAATTGCCCGGCTATGATTATGCAGTTATTAATTCCCAATAATATTTTATACTTATGCATGCATATTTTTCATCAGTGTTTCCATTTTTGTCCATAGCGCCTTGGAAAACTTCATTTTAATAAGAAACAATCTCTGTTAATATCTACTTTTTCCAAAATGAGTTTAGCTCCATTACACCTAATTTGCATTTTGCCACTGATTTATGTAAGGGTAGGTTTATACCTCTAGAGCAGTGGTTCCCGAACTCCTACAAGGGAGTTGGGAACCATACAAGTTGGTGTGATCAAAAACTGGAAATGATTCTGATTGCTATTTTTTAGAGTTTCTGAGGCTTGGGGAACCCTATGGAGGTGTCTACAGGGCTCTCTGAAACCCTGGAGGCTGGCACTTCCACTTGTAAATAAAACAAATCCCCTTCTGTCCCTGGCAGTGGCGTGATCCTGGGGATTGCATCACTGCCTTCCCCGTCTCTGCCCCTTAAAGGTGTCTGGGCCAGTGCTTCCAGGCCCGTGGGTTTGGGAAGCATTGCATTAGAGCTGTTGTCTTCAACCCTTTTTGTGCCGTGACCCCAAAAATAATTAACTGGGATATGAGACTGGGGACCCACTGCCAATCCCTCCCCTGCTCTTGGGATCTGATCTGCCCCATCACTGTCCAACCCCTATCTCATTTCCCCCTCCATCTTCACAACAACCTTGTGAGCAGGGCTGACCTTGGGAGCAGCAAGGCAAGATAGCAAGAAGAGGAATTATATCAGGAACTCAGAATTATATCAGGAACTCAGTTTTGATCAAGCAGTCCCATTATTGGATTGGGTCCAACCTTTTGGGTCCACAGTTTTTGAAAGGTTGCCACAACCCCCCAAAATGAAGCTTTGTGACCCCATTGGGGTCCCAACCTAAAGGTTTATGAACACTGCATTAGAGAATCTAAAGAGGCAGGAAAATATGAAGCTTCCTGTAGGAGTTTGATTAGCAGACTCTAAAGTTATTCTCATAAAACATTATTAATTTATTACATTCTGAGCACAATGGAGTTAGGCTGGCACAGGCCAGCAAAGTTTGGTTGGCACATGGGACACTGTAAAGTATGTCTGGATTACTCTCAAACTCAGAGAGGTCAGCACACAGATGTGTGCCATCCTCCCTGACTCTGAAAGTGGTCCAAACGTGCTTTATGTTGGCTCTTGTAACAGTACCTATGTAACAGTAATCCTGATTGGAGCTTCCATATTTGGAGACAATGTTTGGAGTCTCCATATTTGGAGACCTTGGCCATATTCTGAAGACAAACAGCAGCTGTGCCCTGCATGAGAGCTTCCTGGAGGCATCTGACTCATCTTTTTTGGAAACCTAATACTGGACTAGCTGGACCATTGTGTGAATCATAGGATCTTCTCATGCCCTTTGTTGTAGCAATCTTGTTTTTACAGACCATACGGATGTGTGCATATTCAAAATGGTCTGAGAAAAGAATGTCTTTCTGTATTATCCATGTATTCTGATAGTATAGAAGGCAAGGAATACTGACTACACCTCTTACAATTACACTGGAAAGGGTCATTCCACACACCTGCAGAGGTTCATGATTATGGTTTCATTATGCAGACCCTCTTGTGCTTAGTATGCTCCCAGGAAAGTAAGCAAAGTCCTCTCCTGTAAGTAGGAACAGCAGCAAGCTTTTACAGAGAACTACGCAAGCAGTTACTTATAAACTTACTTATCAAGTAGTCTTTTCTCTGAGGAGTTAGTTTGCAGACGAATAAATAGAATCACTTGCATTTATTTGAAGACTAGGAACTAAGTTGTTTCTAGAGCCTCTGTTTCATATGCAGCATTGTTTGTTTTGCTTTGTGCTGCCACTGTAGGTCTGATATAATTTCTTCCACCATCTTCCCTATCCCTGCTTTACAGATACTAAACTTCACTAGGAGAAGCTTTGATGGCATGTACTTATGATCACTACTACTGAGAGGGAAAGAAGAAGCTTTAAGCTGCACATTGATTGGGTTTTAACTATCCTCTTGGGATTAAGTTCTATAGAACTGTAAGAAGTATGTGTTATCTTTGCTTAAATCAAAAAAGATTATGTAAATATATTGCATAGAAGTTGGAAGCATAAATCACAGATGTCAGCATGATGGAAAGTTTGTTACCAGAGAAATCTACAGCTCCCAAATTTCAATGTGTTAATTAAAAGGTGACATCTGGTATACTAATTTATGCTAAGTGAAGAAATGTTCAGATTAAAATAGGATGTGTTTAAATGTTTTTGGTGTCATCACTGGGAAACTAAAAGTCATATGATAAGTGAGGTGACTGTGACCCAAATATATGCAAGTGGGCGCATATGTACATTATAATGCGAATGAACAAAGAAGGCATGATACAAGACAGGAACTGCAGATCAGAAGTGCTGTTTCTTATTTTTGTTTAAACAAATGCAGATTTTATTGTTGCAGTTTATCCCTCAGAGAAGCACCATGGTCTCCATACCCCACAATCAGTATAGGGGTTGGAATAGCAAGTGAAAAGCTAATATTTTGTTTAACCATACACTCAAAACATTTCACAGATGAAAAAATAGTTGCATGCAACACCTTCATTTTCATAAATCTTAACTAGTATAAGATTTATCCATTACTGTATGATTTATCCATTTAACTGCAGTATTTGACCATCTCTGATCATCCCTGGTTCCAGCTTATAGGGAACGCTCTTTCTCAGGAAAGCAAAATGAATGACTGCTGTGGTGGGAGCACAGTCAGAAGGCATCTTAGGGAGTCGAGCAAGCAGGTGCAGTCCCTCTCTCCTCGATAATGAATGAGGGGGAAGTTAAAAGAGCAAAAGCTTGGAGTGGTCATGCATTCAGAGGCATTTCTACAGGGAGGGCAAAGCCCTAAGTTTTGCAAGAAGTCTTACCCTGTCATGTAAATCCCTCCTCTCCCTTGCTGCTATAGCCAGTAAGCAATGCCAAGATGTTGCTGTTCCCTGTGAGGATTGGCTGAAACGGTGCAGGAGAGGAGTGATTTCCACTGCAAGGTAAGGCTTCTTGCAAAGCTTAGAGCTTTGTCCTCCCTGTAGAAACGCCACTGCATGCATTTACATGGATATACACCACAGACCAAATGTACGCATTCTCCATTCAGACTTATGCAGTGCCTGATAAATCTATTTTATTGTTTACTGTCCGTATTTTGTCTTTTGGGGTTGCCCTGTAAAAATGCTGATAGTGTGAGCTGCAAGAGTTCTCATTCTTCAGCATTTTTACAGGGCAACCCCAAAAGACAAAATACGGACAGTAAACAATAAAATAGATTTATCAGGCACACAGAGCAGATATTAGGAGCAGATTCCACTATTTTCCAATGTTTCCCTTTAGCCTTTTTGCTTTCCTTAATAAGGGCTCCAATCCTATGCACACTTACATGGGAGTCCCATTGAGCTCAGTGGAACTTCTGAGTAGGCATGCATAAGATTGTGCTGTGAACATTTCCTAAAACATAGTTTCTCCAAATATGAATGTAAAGCAGTAGGCAACCTGCTTTGTGGAATTTTTTTTTAAATAATGGTAATAACATAAATAAGATACAATGACATTATATTTGAGTAATCTGTGATTACTCAATCACAGGGTTCCTTTCATAACAAATAATAGTTATTGTTTTGCCACAGGAGGGATGTAAAACAACGATGTTTAACCCGGAGTAGCTCATTAAATGCTCATAGAGTTATTCTACCATAAAGGATGAGACTAGTAATTAATTGTCAGTCATAAATAATGCTTCATTTTGTTTGTAAAGGTACAAAATAATTTTGTCTCCTACACTGATGAGAACCAGAGATAAGCGAATAGCTTTTAAAAGCTGATCACACAAGACTATATATTATGTATGTAGGCAATTGTTCATGTTCATTTTTGGTTAATGAGTTTTTATTTTAATTTCATCATTTTTTTCCCTAGACTTCCCTACACTAGAGTAATGGGTGCAGTTTTTCCTCAGAATATAATGCTCTAATTGTTCAGTTTGGCTGTAGTTATGAGGGAAAAAAATGTCACTGTTGATATTGTTGCCAGAACGGTACTGTACTGAATGCTACAGTAAAACAAAACCTTTAAATGGCCTAGTTGGAAGAAGTGTAGCAGATAAATCCCTTTGCCAGCTGTAGCAGTAGTGCCCATTCATTAACAACTCTTTATGTAATTGTTCTGTCTTGAACAGTATTACTGGAATTAGGCTCCAAGACCTCCATCTTGAAATATGTGTATGCTTGATGGTGATGGGCCTATTATAGAAGATGGTTCCGTTATATGATGGTCATTCCAGTTCTACCTAACTCCCCGCGCAGCCAATGTGATGCAGCCAACATGGCACTTGCTATGTACCACTGGGGAGTTTTGGCGTGTTGAGATTTACGTGGGGGAAAGTATGTCATCGCTGCTGCTGTGGGTCAACGTGGACCTGTGTGTATTGCTGATACAAGTCCCTATTGACCAGTGAAGGTAGTTAGGGCCAGGGAAAGGAATTAGGATTAAGTGGGTGCCACTGCCACTGAACCCATCCCTTCCTGGAACCAATCCACTCTCTTCCTCATCCCATTGGATCAGCATTCCACCCACCCTTGCCCTGTTTCACACCCTCCTCGTCTCCCTTTCAACCCCTGCATGATGAACTACTGACCACAATTGGCATCTCTGCTGTCTGTCACAGAGTTGGTCTGGCTACTTGCTGTGTGTGGCAGGGCCGTGCTGTGCTTGATGGCGCTGTAACATTTGTGATAGCCATAAAGCTGTTCATGCTGCTGGAATGCTCCTACATACACAGTGCTGTAAACAGCCCATAGGTTTGGGCCATGTGGCACTATTGTTTTCAGCAAAGATTGTCTTCTGCATTAACTCTGGCGTAAACAATATAAAAGTTCTGGAAAGGGCAACAAGCACATGCCTGAAGCTATTTTCATTGGAGTATGAAAAGTGAGGACCTGCCTCTCCACAGGGGCGTAGCTATAGTGGTAAAAGGGAGTGCAATTGCATTAGGCAACAAGCTTTAGGGGGGGCAATAAACTGAGCTACTCACTAGTGGCCAAAACTATGAAAATAAAATTGTTAATTATGAATAATACTATCATGTTATATATTATTGGAAATATAATTTAATGCAGAATGCAATGAAACAATATCTTTATCAAACATTAATATCTTTAATATTGTTAATAATGATGATAATATTGTTAAAAAGGTAAAGGTTTCCCCACAACCGGATGGTCTAATCATGACCGACTGTAGGGGGCAGCGCTCGTCTCCATTTCAAAGCCTGAAGAGCCAGCGTTTTGTCCAAGGACAAACTTCCGAGGTCATGTGGCCGGCATGACTCTATGCCGTAGCGCACAGAACGCAGTTCCCTTCCCACTGAAGTATTTATCTACTTGCATTTAGGTGCTTTCGAACTGCTTGGTTGGCAGGAGCTGGGACAAGCAACAGAAGCTCACTCGGTCACGCACTCCGTCACGCACCATTCTACTAGCAGGCATATTAAACCACAAACCACTTCATCTACTATACTTTAATGGGAACTAAGTCATGCAGGCATTTGTGGTTTGTGGATCTTGCTAAATGTATTAAATGCTCTGTTAAATGTATTGCAAGTATTAATTTCCTCAATTTCTATACTAATAGTTATTTGGCTGACAAAACAGAATGTCTGGTTGGAAAGCCCAGCAACAGCAAATTAACCCGCTGTGCCACCACGTCCCACATAATATTGTTAATAACATGTAATATCTTTATCAAATGTTATGGCCAAAATATAACTGTCATATAAAAATTGCGGTTTGTTAAAATCGCAATTTGTAGGAATAGCACTGTCAAGTTATATACGTATCATTTGATGTGAAATGTCATGCAGACGGCAATGAAACAAACCCAAGTGTAATATTTTCATTCTATCAAACGTTACAGCCAAAAAAACCAGAGAAAACAAAAATACAATGTGACGTCACTTGCTATTGTAACCTCACTTTAGGGGCATCATTTTGCCCATTGCACCAGGCTATAGTTTCATTAGCTACGCCGCTGCCTGCCTGGCTTCATGTTCCTAAGTTGCATCCTTGCAGAAAATGGTAATAAGAAACAAGAGTAACTCAAAAGATGAAAATTAACAGCCCAAACCTAAGCCGGCTACTGATAACACGACAGACATGCGCACTGTCACAAACATGCCATAAGGCACATTGCGGCAGCACCAGCCCGCCAGCACCATTCACAGGCTAGCGCCTGCCAGAGTAAATAAACACTACACAGGCTGGCAGATTGAGAAGGGCAGAATGGATGTGCAGAGAGGGTGTAACAGGGCAGGGGGAGGAAGGGAAGCAGTAGGATCAAGCCCTGGGAGGGAGAATGAGAATGGGGGCAGTGGTTATCATCTTATCCTATCCCCCTTCTTAGGTCTAATTTCCCAATACAGGGCTCAGGCTTGCGCCAGTGATTTTGCTGGTACAAGCATGAATAGTCCCATAGCATCTGCTGGGGCTTTACCCTGGGGGAAGGGAACACCAGTAATCTCTACTCCTGTGCTGGATGCAGGGGAAACTGTACCTGCTTTGCTGCATCATAGTGTGGGACATTGGTTAGGATTAGGCTGTGAATTTATATGATCACTTTTTTGGTGCTGATACCTTCATTATATTTTAGAGAAGGCAGTATTGTTTCCCAATGACTGTTTCTCCAAAGATTTACAGAATGAGGGTTCTACCGCTCAGATTCTGATTGGATATGCCATAAAAACCTTCAAGACATTAAAAAAGTTCATAGTTTTTGGCGTTTAATGATTGCATGTGGTATATTTTTGTAATTTTATTTCCTAAATTTTTTCATGCACCATTCTACTAGCAGGCATATTAAACCACATACCACTTAATCTACTATACTTTAATGGGAACTAAGTCATGCAGGCATTTGTGGTTTGTGGATCTTGCTAAAGGTGTTGCTCTGTTAAATGTATTGCAAGTACTAACTTCCTCAGTTTCTGTACTAATAGTTATTTGGCTGACAAAACAGAATGTCTCTTAGTTGTTCTTTTTAAATAATCATGTTTATATTAATATAATTCATGCAAAAGCACTAATCATGTGCTTATCCTGTTTTTATCCTACCAGTGAAAACTTTAAATGTTTTTTTTACATCTGTCTTGAAGATGTTCATCAGATTTACATTTTCTTATTACAGAACTTTAAAATGAGCCACACTTCACAGCTCAAAGTGTGGAAGATGTCATTTAACTGACTGTCTAATCAAGAAGGTGTAAAAAATTTAATTAAACTAATGGCAGGCTGGCTTAATTATTCTAAAATATATTAAAGCACATGCTGTACATTTGATTAAAATCTTCTAATTTCTTTAGAAGATGATTTTTATTTACTTTCCTGTTTGTGTTCCATGTTTATAGTACCTATGGTTAGTTGCATGAGTTGTTACAGTACAATGCGAAATTGTAGCATTGCACCACGATGTGGTGCTGATTCAACACTGCTCTGGGGCACTGTTGCACTGCTGAAAGTGCCTTTGAATCTGGTCTGTTGAACAGAGCTTTGGGCAACACAAGAAACAGAGGGAATAGGACCACACTGTGGAGATTGGGCATGGTGCTGAGGCTTAGAAAGTCCTATGAGTTCCTCAGATATGCAAACATTAGACCAGGACTGGAATTTTATTTGGCAGATGCAGAATCAAATTTCCCTATGTAGGGTGATAGGTTAGCTTTTCAGGCAAAATTCAGTTAGGTGGCTTTGTTTTTTTTTTGTTTTTAACCTGTAAAGTCCAATGCATCTAGAAGCATATTGTACTACAAGTCTATGAATTATTTTACAGTATTTATAGAGTGGAATACTCACTAGTAAAGCTGCCCGTACAAAGGTTCAACGCTATGGAGGACCCTTGGAAAAAGCAGTGGTCTGGGATGCTCCATGATATATCTGCCTGTTCCTTGATGGTTCATTTTGCATAGTGGCACAGAGAGAGGTAGACCCTGTGACCGTCAGCCTCTTCCCTACTTGATACCACTCCTGCTCTACACTTTGCATGTAGATTATTCCAGATTAATTCCCTGTTATTTCCAGTTTTAAAAATCACAGATAGCAGGAGCTGGAAAGACTACTGCATTTTTTCCTTTGATGGCCACCATCAGTCATGGCTAACTGCAAAATGGGCAGAATGGGCCAGCTAGATTGACTCTGTATTTATTTGTGTTCATTTTTAAAATCATTTTAAAGCATTCTTGCCCATTTTTCTTCTTATAAAGAGTTAACAATAAGATAAAATAAAACAGAAGTCAAAACAACATAAAACAGAACACCACATTAAAAAAGCAGCATAAAATACGTAGAATAGCACCATTAAAAAGTCACAGTTAAATAACTCTGCCACCACTGCTGAATTTCAGAAGCAGAACTAAACTGCCAAGTCTTAACACGTCTCCTGAAGAAGCATAGTGCAGAAGCCAATAGGGCCTGACCGGGAATTTGTACACAGGTTGCTGCTACCACTGAAGAGGCCCTACTCCCAGTACAGGGCCGTATTATCCATTAGGCTGAGTAGGCTGAAGCCTAGGGGCCCCACAGGAAATAGGGCCCATTAAGCTGGCATGTTTAGATGTCAGCCTAATGCTTGGGTCTCCAGATTTGGCCCTGGGGACTCCCATCCAGCCCGCCAACCCTTCAACTGGCAAGAGACTACAGCAAGCCTGGCCTTGCAAAGGCAAGGCTTTCAGAACTCTCCAGGTGGGGCAATCCCCACCTCCAGGGACTGAGCTGGGCTGCATGCACATGGAGGCTGAATCGCTGGGAAGCTTCCGTGCAAGCCTGGATCTGTTGGTGAGTTTTTCCCCTTTTATTTTGGGAACAATTTAGAAGGGCCTAGCTTTTCCAGGTTTTGCCCTTCAAATTTCTGCTTGTATTTCTGCTGTTTTAGGAGTGGGAGTGGAGAGCTTCTATGCAAGACTGTGAGAAGCCTGCCTGTGGCTGGATTGCCTAAGGTTAGGAGTCCTATTTGTATGCTGAAGAGGCCTTATTTGTAATGGGGAGCAGGAGAACCTTGCTCACCTGCCTCTCCACCAGAGGCTTCCATTCAGTGTGGCAGGAACTTTCCTGAAGAGTTTTGAAGGGGGCCCAAAATATCTGAAAGCCTGGACGCCCAGCCATGGGTTAAATGACCCTGCTTACCCCTGAAGGAACTGAGGAGGAGGTTGGACTGTATGGGTTCCTGCCATGTCTCCAAAGTATACAGCAGAGGCACACATAGAAGGAAGTGATCCTTAAGGAGAATTCTATTCAGAGCATTAGCCTACGGTGGGGGAAAAACATACATTTCCTGGTGATATGACATTTGTTGCTGGCACACACATTTCCATTCCATTTCTCTGGAAATTTTATGTTGTACACATATGATGGTTGGGATATAAGAGTCTCACAAGGAATAGAGATACAACTCATTGTACAGATTGGATATTATAGAATATGTATTTACTTCTATCACGTCAGCATTCATTGTTGTGTTTTAATAGCAGTGAAAGGTTAAAAAAAAGAACATTATCAATGCATTATTCATTTGTTAAATGTTCCACCAAGACGTCCACATTTTCCTGCAGACTGTCTAAAGAGCAAGACCTTTCTTATCAATCTGGCAATGGACAGCCATGATTTAGGTAATCAGTGAGTGAGTGAGTGAGTGAGTGAGTGTGTGTGTGTGTGTGTGTGTGTGTGTTTTAAATCTTAAATTGATCCTTAATGAATTTAAAAATCTGGGTCAATGCTGTAAGGCTTCTAAAAACAGCTGCTTGGTGAATTGGAAGTGGGTGGAGACTGGGCTGAGAAGTAGGGTGCTCAGGGAAAAAGGGAAAAAAAAAAACTTGAGCTATTTTACCTTGTTCTGAAGCAAATATTCTCCAAACAGGAAGGACGGTGAAGGAGCATATGTAGTCTGTGACCTGACCTTCTGGATGTGATGGGAAGAGTGTTACTGTCCTGTTCAGGAGAATTTTTGAGACACAGAGAGGACATAACCAGTGGTGTTGCTAAAATCATGGTTTTAGAAGATAATACCATAATGCTATATACCATTGGATGTGGAATTTCACGCAGAATTCAATTAAAAAAGCAGGAGTGTCATATTCTATCAAAAGCGATGGCCAAAAAACAAAAAACTGAAAATACAACTTTTTATATAAAAATCACGTTTTTTAAAAAATCATTAGTATGACAGCGCAATCCTACGGACTGGACAGCATCGGCGCAATGGGGTTGCACCGATGCTGCACGCTTAGCGCTGACGCAGGGGCGCGGATTAGCACCCCTACGTCGGTGTTAAGGCAACAGGCCCGGCGCTGCAGGCAGCGCCCGACCTGTTGCGCCCGCACAACGCCTTCTTTGCGTTGGCCAAAGCCAGCTGGCGCAAGGGAGGTGCCATGACTGGGTGGCTTGGGGATTGGTGGGAGGTGGGCGGGACGTGGGCGGGTGCAGGATTTGGCCATATGGCTGAATCCTAGACCCGTTTGGGAGGCCACACGGCCTCGATTCGGGCCGCGCGGTCTCCCCGGAACTGCACCTGCTGTTTAGCAGGCGCAGATCCGAGGAGCCCATAGGGGAGACTCCCCTACGGTAAAGGAGTGCATGCTCTCTTGCTGCGGGGAGGCTCCAGCCTCTCTTGTACTGCACTGGATATGGCCGGCCAGCATCGCCATTCCAGCGCAGTATAGGATTGCACCCTGAATCAGTTCTCTTATCCATGTATCAGAGCTAATACTAGAACACTTATTTAATTGTGTGAGTGTCACCGGTTTTTTGTTGGCTACTAATTTGTTGGGTGACCTGTGTTATAGTTAAACAAATAAATAAAGTAAGTAAGTTGATGGGGGTAACATCAGCCCTAGTGATAACACTGCATCTAGTTTGTGCATATGGTATAGTAATTTATTCTGTATGGTTTGGGAGAAGGAGATCCATCATGGGTTGTGTGTGACACTCTGACCTCCTGCACCAGGTGATGCAAACTCTAGTGACATTCTGTGTAATTCCAAGATAACAGAATGGAATCCCCATAGATGCTGAGACACAACTGTACTCCTCACAAAGCCTAAAACTCCCATAACCTCCTTCACCTTTCTTCCTGTTTGGCTGTTTCAGAACATTACTGGCAAGTTGTTTTTCTGTATCTGAAAAGGGCATAAGGTAAAACCAAACAAAATTACCATATCTAATGAACAGCGCAATCCTAAAAGGTGTGCAGCGTCGATGCAATGGTGTAGCATCATCATTGTGCACCTAGCACTGATGTGGGGGTGCCAAGTGGCACCCCCACAGCAGTGCTAAAGCCACGGGACTGGCACAGCAGGCAGCGCCGGTCCCGTTGTGCCCGCACCAGGCCTCCCTTGTGTTGGCCAAAGCTGGCCCACGCAAGGGAGGCACCATTTTTGGATGGGGGAGTGGGTGGGGGAGGGCCGTTCTGTGAGGGACATGGGCGGGACTGGGTGGGACATGGGTGGCCCGGCAGGTGGGCCGGCCTGGGAGGGAGGCGGGGCTTGGATTCGGCCATAGGGCCGAATTCAAGTCCTCATCCCAAGGCCACATGACCCCAGTTGGAGCCCCGCGGTCTCCTCAGATCTGCGCCTGCTGTTTAGCAAGTGCAGATCTGAGGAGCGCATAGGGGAGGCTGGAGCCTCTACAGTAATGGCACAAATGTGCCCTTGCCATGGGGGGGGGGGCTCTAGCCTTGCCTATACTGCGCTGGATTTGGCACAGGCTGTCCGGCCTCGCTAATCCAGCGCAGTATAGGATTGCGCTCTCAGAAATTTAATACACCCCTGCATTTTACTTGTTTTTGGCTTAAAACATGCCTTCAACCTATCCATGAGATCAACGTACACATGAGTGTATATGGTTAATAAGAACCTGGTTTTGCAGAATTAGAACTTATTTGCTTAGATGACTGCAGATTATGAAGCTCTTCATTGGATGGACAACATGCTTGATTCTGCTTTAGAAAGAACCAGGTCAGTTATCAAACCAAGAGAATTAATGGAAGATTGCACATTCCAGTCATATGAAATTTACTATTGTGCTTTCCAGATAATGGATGAATTGGACCTGAGAACAGTACATTGAATTCATATGTGTTTTTGAACTGAATAAAATAATCACATTAAATAATCACAATAAAATAATCAGTGTTTATACTGAGCTTTAAAATTGCTTTTTAAAAAAATGGCCATTAGCAACATTGAAAAGTTGCTCATGAGAGACCAAAATGTGGCTTTCATTGGCACCGTGCCGACAGGACACAGTACAAGATAGTACAGGAATAAAATCAATATATGTGTAGTCAGGTTAAGTACATGACTTGTACTGTTGGTTTTTTTTAAGTCTGGGCCACAAGATGGCACCATGGCATATCAAATTTGCCATCTTTACTATGACAAACTATGACTGTGCAAACACACACACACACACACACACACACACACACACACACACACACACAAACCCACTGAATACTATGTTTATTTATACTTACAAAGAAGATGGGACTGCCTTTTGTGCTGAAACTTATGGTAATTTTACCAAGCAGTATGGTAAATAGAAGCTTCTCAGTTTCTCAGAACAGCCAAACCTTTCATTTACATGAATGCAATTGCAGAACTTGTAATGCAGAACTATAGTCTACATCAGCACAAACAATGTGGGATATGTGAAGAAAAGACAGTTTGTTTTCAACTTTTGCATCCTTCTGTAGTTTGGAGGCTTGGGTCCAAAAAGGTTAATAATATGGGGGGGAAAACCCAATATGGCTAAGTTTGGGCACAAATCCCTTGTGCCGACCAGGAGTGCCACAAATGTGTCAAAAAGCACATTTGCAACACTCTTGGAGTCAGGGAGGCCGACACATGGGTGTATGCCATCCTCCCTGACTCCGAGAGTGGTCCAAACGTGCTTTACAGTGCGTTTGTGACACACCTAGGCTGGCACAAGGGACTTGTCCTGGCCTAACTCTATATTTGGATTGTGCCCTCAGTGTTAAATAGGGAGATATCAATTTTTTGTCAGAAAAACCTGTTCTATGCATTATATATATTTTTTCCTAATTGTTTAAAATAAGATGGGGTACTTTTAGAGACGTAATTTTGTCAAGGGCAGTTAATTCAGTTGATAAACCTGAAACCTGGGAAATCCTCCTGTGTATGGAAGTTTTTTTAAAGGTCTTACCAAGCTCCAAAATGATTACATTCTGTTAAGTTCTATATTAAGTTGTCTTTGAGTAATTTGTAAAATGTCTCTTGGATCTAAATAAAACCAATACAAGAAATATATTACTTTTAGATGAGTTAGACTAATGACATATCAGGAGTAGTGTTGGTTTAATTTTATTCTAATTGAATAAGAACTGGATATAGTAGACAGGGTCTGCTCGCCACCATTTACTGCATATTTCTGCGAACAGTGCAGAATGCAGCTGACCATGTGGTTGTAAAGGGCCTTGTATTGCCAGTTCCATTCAGTCAGGCCGCTGCTTTGGTGGCTACATTGGCTGCCAGTTCATTTCCAGACACAATTTAACGTGCTAGATTTGAGTTTTAAGGCCCTTTGTGGCTCAGGACCAGAATATTTGTCTTCTTCCATGTAATCTGATTGATTCACCAAGGTTATCAGAGGGGGCCCTTTTAACCATACCATCGCTGATGGAGTTGAGAGGTTTGTGGCAGCAAGGGCGGTGGCAGCAAGGGCCTTCTCAGTGGTGGCCCCACAATTATCAATCAATCAATCAATCACTAGTATTTATATACCGCTTTTCAACACAAAGTTCACAAAGCGGTTTACAGGCAAATAATAACATTAAAGTTAAATGGCTCCCTGTCCCAAAAGGGCTCACAATCTAAAAGAATGGAGAACACCACCAGCAACAGCCACGAGAAAGACACTGTGCTGGGGTGAAGAGGGACAATTGCTCTCCCCCTGCTAAATATAAGAGGACACCACTTGAAAAAGTGCCTCTTGCCCAGTTAGCAGGGGTTATGGAACTCCTTTCCCTTGGAATTAAGAACTGTTCCCTCTTTGGGGACATTTCGGTGGGGCCTTAAAACCTTTCAGTTTTAACTTTTCAGGAAGGCATTCAATGGCTGATGTGATGGATTGGCATTTTTAAAGTGATTATAATTTTAATTTTTTAATTTATGTGAGCCACATGGTGTCTTTGTTTTCATTGTTTCTTGGTTTTTCAAAACTATTATGTATTTATGTTTTGGGCAACACACTCCTACCTTCCCTCTCCCATAAACGTGATGTCATCGCGTCAACGCAAGAGGTGGGGCGCTGACATGGGAGCGCCGAGAGCCACCCCTGCGTTGGCACTTCCACTGTCAAGCCGATGGTATGAGTAGTGTCGGCCCAACAGTGCCAACAGCGAGCGCTCCTGCGTTGGCCGAAGGTGGCTGGCGCAGGGGAAGCTCCGTGCCAAGGCATCACAGGGATTGGGTGAGGGAGGGATAGGGGCCGGCAGGAAAGCGGGCCATGGACAGGCTCTTTAGTGGGCGCAGATCCGAGGAGCGCATAGGGAAGACTGGAGCCTCCCCTACAGTAAGGGAGTGCACTCTCCCTGGCCACGGGGAGGCTCCAGCCTCTCCTAAACAGCATCGGATATGGCACCGGCCCATCGGCCTCGCCAGTCCGGCGCTGTTTAGGATTGCGCCCTATATCTAGGCACCCTTTGAGTGCCTTTACTGTGTTTTACAGCTACCCAGGGCACTGCATTAATTGGTGGGACAGCCCAATTCTGAACACCTTGGCACCCAGAAGAACAGCAACAGCAAAATGGTGACTGCTGTATCCTGTGGCCGCCGAGGCTACTGCCGGGGTCTACCCTGGGAACATTGCTGTGGTGTTTGAGTGAGCATGGAGCTGAGGAGACCTTTGTCAGACTGCCTGGCTCAGGAGGGCAGGGGGTTAGGATTTGGCAGCAGGCCCTTGTGGGCCTAATCCTCCCCTCACTCCACCCTATTCTGCCCACTCCCTGCTTCTCCCTCAAACCAAGAACACTCACTGCTGGCTGCCTGTCTTCACAGTGCTGAGGTTCAGCACCGACACTGGCCCAGTTGCTCTCCTTGCTCTCCAAATGCATAAATCGTCAGCATTTAAATATGTTTAATGTCATGCTTCTGTCACCCAGACACGACGGTACAAGCATACTGCTGGCGATAACAGGCTTAGGGTTGATCCCTTAGTTAAATAATGGCGAACCTATGACACGCATCTCAAAGGTGACACACCACAACGTTTTGGGTGACATGCCAGTGTTTACCAACACCCAACAACAACTAAAGGTGCAATCCTAAACAGAGTTAGGCCGGCATAAACTAAGCCAGCAAAGTTTGGCCACCACAAGGGACGCTGTAAAGTATGTTTGGACCACTCTCGGAGTCAAAGAGGCCAGAACACAGATGTGAGCCATCCTCCTTGACTCCTAGAGTAGTCCAAGCACGCTTTATGGTGGCTCTTGTGCTGGCCAAACTTTGCTGGCTTAGTTTATGCCGGCCTAACTCCGGTTTAAGATTGCTCTCAAGTTTTTTACAAAGATTTCATTTTTGTAATGATTTGATGTGTGTGCGCGCACACACATCAAATCATTACAAAAATGAAATCTTTGTACACAAATTGGACTATACTTTTTAATAACTGAATATGTAAATAATTGTTTTTCTTTCAAATTGGACTGTACATATACAAGTTCAAATTGGACTGTACATGTACAAATTGGACTGTACATTTCAAATTGGAATATACACAAATTGGACTGTACTTTTTAATAACTGAATATGTAAATAATTGTTTTTCTTTCGGGAGGGGGAGAAGTGATATGTCAGCGGAGTCAGGTTAGGCATTTTTGACACAGTGAGTCCAAAAGGTTCACCATCACTGACTTAGCTGAATATTAATTGGCAAAAGACACTTTTTTCAAGTAGTGTTCCTCTTATATTTAGCAAGGAGAGAGTAATTATCGCTATTCATTCCTGCGCAGCATCTTTTCTAGTGGCTGTTGCTGGTGGTGTTTTGCATTTTTTTAAGATTTTGAGTCCTTTTGGGAGCCATTTATTATTATTATTATTATTATTATTATTATTATTATTATTGGCCTGTGAACTGCTTTGTGAACTTTGTGTTGAAAAGCGGTATATAAATACTGTTGATTGAAGTAGAAGGCTTCAATATATGCATGGGAAGTGGAACAATGGGCTGGTGCTCATTACATCTCTGGTCATCAACATTTCAGCACAATGTTAGTTATTTCATGGGACACAGCAGGCAAATTGAGCCTTGTGCAGGGATGGGATCCTCTGCAAGTTCTTCAGCTATAGGTTGTCAAAAGTACCAAGAGCTAGTGAACAGTTACATGTAGCGATGGGATCTGCAAATTGAGAAGGGGAATGCTGGACAGGACTTAGGCGGGACTTACACATGATTGGTAGCCTGTCCGCAGCGTTCCGCGGCTGCCCTGGCCTTGGGGGGGGCTCCTGCTCGCCACGGAGGACGGGTGGGGGGCGTGCTGGGTGCCTGGGCGAGCAGCGGTGGGGCTCGCCAACTGGGGGCAGCTCCCCCGAGGCCAGGGCAGCCGCGGAACGCTGCGGACGGGCAGCCCATCACATGGAAGTCCCGCGTAAGTCCTGCCCAGCGTTCCCCTTCTCAATTTGCAGATCCCTTCGCTGGTTACATGTATTCTGAACAATTATCCTGAATTCTTTATGAGCTCCTGATGGGTCCCCTATAATGCACAACCCTGTTAGCCTGCAGCTATATTCTTCTTTATAAATAGTGCGTCAAGCTTAACCCATATCTTGGAATGTCTAACTACGTAAACTGTTCCTTTTTTCATTTTCTTGCTAATGCTTGACCTCAGTTAGCTGATAAACGTACACTTTGCTTCTGACTTCCTTTGTCAGAAGATTTCCTGTGCATTGGTTAGGAATCTAGGTAATTGTTGTGATGTGCTAACGTAAGAAATGCTCTTACAGAGTTCTGATTATAAAATAGAATTGATCTGCTTGCAAGAATTGTAGTTGTAGCTTAATAATGAATTGAGGTGCTAGTGAATTTTTGTAAGCATCATTATCTTGGATTGTCGGCTAATGGCCCAATCCTAATGAGGGCCTGCACGGGCAGAACACACTTTTCACTGACTGTAATGGGCTTTGAGACTGTGAAAGGTCCAGGGCATTGTTGGGAAGGCCAGAGCCTGGAGGCCTGTTTGAGCAGGGTCATCCCACACACAGAGACAGAGGAAGGGAGGGGAGGGGGTTGAGAAGGCCAGGAGGAGGGGCAGCCACAGGGGCAGGGATGGGCAGATTGGGTCTAGGATCAGCGGTGCTACTGTGCCATATCTAGGGGTGGGGTGTTTTTGTGGAAAACCGTCTTTTGGGCATTAATAACCACCTTTTGGCAGTTAAAATACCTGAATCAAAACACAAAACACAGCATTTTTTGTGCATAATTTAATTTTCCAGAAATTACAACAGACGACTTTTCCAATTAAAAATAATACCGTGGCTGCATCTGCTAACACTATATTACCTGTATCATCTACCTAGTACACTTTTACAGCATTTAAAATTAATAAAAATGATAACTTGGACTCAGAATGTAGAATAAAAACACATAACACTGTAATTTGCTATTTTAATCAAGAAATGTTGGAAAAAAAATATCACCAGAAAAACACTCCCCTAGCCATATCCAAGTTTCCTTCCCAGGCCTGATCCACCTGTATAGATCAATGCAGACTTGCGCCAGCATTATCGCTGATGGAATTCTAAGTTGACCCATTGAAGCTGCTGGGGACAAATTTCCCTGTACCCCGAGGAGACCTCCAGAAGTCAGAAGTCCCCCTTCGGATGCAATGTAACCTGCACTGACACTGTTGCATCGCCACACGAAGTAACGTTGTATTGAGCTGTTAGTGTTATTTTACTTTCTCTCTTGTGTAAACATTTGTTAGATTTTTTTTTCATTTCTGTGTCACTAAAGATAAGGAGAAATATTTTATTCTTTGTACTGGAGAATAAAACCAGAATCTATGAAATATGAATATCTTTGTTTCATGGAATTCAGACATTTGAAATGAGTAAATATTTTGTTCAGTGATTTTATAGACACCATTTTTTCTGTGTCAAGAACAACCAATAACAGAATATGTTCTTTTTCTGTGCAAAAGGATATTATAAGATGTAATAAAGTATTTCAGAACAATAATTCCTACAAATTTAATGCTAAAAGCTACAGTAATGTGATGAATGTTGTTAATTAATATATTCTGTATTTGTATGTATTTTATAAATGTCAAGGATAGACTATTAATGGTATATGCAACTCATAAAAATGGGATCACATTGAAGGAAGATAATTAGTTATTTAATTTAATGTTTTTAATTGACTGGTTCTGTAATTAATTAAACATTTAATGTAAGTTTTGGTTACAATCTAAATTGTTTTAAACTACCATTAAATGAATGGTTCTTCATGTGTTGTGACTAACTTTTTGACCTTTTGGGTTGACCTAACCACATCTAAATTGCTGCAACTGTGTTGGAGATTAATTAATTTCTTGAAAAGTGGTAAATTGATATTTTTTACTTCTCTGGCTTTTAACCTATCCAATTCTAAAGACTCTGGCCAGGTTGGGAAACGCACACAAAATAGCCAAATTTAAAGCCAGTAATACAAATTAAAAATACTAGATATAATACAGGGAAAACGCCATCATCAAACTGCTACTGCCCTCTCCACCCAAAAATAAAAAATTAAAAATTACAGTGACAATTATAAGACAATGTATAATAGGGTCAAGAGCCTTTCCCTGCAGCTCCCTGTCCTTTTTAAAGGAAACTATTAAAGTTTTCTTTAAAAAGGACAGGGGGCTGCAGGGAAAGTCTCTTGACCCTATTATACATTATCTTATCCCAGTGAGGCAGGAGCCTATGGCTAATGAAGCAGGACTTCAAATGGTCAGTCTGGGTGGAATAAGGGACAGGAAACACTGATTCAGATTAGCCAATTGATAGATCAATGAAGAATGTCTCAATACAAACTGAGTTAGAAAGTTCCAAGGTCCTGGGTGGTGGCTAATCATAATTAGTGGCAAGGGTTGCTATACTTGGGGAGCTCAGAATGATATTAACAACTTTGCTTCAATAAAAGCTAGGCAGCAAATTAGTTTTAATAGGTCCCAAGTAGGAAAAATTAAATACCACTAACTGTGGCTTCCATCTTATAAATCCCGTATGCTTCAAGGAGTTGTTTGCCATTACTCATCTGACATTGAACAGAAAGGCTACTTTATTACTCTTACCTAGAAGTGCATGAATAATTCCGTCCATGGTTTGAAACTTAGTGGTCTTCTCATCTTTTTATGTTGGATAAATATACTACCACTATTGCAGTGTCATAAACCAGGACGAAAAAAGGTTAAAAACTGGATATTTAAATTTGCAATCAGATTTAAAAAAAAAAAATCCTTTAAGCTTTTAGGGTGCAATCCTAACTGTAGTTAGGCTGGCACAGTTAGGCCAGCAAAGTTTGGCTGGCACAAGGGACACTGTAAAGCAGTGGTTCCCTAGAGATTGGGACTCTCAAGGGGGTTGTAAGCTGATTTTCAGGGGTTGCAAAGAGTTTGGGGCAGCCATCTTAACGGGCGCCGACTTGACGGCAGTATTGGCGGTGCCCATAGCCACGCCCCCGATGTTGACGTGATCACGCCCCCTGTCATCGCCCTGGCCTCAGAAGTGGCTGCTCGTGGCACCCCCTTCCCTCGGCAAGCTAACGAGCTTCTTCCTGAGGTGCCAGCGATGCCTTGGGAAGGAGCTCATTGGCTCGATTGCTCTGCCCTCGGCTGGGCCTGTTCGCCGCTGGGTCGGGTGCACTCCTGGCCCAGTGCTGAAGGTGGGGGTGCCCTGCTCTTTAGGGGTGCCCAACGTTATGGGTGCTGAGCACCCATTGCAAATTATTGTGGGTGCCGACAGCATACCGGCACCCATGGAGTTGGCGCTACTGCATCTTAAAAAGTTAGGCACCACCATTTTGGAAGCATCATTTTGGCTAGGAAAGAGGTTTTCCTATTCAACTGCAACTTACTCAATGCTTGCGGCTGTGAGAGAAATTAGCTTTGCTATGGGCTTGTCTTGGTGTGTGCATATGCGTGTAAGGAAGTCTCTTTCCGAGCCGGCATGTCACGCCTTCCATGGGCATGCCTAGGTGGTCTTACTGTCTTGATTAGTAATGGCATAGAGAAGGCACAATGCATTCTGTGCAACATTTTTCTCAGTGCTGAATCAATCACTGAAAACGTTTGTGATGTTTGTCACTTAGATACAAAGCATTCAGAACATTCTGAAAAGATGGAGTTCTTTTGACTTTCAAAAGGTGTGATTTAACCCCATTTTATCAGATGGAAGTATTTTATGTACCATGTGTACTACTTCTACATCAGTTTCAAAGGATCAGTTCTGACTATGGCTATACTTATGTTTATGACTGACATACTGTACTTTAAAAATTCAAAATAACAAGTGCTATAGAAAACGTAGATATAATTCATTAGTAAGCTCATCCTATCTCAGCATTACTCAACATTTGTCCCCTGCCTTACTATTTTGTATGGTCTGCAGAGCTGTAATATCCTACCCCAGCACCCTGGGGCAGTGACATCACAACATTGCCATTTTACGCCCCCAGGGCAGTGACGTCATAAGTTCTTCCTGGAAGAGGGTTGGTGCAGGAAGTGGCTAGTGCCTCCTCCCGGGGAGAACCTGGAGGAGATTGCTTCTGCGTTGCAAGTGCAAAAACAGTCTTCCCGCATCCCCCTGGAAGAGGGAGGGTGCACGAAAATGGCAGTGCCTCCTCCTTTGGGGACAGCCCAGAGAAGGCCGCCTCTGAGCTGCAAGTATCACCAAAAGTAACTGGTGATGATGTTAAAGCCAGTTATGTCCATATTGGGAGACCAGGTGTGATGCAACAAACACTGGTAAGAGGCTGAGGGCAGATGGGAAGGCTTTTCTGAGTGTGCAAATAGTGCATGATGGAGCTCTGCCTACTGAGCTGAGTTTTCTACCACTATGTCACATTGCGTTGCTGTCAGTTGGTCAGGCACTGGGTACCACTGGACACCGACTCAAGTAACAAAGTTGGCATAAGTACCACTGGTTGAGAAATGCTGCTGTATCTATTTTGAAGTTTTCCCTCTCCAGCCCATTTGTGAACAATAATCCTCAGATTTAAATATGCCAGAATAACATTGACAGAAATAAAGTATTTTAGTGACAGAGTGATTTTTTTTTTCAAATTCGTATAACTTTATAAATATATCAACCAGCTTGATATATTTAACTCTTTCTTTCTCACACCAAATCTGAATGATGAACTCTGGGGTCATTGAGCCTGCTTCATGTACTTAAATGAAAGCTGATTCCCCCCCCCACCTTTACTGGCTCTTGTAAGTGCCAAATCCATCAAAAGGGATACACTTTCCCAAATGAATTCATCTAAACTTTCTGGATAAGTTCTGTAAACTAACTAAAAGCAATCTTTTTTCTAAATGGTCTGTCATCCAAAGATTGAAACATCCATTGCATTTTAAAAGTGCAAGGCAGCTATTACTGCAGACCATTTTTTGGAAATTTACGGGCTCCTTGTGGAAGAAAAACACAGTGGCTATAGACCTAAGACAGATTGTAATACGACTTGTATATATTCTGCCCCATACTTCGCATGCACTCATCTGGTTTCTGAAGAAAATAGTCTTGTCACTGCCTGAAAATAGATACAGCGGTATAAGAAAAGTGTTTCCTCTGTTACTGATGGCATCCCTATATGCTTGCTCTCTGTCATCATCAGTGATCCATGTAGAGCTTTGTGGCTTCAGAACTGATCTGGAGACATTGCATGTAAATCTTATCCAACCAATCTACTTCCCATGGAAGCAGTTCTTCACAGATGATTTACTTTTAGAACAGCTGACTGCATTTTGAAAAAAAAAAACCATGTTCCTAGTAAAAGCAGTCATATTAGGAATGGATAATACAGGCTTTTAGAGGCAAAGAATCATTCAGTGGCTACCTGATGTCTGAAAGTCTAAAACGTCTTGTAAATTTTTGGTTTAGACCAGATTCAGTATTGTATGCCAAAATATTGCATATTTAAATGCACAGTTCCTTCCCCACCAGTCCATAGTATGCAGCGCTGCTGACAAAGTGGAATAAAGTATTATTCCAGTGATCCTTCAAGAGCAAATAAATCAGATAAATCTGTTGCTGTATATGCTGTGTTGTTTTTTGCTTAATTGTCTGACAGTGCAATCCTATGCATGTTTACTCAGACATAGTTTCACTGTGTTCAGTGGGGCTTACTGTCAGGTAAGTGTACATAGGATTGCAGCATTAAAACATTTTCTCAAGATGGCCGACTGAAACCTGAGCTGAGGACTCAAATTTAAGATCATAAGGAAGCAAAGACAATGGAAGGGGGTAGGGGATGTATTCCATGGCAACTTCACATAGGAATGTTGAATCTGTAATACAGAACATGGGGAAGTTCTCTCTTCTCATCAGGTGGTCAAAGTATTTGAGCTTCAGCTTCAGTATTTGTCCTTCCAGGGAGCAATCAGGCTTGACTTCCTGTAGGATTGACTGATGGGACCTCCTTGCAGTCCAGGGGACTCTCAAGAGTCTTCTCCAGCACCATAATTCGAAAGTATCTATTCTTCGGCACTCTGCCTTCCTTATGGTCCAGCTCTCACAGCCATACATTACTACTGGGAACACCATAGCTTTGACAATGCAAACCTTTGTTGGCAGGCTGAATTGTTGGCCTTTTATTAAGTTGTTTAGGTTCGCCATAGCTTTCCTCCGAAGAAGGAAATGTCTTTTAATTTCATGGCTGTAATCACCATCTGTATCTTGGAGCCCAGGA
Source organism: Lerista edwardsae (assembly GCA_029204185.1). Lineage (NCBI taxonomy): Eukaryota > Metazoa > Chordata > Lepidosauria > Squamata > Scincidae > Lerista > Lerista edwardsae. The sequence continues at coordinate 11,508,583 of JAJKFI010000001.1, forward strand.
AAATAAAGTCTGTCACTGCTTCCATTTCTTCCCCTTCTATTTGCCAGGAAGTGTTGGGAGTGGTTGCCATAATCTTAGTTTTTTAAATGTTGAGCTTCAAGCCAATTTTTGCACTTTCCTCTTTCACCCTCATCAAAAGGTTCTTTAGGTCTTCCTCACTTTCTGCCATTAGGGTGGTATCATCTGCATATCTGAGGTTATTGATATTTAAGGCATACAGAGAACACTAAGGCTGCAATCCTATGCATGCTTACTTGGGAACAAGCTGCATTGAACACAGTGGGACTCTGGAATTAACAAGCATGGGATTATAGTCGCAGTCCTACCATTAAGGGGCAAATGCCCCCCCGGCGCAGCACTGGTGGAGTGGGAGGAGGGCGGTGACGAGGCGAGCAGTGTTTGGCCAGCCCACCCTCCCTAGCCTCCAAAATGGAGCCTGGTGTGGCATGGGGGGGGGGGATTTGGCAGAGCAGTACGAGGAGCAGAAAGCTAGCAGAGGGGGCTACTCTCCTCCTTCTTTGCCCCTGAGCAGCCCATTGGCTGGGTCTGCAACTGTAGGATTAGCATGTTATTCCTATAGGGCCACCTTTAGCTAGCTAGCTTCCTAAATAAAGCAAAGCAGTACAGTCTTCAGAATGTCTATCAAATATAATTGAAATAGGACAGTGTTTATTAAGGAAAAAAATCACATCATAATTAGAAATGTATCAGGAAAAAAAGGAGCTAAGCACTAGTTTGGTGCTTAGCTACTTAACTACACAAAATGGATGTAGACTACAGCTTCATTGTCTTGCGATTATGTTATTTTTATTTGTTGTCTATGCAATTACGTTCAAGACTTGGAAAAAAATGTGCCATTTACGTTCTCAATACAATAATCATAATGTTGTATTTTGCTTTTCTTAAGCTCCAGAATGAAATGAAGTTTTTGTTTTAGGTTTACAACTTTACACTCAAATAGAAACTATTCTGGGATGCCGCTCATGTCTTGAAAGAGTAATGGGTATATGTTCGTGTCAGTGCAAGAATAAAGTCAGTTCTGAATGAAATGTGCATGCCAAAGCTATATATCCTTGGTACTCAGCCACATATGCCAAAGAATTAATGAAACCTGCAGCATAATTTTTCTACCTTGTGGAACTATCTGCTAAAGTAATATCTGATGATAAATTGAGTTTATGGTGAACTGCTAGGTCCAATCTTTGGCTGTAAATCTCCCAAGCTAACTTCTTTTAGCACATGAGCCAAAGTCAGTGTGGTGTACACCACCTGTCACTTGAATCAAATTCATCCTGACAGACTAATGTCCCTTGTGCAATCTTGTTTTGTGTGTGTGTGTGTGTGTGTGTGTGTGTGAGTGAGTGAGTGAGTGAGTGAGTGAGTGAGTGAGTGAGTGAGTGAGAACTAGTGCATGACGTATGTGACTTAACAATTTTTAATCACATGATTGAAATGCTCTTTAAAATGTGCATTAAAGTTGCATTGTACTTTAGTTTATGTATTCAAGCATTGTAAATAAAACAATTCAAGATCTTGCAGTATGTCCTAATTTCATATTTCCAAAGCAGATTATATTTTGAATAAACACAAAATTTTTAGAGATGTGTATATTTTTGACTATCCCTTGCTAATAATAACAACTTTCCTGTTGTTATTCATTAGCAGCTAAACCATTTACTGTATTACCAAGAAATATTAGCAAAATTTCAAATATGCCCAATTAATGGTTATTCTGTTTTCATTGTGTCTCTGTGATAACTGTGGATAACTAATATAATAAAAGTAACACACCTGTACTGAAATAGTCCATTATTTATTTATTTTTTCATTTTACTGGATAATACTTTGTTTCTTATCAGGCAGAAAACATAATATGTGCAGGTATACTTGTGGTTTGAATCCAGCTGACATCCCAATGCAGTGTTGCAGCAGCTTCAAATTGGCACCTGCTGAATCTGGAGTTCTCCTTGGAGTAAGGGAACATTTGTTCCATTGTCCAGGGTAAGCCCACGCCAAGGCCACCCGGTCTACTCACTCTTGTCTGAGTAGCTGTATAGCTGGCTCACGTCCATGTGGACAAGGGCCAGGAAGGACATTAAGATATCAGCATGTAGTGCTGCTGCTGACAGTGCCCTCTTCTTTGCCCCTGTCCGCCCACCCCACCACCACCCCATTCCTCCATTCTGCCCCCTTCCTACCTTCTTCCAACTGCCTGTACCAACTTACTGGTGCTGGCAGGCATCTTCCAGCCGCTGGTGCTCAGAGCTGACTGCTCTCTCAGGGATTGGCATCTCACACTTTATGACAGTCAGAAAGTGCCTTATGCCTTATGAGAATGCTTGTATTAGGAGTGTTTAAATAGGATCATGCCATAAATTGGTCCCATTAAGTGTTCAGTTTTAAGAACTACGCATTGTACTTCTCTGTTTTGTTTTTTAATAGGTTTCTTAAATAAAGTTTCTTTATTTTGATGCATGCAGTTTCTTTATATTGATGCATGCAGTTTTGAAGTATTTGCTTGGAAAACTGTATTTTCCTGAGCCTAAGTAAGGCATCACTAAATAAAATATGACCAGTCCATTTTAGGAAAGTTATTAGTTATATTTTGTGAGCATGGCATGAAGCCAGTGCATTTGATGCTTGATTTACTTTCAAGAAAACCTGCTGTCCTAATCACTCTTCCACCTACTCAGGCAGAAAATCTCTTCAATGTTATTTGCTTTTTAAAAGAACATGACGTCACCTTAAAAACTATTACATTCTGTTGAGTAAATAAAAATTTCAGAATGCTTCCCTCCCTAGCTATTAAGGAAAAATAACATCTCTTCCTGTGGAAGCAGTTTGAATATTAGAAAGTGGCTACTCAGAATTTTGCACCATTCTTCAAGTACATGTACCTTGATGATATGAAACAAGATTTCCAGCAATATGCTAAGCATGTGCTTGTCTATGTGGAATCTATTGTCTGTGGTTATTTATATTTATGTGTTCTTAACAGGCTATTTTGTAAAAAAATCCACTAGATCTCTCTCATGTTGGCAAACTTGTAACAGAAGATAATTACTGCTGTAACCATCTACCAAGTTTTAATCTCTATCAGATTGAAAGGTGATAACTAAAGTGAAAAAAATAATTCAGATGGCCTGTCCCACATAACTCCAGGACATATAAATCTGAGCTTATTCTGTCTGCACTAATCATTCATCTCCAGGCTCAGTTCAAAAGTTCTAGCCCCTTCCTTTAGAGTGCAATCCTAACTTGGAGTTAGTCCAGCATAGATAGGCCAGCAAAGTTTGGTCAGCACAAGGGACACTGTAAAGTATGTTTGGACCACTCTCGGAGTCAGAGAGGCCAGCACACAGACATGTGCCATCCCAAAGCTTCAGGATTTGTCCTTCCAGGGAGTAATCAGGCTTGACTTCCTGTAGGATGGACCGATTGGATCTCCTTGCAGTCCAGGGGACTCTCAAGCGTCTTCTCCAACACCATAATTCAAAAGCATCTATTCTTCAGCGCTCTGCCTTTCGTATGGTCCAGCTCTCACAGCCATACATTGCTACTGGGAAAACCATCGCTTTGACTATGCGAACCTTTGTTGACAGGGTGATGTCTTGGCTTTTTATTAAGTTGTCTAGGTTCGCCATCGCTTTCCTCCCAAGAAGTAAACGTCTTTTAATTTCATGGCTGCAGTCACCATCTGTGGTGATCTTGGAGCCCAGGAAAATAAACTCTGTCACTGCTTCCATTTCCTCCCCTTCTATTTGCCAGGAAGTGATGGGAGTGGTTGCCATGATCTTAGTTTTTTTAATGTTGAGTTTCAAGCCAATTTTTGCACTTTCCTCTTTTACCCTCATCAGAAGGTTCTTTAGGTCTTCCTCACCTTCTGCCATTAGAGTGGTATCGTCTGCATATCTGAGGTTGTTGATATTTCTCCCAGCAATCTTGATTCCAGCTTGTGAATCATCCAACCCAGCCTTCCTCATGATGTACTCTGCATATAAGTTAAATAAGCAGGGTGACAGTATACAGCCTTGTTGTACTCCTTTCCCAATTTGAAACCAATCACTTGCTCCATGTCCAGTTCTAACTGTTGCTTTGTGGCCTGCATACAGGTTTCTCAGAAGACAGATCAGGTGGTCTGGTACTCCCATCTCTTCAAGAACTTGCCACAGTTTGTTGTGATCCACACAATCAAAGGCTTTGGCATAGTCAGTGAAGCAGAGGTAGATGTTCTTCTGGAACTCTCTTGCTTCCTCCATGATCCTATAGGATCATTGGGATCCATGAGGCTAGAGGTAGGGTGCAGCCAATGGGAGCATCACCTCATCTAGATCAAGTTATAGAACGGTAGGCTTCATTTAAAGAACATTTTTTAAGAGAGGAACAATTGTAGGTCTCTTTTATAAGCCTGTGCCAGCTGCTTTTCCCTCCCAAAGTGCAGTAGTCCTCTGTACTGGACTCTCCCCATCCAACCCACACAGCTCTGCTTGTTCCAGATTTTGCTAGATTTTTCATGATCACAATCATCCTTATGCTTTTAGTGATATTGACAAAAGTATCTGTTACTCACCATTATTATTTGTTTTAAAGTGCCCTGTTAAATGTTTTTGGTCAAGGGTCAATGCTAGTAATGAATGAACCTAGGCTTAAGTGCCTTTTCTCCAAAGTTGATGCTAGGAATGCATAAAACCTAAGTTGGAGTCAAAAGGTCATTTTTTTCTGGCAGCATTCCCTTACCTACCCCAATGAAGAAACACTTTTGTACTTGCCTTGTTATCATATGTGGACTTGCAAGGCATTACAGGAAGGAGATGCTGCTGAGATGTACTGGAAGAGTCCAAGCACACAGTGTGCCCTTTTAGCAGCACTGCTTCTTCTGAGACATCACTTTGCAGAGCACCTTTCAGCTGTTGAGCTGCAAATTGATGTCTTGGTAAAATTGGTGCTGCTGAAACGGCAGACCCCATGATAATTTGGCCCTCTCTTAACTTGCAAATTTGCATATGTTCTTTTCTTTTACTTGTAACTAATGAGTTACTAGGTGAGAAAAAAATACTTATTGCTGGTCATCAACAGTTTAATGATGTTAAGGTAAAGGTTTCCCCACGACCGAATGGTCTAGTTGTGACCAACGGTAGTGGGCAGTGCTCATCTCCATTTCAAAGCCTATAGAGCTGGCGTTTGTCTGAGGACAAGCTTCCACGGTCATGTGGCCAGCATGACTATATGCTGTAGCGCACAGAACGCCGTTACCATCCCACCGAAAAGGTACCTTGCATTTTAGTGCTTTTGTATTGCTAGGTTGGCAGGAGCTGGGACAAGCAAGGGGAGCTCACTCCATTGCATGGTCTTGAACTCCCAACCTTCTGGTCAGAAAGCCCAGCAGCAGCGGTTCAACCTGCAGCACCACCACATCCCTATGATGTTACTGTAATGTAACGTCCCTAAAATGTAATGATGTTACTTTCTGCTTAATGATATCGCTCCCAGCACTCAGCAGGTGCCACAAATGCTATTCCACCTGCTGAATGAAATGAGTTTCACCTCTGGTATAGCCAGTGACCTTTCTTTCCAAACATGCATAAGCTCTCCTGACTCTGTCTTGGTTACTTAGTTAGAAGTAGTTCCAGAGAGTCAGCTAAGGCTTTGCTTTCTATTCAAGATCATACTAACTAAGGGTCATTGATTGGAATGGAAGGTTGCAGCATAGAAGGACATCTGTATGTCATTCTTCTCTAAGGGATCGCAAATTTGGGCTCCCAACCTTGGCAAAATATCATTTAAAAGTGCATGCCTTCTTTAGAAGTAAATTATGCTTAAACTGCCCAGTGGCCAGAGCATCTTGACAAGCTTTTCAAACTCCTGTCCAGAATGTCTCTCCCACCAAGGACCCAAGCAAGTGTGCTGTCCCACATCCTGCCATACCTTTTGTCTCTATAGCAGTGATTTTCAAACTTTTTCATCTCACAGCACACTGGCAAAGCACTAAAATGATCAAGGCACACCATCATATCAGCTTTTTGACAATTGTCGAGGCACACTGTGCTGCATGTGGGGAGTTGACCTCCCAGTGATCGTACTAATAAATGTTCTACCAAATTCCCACAGCACACCTGGGGACCATTTGTGGCACACCAATGTGCTGTCGCACAGTAGTTGAAAATGGCTGCTCTTCAAGAACCTCTCACATTGGGATGCAATTAAGAGCACAATCCTAACCTGGAGTTAGGCCAGCACAGTTAGGCCAGCAAAATTTGGCCAGCACAGGGGACACTATAAAGAATGTTTGGACCACTCTCTGAGTCAGAGAGGTCAGCACGCAGACATGCAACATCCTCCCTGGCTCCCAAGAGTGGTCCAAACGCACTTTACGGTGGCCCTAGCCAAACTTTGCTGGCTTAAATGTGCCCACCTAAATCTGAGGGACACCTTTTGTACTTTATTTTTTCCATTTTCTTTGGAAATGAACCCATGCAGCATGACTTTTCTATATAGAACAGCATCAAACCCCAGTCTGCAACACAGACTACGCATAGGGAAATTCTTTCTCTTCCTTCCATTCCCCTAATGTTCTCCTTCTAGAAGCCTCTATTTCCCAGTACAGTGCCTGTTTTAAATCTCCCGCTAATAATCTTCCTCTCTCCTGTTGGGTTATCTCAGCTGGATGAAACTCAGCCTAGCTGGCAGCCTGATTTTGTCTTGCTCCCGTTCTATCACTTTAACTTGTATCTGTTGGAACATAAATGTTTTTATTCATCCTTCATCCACGATCACTAAACTGATCCTGCAACTGATTTTACAAATTAACATAGCTTTATCCTTTTTTTTTCCTGTATCTTACGGTAAAATCTATAGTCCTTTTTGGAAAACTCTGATTCTTGGTCACTACTCACCTAGTTAGAGGCACTTTCATGTTGTTTGCTCTGCTATCCAGTCAACTGCCCTAATACAGCTGTTCACGGTGTCCTGGCCTCTCTGGTTAGTGAGAATAAATTATCCCACATTGGCTTTAATTCTGGATCGAGCAAATCTGGACCCTCAGCATCTGTACATGTCTTAGATCTTAGTCTCAGATCTTAGGTACATACACGTACTTGTACATATGTACGTACTTGTGTGTGTGTGTGTGTGTGTGTGTGTGTGTGTGTGTGTGTGTGTGAGAGAGAGAGAGAGAGAGAGAGAGAGAGAGAGAGAGAACAGTGCTGGCAAAAACACAATTGTAACAACAGCAACCAACCAATAAAAAGAAAAAAAATTGTATCACTACCCTTGTTTGTACAATTACCAGTGTACAGGGAATTTACATGTAAGTGTAGGAGTTATGTACTTCATGCATTCATTGGCTGCAAGAATAGGCTCTATACATATGCAAACTTACTGGGCATAGGCTTGTAGTGCAACTGGGATAACAGTTTTTGCTGGGTTCCTGAACAGTTTTATGCCAAAATGTCAGTTCACATGCCAATTCAATGCATGTACGGCAGTTAGAATCCTTTCTCCCATGCATATTCACTGTACATTGATGATTGAATGAATGGGGCCTTTATCTAAAATATTTATATAATATACTGTTCCTTCATCTCTCTACATGTAATGCTTGTAAAATTAACTAGTGTTCTTTTGTAGCTATTTCTGTTTGCCCCATCTATCTATCTATCTATCTATCTATCTATCTATCTATCTATCTATC